>JAKFHU010000322.1:7320000-8540000 GCA_023783475.1 Daubentonia madagascariensis
GCTGATCTCTCTGAACTCATCTCTGATCACTCTCTGACAGGCTCAGCTACTCGAGGCTAACTCAGCTCCTCGAGGCTAACTCAGCTCCTTGCAAGGAATTCTCCTGCCTCAGGGCTTTGGAGTTTGCTGCTCCTTCTGCCTAAGAATACTTTCCCCCTAGACAGCTGTACAGCTCACTCTCTCACCTTTCAGGGATTTGCTCAAATGCCACTTTCTCTGTAAAGCTTCCAGTTCTTCAAGATCTTGACCCTCCCTTTCCCCCTTCCCTATTTCATTTTTTTTCACAGCACTTACAGTGATCTCATCTACCATATATTTTGCTTATTTGTTTTTTTATTTATTGTCCATTTCCTGCATTAGGAAGTAAACTCCATAAAGGCAGGACATTTTGTGCATTTTGTTCACTGCTGTATCTCCAGCATTTAGAAAAGTACTTAGCATGTTGTATTAGTTGCTAATAAATACTTGTTGAATAAAGAAATGAATGTAATGTTGCTATATTGCTTTGTATATTCTCCACAATAGTATCTATTTCTTTCGGAAATAGCTGTTCTGTGCCTATTCAAGTGTTGATGACATTAATCACCAAATAGCAGGCATCACCCCTAATACTAGGTACTAGAGTACAAAAAGGAATAAGGACCAAGCCCTGTCTACAGGGAGCTCACATTTGAGTAAGTGCCAGGCAGTTACAGGACATGCTGGTTAAGTGCTGTGGGGAAGGTAAACTCAGATAGCTTTGGGGGAAAGGGACACACATGTAGCCAGCATCTATATGATATGCCAGGCACCTTGCTGTCCCTCACATTACTTTTCCATTTTTCTGGTGAGGAAACTCAGCATCAGTGAGGTAACATGAATTTTCCAAGGTCATATGACCTTCAGGTTAGAAAGTTAAGACTGGCTCAGTCTAGCCCTAAAGCCCTGTTATAGCAGGTGCCACTTAACCTCCTTATGGGGAGGAGGAGGTATGTATAACTCTGTACAAACACCTATTTACTTCTTTTCTGGTAGTCCTAGATGCAGGTGACAATGTATGCTTTAAGGAGACTTAAGCTTAAAGGCCTTTGACTTTAACAAGGGAAGAGGCTGTATAAATGCATATAATTATTTCTAATCATTAAATGTTCTGAAGTAGTGTGACAAGGCTATCACGAATGGAGACATTAGGTACTCATCCTTCCAAGGTCCTCTTCTTTGTGAAGACTTCTGTGACACCCCCCCACCCCCAAGCAGAGTTTAAATGGTTTCCTCTCTGTGCACCCATAGTACTCACTTGCGTATTCATTAATTATCAGATTTTGGGATAAATATATGATTATTTAGATACCTCCTTCATCAAATATAGGAACACCTTGAAGTCAGAAAGTTTTTGTCTTGATTATGTCTCTGTGCCTAGTGCCTCTGAAAATGTTTGTTGAGGAAACAAATCCATAGACAGAATCTATAATTGAATCTATAAATCTATAGGAAGCACCTACTATATGAATGAAACTGTGGTCTTCCTTAATCTTCATCTATATTTGAGGAGTTGGGGAACAAAGGAAAATTGTGTGATGTTTGCAAACCATCTGTTCAGAGCTGTACTGTGACAAGATGTAGGAAAAATTGATTTCTAAAGTAGAAATGCTGACAGCACTTGGAGAAAGTTGAAGAAACATGATTCATAATAAGAATCCTTAGATTGCTTTATAATTTACCAAGTGCTTTTACAAACATTACTTAATTATCACAAAATTCAGTGAGGTAGAGAGGTATAATCCAAATTTACAGATGAGGAATCTTTAGAGAAATTAGGATAATTTGAACTTGACCAAGTCACACAGTTAAATTATGGAGTTCACATACAAACCTAAGATCTTCTGATTCTGAATCCTCGATATATTCTACTATATCATGTTCTTTCCAGAACACTGAAATTTTGTGTCATTAAGAATAATATGTACAGCTTGACTTATGTCCTCCATTCATGGCATCTATAAAGAGTTGTATATTGTTTGCTTCATGTCTTTTTTTCCATATTGTAAAATGCTTTGGTTTATGATTTAATAAGACCACATTTATATATTTTTAATAAAGCCACATTTTATATTTCACTCATCTTTCCTCTAAGAAATGGGATTATACCTCTCTATCTTACTTGAGATTGTTTACAATAGATAGTCTTATATAAAATCCAGATGGGCACAAGAATTTTATGAATTTTGAAAATGATTTTGTTTGTTCTATCTTGCATATTATGACCTTTCAAAAGTTTGTGGTTAAACCCAGAGTAACACATTCCCAATGCTATTTACCTAGGAAGTTATTAGTATGAGATTTATATATGATAGAAGGTAGATGTAATCTTTGTAGATGAATGCTAGTAATATGAAGTAGCAGATATTAATATGAAAAATGACAGCTTCCTTAAAAAATATCAAGTGAACTTTTGACTTAAGGTTAATACAGAAGGCCTACAGGGACAGTAAAATATAGATAGGAAGTCATGTTTCACCCTTGCATACTTAAACCATCGAAGTCTGATTTCCCTCCAGCATTACCAATTTCATTGATTATAGTTCTTATTTTTCTTTGCACTTCAACCAAGTTTCCAGACAATTCAAAGTGGTTAGATGATCGATCTACGTATATTTGCTGATTGATTCCATTTATTACAAACCACAATGGAAAAAGTTGTCATAAAGTTCTCGATTAAATAATATACAAGCTGCCACAGATAAACATCTCATAGTTGAATTTCGGCTGAACACACTGGGCTGCAATTTTTCACTTCATATTGATTGGACAGCGTAGTGATTGCAGATAGGGGCTGAAAATAGTTCTCTAGAGAAATTCCATCCTTATAGTGTAACTGCAGGTATGTTTATCTGTGAAGCAAGTTGAGAGTCCTAGGAAGGTTCATGAAGTAACTATTGATCTGAAATCTAGAATTCAGTCAAGATAATTTTTGAGGAGCATAGGAGTCTCTGTAAAGATTACAAAATGACATAAAATAAAACATTGGTTATAGATCATGGTAAATATTAATACCAGCTTAATCAGACACCCTTGATTAGAAAAGGCAGAACTAGATTTCTTTCTTTTCTTGTGTTTAAAGAGAAGAGCAGTGCATAGCATATACCCTTTGAGTCAGAACTCCTTTTTAGGGAAGCTTTTCTCATCTAAAGAAATAATCCAAAATATGTGGAAAATTAACTGCATGAAGATGTAGGACATGAAGGATCCACTTGATAGAGTTTTTGCAGGCATTGAAAGTTATGCTTGTGAAGTCTTAGCAACATGGAAACTATTTTGATATAATTATAGACAAAAAATTATTTTATGCAGATAAAATGGTAGATAACTTACTATTATAATGTTGTCATAAATATGTATATGCAAAGTAAATTTATGAAAAATAGTAATCATTGATTACTCTTATTATCGACCTTTTACAGATGAGAAAACCAAGGTTTGGCACAGTTAAGTAACTTGTCAAGGCCACACAGCTAATCAGTGGCAGAGGCTCGACCCATTTCCACAGTTGTCTGCCTCCCAAGACTATGCCTTTAACATTATGCTAAATTTGTAATATTGCTTCTGCACTTAAAATATAAATATATTGTATGAGGAAAATCAAGGGGAAGCCCAGAATGGTACCATAAAAATGTTTTTCTTTGACTTTATTTGTTCAACTTTAATTTTCTTATGACTTTCAGTTTTTCCAATCCTTCTTCATTGGTTCTTCCCTTTCCCTGCCTATTCTTTCCTACCTTCCCTGCACTTTCAATTTTCAGTCAGAAAGGATCATATTTCTAGTAAGACTATGTTTTGGTGGATAATCAAGTCACTGCCTCATCCACCCTCCCCTGCTGTTTCTGACTGCCCTTCTTCGTCCTCGACAGTTTCCTCTTGGATGCTTCCCACCTGTCTTAGGTCATTCCTTCTTGACTGAGATGACTGGAAATAGCCAAGGGAACTTTCAGACCCTCTTTTGGGGGTGACACTCATTGAATCTCATGTATTTTAAATCTTAGCAATTGGACATTTCTACTCTTGCTCTTTAGCTCTCATTTTATGAGCTGTTTTTCTTGCAGGTAATCACTGCATGAGCAAATGCTAACTGTTTCTGGAGCATTAATATGAATTTGGCTGTTTAAAAGTTTTCAGCAGAAAGACTATTTCCCTTGCCCTCCCAGGAGTACTGGGTAGAGGTGGAAGATGCTGGTGTTTATCTCATGTTTTTAATTAACATGTTTGTTTTTAGGGTGTCTTTTCTTCTCTGACATTTTTCCCTCTGGACTCAGCAAGTTTTTGAATTGCTGGTTCTCCTGCCAGGAGAACATCCTTGGAGAGAGGTCCTAGAGATGTTAAGAGACCCTGGAGATCTCAAGAGATGTTAATTAGCAGAAGTAAATAAATGGCCTGTTTATTTGTATGCGCATTTTAATGCTATCCTTTCTTCTTTTAAATTAAGAAGTAGAAAATGTGCTTGTGCTTAAATGTAGTGTAAAGTTTCTTATATTCCTTTGGGTGCTGGTGTATTTTCCCTGGTTGCAGAAAATATGTTCAAAAGAATTTTATCTCTTGAGAATGTCCCTTCTCTGTTTTATTGCCTTAGATTGGTACTGTAGCCCCCTGCACAAAAATGGTATATGAATAGTAATAATATTTTATAATCTGCTATAGTAACCATACTTGCTTATTTTCAACAATTACACAGGACTGGAATTAAAGAAACAGAGCTTAGGAGTTGCTCATCATTTGCATAAAACTCTTTTCAGCCAAAAATGTAAAATTTAGAGTGACAGAGAAAGAAGGAACCTTTAGAATGTCTTCCTCTTTCTTATCTTCAGGCAGCCTCACATTTAAGACAGCTCAAGAAAATGAAATGCTGCCCTATTTTGGAAGCCATTAAAATCATTTTCAAAACTTTTGCTGGTATCCGCCTTTTAAAATGTAGTAAATCATGCTAGTTGTGCTTTCTTATTAGTACTTTACTTAATCTCTTAAAACAGAATTAAAGCTTATTTCATATTCTATTCAAGAGATGCAATATATTATAGAATAGCAATGAAGAGCATGAACTCTGGAGCTAGAACCACTAGGTTTAAATTGTGACTTTGTCACTTACTAGTAGTAGTACTATTACTTTGCCACTACCCTGGATAAGATATTTGACTTCACTTAGCTATAGTATTCTCGTCTCTAAAATTGGATAACACCGATTGTGAGAATTTAGTGAGGTGTTACATGTAAGAGATACTAAGAACAGTGCCTGGTACATAGCAAGCACTAAATGATTGTCATTAGATTAGATTTTTAAAAAAGAGGAAGATGCTCTGCATACTGGAAAGGGTAGAACAGTAGGTGAGAGGAAATTGAATCTCAAGATGTCAGGAGATAGTAAGAAAGCCCCAATTCGAGATTTCCAATCCTACACTAATTACATTACAGATTACAGAGGTAATGTGCATAAGTTATCACAGAACCACATTTAGTTATCTTTATGGGACCATGGAGATATTTCTGAAGTCAGGCAAGAAATAAATGATATTTTCAAAAGCCATCCAACAAAACCTAATAATATAATTGTGGACACGATGGAGCAATATTGCCTTGATTATAATAGTGTTAGCTGGATTTACAGATTTGGACTAATACAATTACGGTGCTAGTTAATGGGTCACAAACAATTTTTGTTCTATTAGGAATTTGAAAACATTTACAATAAGAATACCTATATTGAAAAAATACAGTATAAATAAAAGTAGAAAATTGGCATTATGGAGCAGCAGAACCCAACTATGTCTTCCTAAGGTCTAACACGTTTGTTATCATTGAATTTTAGATTTTGGTCTGAGGTTCTTTGCAGCCAGAACAAGGAAAATATGATCAGTTGTATTACTGTTATTATCTAAAAGAAGAAAGTAAATTGATTACTTAGGAGTTAATTTTTCCTAGTAGATTTTTTAAAGGAGGTTAATCACACGGGACCTTAAATGATGAGCACTGATTTAATAGCAGTTCCTTAGACAAATATTTTGAAGCAAATGCTCTTTTTTTAAAGCAAACTTGGGGAAAAAGTCTAAAGGTTATCAAGTGTCAGTTCAGCAAAGGCACTAAGGGTAAGCTAATGTGGTCTGTGTATGTGGACTTCATGTGGTCTGACTTGATCCAAAGTATAGTTTAGAGAACTATAAAGTATTGGATTGGCTCTATATCCTTCAACAATGTTCTTTTCATGTCACTTCTCTTAGCCAGAGTTTGAGAGGAGCTGGGTAATGGGGTCTAGTTCTAGAGGAGTAGGGACAGGGTAGGAATAATCTAGGTTGGGAGTTTTGGCAGGACCGGTATGCTATAGAAATCAGCTAGGAGGCTAGTAAAGTTGACTTCCTAACAGGAAAACCATGAAGTGTTTCTACACCATGTTTATTGAAGCTCTGAGTTCACTAGGGGTACCTTGAAGCACTTGGCTGGGTGGGTGGGGGAAAAGAGGAAAACTTGAAGGGTAAAATTAAGCAGTGCAGCTTTACATTTTTTTATATGTTGGGGTTGTACAAAAGATTTATATGACAAACAGTAAAATAAGTTATTTTGCTTAAAAATATTGGAAAACTACTACCATATTGCATGGGTATAGTGATTTTGGTCTTGTTATTTATCATAGTAATAAAACAATCCACAGTAAACTCTCACGGATTGGTTTATTTTAACAAGAGCTTTTTTTGGGATCTAGCCAAATGAATTAGTTGCACATTGTACTTCCTTGTAGGATTGTGGAAATAGGCAAACAAATAAATAAACAAATATCAATTGCCTTTTGAAGAAAAATTTCCAAAGGTGCTGATTTTAGTTTTAAAGTAATTAATACTAATCATATTTTTTACTTTGGCTAGATAGCAAAACAACTTACATATTGAGACCAACCTAGGATAATGAAAATAAACCATATATCAGCATACAGAAGAATATTTATATTTCTAATTTCTGTGGAAATGGCGAATGCTTCCAATTCATCCAGTTATTTATGACAAATTTAAGACACTAAAACACAGCCATGCTCCATACCAATAGAGATCATTTGTTCTGTTTTGATAACTCTAATTATCCCAACATATAAAAACGCAAGCTTTCCATAAGTATCAATAATTAAATCTCCATATTGATATCATGGAGCTTAGGTCATAGTGTGTTCCTGTCATTAGGGTTAAGGACAATTTAAGATGGATAAAAACCTATCTTGAATCTGTTCTGAAATGGCAAAATACAGATAAATAAAGATAAGGCCTTCCTTTCAATCTTTCCTCCCTAATTGAAATAGAGCTTTCTCAAGTCTTTGGATTGAAGAAGACTGGTCATAGATTTGAGAGTTTTTTATTCTTCCTCAAACTTTTATATCCCTAATCCTACAAATTCAGTTAGAATAGGGTCACCTATTAAATTATTATATAAACCAGGATACCTTTGAGCATGGAAGCGGTTAATAACAGGACAATAAGCAAAAACGGAAGGCAGTCCTCTGGACAGACTTCAGGTACAGTATCCCAAAGTCTGCATGTAAACAGGTCCAGGAATTTCAATGTGACAGGGTTAGGGAGATGGGAGTATAGTTTGTTAAAATTAGTAAAACATATTTATTATTGACCAGTTAGAATATATAAAAACTATAAATAAGAAAATGTAAATCACCTATAGACCTACTTCCTAGTGATTATTATTGTTAATATTTGGGTGAGTGAATTTCCATATAGAATTTTTATGTGTAGTAGAGAACACATATTTTCTGTTTTTTTTTAATTGGGATTATATTTAACTACTGTTTTGTAACTGTTGTTTTTACTTAACTTTTAATCATGAGCATTTTTTCATGTCAAGTCTTATTTGAAAAATATGCTCTTTTAGGGTTGTAAAATATTTTATCTTATAGTTGTACTATAATTCATTAATGTGTCCTTTGTGTTTTGAGTTATTTCTAATTTTTTTATTATAAAATATGATGAATATCTTTGCATCTCAATTTTTGAGTGGAAATCTCATAATTTTTTGAGGATGAATTCCTGGAAGTGTAATAACTGACTCAAATTTTCAGGGCTTTTGATGTTTGTATGTGTGTATCTATCTATATATTCAAAGTGTCCTTCTGCAAAAGTATACCAATTTAAAATACCACCAGCAATGTGTTAGATTGTTCCAAATGGTTGATATTTTTCTTATATAACATCTATAACAGCTGTACCTAAAATGGGGGGGAGGGCAAAACTATATGTATGTTCAGTTTCCCCCAGACACATCTCCTACATTGCTGTGTGACAAGTAAGTAGGAAATAATTACTTCATTGAGATACCCTTTGCTTTATTAACTTTGGAGAAATCATGACATCTTTTATTTTTATCTTTTAATGTTTTTATGAAATGACAAGAAGTATATCTGTGGTTGGTTATGAAAATATAAAAGAGTACTAAATTTTTTAACATGTCTGAGTGATTTGAAAAGTGGAAGGGAATTAAGCATCTAAATAAGTGTTCTGTTGATACTTTTGAAAGTGTCAATTCGATGGAGGATGTGAGGTGGTGTGAATATCAGGACTTTTCACTTGTATGGATGTTCCAAATGGGGCAAGTGGGCAGTTTGATGTGTGAGAGCAGCTTTAAGCTGAGGAGTTATCCCTTTGCTTAGTTGCAGAAGATAAATCAGGTTATTTTTCAGGGGCTTCAGTCTATCCAACTGACATTGTTCTTTATTGAGAAGGTGAATAGATGATTATAGGAGCTCAACCACAGAAGGCCACTGTGATCAAAACACAGCAAGTGAATAAAACATGTACCGCACTCCATTTAATGAGCTCAGGAGCTATAAGCAGAACTTAAACTGCCCATTAGGACTTTTATTTGTTTATTTGCTTTCTTAATTTATGGGAGTTATCATCTCTCACTCTGTTTTTTCTTGCTGTATTCTAAATAATCTGTTGAGGAAAATACCAGCCCTAAATAGCTTTTCCTTGTCCCTTAAATTGAGGAAAGAGAGTCAAGTAGTCCCTGTATCTAAAAGGAACCTTTTGTAACCATGTCATGTTTGAGTCACATAAGGCAAGAAGTCTTCTAGACCTGGTTGTAGATCCTCCATAGTATTTCTCCGAGATTTCTCTGAGTGCATCCTCTAACCTTCTCTCCATCTTATGTGCATATTTCATGAGGCCCATATGGTGCCCAGGGTTGTCTCAGCAGAACCTGTATATTCAGGTCAGTGAACTTTTTATTAGAGCTTGATTGGTATATAATACAAGAATACAATATTAATCAGACACTTCAAGTGTGCTGTTGATACATGTAAGTCCTCTAAATTAATAAGGTCTTTTGGATTTCTCCAATGAAGGGGATCGTACATATCTTAAGGGGATTTGGCCATATTGCCATGTTGTGTGGAGGGTGGGTTAGCAACCACAAGTTACCAAGCTTAAAGCTACATCTTTCAACACTTCATAGACTTTTAAAACAGGAGCCATTAGCTTAGAAAAGACAACTCTTCAGACAGGATGAAATAAATAGGATGTCATTGACAGAGACAAAATTCAATGTACTTTCTTTTATCATATAAAAAGCAATATTGTCCAAGAGAAAAACCAAATCTTATCAAAAGAGTTTCTTGGGACATATACCTTGAAGTGTTTCCCCCTAATCATATAGAGGAAAATTACTATGCTCCATATCCTCCAAGATTAGAAAAGGAGGGGGAAAATATTCTTAAACTGCAATGTGAGAAATTATTAGAAGGTAAGAGGAACAACAAGGTCTCTCAAATTCTTTGTAGCTGTGGTTTGTCTATTGCTTTTCACATAACCTTTGGCAGCAGCTTTCTAAAGACTTTGGCTGTAATGCATTCAGGGGCCATGTGTACTTGCAACTCCTTCTTGTCTCCTTTAGGGCTGCAGGGTCTATCAAGGTAACCCTATCCAATGTTTAACAATACTGCCAAAACATTATTCCTGATATCCAACCTAACCAAAACAAAACAAAACAAAAATAACAACAAAAAATGATCTCAGAGACGATGGAAGCTTAGAAGTGCTAATACACATCAAAATGTGGAACAGTCATGGGAAGAACTGTCTAGACAAGGAAAACACACTGTGAAAAAAGAAAAAGAGGAATTAAAATGTGAGCTTGCTATGTTTATAGGAAACAGTTATGTGATTGTAGAAAGGTTTTGGTTTGGTGGCTGGAAAATCTGTGTAAAATGTAAATACCTCTTACATTTAAACATTTTGAACTACTACTATCTGGAAGAGTATTAAATAGCAATAGACTTTTAATTGACTGAGGTATTTATATGCTTTCAGATAGGAGAATAAAATCAATAGCTTCCAGGAATCAATTCTTAGGATTCTCTGATAATTATTGAGATTTGTTGGTGCTGAGTATGTGTTGTGGGGTTCCAAGTCCATATGGGTGTAATTAAATAGATGTTTACTAAGTAACTGCTGTAAAAAGAGGCATGGGGTACAAAGTTTAACAAGATGTGGTCCAATTTTCAAAAGGAGCTTGTAATACCCACAGACAGATTTGATGGCAACAGATTTGATAAAGGCTGCCTGAGAGGTACATAGGCATTTCTACAAGAGCAAAGACCTGGCAGAAGTGAGTCTGGACTGTGGGAGAACATACAAGGCTTTCCTCGAGGGAGGGTGTTCGGTCTGGGCCTTGAAGGGGAGATGAGGTTTTTGACTGACAGAGATAGGGAGGTGCAAAGGGGACCCTAGGCATGGAGAAAGTAGTACACAGACGCTGGAATGCCATATGTGTTTTGTGTTTTCTCAAAGCCAACAAAGGCTTCTGAGGAGAGAGGAGCACCATCAGAGCTTTAGGAGATAACCTCGGGGAAGAGATAAGACAAAAACACCCGTTAGGCAGTTCCTGCATTAGCTTAGAGGAGAGGTGATGAGTGCTTGTCCTAGACAAGCCACTAAGAACAGGAAATAAAATGAGGTATTCCTGAGAGAGAACTTATGAAGAAAGGCCTGGGAGGGTGTAGAGGGAGAATCAGCGATAACACAAAGACAGTAGGGTGATTGGTTGACTAATGAGGCCATTGATAAAAACTGGAGAGAAGTAAAGAGTCCCTGGAATCAAAGCTAGTTTCTCTTCTGACTCCTTTTCTTTTGCCTTCCCATCCTTCCGTCCATCCCTCCTATCCAGCCCCTGCTTTGTGTCTAGTTCTGTGTAATGTAAAGTAATGAAGGGAAATAAAAAGGTGCAAAGGGTATCCCCCTGCCCTTTAAGTACTTATCATCTAGTTTGGGGGATAGGATCTGTCCATATGTATGAAATCATTAGCACACAGTTAAAGAGAATAGAACTGCTGTGTGGATTCAAAAGAGAAAAATGAGGGGTATGATGTCTTTGTCTTGCAGAAGCTAATCTTAGATGCAAATATGTGACGCATACTCTATCTTATTTGTGTATCAGGTAATACATGGGGTCAATTTAATGTCAGATTAGACATTAATAACAGATTTCTCCTTTGGGTGAGTGTTCATGAAGATGTTAGCTTATCTCCATGTGTTAGCTTATCTCCATGTGTTACAATATGTGTTGTCACCCTCATATTCAGAGATCAGAGGAATATTAAATAAGTTTATGACAAGCTATTCCTGCCCTCTTATTATTTATTGAGATTTCTTACCCCTAGGAATTACTTTGCAGATGCTTCTTTTTGAAAGCTTTCCTGTATTTCATAAATATTTTTTGAACAAATAAATAGGGTGACTTTTTCAATCAACTTAACCCCAACTTTCAAATATAGCATTCCTAAATAAAGTGAGGTCTTCAAATGATTTTAGGGTTGTATTTGTCGTGGTAATGTCTTAGCATAGGAGTCAAGCTTCAGATTTCACATTTGAGAGTCATGAACTATTAATAGAATACTGAAACACTGCCCCATCCACTCCCTTTCTTTAAAAGCCCTGTGACTTTGGTAGAAAGGATAAGATTTTATTTTATTCCTAGACTATGGCTTTCAAAAATCTTAAAAGAATCCAAAATGGGCTAGTTATTTTGCACTTCCCTCTTAATAGCACCCAAGGATAAATACTGGTATCTTTTGTTGCCATCTGTTTTCTAGTTTCTAGGTCTATTTTTGTTTCATGTTTCTATTCTGTTAAAAATTCTATTCTATTTATAAAAAAGTACATATAGTTGGCAATATGAGATTTTTTTGCATCTTCTTATATTTTATGAGACCCACTACTAGATCATTTTGGAAGACATAGTGATTTGTGAGATTTGAGTATGAAAAGCAACAGCAAAGGGAAGAAAAGCAGTCAGAGTATTTGCCAGATGGGAGATGTCTCACTGCTCTTTCGAAGGCCAGTGGTGAGGGCCACTTGGTAGGAAAAGCCTTACCATGTCTGATCTTTCAATATTCACTCAGGTCAAAGACAGATTTCTGAACAGATATTGTCTATAGGAGTATGATAGTGATCCCCATGTGACACTTGAAAGCATTTTTTGTCCTATTTCTTCTCTTTTGGGGCTCTGTTCTCTAATTAAAATTGGTGTTTTGGAAAAAGAGAACGTGAATTCTGAATACAGTAATAAATTATATCCTTGCCTCAGATGGAATTAAAATGACTGCAGACTTGAAATTTCCCTGCCTCTGAAAACTTAATTTGATATTTTCTGTTACACAGCAAGTAGTGATTTGCAGAGGCACAGTCTGTAAGATTAATTGAGGCAGCCATCTCTTCTGGCGCATCTAATCTTACATCTAATTATCTGATCATCTGAATCACAAATACAGTAGTTAAAGGGTGTCTGTTTAAAGGGCAGCCCTAAAATATAAATATTAAAAAGGAGCTGGTTTTCAGGAGACAGACATGCAGACCTATGATAGCCATTGTGTTACTTGTGGCATTAGGTCAGCAGGTCATATAAAAATGTGGTCACATTGCTCTGTTACTAAAATGTGAAGATAATTCTGAAGTCTGTACTAGGCTTGTTTTGACAATTAACCTCCATTAGTATTCTAGACCACATAAGAGCAAAACTCTTAAAAGGCTCTCTTTTCATGAATGTGCTGTCAAATTGACTTCATCATTTAAATAGGACTGTAGTCACAGTAAATGATGAGTTGATATTTATACAAAGCATAACCTTAATTACAATATTATGAGCAATTAAACCCAGTGTTTCACAGAATTATTGTACATTTATATGTTACAGAGTAAAAACATTGCATAGGACTGTTAAGCTTTTTGTATGAATCTAATTAACTTTGACAGGCTTTGGGCTTTTCTCCCTCTTTTTAGAAGTGCTGTAGATAAATGTACTTGCATCTGGAAAACTTCAAACAGTTTTGATCAGCATTTCAGATCTGATTTAAAATGTATGTATTGAGACACTGTCTTAAATACAGAACTGATAGACATGCGGCGCACAACCTCTTGTAGTAGGAAGGCAGATGTTGCAGGGAGAACAGCTGTAGACTGGAGCCACCACTGAGCCTTGTTTTTGTCACAATGTCAGGCAGATACTGCTGTGAACAGGTCTTTACATATTTGGCTCTGGCTAACGTTGGGGACGTGAAAAGTTGAACTCACACTGCCGATTTTCTGGAAGGCAATTAGGAGGGAGATATTTCTTACTCTTACTTTCTGTAGCCCTTAGGGAACAGAGGCACCATGAGCAAATACAGGTTCCTGTGGAGTCCCAGTGACTTTTTGTGCTTCATAAGTGAGGAATAAAGTCCTCCTGCAAATGGTGAATTACATCATTGAGGGTGTTGGAGTTCCTGTTCTCTTGATTCTCTAAAATCCCACTAAAGGTAGGCCTTGAGAGGAAGTTAGGAATTTCTTTATTTAATTTCCATGGCCTAACCGTTAACCACTACCACAACAATGGTTATATTTTATTCAGTGCCAACCATTTAGATGATTTGCATACATTATTTTATTTAATCTTTACCCCAACTCTTTGAAACTATTTTCAATTTATTAACAAGGAAAATGAGGCTCAGAGCATTTATCTTCATTCTCAATGTCGCATAGATAGAAAGTGTTATTAAAATGCTATTAAAACACGAGATAGACCATATAAATTGACATTGAATATTGAATGAGATAAAAATTGTCAAAAAATGTAACCAAACAGTATATATAATATGGAGCTATTTATGAAATAATTACAGAAAAAGAATGCATGCACGTGTATATAAATACAGATAAAGAAAAACAAAGTTGAGCACATTAGATGTCTGACAATGGTTATTTTGATGTGGCTGAGCAGAAGGAAGGGCAAAGTAGAAAGATGTTTCAAGTTTTGTTCCGTAATTTCTTACCTTGTTCAAATCTTCAATTCATGTGTTGCTTGGGTAATTACAAATTTAAAGATCAAGAAAGGACTTTAGCTGCTAAAGTAAATATCTGAAAATAAAAGCATCATAAAGAAAAGTGGTGGCAGCTCTGATTTCAACTAGAGCTATGTGACTGTGACATTTGTGCTTTTTCCACTAATTTATGTGGCCTTTTAAAATGTGTATTAATGTTAAAAACATCCCAGAAAAAGGAATGGTGAATTTCCTGGCCTCCCATTTGTCTTTAGAAAGCCCTGCTTATACATAGATGACTTGGGGATACATTAGAATTACATTCTTAATTTAAACTAACTAATATATGTGGAGTAACTATGATATACTAGTTGCACTGTGAAGCCCTGAGGAGGTTGCAGAGATGAATAAGGCACTGGCTCTGCCCTTGCAGTGTTAACAGCATCATGAACAGACAGTCTCATGCCCAAACAGCTGACACACAAAGCCTACTGTTACACATGTGGTGACAGTGGAAGAAACAGTGCTCCACAGGGCTTTATGGAGGGGACAATTATTTGTAAGATTAGGGTTCACGTAACAATTTATTTGGTACCTAGGTAAATGTCTAGGAGCTGGGCATGATGGAAGGTACTAAGATGTGGCTTCTGTTCTCAAAGGTCGTACATTATAGGAAAGAGAACATTAAAAGACAGGAAAATAATAAAGAGCAAGAAAAGCCAGAAATAGTATGTAATTGACTGTTAAGTGATATAGATTAGGCCCTAAGTGAAATAGGAATTCAGAAAAAATGGTGATCACTGTAGGTAAGAATTGTAGAAGAAGTTTTCATAAGAAAATAAATTATAGTACTGGTATTTTTTTGGCTTAGCAGTTACCCTGTAAAAGAAGGGTGGCCAGGAATCCTCTTTTGTACTTTGAAATTGGCCTTTGAGTGGAGTCTCTCTTTATCTCTGACCCTTGTTAAAAAAAAAATGAACAGAATAACAATTAAATCAATCCACAGCTGATACATTTAATTGAGATATATATGCATTTAATTGGTGTATACATATATACATGTGTGTACATATACATACTCATATATACATATATTTGTATGTCTACATGTATATGTGCATATATACATATATACATGTGTTATATAAAATTAGGCATCATAGATAGATGTCTCCCTTCCTCTCTTTCCCTCCCTTCTTCCCTTCTTTTCTTCCTTCCTTCCTTCTCGCCTTCCTTCCTTCCCTTTATTTATTTTTTTCTGCTTGTATTACTAAGACATTGAACATAGAATCAGGCACACTTGGTAAAACAAACTAATAAGATTTCTGCTCTAAAGAATAGATGAATAGAAGTATAGAGGAGCTAGCTGTTTAGGGAGTTTCCCTTTAAGAGGCATTAAACCTGAGTTCTGGATCCTTCTAAGTACATTAATACATAATCATGTAGCACCTAACACAGTGCTAGCACATACTACATGTTTCGTAAGCATTAATTCTCTCTCCACCTTTTTCACAAGACTTGAATGATCCAATCTAGGAAGAAGAGAGAAAAACCCACATGGGAAAGGGCTGTAAAAAAATTTAAAAAGATTAAGAAATTTGATTTTCAACAGCCAATTTCTGCCAATGTCTCAATATTACAGTGACTGGGTCAATTATTGCTGAGCACTTCTGAACTTCTCAGAGGAAAGATGATAACATGATTGTATTTAAAAATGCATATGCATCTAGAGTAAACCACATATGTTAAGTATTTGGGATGGTTATTTCTTGAAATATATTTCTATATCAATTTCTTTCTACTTTTTGTTTTTAATAATTTTAAAACAGATAAACATCTTCATAGCCAATCTGACTCATACTAATTTAATTGAAGACTAAACCTCAGAGTCAGCACCTTCATGCATTTTTAAAAAATGATAATTTTCCAAATTATGTAAATATGCACTCTCACCATAAAAAAATCTGTAAAATAAATCAAGTATAAAACAAACAAAGACTCATAATCCTATAAGCAGAAGAAAACTTGTTAGCATTTGAATCCAAGTTCTTCTAGCCTTTTTTATGCTTGTTTACAATATAGGTATTACACGTTTGCTTAGGATCATACTTTTTTCAATTTAGTTGCATATTTTTTTGTGTGATCCAGTTTATAATCATTATTGCCTTTCATGATATTTTTGAGGTAGCCATAGAGAAAAGGCCTATCTTTGAACCTGGCTGAACTCTCCATGCTGGGGCCTCTCTCTTTTCCATTGTCATCCCCCAGAGCAGCGGTCCCCAACCTTTTTGGCACTAGGGACTGGGTTCATGGAAGACAATTTTTCCACGGACCAGGGTTGGGGGGTGGCATGGATGGTTTCAGGATGAGTCAAGCGCATTACATTTATTGTGCAATCAAACCTCTCTGCTAATGATAATCTGTATTTGCAGCCACTCCCCAGCGCTAGCACCACCACCTCAGCTCCACCTCAGATCATCAGGCATTAGATTCTCATAAGTAGCACACAATCTAGATCCCTTGCACGGGCAGTTTACAGTAGGGTTCCTGCTCCTATGAGAATCTAACGCTGCTGCTGATCTGACAGGAAGCAGAGCTTATGCGGCGATGCGAGTGAAGGGGAACGGCTGTAAATACAGATGAAGCTTTGCTTGTTCACCTGCCACTCACCTCCTGCTGCATGGCCTGGTTCCTAACAGGCTGTGGATGGGTACCAGTCTGGGCCCCGGGGTTGGGGACCGCAGCCCCACAGTGTGGAAGGCTGGAGATTGGCTGGGGAGAGCTTCTGCTCTGTGCTTGTGGGAGCAGATTATGGGAGCAGTTGCTCCATCTGAAAAAGGATCATGACAGCTGGCTGGTACAGAGGTTCTTGAATGGCTGACTAGACAGGGTCACAAATAGGAAACAATTTGAGTTAATTGGCACATGTCCTGAGATTCTTACTCAAGTGAGAAACAGGTTAGGACCTGATGTGACGTGAAGGTGGTAGACCACGGGGCCAGAAACAGAAGCAGGAGGAGAGGTGAAAAACTCAGGAGCATCTGTAGACAGAGAACATTGACCTTTAACAATCTTTTCTCTCTTGCTGAAACTCTCTGGGTATTAAAATGACTGAGTGCATTTAAACCCGACCTTGGTGCCCCTGAGCATCTATGTATGAAGGATGAGGATAGCAACATGTTTGGAAAGAGAAATGAGATGTTTACTGTAGAACTGCTTTGGTCTGCTTATATGTGTTGATTTGGGGTAGTTTTGCAAAGTCTGGTAGAAATTATAAGAGGGGGGATTAAAGTCTCCCTTCCCCAACCATCCCTTGGTACCCTTACTTATTATTTCTTTGGAACCCAAGAACCACTTAGTAGAGTTCACCACTCAGTAGAACACTTAGAGCCCTGTTCGAGCAAAGGTTTTTGTCATCTGGACTGGTCAGGGATGACATGCAATGTCCCTAGGCTCATGGTAGTCCAGGAAACCCAGGTCCTTCTGTGTTGGATGACTAACCTCAAATACTCCTTTATTCAGTGTATTTTTATTAAGTACCAACTATGTGTCAGATACTGTGCAGAATACTGTGGATTAAAGACTAATAGAAATGGTCCTTGTCCCTAGAAAACACAATATACAGAGAGGTAGACTTACAAAGAGATTAATATAAGTCTTGGAGGCAGTAGTATGGTCATGCTGTTTGTCCAGTCATGGGAATTGAACAGTGAGTAGGTCTTAATGAATGATTGCATGTTATGTTTACCTACTTAATACAGCCTTTAATCAAAAGCTGAATTTTGCGTATACATTCTATTATGCAGAGCTTTTCATGCTATTATTTGTGTGTTCAAATCTGAGCAAATACATGACTTTTTTCCGCTGCCATTTTTGCAGTGAGCTTTCATTCAAATAGTCCTTTTGACATCCTGCTTTTTCCTTAATTCAACATTTTATCTTATTTATAATCTAGTAAACCAGGAACTCGGCTTAAGAAGTTGCCAGTTTTATTATTTCTCTAATGGTCTTTAGAGGAAGGTTTCAGGATTATAGCAGTAGTTCCTGAGACTCAGATGGGATAGACTCACTGAGCAATGGTTCTCCAACTGTGGTGGAAGGTGGGTATGGGTATTGATATATTTTTCAGGCTCGCTAGATGATCAGATGTTTATCACAGTTTGAGAGTCATTCGTACCTTTGAGCTATGGCTGCAGACTGTCACTGGATGTGTGTCAGTTGAAATAAATATATATTTCATAATTGCAAATTTCACAATAGTGAGTTTGCCGCTAGAGAAACTGGATCTGGCTTTTGATCTTTTCAGAGTAAAATAAAATTTTGAAATTTATACAAATCAGGTAGTTCCCTTGTTTTCTCCTCCCCCTTTTTCTGCTTCCCTTCTTCCTCTCCTCTCTGTTCCACTTAATATCTCCTATCTTTCTTCTCTATGCTTTTCCTTCTCCCCACTTTCTCCACACTCTGCAATCACACAGGTAAGATGGTGTGGTGCTTGGGGGCAGACTTATGACCACTGGGGGAGGATGTGTATGCTTCTGGCCTGGTTGAGCTTCAGTAGATCTCTAGGGTGTAGTTCTCAAACTGTAGCATGTATTAGAATCAATTGGAGGGCTGGTTAACACCCAGATTGCTGGACTACACCTCCAGAGTTTCTGATTCAGTACATTGAGGTGGGGCCCCAAAATTTGCATTTTTAACACATTCCTAGGTATTGTTGATGCTGCTGGTCCAGGAACCACACTTTGAGAAACACTGATCTAGGAGATTCTCTGATTGTGTAAAAACTATTATTATTATTGCTTTTGTAAACAGTAAATTTTGGGAGAAAAAACCCTATTTGAGGATGATTCTCATTTGGAATAGCTGTATTCTAGGGAAGATTGGAAAATCTGCTCTGCATTTAAGTATTTTCAGGGAGGGAGACAATAGCTTTCCTAATAACTTGTTCAAATAGTTTTTCAATTAAAAAAAATCTATTATAAAGGCTTTTTCTGAAATTTACCTTATCTTTGTCTTGGACTTTTTGACTTTGGAAAGGTGACATCACATGGTAATAGAAGACAATTATCAGTCTTCTCTATTTCCTCCATCTCCTATCCCCGGTCTAAGTAATATATTACTTTAGTACCTTAGCACTGACCTTAATTTAATTTTGATAAACAAAGGGATGTTGAATGGTAAGGCCAATTATCTTTGATGAAAGAAGGCATCATGCAGTATTTGTCTTTCTGTGCCTGGCTAATTTTGCTTAACATAATGTCCTCCAGTTTCATCTATATTGTCACAAATGACAGGATTTCCTTCTTTTTTAAGGCTAGATAGTATTTCATTGTGTATATGTACCATATTTTCTTTATCCATTCATTCACTGATGGACACATAGGTTGATTCCTTATCTTGGCTATTGTGAATAATGCTGCAATGAACATGGGTGTGCAAATATCTGTTCAAAATCCTGCTTTTAATTCTTTCAGATATATACCCAGAAGTGGGATTGCTGGATCCTGTGGTGGTTCTATTTTTAATTCTTTGAGAAACCTCCATACTGTTTTCCATAATGGCTGTACTAAATTACTTTTCTAACAACAGTGTGCAAGGGTTCTCTTTTCTCCACATCCCCTCCAATACTTGTTATCTTTCATCTTTTTGATAATAGCCATTCTAACAGATGTGAGGTGATATCTCATTGTGGTTTTAATTTTCATTTCTCTGATAATTGGAGATATTGAGAATTTTTTCATATACCTGTCGGCCATTTGTATGTCTTCTTTTGAGAAATGTCTATTTAGATCATTTTTCCATTTTTAAATTGGGTCGTTTAATTTCCTACTATTGAGTTGTTTGTGTTCCTAATATATTTTGGATATTAACTCCTTGTCAGATGCATGGTTTGCATATATTTTCTCTCATTCTGTAGGTTGTTTCTTCATTCTGTTGATTGTTTCCTTGGCTGAGAAGAAGCTTTTTAGTTTAATGTAATTCTGTGTTTATTAATTTTCACTTTTGTTGCCTGTGCTTTTGGGGTCATATCCAAAAAATCATTGCACAGACCAATGTCACGGAGCTTTTCCCCTATGTTTTCTTCAAGTAGTTTTATAGTTTCAGGTTTCACATTTAAGTCTTTAATTCATTTTGAGTTGGTTTTTGTATCTGGTGTGAGATAAAGGTCTGACTTTATTCTTGTGTATGTGGATATCCAGCTGTCCCAACACCATTTATTGAAGAGACCATTCTTTCCCCATTGTGTGTTCTTGGTATCTTTGTCAAAAATCAATTGACTGTAAATGCTTGGATTTATTTCTGGGCTTTCTATTCTGTTCCATGGGTCTATGTGTCTATTTTTATGCTAGTACCATGATGTTTTTATTATTATAGCTTTGTAGTATATCTTGAAGTCAGGGAGTGTGATGACTCCAACTTTATTCTTTTTGCTCAAGATGGCTTTGCCTATTCAGGGTCCTTTGTGGTTCTGGTTCCACACAAATTTGAGGATTGTTTTTCTATTTCTGTGAAAAATGTCATAATTTTGATAGGGATTACATCTAATCTGTAGATTGCTTTGGGTGGTATGGGCATTTTGATAATATTAATTCTTACAATTTATGAACACAGGATATCTCTCCATTTATTTGTGTCTTCTTCAATTCCTTTCATCAATGTTTTATAGTTTTTAGTATACAGGACTTTCACTTCCTGGATAAAGTAAACCTCAGTTTTTATGGAGCCCAAGTCTTATAAAACCTGGGGAGTCCTTTTAAAGAGTAAAAAATATATCTTATATTTGCAAATTTTATAAAAGCATAGGCTAATATGAAAATATTGTTTATCTGCTTCCAGGGCTAGAAGTGGCTCATGCCAGCAATGGCCCCTGGAGGTTAAGTTTTTTTGACTTCAAGGACAATTCATTTCTGATTGTATCATAGGACCTTATACAATTGCTGATACATTATAGATGCCTAAGAAAAATTTGTGGAGTGAATTAATGAATTCTTCATCACAGTATCTTCAAAGCAGTGTGATTTCCATTATTTTTGAGCTACTTGATATCACTATCTATGACTTGATATTGACCATATGTTAGCATTAAATTTTTTTTTTAGATAAAGAAAACATGAAATAGAATGTAAATCAATCAACCAGTGTTTTTCTATGTAAACTCAATCAATAACATATTCATAAGGAGCCTCCCATCATAAGCTAAGGAGATGAACAATAAAGACAAAATGATAATGAATGGTTTGGGCCAAGGAGATGTCAGCTGGATAGATCTGACAAATAGGACTCAAGGCTGGGTAGGTCAGAATTCTGTAGATACTATTATTCTATCTTCTAATTTTTAGAGGAGACATGTCTGGAAGGTTTTGAATGGTGAAGAATTTTCACTAGTGAAGTTCTCAAATCAGAAAGATTTTAGTGGAGCTATGGGAGCTTAGTTTAGGGAGAACTAAGGATCAGAGCAGTCTGCTGCAGTCTGATCCTAAAGTATGGTCCAAGTGGTCAGAATTATTTGTCTTTTTTGCTCTTGAAGATATGTGGTCAGGTGAAGATTCACAAGTGTTCCTGCTTTGAGACGACGATAAAAATAAGTGAAGAATAAGTAGTTGCAGTTTCCTCTTGATTAAGATCAAAGCAGTGGCTTAAGTCTTCTGAGATCCTGAAAGAAAATTTAACAAACATAGAGAATTAAGGAGATAGGAAAAGCAATTTGAAGATATTCACAAACGTTGAAAAAGTTTTTCTTTTGATTTGGAATTGTGAGGTGATCATCTGAAAGGAAGGAGGGGTACATTATTAGCCCATTATATTCCTGATCAATATAGACCACCCATTCCTTTTAAACAGTTTATGCATCATTGCTACTAGATTGCCCAGGGAACACAAAGTATCATTTATAATTGTTATTTGAATATTTTATGTAAAACCTAATCTTCTGAAGACTTAGAGAAATCATTGTAGATTAAGATAAGAAATAATGATTTGCATTTATAAGAAATTAATGATAGTTCTGAAATTGAAGAACCATTTAGTGCTGGGAGAAATAAATACAAATTGTAACATCTATCTGATGGAGTTTTGTTTAGATTGCTTCTGGTGATAAACCATCTATAATAATATAAATCAAGGGCTGGTGTTTGCCATAAATTTGCAATGTTTAGCATAATTTTTGTTTGCATTTCATACTAAAGTGACACCAAGAAATATGAGATTAATAGTTATTAAGTGAAAATGACTTTCATGTCTGTAGTCATTTTTAGAAACAGTTACGTGTAATTCATTTAGGGAGCAGAAAAAATTAATTTGCAGCTGTGGTGGGATCTAGCACATTAAAACAAAGAGGGAAGTAGCATATAGTAATACATTTTTGAAACATAAGGGAGGATTCATTTTTAACCCCTTATTTTGATTTTCAGTACCTTAAGGTACCTTCAGGTCACCACACTTTTGTTTATTGACTCCAGAATATTACACAAATAGCTTAAGGAAGAAAAACGTTGGTACCTGTTCTCAAATTATGTCATAACATTGGAGAGCACAAGCTTATCCATACCTAAGGGGATAGAGGTCAGACAGCATCAGCCACAGTATGGTACCTTTTATTAATTTTAATTAGTGTTTTCATTAGGAAGTGTCATATTAGATTCTGATTTTTAAAAAGTGACACAATATCTACTTTCATTTATTTCACTGCACTACAAATCAGCAGTAATGTAGAGGATAAATCCTAGAGATAATATTTCATAGAGAAATTTAGCCTCAGACTTTCTTTATAAGCTTAAAATTTACATATATCTAATATTTCCTAAGCATTTAGTATATGTCAGGCACCGTTCTACATACTTTACATATGTTAACTTATTTGTGTTATCTCGGTCACTGGAGCCCTTTTCAGGCAAAGTCATGCATACACTTATCCAGGTACTACTTACTGAATACCTTCTCTGTGCTAGGCACTGAACTAAGGTGGACAGCATTAATGTTTTAGAGGCTGATGGAGGAAAAAGATCATATTTAAGAATTTACAAAAGATAAATCAGGACTTCCTGGTACATATGATATTGCAAGTCCATATATTGAGGCTTCACTGCTCAAAATACCTACCAAAGATAGATAAGCTATTTTAAAAACATGATAATTAAAAAAACCAGTGTTATGTGAAAATTTAAAATTAGACCTCTAAGTGAACCAGAAAATGTACAGAAATACCAAGCACTGATGAGTTGGGATATCACGTGGGCTTGCTAAGCTGTGGGTCTGGAAGCAGGCAGAGGTAGCTTAGATTTAAGTAGTGGGGCTTGAGGTGCTAGAAAAGAACAATAGTGCCCCAAAGCCAAACTCAATGTGAAAGTGTGAACTGCCCCTTACTGGCCAACTCCCTTTCACCCCAAATTGCTCCCTGGACACTGATTTCCAGGAAGCTGACAACTGGTTCTTCATTGGGCACTCAGGAAGACAGGTGGAGGGAACTATAGATCAACTAGTACGGCTGGTTTGGAAGAAGGCTCAATGTGTTGTGTTGGGATATAACATGGGACTGCCTTTATTTTTATTTTTTTTCCCATCCTTAGCACATATCACTAGCTGATTCCAAAGTTTTCCAGTCATGTTAGCATACTGATTTATTTTAGCTTAGTTGAAAACTTAAATTTTTAAAATCTGGCTTCTCTTTCCTGCCATTGCAAGCTGTACCTATAGCCCTGGTAGCTTGAAGGAATTAGCAAGGGCAAGGGCAAAGGCTGGTTGTGGTCTGGCTCCCTGGCATCTCCTTTCTCTCCCATTTCCTCTGAGAACCCTGGCTCCTCCTGGATTGGGAGGGGTAAGGAGAAGAGGTGAAAGACATTGACTTTCTGCTAGTGATGGAGATGGTGCCTGATAGATTTGGTTTGGTTTTGTCTGAAGTTGTTGCCCTCTATTTTATGTGATGCGTTCAGTGTTCTTGGGGGAAGTATTTACCTTCAACCTAGCCTTTCTTTGAGGATCACCATAGAGAGGGACAGCCAAATTTCTATTTGACATCTACCAGTGGTCCACGCACCCAACTCTTCTTGGTTTCCATGTGTGATCACTTGATCCAGCAGCCACGTGGTTCAAAGTCAACAAATTTATTCCCTTTCCTTTTTTCCCAAGTCTTTTATTATAAAGGGAGAAAGAATTAAGGAGGAGTGGATGTCAATAGTAGTAAAGCTGGTTTTCCAGTCTTTAAGAACATTATGTAGGGAGATGTCATACAGCTTCTTAGTGATATTCTTTGAAGTTTGGAAATATTTAGTGCCTTTCATTTTTAGCTCTGGTCTCCAACCACAATTCTAAGTCCACAAGAAAATGTTTCCTTAAAATCCTGTTGCACTAGATAGGTAAAGAGAGAAAGAGTGAAGGAGAACTTTCTAGACAAGATAAATGTGCAAACCAAGGTCCAAAACAAATAAATAAAATGAATTTCAAGGAAGGCAGTTATCAAAATTATTGATCAGGCTGTCAATTAATTCCAGCAGAAATAAAAATAACTCAAAATTATAAAAAATTCAAATAGTGTTAAATCCTGAAAGAAATAAATGAAAGCAAACATATATAAAGTACGAAATGTGTACATTACAAGAAAGATAGATGAACATGGAATTTGGCAAGATAGATGGATGATTTAATTAATTAGTGACTATTAAAAGTCTATTTTAGTGTGTCATTTGGTGGTTAAAAAAAGCTATATATTTTTTCTTGCTTGAAGGATAAACATAATGAATACTCTGTTTCAATTCAACTGTTTGACATCTGCTAGGTGTACTAAAATTCAGTGTTAACACTAAATGCTTGGCATTAGCACATTACCCTTTTAAGGGTAAAGTCCTCCACAAGGCTTCCCTTACTTCAGATGACAACTGCAAGCTACTCGTACTTCTGACCAATTGGCTACAAATTTGGTGCTTTCCATGACCTTCTCAGGTTCAATAAATCTGATAATTTGCTATTATCAATATTTTATTATTAGTTAATAATATTAGGTTATTAAGTATGAAATGTCCAATTTCCTTAAGTACTATGTTAGACAGTTGATATCTTTGACATTTCACTTTGACAATTCTTGTTTTATTTTTATTGTGAAGATATATCCTCAGTCTTTCAAATGCATGTTTTGGCTTGTGATTATCTTTCAAAATTTTTTTACAGCAATTTTTGGGAAAACATGAATAAGTCAAAAATTCATGTTATTTTTGAATATGAGTTCCATCCTGGAACCAAACCAGTGCAGACAGCTTGAAATATCAATGAAGTGTTTGGGAAAGATGTAGCTAGTGAATGCATAGTACATCAATGGTTTGAGAAGTTCTGTTCTGGTGATTTTAATCTTGAAAATGAGCCATGTGGGTGACCTGAGGCCAAGGTGGATAATGATGAGCTGAAAACTGTAGTGGAAACAAAGCCATCTAATCCTACATGCGAATTAGCAGCAAGGTTTGACGTTACCATTCCAACAGTATTGGACCATTTGAAACAAATTGGCAAGGTAAAGACACTGGATAGATGGGTTCTGCATGAATTAAACAAGTGTCAGAAGAGAAATCATCTCAAAGTTTGCATTTCTTTGCTGTCACCATGTAAAGGTGAACATTTCTACACTTTTTTGTTACGTGTGATGAAAAATGGATTCTTTTTGACAATCACAAGCATTCAGCACAATGGTTGGATAAAGATGAAGTGCGAAAACACAGTCCAAAACCTAATATTCATCAAAAAAAGCTAATGGTGTCTGTTTGATGGTCCAGCACTGGTATCATCCACCACAGCTGCATGAAACCTGGACAGTTGATTACAGTGGATGTCTACTGCAACCAGTTGGGTGAAATGATGAGGATGCTTGCAATTAAGCAGCTGAGATTGGGCAACAGAAACAGGCCAATCCTCTTGCAAGAGAATGCTTGACCATATGTTGCATGAACAATGCTGCTCAAACTACAAAGGCTGGACTTTGAAACTCTCTGTCATCCACCGTATTCACCAGACCTTGCATGAACAGATTACCACTTCTTCCAGGCTTTGGACCACTTCTTGCAAGGAAAAATATTCAATTCTCAAGCTGTGGAAAACACCTTTCACAATTTCATTGCCACTTGCTCTCCAGGCTTCTTCACTGCTGGCATAAACAAGCTACCATTAAAATGGCAAAACTGTGTCAATAGGTTAGCTGCATATTTTGATTGATTGTACAGCTTCTTATTTGAGATATAATAAATTAAACTTTTGATTTGAAATCAGACATTTCATATTTAATGACCCAATTAATATTATTATTATTATTACTCATACAACTCAGGAATGCACTATATTTGTGATTTTAGTTTTATTGTAAGGGATACAAATGAATAGGAAAAGCCAAATGATGAGGTGCACAGGGCAAAGTCTGAAAGGGAAGACAGAGCTTCTCTGACCTCTCCATGTGCAGTCAAGGCCTGTCACCCTCCCAGCACATGTATTCACTAACCAGCAAGTTCTGCTGAACCTCAGTGTCCAGAGTTTTTATTGGGGTTTCATTACATAGCCAAGATTGGTTGAATCATTGGCCACATGATTGAACTCAATCTCTAGTCCTCTTCCACTCCCTGGAGGTCAGGTAGCAAAAGTTCTAACCCTCAAATCTTATGGTTGGTTTTTTTGGTGAACAGCCCCCATCCTGAAGCTATCTAAGGGACCACAAAGAGTTATCTCATTAGCATAACAAACAATGAGTCACCTCATTAATATATCACACAGGAAATTCCAAAGGTTTTAGGAGCTCCATGCCAGGAACCCAGGATAAAGAACAGACAAATTCTTTATTATATCATAATGAATAACTTTAATTTCTGTTAGAAAAAAAGCATATATTTAGGTATAAGTTATAAAAAAATTAAAATATTAGAAATATAATTTAAAACTAAATCAAATAAATTGTGGAAAACAGAATACAGAAAATATTCTCCATCCGACAGACACAGAGAAGAAAAGCATAAATACAAACTGTTGGTAAACAGAAGCCACAAAATGAGATGATAAAATAAGTACAGTTATACTTGTAATGAAAATGTATGTAACTATATTTACTTTACCTATAAAAAGATACAGACTAACAAATTAGATTTTTTTAAAATGCAGCTATCACCTGTCAAAAAAATGTAAAGCAAGATTTAAAGTAACAGAACAAGATATAACTAAGAAAATGCTGACCAAATGAAAGATGATATAAAAATGTTAACATCAGACCAATAGATTTTACAATAAAACAAAACAGTACAAAGCCATTATCATGGGTTAGCAGAAACACTACATAATGATAAAAGAGCAATTCATTAAGTATACAGTAATAACCAACATGTATATCCTTAACAAAATAGAATTAAAATATACAAAGAACTGTCAGAATTATAAAGAATAAAGTCCAAAATAACTAGTAGGAGATTGCAGTATATATATGCCAACATTTTTCAGAATCCAAAACAAAGCAGAGGACAATATTTAGTAAGTATGAGCCGGGCGCGGTGGCTCACACCTGTAATCCTAGCTTCTCTGGGAGGCCAAGGCTGGTGGATTGCTTGAGCTCAGGGGTCGAGACTAGCCTGAGCAAGAGAGAGACCTTGTCTCAAGGAAAAAAAATCAGCCGGGTGTTGTGGTGCGTGCCTGTAGTCCCAGCTACTCGGGAGGCTGAGGCAAGAGGATTGCTTGAGCCCAGGGGTTGGAGGTTGCCATGAGGTGCAATGTAGCCACTGCGCTTTACCCAGGGCAACGGAGCAAGGACTCTGTCTCCACCAAAAAAAAAAAAAAACAACTAGACGACTCTCCTCACAACCCCCCATTAATAATAAAAAAAAAATTATTAAAAAATATAACATTTACTAAGTATAGAGACTTAGCAACAAAATGTACAAGCTTGAATATGTGTGTGTATATACACACAAGGGCACATATCCATGTTCCCATTAGCAAAGAGCATATATTATTAAGCACACATGTATACAAAAATTTTAAACACACAACTACATACATTTTTCTATATACTAAGTGTTAGATATTTTTACATTCACATATTTTGAAGACTCAATATCATCCAGATGAGAGTCTTTGACATCTGTATAACTTGATTTGAAATCAGTAATACTCAATTCTTCTACATGCTGGAGGAAAAACTTTCCTTGTACCAACTTAAGTTCAAATGGTTGCGGACCTGTGAATTGACAACAGAAAAATTAATAGGAGAAAAGTTTATTATATCCTATAGGGATAAGCTCATGGAACTGCTAGGGGTAAGGGTTTATATACTTCCTTAATAAGGGCAGCATTTAGGGCTTCAAAGGATGGGAGTTCCTGAAGAAGCTTACACAAAATCTTTTTAAAATGTTCTGGTACCCAAGGTTTGTCCCCTCCTGCACTGAAGACTTTCAGGAGTCAGGGAGGGGAGTGGAGGAGGGGGTGGTATTGTGATAGCTGACTCTTGTACAGCTTTGCTGCAGTTGATGTAAGAGAGTATCCCACATACTTCTCAGATGCTGGCTGTAAGGGATGTATCCCAAAATCCGAACTCTAAAAATCTCTGTGGCTTCCTATGCACTAAGAATAAAACCAAAATTCTTTGGCCTGGAAAGCCCTGCCTATTCCACCAAGCATGTCATTATTTAAGTCACTTTGGCCTTCTTTCAGATCCTGGGGAGGCCAGACATTTTCCCCTTTTAAGGCCTGTGCTCATTCTATTCCTTCTGTTTGAATGGCATCCGTGGGCTCTTCCATGATTGTCTTCTCTTCATCCTTCAGGTTACAGTGTCACCTCTTCACTGAAGCCTTTCCTAATTAATGAATCTAAGTAAGTTTCCCTTATCTCTGTTTCAGCCTCCTGATTGCTCCCATCTTAGCATGTCACATTTTGTATGTATTTAGGTATTTTTATTTACTGTTTCTTCTGTTAATATTTAGATTGTCAAATCAAAGAGAATATGGGCTTTTGTTTGTGCCAGCTGCAGCTGAAACTGTCCCCCACACTTTACCACTGCACACCTGCCAGCTTCTAACTGCTAACATTGCATTTCTTTGCTTGAGGACTGACTGGTTTCTGAAAACTGACTCTGCCTGCCTGTGCTTTGGGCCTGAGATACTAGGGAGGGAGTAGCGCTCAACCAATCACTTAGAGGAATTAGTGTATGAAATCCCAGGTTCCCTCCCCCTTTGGAGAAGATAGTCATCTACAGTGTTGGCTGGCTTGGTAATGCATCTTCTATTGGCTAACTCCCCTTCCCTGGCCAGTGTTTTCTGCACCTCCTAAGTAAACTACTTATATCCAAATCCTTATTTGGGGAATTCTTCTGGCACAGTGTTTTACACATGTAGGTACAAAATAAATATTTGTTGGATGGATGTATGGAGGGATGGAGGGATGGGTGGGTGAGTAGATGGATGGATAGATGAAGAGGTTGCCAAGTGGAGTTCAAAGTTGAATGAGGTGTAAGATTTCAAACTACTGACAAAACAACAATGGTGCTGTGAGCCCATTCTAATTGGGGTTAGTCGGCCCACAAAAAAACATGTAAGCCTACATAAAGCCTACATATGGACTTTTTAAAAGCTAAGCTTTTCTTTAGTCCTGCTGCCCAAATCTTGATGATTTTATGAATACTCATCTTGTGTGTAGTTTTTATATTTATTGTTTTATTACAGTACTGTATTCACCTAAAGTATTAAAATGTGCTATGCAAACTCATAAATAAAGTTCAACTTGAACTTTATTCAATTTAGGTGAGGTTAACAGTCCAAACAATCACTTTTTCAGAAATATATCTGGAAGTGAGAATTGGGCCGTAAATGACATCAGATGGTTAGATTTGAAGCCACAGAAAAAAGTGATAACAAAAACGGATACAGTCACAGAGGGTGATGTAACTGATACATAGTGTGGGAAGTATTAGATGTTTATCAGTGTTATGATTGTGTCACTGGACAAGTTCACAGAGTTACTTAGGGGCTCACTAGAGCTCCAGAATCAGAGCTCATTTCTATTTTCAGCAGATTACTAAGCTAGACTGTGAGCTTCCCAAATGCAGGAACATCAAAGTCTGAATCATTTCCCATATTCCCAGGGGGTCATTGCATGGCATGTAAGTGACCATGAACGCATGAAAAGTATGAGTGGTTGCCCAACTTGCTATTATAATTAGTGGTGTTTTCAAATGCAAAATGTTTGATATGGACTAGTAAAATCATTCATCATTAAGTAAAGCATTCCTTGAATCACATGAGAAGATTATTTTAAAAATTTTATTCTGGCACTCCAGGCAATCAATATTAGTTAGCCCTACTCATTTAAAAATTAAAGATAGTGTATCTAAAATCCTGTAAATATGTATAAACTTTCTGTAAGGAAATATGAATATAATGGTGTTGGTTGAAAAAATACTTGTGTTTAAATAAGCATTATGTGTGAAACCCAATTAAACGTATAGATGCAAAATATTGTTCAGAAATAATTTCCAGGAAAAATTAAACTTCTTTTGATGAACTGACTTGCTTTTACTTTATGGATATTGAAAATTCTGCAATTCTGTTTTCAAATTTTGACTACCAAAGAGCTCAGAACTTAATCTGCAGCTTAATTCTTCTAACCATGTGGGAATTTATGACTTTTATATCTATCTTCTAAATTTCTCCTGGCCTTTAAAATCTATTCTGATTTTTTTTCCTGGTCCTGATTTTATTTTGTATTGCCTGCATTTTTCTTTCTTACTTTATGTATTTTTAAAGCCATCACAAGCTTTTTGTGGAAAATGAAGAAATAAATGCTTCAGATATAAAACATATTTTGATGACATTCCTACTGTTTTCTTTTTTTCAAGGCCGAATGTTTGGGAAGGACAGCAATTGACTGTGGTGGGATTTCCACACTCATGTGTCAGGGCATTCATGTACATTGTCAAGCTCTGGAAACAAGGCTGTACTGGCCCAAGATGGTGTGTGGGTTATGAGAGAAGGTAAGGGTGTTTCTGTTATTCCCTTTTGATTATTAAAATTCAAAACCAAATACCTCAGTAGCACCTACATATTTCATTCAATAAATTTATGCTCATTAAGCAAATGAGCATAAAGTATGCCCACCAAGAACTGTCAGTTACATATTTTTCTTCAGAGACAGGATGTATTATTACTTTACTTTAGACCTCATTTATGTGTGAGGTATTTTGGGTTAGATGCCACTAATTTTACCTCATGGCATGATATACCCTTGAAAGCCGAGGATCAGAAAACTGACAGAAACAAGGAATATTGTGTTGGTTTGCTAAATTTAGCACAACTTGGATCCAGGGAATCCACAGTTGTGAACCAATGTCTGACCTGCCCTTGGTACTCTTGTAACACTTTGAAACCTAGAGCTTCTTTAACTTTATTATGGCCTTTGAATTAGGATTAACTCGGCAGGCTGGAAGAGGAGAGAAAAAGCAAGTGTCCACAATGCTTTTTCTAGGAGTCAAGGCTTCATGCAGACTTTTTTTTCCCCAAAGTTTTAAAATAGTTTTACAAAACATCTAAGAACCTCTTAATACATATAGTTTATGATGGTTTAAGGATCTGAATTTAGGATTCTTAACATTAAAAAAAGTGTGGTTTCAGGTTAATGAAGAACTTATTACTATTATTATTGCCAACAGAAAGTTGGGGACATTTATAAATAACTGGCTTTGCCATTGTGTAAAAATATCAGAACACTGATAATATAGGACTAAGTAAAATATTATAAGGTTAAATAATTTATAATTGTGGATATTTACTTGTGCATTGTTATGTATGGGGGTGGGTGTGTCAGTGTTGAACCTTCAGATGAATAGTCTTTGTTTTTGGTCTAAACTCAGGACTTTTAAATGATGTTTAAATCAAAAAACTTCCCCTGGCTCTTATTAGCTGTGTGGCCTTAGGCAAAGTTTCTACATTTCTCTGTGCCTTAGTCTGTAAAGTTAGAGAAATCATATCATACATGGATATTGTGAAGATTAACTGACAACATATTAACACATGTGACACAATGCTTGGTACACAGTAGGTACTCAACATGTGTTAGATAGTATAATGTGGCAAAAAAGTTTCTTTTGAAAGAAATTAGAGTGGAGATCATATTTATATAGTATGTGATTTTTTCATTAGAGTACTTGAGTTTGAAAATGGCTTTTCATTTAGATTTTCTATACTCTCCCCACGAGGTTTAATCATTGTTGGTAATGGATGGAACCAAAGAAAGTCCACTGACTTATAGATATTTGGGGAAACAAATATTAATAAGTAAAACACATTTTATATTTTTATTCTCAAGTAATTTTACACATTTTGTGTATGGCAATGAATTTGGAGTCAAGGCAGTGTTCAAAGATGTTTAGCATCTTTGCCAAACTTATATCCCTTTTATTTGTATAAAAGTATGCAAACCTATACTTATGTCCCAATTGGAGAAACACAAACAAAATATTAGGTTACACTTCGAGATGGTGAGAAATTAAGTGTTATAAAAAATGCTACAGCCAATAAGTCCTATTTTTGAGAGAAAAGGAAGAACAAAATACATTAGCATGGTGGGGAAAGAAGTTGTAGGAAGTGTAACTTTAAATTGACCTTGAATAATAAAGAGGATTTGGGCTTGGAATATGGGAGAAGGTTTATGAATGGGAGAGAATATGTTCGTACTTTTGGGATAAAAAGTAAATATGACATTGATTTGACAGAAAGGAAATCAGCCTGTTTAGAGATGTTTGGTATTACTGTCTATTGATAGGTCAGCACAAATAATGCAGTGTTTTCAACCTTTTGCTCATTATTTCTCCCCTAAGGAGCCTTTTAAAGCTTTTTTTACTGTAATTGCCTCCTCCCCTGTGAAATTTTAACACTACACATATGCTTTGTATCCATTTATGTACTGTGCTCACTTGTAGGGCCACACACCATTGTATCAGCTAAGGTCTTTTCATCTTTCACCCACACTAAGAACTAATTGTCACCCCCTTGTGGATGATATTACCACAGTTGAGAATGTATGCTGTAGTGGAACCAGTATATGAGGAGCCTTCAATGTCAAGATGAAATGCATGTACCTTATTATCCTTCAGGATTTCATTATTCTCTTCATAATTTTGGGTTTCATTCTTGATAGCTTGAATGATCCTTAGGATATTTGATAACACAGGACAAGGGCTTCTGTCTTAATTTTCATTAACTTATATCTATAATGAATCTTAGTTGCACATGTAATGAGGTATGTGTGTATAATATATACAAATTACACACACATATATACATACATCTATATATACACATCTATCTATATTTATCTATCTATATACATGCATGTATATGGCAGGATTTGAATTGGAGGGAGAAATTTTTAGTGGGCTTGAGATGGCAGCTTTGCCTTAAGAGGAAGCATTAGATCCCTGATTTAGATTCCTGTGTTTGTTAGGACCCGGTACTACACCACCTACAGACAGGTGTACAACGTGGAGCAGCAGATGGTCTACAAGTGCTGCTCTGGTTGGAAGAGTTGGGGCGATAAACCGGGCTGCCTATACTGTGAGTTATAATTCTTCCTGTCTAACTCTCTGTTACTAGAAGGAATGGTTTTGCTTTGTTTTGGGCTTCAATCATACTTGTCAAATTTTCGGCATCTTTGGAATCACTGCAGATTCATAGCATCTCTTTGAACTGAAAATTCACACATGACGTGCAAAAATGCACAAAAAGCCTTTCTGTTAAGTGTTTCTAATGATAGGTCACAACTCAGGACCCGTGAAAGTGCTGCTTTATATTCTGTCTCTTTATTTAAGAGACAGTGGATTTAAAACCAGACACGTTACACCTTGAGTTCCATCTCTCTTTTCTGTTTGCCCCTTTTCCATATCATCAAATTTGTAACCCACAGTTGATTCAAAAGTCTGGAGGGAAATCATTGTACTAAATCTAAATGGGATTTCTCAACTTGTGCTTGTCATGATTAATTGCAGAACTCTGGAGGCAGTTTACTTTTTAAGATGAGGTATGCAGTCCTTTTACAAACCTCTGGTGAGAGTATTTTAGAACCTTTGGAGTATGTTTGACAGTAGTCAGACAGCAGAACTAGTGGCATTATATAGTTCATTCACGCCAGGAGAAATGGTTCTGTTTATCAACTCCTTTACCTATATTATGTGTTTATGGTTATTGCAAAGTCACTTAAAATGCTTCAGTGTGTTGCAATCAATGCAGCACCACAGCACAACAATTCATCTCTCCTGCTATTCTGTACCTTAGGGAGTTTGCTGGCATCCTGCTTCCTTCCCCAGTGTACTTTCTGCTCTTGAAATATCTCAGTGAAGTTGCCGCAGGCTTCCCATGTTAAGCAGGCTTAGTGTTGAGGGGTGCACCAAGGGTCACTGTGTATTTGCATACAGTGCTAGGCCGCTGGCTTAAGCTCACTACTGAAAACATCTGCCCATGATGTCATTAGCTTAAACTGGTTTAAGCTCAGTGAAAACATTTGCCCGCGATGTAGTCTTAAATTAACTATGTTATAAAATGGAAACTAATGACTTGTGAGATGAATTCTTTATATTGTTGTATGACACCTATCATAGTCTTTTGCCTCTGGTAAGTATTAGCATTTTTTGTTTGATTTTTAGATTGTTTTGGCCACACATTCATCTTATCCATGGAGTTTCTTTAGACCAGTACTTCTCAAATTTGAATGTGAATACAGATGACATGGTAAATTGTTAAAATATGGATTCCAATTCAGTAGGTATGGAGTGGGCCTGGGCTTCTGCATTTCTGCAAGCTTCCAGGTGATGCAGATATTCCCACACACAGAGTTCTGTAAGGCTTTATACAGTAAAGCCTTAACTTGTTATGAAAATACTGTTCAACCTTGCTATGGAGGGGCTGGTGGAAATGTCTGTTGTTACATTAGCAACATGGTACCTATGTTGATTTTCTTTCTTTCTCTCAACTTCATTCTCCCACCCTCTTCCTCCACCCTCCTTTTAGCTATCTTTGCCATGGGCACTCCTTTCAAAGGAAACAAATGCTCAGATGGTGAAGCCCAGCAGGGCCAGTGTTCAGAGGGATGTCATGGACCCCACTGTCAATATGGTGAGTCAACAGCAAAACCATTTTATCATGATTTGGTGCTGTCTACTTTGCTTTTAGGGGCCAGCCAATTTTGTAGGTTCAGACTAATGGTGGGGTCATCTCTCTGGAGATTGGTGAGCACTTAAAATGAGTCACAAAGCAAAAACCTATAACCTACAGTATAATCAGCATCACAAAATATGCTTTGTAGTTTTGTTTTAATTATTCATTCTTAAGAGTTCAAAGGGTAGCGGTAAGTACAAAACAGTCCACTTTGTAAAGGAAATGGCAGCTTAATAATAAGTAAACCTCATTCTGACCTCAGATGTTAAATCTTTCACAATAGTTTGAAATTGCTGGTACAGCATGCTTCTGAGAGATTTCAGTAGTCTGTGAATGAACAAAGTGGGATTAACATGAATTTGTTGTTAAATACAGCAAAGTTATTAGCAATAAACTTATTAGTAAATTTACTAGTAAACAAATTTACTAGTAAATTTACTAATTTTAGGCTCTTATTTAAAAAAATACAAAAAACCCCCCAAAATCCTGAAACTTGCATGATTCTCAAAGTTTCAACACTTGGTAACTGAGTTTTCAAGGTTGGAACTTTATCAACTGTCAATTTTGGACATTTAAGATGTTTCTCGTGCAGAAAACTTTCAGAATGGCCAATGATTTATCCTTTACTGCATCTGTCATGAGATTGGGTGATTTCAAAAGGATTTGTTTTGACTTAATCATCTGATTCTAGTCTCCAGAGAATGTGACTGCATCTGCATTTATCTTTTCAGAGCAGGAAAAAGCGAACCAAACTATGTTACAGAAGTTAAAGAAATAGTGTAAAAGGCTAACAAAAATATTGCATTCATTACCTTCTGCCGATATGTTTGCTTTCTCGTATCCATTACTTGAATCTTTGTAAGTGGAGTTGGAAGGTTACTGAAAGCTCATCACTCATGTCCATTTTTCTTGTCTGCCCTTGGTATAAGGTTAAGGCTCGTGTTTTTCATGGGTCATCTCAGAGCTATTCTTCTTCTAAATTAATCCTGATACTCTTTTCCGAGTTGTTTGCTCTTTTTTTTTTTAAACTAAATTGTGAGTTAAAATAAAGCTGCTTTTTAATCCCAATTTATTCTTTGACTAGGGAACACTGATTCTGAAACAGAGGTCAGTGGATGCTTTGAGCTGTAGGGTGTATCTTCAACTGTTTTCATTATTTTTAAGAAGCTAACAGAAATCAAACATTGATTCATGTTAACAAATTGTTTGCCTCTAAATAAATTATTTCAACTACATGTGCAACACTGGTTTCTTCATGTTGATTAGTAGTTGTGATGGGCAGTTACACATGCCATTGATTCACTAAGAATTTTTAAAAATTAAAATTTATAAATTTATTTGTTTTGGTAGAGCAAATCTTGTAAAACATCAAGTCCCAGAGGGGAAAGGTAATTAAAGAGACGTTTGGTAATGATAATGGCCTAGAAATTATACCTGGATTAATTTATTCTTTATTTTCTACACCAGTACTTGGATATTTTGATTATTCCATTTCTTAATAACTTTTATATACCAAAGTAATTAAGTGCTTCTTAAAATTCGACTTTCTAGTTTTCAATTTTGGGTCGGTGAAAATGCTGGATTATTTGAATATAGGCAGAATCAATGTGTCTTTTCCATGTGTTTGTTTGTACACCTTAAAGTTCCAGAAGCTGTGAGATAAGACCAACCATATGAAATGTCTTTCAGGAGTCTGCATTGCATTTTTCAGTATTGTTGTTGTCCAAATATGTTTATCCTAGATTTTGACATTTGTTTCTTCTCTCACTGTAGAACTGTTGAAATAAAAAAAAAAAAAAGATGAGCCCTGAGGGGTATGCAACCTGAAGTAGGAATTAAGACATTTCCTACATGGTATTGCATTTCATCTAGCAAAATGAGAGATCACAAAATATGTAAATTTAAGAGGGTTTTATGAAAGGATTTTGAAGACTTCCTAGAATATCATTCAAACATTTGGGAAACAAGTGGGGAACCCAATTAAGAAATGACATTAGCTGAGTCTTGAAAGAAGATTAAAAATTAAAATCAGCAAAGACTGTTTTTAAAAAGAATATAGTTGTTAGGACACGTAGTCTATCAAGCAGGTTGATTATAGTCTCTTGGTACTGCCTATTACCTACTTCTTAATCAGTGGCTGGATTTGAGTTCTGATGTATGAATATATAATTCTTGGATGATCTCTCTCTCTCCCCTCCCCTCTGTGTGTGTGTGTGTGTGTGTATACACACATATATATATCACTTTAATTTTGTGTTTCAAATTATAAATAATAATTCAAAGGATAAAAACCATAATTTAAATTAAAAAGTTTCAAATTATAAAAAACCCCAGTATATTCAATAAAAAAGTTAAAAAATGTACAGTCCTATCGCTTTTAGACAAACATGGTGGTCATCCTTGAATAATTATTATATTCATACGCACACGAAATTTTACATAAATGAGATCATATTCTATGTACTGTTTTGTCATGAGTGCTCTTTTTTCCCCTTTTCTTTCCTTTTCTTCTCTCCTCTTCCCCTCCAACTTCCTCTCCACTCCCCAGTAATAACCTGCTGAATATCCTTTTGTATCTGTCTCTAAGCTCTCATATAAGTATATACAGATGCATAATATTCCATGGTATCAATGTACCACAAATTTTTGACCACTCATTTATTGATGAACATTCATTTTGTTTTCTTCTTTTTAGCACAATAATCAGTGCTGTAATAATGTGGTATTTTTAATTTCGTGGGACAAATTTCCAGCAGTGGAATTGTTGGGGTCAATGAATATGTGTATTTTTAATTTTAATATGCTGTACCTAAAGATCAAAATATTCATTTAATAATTTTAAGATGTTTTGTGGACCATGATAATGGCTTTAGCAGTTTATTTGGTTGGGATGGATTAAAATCTAGGTAAATTCTAATTATTTACATATTTTTTGATATGTTAACATAATAGGGAACCACTGCATCTTCATCCAAATCCAGGAATGTGATAAATCAAAGTATCTAGGATCAGGATTATTGTAAACATGGAGTCCTGTTATCATAGGGTAAAGTCGAATTTATTTGAAATATATGAAAAAAAGAAGTCTAGAATAAACCAGATGGTCTTTTGAAAAATGGAGAAAAGATTCCAGTCCTAGAGAAAGAAGGGACATCCTAATAATTGAGAGAAATGCTTGAAGTTAATAATGAGTCTAAAATTGCTGATCTACTTAACTCATTTGAAAAATCTGCCTCTAATAAGGAAAAATGAATAAAATGAATTTTGACAATTAGGAAGTAATGAAGAGCTTTCTAAAATAGCTATTGATTAAAGGAATCAAAAGAAATACTTTGAAGATTTGAACATATGCAAATCAGGCTAGATAGCCGGTGGTGAAATTTCCTGTCTTTTTTTCATTTTGTGGATCCAGGCAGAACAACGTGGATCTTCATTAACTGATTAATACCACACACCAGGTCACACCTCTGCTCACCACTTACTCAATCTTCCTTTTCTCTGGTCAGAAGTCAAGCTAAACAAGCGCCTAGTGGTTGGATGCTACAACTCTGCGTCGTCTTGTTTCTTTTATTCATATATTCATTCATTCAGTCTTCCAGTAAGTAAATTAGTCATTCAATTGAATTCAATTCAATTAGTCATTAAATATTTATACACCAGACTGTGTGATAGGTACTGCAGATACCACAACCAATATGCTATCCTTAGTGTCTTGGGAAATAGAGACCAGGAAACCAGTGATTATGATATAGGTCACAAGTGCTATGATGGAGAATGGTTCTATCTTAAAGGAAACAAGGGATGGTCCATCTATGTCATACCAGGAGGTGAGGGAAGGTCTCTCAAAAGATTTGAAAATGCAAAATACAACTAATTCCTAAAGATAAACAGAAAAATAATATGAAATTGGTCAGAGATAATAGTATATTACCCAGAAACAAAAAATAGTACAGCAAGTTCAAGGAATACTAACAACAATAACAATAATAGTAGTAGTAGTTCTCTTGACTGCAATAAGAGATGCATGTGGGGCATGGCAAAAAAAAAAAAAAAAGGCTTTTTTAAAGGTCCAGCAGTTCTTTAGGCTTTCTTGGTCCAATCAGACCAGTTATTCCAGAACCTTATGCAGAGGTGGCTAACTGATGGGATTTGCAAGGACTTTTCTAAGTCCAACTCTCTGAGCAGGCACCCCTGAAGTTGGGGTGTCTTGGGCATACAACAACAGTGTTGGTACTCTACTCTTATGCCTATGGCAGAGTCCCCAAATGGCTCCCCTTACTTCAAAGTGTGATGATTATGCACATTAAAAATGGGGTGTTGTTGGAATGCTATCTGGCGACATGGAATGTCTTCAGGAGTTCTGGCGTTGAGGTTTGGTCTCACCAGTGACCACCTGGAGAGAGGTCATGTTATATCCGTAGCTTCAATGTTATCATCTGTAAAATAATAGCTCTAATTTTCCTGAGTACCTACCATATACCAGACAATATTCTAAACAATTTGCTTGTATTAGGTTATTAAGTATGAAATATCCATATCCAATTCCCTTAAGTACTAAGTTTGACAGCTGATTAAGTAGTTGATCAAGCTACCATTAAGATGGCAAAACGTGTTGATAGTTTAGGCACATACTTTGATTAATTGCACTGCTTCTTGTTTGAGATAATAAACTATATTTTTGATTCAAAATGGGACATTTCATATTTAATGACCTAAATATTAAATTACTAATATTCACAACTAGTCAATGAGGTGAATACTCTGACTGCCCCACTTTTACGCACCTGAGGTATACCAATTTGTTCAGGGTCAAGCAGTTAGGAAGCATGGGATCTGAGATCCAAATCCACATGTTCTGGCTCCAGAGCCTAAAAGCTTAACTTCCAATCCAGGATGCCTTTATAATAATATTTGACATAAACTTCTATCTGCCACATTGTTATTTGTGAGAGTTGTATAAAATAACATGGGTGACTTATAAGCTGGAGAGCTTTGTCCAAGCATTGCTTCTTGTTGTTGACTGCAAATTCTCTGAGAATCATAGGAGAAGAGCACAGAGTGAGAGAAGGGCTCTTGCTGCTGCTTTGCTTCTCCCCCACGGGGAAATCTGAGCAAACTTTGGCTGTTGGGTCATAGATATGATTTTGAGCCAACAAGTAGGTTCCAGTCAAGGAGTCTAAGGCACTCCCTGCGTGATCTATCTGTTCTGTGGGGATAGGAAGTTGGGCCAAAGGATTTTCTTAACATGGCCCGTCTCCAAGAGCATTTTTAACTTGGGAAGTGTTATGTATGGGTTGAGTCATGTCCCCTCAAAATTCATATGTTGAAGTGTTAACCCCCAGTACCTCAGAATGTGATCTTATTTGGAAATAGGGTTGTTGCAGATGTAATTAGTCAAGACGAGGTCATACTGAAGTAGGGTGAGCCCCAAATCCAATATGACTTTTGTCCTTATAATAAGGGAAAATTTGGACACAGAGGCATGCACACAGGGAGAATGCCATGAGAAGATGAAGGCGGAGATTAGGATGATGCATCTACAAGCCGAGGAATGCCAAAGAATGCCAAAAACTACCAGAAGCTAGGTGTTAGGAAGGGAAGAGATTTTCCCTCGTTGTGCTCAGAGGAACTAACCCTGCTGACACCTTGATCTCAAGACTTCTAGCCTACAGAACTGTAAGACAATAAATTTTTGTTGCTTAAGCCACTCAGCTTGTAATAATTTGTTATGGCAATGCTAGCAAATGAATATAGGCAGTTTAGAAAACATTTTCTCTTTATCCACAGCTTCCTTTCAGCAGTTGGCCTATTGAAACAATGAAAATGGGAAGAAAGTGGCAGGGGGCTTATAAAGAGGAAATCATGCTAAGAAAACTTGATGGCTTACTTTAATTGAATTACAATAAAATTAGTGTGAGAAGGAGATTTAATTTCAAAAAACAAAAAAATCATTAATTGAACATGTTTATTAATCTGCAATCCTAAGTGAGCATTACTAGAAGATACTACGAAATGAAACGTAGGTTATACAGGATGAATATCCCTAATTGGAAAAATCTGACATACAAAATGCTCCAAAATTCAAAACTTTTTGAATGTTGACATGATACCACAATTTACCCTGAGCACATTATTTTTTCACTGTATTAGTAATATGCCATTTTTTTTTACTGTTAAGTATGTGTGAATACGTGTAAGACAATGATTGCTTAGGGTAGCATATAAATTCAGAGTCAGGAAGGATGGTGATGCCAAACAACCACAGATTGTTCCCATGGGTGGCTGAGTTTGCTTTCTATTGGTTCAATATACACAAACTTTGTTTCATGCACAAAATTATTTAAAATGTTCTATGAAATTACCTTCAGTCTATATGTATAAAGTGTATATAAAATATAAAGAAAATTGGTGTTTAGACTTGGGTCTCATCCCCAAGATATCTTGTTATGTATATGCAAATATTCCAAAATCCAAAAAAATCTGAAGTCAGAAACACTTCTGGTTCCAAGCATTTTGGATAAGGGATACTCAACTTGTATTGTAGAGATAAATTAACATATGTTCTTAGCATGAGCGGACAATGTTAAATCCAATGTTATTTTGTCACATAACAATGTGTTGCATTAGAGCCCTGTGCCTAGCTGGCAAGTACATTCTCCCTTATATAGTTTGACAGAAAGTATGGCAGATTGACAGGAATTGGGGCAAGTATAATAAAGGGATGGATGGACTGTTTATGAGGAAAGTAAAGTAGTAACTATCTGACATCTTCCAGTGTGCCTGGTAAAGGAGCATACTGCTATTTGGAATCTATGCAAAAGATTTGCTCCCTTGGCATTGATTTGAAAGTAGAAGCTTTATAAGAGTTTTTACTAACATACCCTTTTAGGTATGTTTTGCATGGCCAGTGTTAGCAACCGTAAGAAACAGTTTAAAAAAGACTACATGAGAGTTGCCTGATATTGAAAATAAATAATCTCAGAAGAGAACGACCTAGCACCATCCAGGGTTATTTGATTCTACATGGTATAATTAGTGATGAACTAGAACATGTCGAATGTGGATAATAATGACAATAATAGTTAACTCATAAACCATGCTTTCTAATGCCAGGTTCTGTCCTAAGTGCTTTACACATGTTGGCTTATTTAATGTTCACAACAACCCTATAAGGTAAGTGCCATTAATAGTCTTCTTTACAGATGACATAACTGAGGTAAAGAAAGTTAAATAACTTATCTGAGGTCATACAGGTGGTAAATCATAGAGGCAAAGTGTGGACTCAGGCAATCTGCCTCCCAGGTTCATCCTTTCAACCACTGTGCAATGCTATTTCTTTAAAATGGAAGAAAATTTTACTTATGAAAAATGTAGTTGATATCATTTTCCCATAAGAAGTTCCTTGTCTTTGAAAAATACAGTTTATATCATTTTCCTGAAAGGGACATAGGGGATTTATACTTTATTTTTAGTGTTTAAACCCAGTCAGTATGCTTAGAAAACAATCTTCCCTAAAAAGAACAAACTGAAGGATTATCTTCATTTAAAGTTTTACTCATTATATATACATGTTATTAAGTGATTATTTAGGACCTGTGTAAGACATACATAGCTCCACTATTGAAAAGCCTGCATACTGGTTATAGGGACAGGAAAACAAATCATTATAATGTGATGAATGACATTCTCAGAGATACATTCAAAGTGGCACAGGAACTAGGTCATAACAGGGAGTGGCGCTTGGAGAGTTGTCACAAATAAGACTGGATGTTAATGCCATGTCACACATTATTGCTATGCTAAACAGTTTGGATCTCAATTCCTTGTATATTTAATGCCCCTGAAGATTTTCAGATGGGGCACTTTATATACAAAGGTATATTTTAAAGATACAGCTATAATACAAAGGATAGAGGCTGAAATCCCAAGGAAAAGAAAATGTTATATCATTGAAATGGCCAAATCTTCCATGTTCAGTAGTTCCCCTTTTATCCGAGGGACATATGTTCCAAGATCTCTAGTGGATGCCTGAAACCATGAACAGTACTGAATCCTATGCATACAGTTTTTTCCTATGCATACTTATGATAAAGTTTAATTTATAAAGTATGATTTATACATACTTATGATAAAGTTTAATTTAATTTATAAATTAGGCACAGTAAGAAATTAACAACTAATAATAAAATAGAACAATTACAATAATGTACTGTAATCAAAGTTATGTGAATGTGGTCTCTCTCTCTCTCAATATCTTATTGTACTGTACTCATCCTTCTTCTTGTGATGCCGCGAGATGATAAAACGCCTATGTGGTGAGATGAAGTGAGATGAATGACTGTGTATGTAACTTTTTCAGTTTGAGAAGCAACAGCAAAGCTATCATGAATTTCTTTTTCCTTCTTCACAATTTCACAGAAGGTTCATTCCTACTGTGGATCTTAGCAACCTCAGCATACAATATTTTTTCTTTCCTTAAGTCAAGAACTTTCACCTTTTCACTTAGAGAAAGCACTTTATGGCTTCTTTTTGGCATATGCAAATTGCCAGCATTACTACTCTTGTACTTTGAGGCCATTTTTAAGTAAAATAAGGGTTACTTGCACACAAACACTGCAATTGCATGACAGTAGATCTGACAACGAAGGTGGCTATTAAGTGACTAACTGGCAGGTAGTGTACACAGTGTGGATATGGTGGACAAAGGGATGGTCCCAGGCAGGATGGAGAGGGCTTGTGTGAGATTTTATCATACTACACAGAACAGTGTTCCAATTTAAAATTTATAAACTGGTTGTTTCTGGAATTTTCCATTTAGTATTTTCTAACCTCAGTTGGCCTTGAGTAACTGAAACCTCAGAAAGTCAGGGTTTTTTTTTTAAATCAAATTTCTCTTATTTTATCAGGTACAAAGTAAGATTTAAAAAACTCTTTTTAGTTTGTTGACTACAAGTTTAAATCCTGTTTTCTCTTAAGGAACTTTATAAACAGAGTTTGAAAGAAGAAATCCTGGGTTAAAAAAAAAAGGTAATATCCTTTATTGTAGAAATTGATATTCTACATTCACCATTTTTTGGAATATTATAGCTGGGTTCTTCCTGGCCATTTGAATTTGATGTATATGATGTGTGTGCATGTGTGTGTGTTTTGAGATTATACTCAAGCTTATTTATTTCTGGGTATAGTGAACTAGAAATGCACTAACAACATCACCACCAACAAAAACCATTGGGATTTATTACTTGTTTTGGTGGGACAGTTTCATTTATTAGTTAATTTTGAAACCATAAGTTATTCTACCATAAAAACCTACTAGTAATGGCTGTAGATGGAATGGAATATTCTACTCTTCTCTATTAGAATTTAGCCTAGTCACTGTTAGAAACTACAAGCATGACAATCAATCATTAAAATTCTCTTAAGCAATTAGGGTCTTCTATATTGGGTAAAGAAAGATGAAACTTCCCTCCAAGAGTCTCTGCTTTCAGATCAGTCTGCTGAGTCTGGTATTTGGAGGGTAGAGGTAGGAGACGGGAAGAAGCACCTGGTGGGCCTGTCACCTCAGACAGGGGGGTCCTGGGGACCGGGTTAACCTGGGCTTAGGCTTTTTGGAGGGAAATTTAATGATACATTTCCTGGGAGAGGCAAAGAAGAAGACTGGAGAAGACAAAGCAAAAAGTTGAGTCCTATATAAGATAAAGGGAGGAGAGGAGTGATAGTCAAGATAATCGAGAGACTCGATGATATTGAAGGCACAAATTTATCTGCGCAGGTTAGAATCATGTTCTCAGCAGGAGCTGGGCATCCTCTTCCTTATTGGTCAAGGATAGTAAAAAGTTGGACGTGTAGGACATGATGCATCATTATTATATTTTTTAAACATGAATGATCTGCTCTAATGTACTTACTATATTTTTGAAAATTTATCCTCTGGATCACTGCTTCCATTGTATTTAAAGAAGTCTTACATGAAATGAAGTCTCCATGTTCAAATGAGTTTGGGAAATGCTATGTTAAGTAACCTTACGTAGTATTCATTTTTTAGGACTTTCCAGAGCCTTCAATGTGCTAATGTGTATGGTGACTTCCACAGAAGAGTGTATAGATTCCTGTGTATTCAAACACTATATGACTCTATAGTCTTCTTAAAGGGGGTATCTTGAAGTATCTTTAAGTATTATTATTTTGTATAGAACCTACTTGCTCTGGGGAATATATATATATCTTATTTATTTTATATGCACACAGAAGAATAATAAAAAGCTAAAGCTGTTTTTTCAATCTGCTCCACTAATAATAACATATTTATATAGTATTTAAAAAAAGCACATTTCCCATATGTTACATCATTTAAGCTCACACCCACTCTGTGAGGGAGTTCATATTATTCCCAAATTAGAGTTGAGGAGACAGAGACCCAGGAAGCTTAATTGATTTGCTCAAGTCACAGCTTGGAAGTAGCCAAGCCAAGACTTCCACCCAGATCTTTAATGTTTTGTGGTATTGTTCCACAGCTACCTGGGGATTAGCTGGGCTTGCAATGGGCCCTAAGTTCCCTTTCTTTTACCATACTGTACACTGTATGTGGCCAAGAAATGGAGGAGGCAGAGTGGTATTGGGGAATCCTTTCTCATCTTTCTCCATTTGGGCTCTCATGAAGTTTTCGTAATTCGTATTTTTCTCTTTCCTCCCCTTCACCCATCAAAGTTTGATTCCATTACTTCTCCCAGTAAACAATTTCAAACTAAAGTATTCATAGATACTACTGGTTTAACATATTTGCATTTTAACAGGGCCTCTGAAAACATAAAACTTTACCTAAATGTTGATAGAGATCTGGCAGTCAGCAGGTAGAGAGATCTTTTTGGGTAGGTGAGTTTTCAGAAGTCCCCCTAAATGTGCTGTGTAGGCTACTGTTCATGATGTTTTCACCCTGAGGCACAGAACTGGCTGTGTCTGTCCCCTTCCAGGCAGGTTCTAAATGTTAGTGACAGTCTGTCCCTTCATTGCTGCCAGTGGGTCTGACCTCCTGCCATATTATCTCCAAGCGCATAGTGCCAAGGTCTGGGTTTCTGACCAGTCATCATCTTACATTTCACACACACTGTCATTCCTTCCCCTGCCTCTACACATTTTCTTCTATAAACTAGTTTTCTAACCGCTACTTTATTAAATGTCTACCTGGACCTTCAAAATGCCAAAGGCCGTAGTTACAACCATAAGGAGAGTATATTTACCATTGAGATAAGTGCTCCAAATCAACGTCTTAAGAGAAAATGAAAGTGTGTAGTAAAGAATTTAACCTTACCCCAAAATAGTTCTGCTCCTTGACCTCAGCTTCTAGGAGGTAATTTCTAAACCCTTGGAATGGCAAACCTGTTAAGAGAATCTTTGTTTTCCTAGAGACCTTGGGTCACCAGAGAGTCTAACAATATGATTTAGGATGGGTGGTTGGGGTCTTAAATTGGGGGTCTTGCCACACCAGAAAGACCAACAATGTGATTGAGGGTAGGGGATTTGAGTCGTGACCAGATGGTTGAACTGGAGACTGAAATAAATCACATGTGCAATCACTCAATCAATTATGCCTACATAATGGAGCCACAGCAAAAACTCTGAACACTGGTGCTTGAGTGAGAGCTCCTTGTTGGCAGTAGTCTCTGCACACTGTCACACATTGATACACAGAAAGTAACACATTTCTATCTCTGCAAGGGGGGAGGACAATGGAAGCTCCACTTTTAGTAGTTCCTGGACTCTTTCCTATGCAATTCTTCCCTTGGCTGATTTTAATGTGATAGCTTTTAGTGAGTTTGATGAGTCCTAACAAATTATTGAAAGTGAGGGTGGTTTTAGGAACCCCCAATCTCACAGTTCATGTCAGAAGTGAGGGTGGTCTCTTGTGGGGAAAGTTCCCTCTAATTTCTTGGTTGACCTAAACTCTTGCAGAAGGGAAATCTCTTCTGTCTTTTCTTCTCCTTCAAAAAGAAAGTGCTTTCGGTCTCAGTTCTGCTTCCTTGTGAGTGTGGGATACAGAGAAGATTAAGTAGCATTCTGGCTGCTCATTGGTACAGGATGATACTAGGTGAGGCTTTCCTCATTGTTGGTGTAGTACCAGTGTTTGGATTGCCTCAGTGGGTTGAAAGTAATGGCTTAACACACCCATTTATTGAATCAGATGGCAAAGCATGGAAGGCAAATGCAGAAATAGTTATTATAATCTGTTGGTGCTGAACGATGCTAGTGACTGGGGGATGTGGGTGAATAGGAGAATAAAGTACTTGAGACCTGAAGTTTTAAGAGCCTGCGAGCATCTTGAGTGAACATTTGTTGAAGTCATTGTAATGGTTTAAAAATTGTTTTAAGACTACATGTTAAAGAACATTTAACAACTGGAGATTTAGTTATGTAACTTAACTAAAGGCTATTTTTTCCATTTTGACAGAAAGTATGATATGTTTTGTTCTGTTGCAAATTCTAGTGACCCCTGCTTAGCTTTCATTTATCACAAGTAATCTTCTCCAGGATACTGCAATTGCTGCAATGTTGAGATGCTTATATTACATCAACCTTGGAAAAGGGTCAAAATAAATCTGTGAGTTAAGCAAGAATATATTACAGCTGGCTGAAGAGCATGTCAGGAATACCTGAAGAGACAAATAAAACTATTTTTCCCTACAGGCTGTGTACAAGTTGATGTAGCTCCTTTTCCATCTACCTGGAGTTTAGTAAAGAAATACTGTTCTTCATTTTAGTCCTAATGTAGGTAAATAGAATAGAGAAAGTACATTGTTATAGCCCTTAGGTTACTCACATATACAAAGGAGGTACTACTCAGATAAGTCATCAGCTGTGATAATATCCACTTATGCAGAAACAAAAACATACAATGAAAATCTCAAATACCTTGACTATATAAATGTTTGGCTGGCAGTGGGTTAGAGAAGATCTTGAACATCAGGTAAGCTCAATGGTAACTTCATTGTTAATTTATAGAATTATGGATAAATGCTGACTGCACCTATAGAGAAAATCGTGTTGCAGAAGGATACAAGGAAAGGAGTGAGCATGAGAGAAATCAAAATTAAAAGGAAGCAAATCAAACAGAGGACTTATGTTGGAGGAAATTGATGGAAATGAAAGTTAAGACTAAATGTACTAATGTAAGAAATATAAAAGTTGATATATTTGTCATATCTTGAAAAATGTAATTCAGTCTCTTTCTTTTTAAATTTTTTCTCATTTGGATAGTCTCACTTTATGACTATGGCACACTTAAAGAAGGGAAAATGTATTTTCTATGAGTGTCACTTCATGACAAGCTGTAACTAAAATTTTATAGATTGCATTAGGGCAAATACTATACTTTAGGTTGAAGAATGCTTTTTCATAGCCAATTAACAAATAAGAAAATTTAGTTATGTAACAAGAAAATTAAAGCTGAAAAAAATCTAATAGTTTAATAAACAAAAAATTATAGATGATATTTTGTGTGATTCAAAGTCAGTTGTGTACTGAAAAAGAATGAAGAAGCCTTTAGTGAAGTAGACAAAACAAACTAGGAATGGACTGTTTAGTCATTGAGATGAAGGTACTTGAACAAAGTGCAGCTCTGCTATTCTTTTGAAGATGTTATGTACTTATTCATTTATTCATCCTTGCATTCAATTTATTCATTAATTCAACAAATCATTGTGACAGACACTTAGCTAAATCTTTTGGTCACAAAGGTGAAATGCTCTTAATGGTTAAGAAATTTCTTAAGGATTAAGAGAAATAGTTAAATGCCTTCAGAAGATTTAAGCTATTGGCATGAGCTAGTAATAAATATTTCACTGTCTTTTAAAATATTTTGAAGTCCTTCTAAAATGCATGTGACCTTAAAGTAATAATATTTTTCAGAGAATAAGAACATTCTTCAACCATTCTAGATCAATTGTATTTTACTACAAAGGAATACTAAAGATTAAATTCAAGAAAAAAATTGACAGCAACATCAACCAACCTTTCAAAAATTGGGGAAAGGTAGCCCCTGTCCTATCCAAAAGTCCATTGTTACAATATTTAAAAATTTCCCTCTTTGTTTAAAAATATATCGTACTATTTCCCTACCTTATTGTATAGAAATATAATATAGTTTATCTTGGCCCTGTTGAGTCCTGGAAGAAGTAATTAGATTGGACAGAAAACAAGCTTCTAAGAGTCGTCTTTGTGGCTTTAAACTGCATCATGGTCCTTCTGACTTCAATTTATCTCTATTGTAAAATATTGCCTGTGAGAATCAGCTGGGGATCATCGGTGAGACTCGACATTTTGATTCTAAACAGTCTTACGTTAAAGACAGTCTTTTGATACCTGACCATTAACAATGTGATTGTATATGTACCATTTACCTAGTTACACAAATATTTTTGCAAGCAAAAAGAAAATGCATGCAATCCAATTTCAGACGCTTAATAAATGTGGCTACTGTTTCAGTTTACTTGTTTATTTATTTATTTAGGGCATGACTTTGAAGCCTACTTTATCTGCACATTTTTTGCTAAACAAAAAAAGAACTTTTTTTGTCGGGGAAGTAGGTTTCTTCTCATTGAAGGTGTGCAACCAGATTATGAATGACAGTAGCAGAATTGGCATAAAGGAGATTGCAAAGTTAGAATGAATAGCAGGGAAAAAAAATGACCTTTAAGACCACTTCAAGGTCTGAGGTTCTAGGATTTCTAGATGGTGATTTTGAGGCCAGGACTGACTCAAATAGCATCTCTATATCTGGTTCCCAGCAAGGGACCTGCAACAAATTGAGCTTTAAATGTGCATGTTGAATGAATGAATTGATAGGTTAATCAGAATTTTATTTAACTTGCTACTGATTGTTGTGCAGCTTTAAGTTGGAGACTACAAAGTTAGGCTTATAAGCATTTTATTTTTCTTTGAGCCATTATGTCAGTGGTTGGGGTCATTGTCTCAGCGCGAACAGGAACGCAGGCTGTCTGATCAGTTCAGATGGGCTTTTCCCAGGGATAGATAACTTAGTTTCACGTCATAACACAAAACTCAATCAATAATGTTATCTTTTGAGAAATAAACTTTTTATTCAAATAAAACATTTATATCAACCAATCACTAACATTGGCACTTTTTTTTAAGATATAAAAACTCAAGAGCAAAAAAACCTAAAGAAATATAAATATTTAGTTTCAAATTAAATGCCATTGCTGAATTGCAGAGGAAACTAATCACTACCTAATCCCACTCCTATATCCTCCCAGGGATTAAGTAACCAATTTATTCCAAAATTTGTTTGGAGTTAATAATCTTCCTAGCTGCATTTATGGCTCCACAGTGCTTTGGGGCTACAGAGCAACTTGGGCATCAAAGCTTTTGTATTAGTCTTTGATCCTTCTCTTCAGGTTAGACCTTTTTCTGCCTGCTTGCCATTTCTCAAAGAGAAGGCATCAATAATTTGCCATCGGAAGACTTCCAATTTCGTTGTCTTGTTTTTTTGTCTATTCTGCAACTTTTTTTTTTCCTCACAAGGAGAAACAGCCTGTTTTGACACCATGTGGTTGGCTTTAGTGACTTGGGGGATTACAGAAGCACTCCTGTGGCTGTCTCTCCTATGCCTTCCCAGTGCTAGCATTCTCCCTCCACTTGACCTGTTGCTCTTGCCTAATCCCTGACCCCTTGTAGCTAGCAATTGTCAAGTTACTTTGCATTGAATTAAGACTCTATTTTAGCAATTCTTACAGGTTTACAGCAGTTGTCAAAGATAGTTTTAAAGCCAGAATATTTTTAAAAAAATAACTCTGATTTTCCTTTTGCCTGTAAACATTTAAACAAAATATAACTAAGTTTTAAAATGTAGATCTAATGGGTTACTAAACAATAATTCTGGATGATTCCTCCCCCATTGTAGGGCCTCAGTGTATATTTATTATGGAGTAAATGAGAATGAGTATCTCAGATGCTTGCCTAATTTCTCTTTACTGATTTTGAGAGTGAAACTATTGGGTTAAAAGAAGAAGAGAATATGCATTTATGGCTTATGCTTCTTTTGTATTCCTCCAAAGGTGATCTTAGTACTTAGATGAAATTGTAATGGACATTTAAAAATGAGATCTTTTCCCACATTGGCTTATTTCAAACTGAAAATAGTTGGATGCAAATCTTCTTAGTATAAATTTGCCTTTGATGTCATTGTTTCATAGTCTAGATGTGCCTCTTTCTCATTATGTCTTCTGGCACACTGATATTTAGGGAGACATTTTTATTTCCTGTGCTGGCTTGTCTGGAAGTCCTGGTCAACTAGATGCCCCTGCACCATAGTCATTCACAAATGCCCGTGTGTATTGAGCGTGCAGGTCCTCAGGCATAAGCTGTTGGAAAGCGTCTCTGCCCTGGCCACCCTAGCAGCATCCAGTATCTTCAGTTCTGCCCCTTTTGGAGGTCTCTCTTCAAAGAGGCATATGTACAAAACATTTGCTAGTTACTGTTAGCAATTTAAATTTATACCAAAGTTCTGTAATGGAAGTTTTTTTTTTTAATTCTATGGTGTAAGGAAAACATGACATCCAGTACTGCAAATATAATTTTATATTTGAAAACAAGAGGGAAACAGACATATTTTGAAGGTAAACCATTTGAAATGAAAATGATGAACTGAGAGATTTATTTGAAAAATTTTGTAAAAGATATAAAGGGAAAAAGCCTGCCAATTTTTTTATGGTTCTTCAAAGGTATTTCTCCAGGCTGGTTGCAGTTTCAAGAGGATTGATTAATCATGCTGAGTGGCTTTATTATTTTTTCTATTGAAATGGATGAGTACCGGGCATAAGCACAAGATCCAACATAATAAGGCCAGTCCATAGCTATAGGTCATTTTAATCTAAACCTTTAGGTAATCTCCAATTTCATGTAGAATAGTTAAAATATATCAGGTGTTTACTATGTGCCACACAATATAATAATATTTTAGAAGACAGTAGTTTGCATTTTTCTCCTAATCAAAATGGAAGAGAGGTACTGAGTGAGATACTAATGTATTTACTTCTCAGAGCAGCCCTATAAAAAAAGTATTTTATCATCATCCCTATTTTATAGATGAGAAAATAGAGGCAAGGAGCAATTAGATAAACAGCCCAAGGCCAGCGTAAGTGTGGGTTATGGGACTCGAGGGGAGAGTCCATGATCTTAACATTATTCTGCCTCTTTGATGTGATGCGGTGTGAATTAGTGTTTGTGGCTGATACCACTGTTTCCCTGCCTCATTGTACTCTTGTCACCCATCTTGTTAGAGATCCCATAGTTTAACTGGGCAATGCAAATACACCTTTTCTCTCACCTCTGGCTTTTAAAATGACTCCTAGCCAAAAGGAATATCTTCTACAGATCTGAAGAGGTGTTTCAGGGTTTTTTTTTTTTTCACATTATAAATCATAGGTAGTGCCATTTATCAGAAATAGTTTCACTGCTTGCAAGTGCACTTGCCACAGATTCAAATGCTTTGTGGAACCTGTTTACAAATGAGGTTCTTCTGTCATTTTTCACTCTTTCTGAAAAGGAAACAGCAAAATGGTGATTGAAAAATCATCAGCCAGTTAAGTTCCAGTGATAATAGCCCGTCTTGGAGAAGCACTCACAAGTTTCTGAAACTTCAGTTCGTTCAAGGATGCAGGGAGATAGACAGTGCACAAAATAGCAAACAAAGGCACTCTGCAGCCTGCAGGGGAAGTGGGATTTCATTGTGTGTGTCAAAAATAAATGAATTCAAGAATAACCACTTGAAGAGGAATTCTTCCTTAATGTCTTTGGTGCAAAAATGTGCTCAGATTGTACTAGCTCTGAAGAGTAAGACTCAAAGAAGTAAATTACTTTCTAGCTACTAGCTTTCAATTGCTACTGGCTCAAAGTACTAGCTAACCTTGCAAAAACGGAGCAGAGAAGAGAGTAGTTTGCATTTTTCTCCTAATCAAAATGGAAGAGAGAGACTGAGTGAGATACCATAGAGGTACCAAGATTTCTGATGGCAGAAGTTTATAAATAGGCATAAATATCCCATTGCAAGCCTCAACAAGAACCACTTAAATGTCCTGTACACATTTTTCAGGCAGTTTTTATTTGGAATAAAGGGTCTAGGAAATGATTTTGAAGTGTGAAAACTGATGTTTATAGACAGTAAACTGTTTTCTTTGAAGGCTTTTCAAGTATATATTCAGCAGTCATGTAATTATGTAAATTTGTCTGGGACAGTTAGAGTAGTTAGAAGCCAGTAGTAATGAAATCTCAGTCATAGATTCAATCATGGTCTGGGCTAATGTGGCCCAAGAAGCATCTTTGAGGCTGCCCTGCAATTTATTGGGTTTCTTTGGTCACAAAGGGACTGGGGACACAAAAATCAAAGCGTTTCCCAGGAAATCTATGCAAACTGCATGGCAATTATATCCTTTGCATCTAAAATGGGTAGAACTGAATATAATATACACTGTGGAAGGGAGAGGGCTGTTGTTTTTCTACTTATGACACTGAGTATAGTAGAATGCACATGGAATAAACAATGAGGGATCTCTTTATGATGTGAATTTATTTGAATGAGTTTAAGAAATCTGTGACTTCATTCACAAAATCACTTTGAGGGATTGCACACTTCTTGAATTGCTTCTGCTTTGCTCTCCTCTGTAAAACGGAGGTAAGAATGCCTACTTTCTGTATTGTTCAAAGTATTAAGTAAGATGATATATGGATAGCAACTACTTCAGTGCCAGGCAGATGGCAAGTACCCAATAAATGATTCCTACTATTATTATTTTCAGTAGTAGCCAACAAATATCAATATTAACTAGATGTAACATATATTACTTTGAAGTACTGATATGAATTAATGAAAACTCTAGCTATTGTGTATATACAAAACATTAATGTCTTGGTTTTATGGACCTTAGAAATTCAACATGCCCTACTGCTTTGTAGCAGATAGCACAGGCTTTACTGAAGAATTCTTTGAGCGTTAGTACAATCTGGCTCCAGGTGTTGAAGAGCCAAGGAGTAGGCCCATATGACATGAAATGCTTAGATGAAAATGTGTTAAGAGATTTAGGAAACATAAGAAGTGAACTCCAATAAATATACATAAAACTGCAAGGCAAGAGCCTCCTAGAAACAGTCTAGGAGTAGAGTAGGTAAAAGAGAAAGAAGGCGCAAAAGAAATGCAGCCTGGACAGACTTGCAAGATGATATATCCTCTTGCAGACAAAAGTGTTTTGTGTGGGAGGAGGTTGGGGGGTAGAACAATTCCTTCAAAAGAGCATGGGACAAAAAAGAGCATGGGTTTAGATGTTCTAAGTTGAAGACCTGGTGCTGTTATAAAATTTTTGTGTTTTCCCTGGGAAAGTGACTAAATTTCCCAGACATTGTCATCCTCCTCCATATCAAGAAGAAATTAAACTTGATTTTTAAGTTCTCTTTCTACTCTCACATTCTATGGATTCTATGGGTCTGAGAGAGGTATTAGTACAGGCAGTTTGTTCTCTGAGCATCAGCAACCTTCATGATCTTCTCATCTTATTGAGAACCTATCCTAAGTAAACCTAAATAGTAGGTGTGCTGGGGACCACGCTGATGAACAGCTGGGTTCTTAAGTAACAAAAACAGGTATGAGGACCTGACTGTTACGGAATCTGAGTGTAACTGAATCTTTAGGCCTGAATGGGACACGGCGTTTTGTTGGTTTATTAACCAAAAGGAAGGAAAGCTCTGATGGTTTTGCTGGAAAAACTGAGAAATGTGAGAAAAGCTGAGGAAAGAGGAAGAAGAAGAGAGGCAGGAAAGAAGTGAGTAGGTGGTGGCTTCAAAGGAGAAATAGAATTAGGGAATAGACGTGAAGGAGGAAGCAGAGCCGGTGAACAGAGGGGAGAGCTGGGCTCTCCTCCATTCCTGCTTCCTCTCCCCTTAGTAGAAGTTAATACAAATTATAGAATTCTCTCCTGCAGAGTCCAGCTTTGGCTTCAGGATGCTTCTGAACACAGTGACTTGGGATTAGAGAATGACTTCAACTTCACAAGTTATGAACTTCTCAGGCCTATGTTAGTTCCAATTTTTCTGTGAAATCCTCTCTGACTTCATCAACACAGTATTATTTTTTAGTCTTCTCAACTCCTATGGTATTTTCACTTCTGTCAGTTATTTGTCCTCTGCTGTGGACTGAATTGTGTCCCTGTCCCCCAAATTTATACATTGAAGACCTAACCCCCATTGTGACTGTATTTGGAGATAGGTCCCATAAGGAGGTAGCCAAGGATAAACAAGGTGATGAGTGGGCCTTGATAGGAAAGGATTAGTGTCCTTATAAGAAGACACACCGGGAGCTTGCGGTCTTCATGTGCACACAAAGAAGAGGTCCAGGAGGCTAGGTATTGGCTGCCTGCAAGCCAAAGAAGAGGCCTCAAAATGAAATCTGCCTTGCTGGCATCTTGATCTTGGGCTTCTCCAGAACTGTGAGAAATAAACTTCTGTTGTTTAAGCCACCCAGCCTCAGGTATTTTGTTATGGCAGCCCTAGCAAACTAATACAACCCCCTTTGTAAGGTCAGTAATCTGCGGCCTGAATCTTGTCCTCCTGACTAAATATAAACTCTTTGAGCTTGAGATCTTGTCTTACATGGCTTTGCTTTCCTCAGGGTATAAACTTGACACTGAGAAGTTCATAGTTTATATGTGACCAGATCTTGACTACATTTTGTTTACTAACTCAGGAAATTATGTCACTACTTTTGGAAAACTTTTTATAAATAGCTCAAGTAAAAGTTTTAGCAACAAAATCATGTCATCTAGAATGTATATTTTATTAGCTATTCTGATAACTAGCAAGTTGTTATAAAATGGTGAGAACAGACTGATCAACAGAAACATGCTAATTTTTTGAATGTCGTAAGTCATTTACTAGTTTTCAGACGGGCACATGTGCCCAAGACACTGGGGCAAACCCACTGAAAATCCCAGCATCTTCTGGCACATTTGCTTGCCAGCTATGATTCTGGTTACTGACAGAGCTGAGACTGGATCCCAGGTTGCTTGACTCTAAGTCAAGGCTTCCTGGAGTGTCAATAAAGGCTATGCTTTGATTTCATTTTGTTCTGCTGGAATTTTTCAGTTGCTGAATTTGATGGGGAAAACTATCCCCACAATATTACTGTACTAGTTTTTTAAATTGCAGTGTTTTCCTCCTTATTGATGCAGATGAGACTTTAACATCTCATTTATTGAGCACTTAATATTTGCCAGGCACCTTTCCAAGTTTTTTGCATGTAAACTGCTTATTTAATCCTTACGATATCTTTATGAAGTAGATACTTATTATCACTACTTAAAGCTGAGGCACAGAGCAGTTATGTGACTTGCACAAGGTCACACAGCCAGTAAGTAGAAAAGCCTGCAGTCACATTCAGACATAGCCTGGCTTCAGAGTCCAAGCTCTTCACCATTATACTGTATGCCTCTCTAGTTGAGTACAAGTCCCAGAGGACTTATCCTTGATTGGTTTCATTAGCTAATCAACATAAGCTAATGTTCTCTCCTGCTCCGAATGGTAGTGAAGAGCTGGCAACAGTAAATAAGATAACTTTTTTTCTGGAAGGTGAGCATCCCATATAACAGCTGTGTTGTCTTTTAATTTGAGGCAATAGAGTGTAGTGGTTAAAAGTGTTCTGGAACTAGACTTTATGATGTTTTAGCCAAGTTCTGCAGATTTTTAGTTGATGACTTTGGAAGAGTTATTTATTCTCTCTGTGCCTTAATTTCTTCATCTGTAAAGTAAAAAAGAGGAACAGTTCTTACCTGATAGAATGATTGAATAATTAAATGAACAATCTGTATAAATTACTTGACACCATGCCTGACATATAGCAAGCACCTAATAGACCACCACCACCATCGTCACCATCAAACTATAGCAGAAAGGTAGTCATGCTGCAACGCCTGTCAGGCAGTTACATTCTTTATTTGCCTTTATGTGAATGGAACAAGTCAATCAGAGAGTCATCAGATTAAGTGGAATTTTTCTAGACCCGATATCCTCATAGGACAAACTATCTAAAGTGGATCTATATCTACAAGGACATATTGAACATTGTGAATAATTAATGACCCAATGATCATCCTGAGTAGTGAAGAAGAGGTGAGGGGCATTTATGTAATATTTTAGAAGTATTTCTATTTTTTAAAAAACAAATTATACTTAGGGTATGAAAATTTAGAGCTTAACTATTTAGAAATCTTTAAGAAAAAATTTTTAACCTAGGATGGTTCATTCCCAAAGGGCTCTAAATAACACCCATTTTGCTTTTTATCTTAATGCACTACCATTTTAACATCCAATTATAGTGTAGATTAATCAGTTAGGTCACAAAAAAACACAGGAAGGCAGGAGGGTATGATTTATGCCACAGCAACTCTGTGGTGGAGTGAGGAGTTCTGTGATATCCTTGGTGGAGGTGACAGGGTGGATGAAGCCACCAGCCCAGGATGCACCCTGCTGGGGAGGGGGAATCAGCATTTGGTAGACCTTCCTTTATGCCTATCAGCTATGCAACTTTAGGAAGATTATTTAACCTTTCTCAGTGTATTTTGTCACATGTAAAATAGGAACTGTAAGTCTCACCTTGTAAGGTTAAAATGAGGATTATGCTATATGCAAAACACCTGGTACATAAGAGGCACTATATTCAACAAGTGTTTACAGAGTACCAGCTATATATCATGTGCTGCCATTCAGAGATGGTGGATAGTTTTCTTATGATTTATAGTATCTAAATGTCATGCCCCATGTTGTTAAAACACAATCCTCCCATTGCCAAGAAAAGAATTTTAAAAAGTAATGGGTATTTTGAAGTACATGCAATGGAGGAGAGTTTTGCCTCCTTAAAATGCCTAGACATGTATGTATCTAAGTTCTAGTAAATAGGTATAGAAACAGCCAAAATTATTGATACACAGTGGACTTTAACGCCTAAGCTTTCAAAAGCTATTAATATGGAGGGAGAAGTCTCAGAAATTACTGATATAAATCACCCAGACATAAACAAACCAAGATGAATATAGGACTTGTTACAATATGGAATTCAGAAGACCATCAGTAGATGACACCTGACCAAAATGTCAATAGGTAAATAGGAATCAGAACAGATCCCAGACAGAAGTTTCCCCTGAATTAGTCCTGCTTAATGAGGTGACACCTAATGTCCACAGCTGAACACTATTACCTTCGCTGTGAGGCTTGCCCTGACCTTCCTATTGAAAACTTTACCTCACCATCTCTGCCACTGCTCACACTTCTTGTCCCGCATGTAACCTCATTTTTCGTTTTTCTCCTGAGCATTGAACACTGTCTCTTATACTGTATATCTTTTTTGTTGACTGTTTACCCCAGCAGAAGGGAAACTTAAGGATAGGAATTTTTGTCTGTTTTGTTTACTGTTGATGCCTCAGTGCTTAGAACAGTTCCTTGCATATAGACAGCACTCAGTGAATATTTCTTGAAGAATGAGCCACATTACAGTCTTATATTTGCATAATTCTTAGTTATTGTAGGTGTATATTCCATTTAAGTAAACTGTTGCTAGTCCATTGACTACTGTAAATTTAGTCATTTTCGGTGAATTGATTCTTGACCCTACAAAGTTCTTTTGGAAATTAAAGAGAAATATATTAACTGGTAGGTCAAAATCCTGATATTCATAGTTAAGGTTCGTGAGGCCAGGGCATGCAGACCAGATAAAAGCCCCTACCACCAATGGTGCCTAAAAAATTATCATTTTAACATTCTCTTACTGACAATGTATACATAGTAACAAACCATACTTGTTTCATTAGGGAAGAAGTATGAAAATTAGCCTGCAAAGTTATAGGCTATCCCCCAAGGTAGGTAAGAGAATGATTATTGGACATAAAGCTTGTCATCAAGCATTCTAAGTTTGGTGACATACTGCTTATTTATGCTGTAAGTTCTCAGGACTCACAACACCTATGATGGCAGAAGAATGTGAAGAAGATCGTTCTGTGGGACTCCAGATCAAACTCATATCCATTACAGTTTCTCTCTCACCCATGTTCTTCATGACATTAAATACATTTCAATGATGCTATTACTACTTTAAATATCACTGTCAATTTTTCCTTTGAAAAATATTTTTCCCTTCATAATATATGATTAAAAAAGAATATTGAATTCTTAAAGGTAAATGTTCTTATATCCAAGGACATGTATCTTTGATTTTGATAATGTATATTAACTTAAAAATTCAGTAAGGAGTCACTGTGGTAGGCAGAATAATAGTTCCCTAAAGATGTCCAGGTCCTAATCCCCAGAACCTGTGAATATGTTACCCTATATGGCAAAAGGGAGTTTGCAGATGTGATTAAGGTTAACGACCTTGAGGTGGGAAGGTTTTCCTGGATTATCTGGGTAGGCACAAGTTGGGCTGGGGAACCTGCAGCCTTCTGATTTCAAGATTGTTCTTTTTTAAGCAACAAAGGAGGCAAGAGAAGCTTCATCTTTCTCTGCTACACCCCTTTTAATAAAAGGACTTGTTCTGTAAAATTTGGATTCAGTGAAAAGGCCACACTTAAGGACCTAGAAGGCCACAGGTTTCTCACCCCCCAGAAAGAAACCCTGCCCTGCAGACAACTTGATTTTAGTCCAGTGAGACCCACATAGGATTTCTTACCTACAGAAATAGAAGAGAGTAAATTTTAAGTCAATAAGTTTGTAGTAATTTGTTACAACAGCAATATAAAATTAATATAGCTGGGCACAGTGGCACACATCTGTAGTCCCAGCTATTTGGAGGCTGAGGCAGGAGAATCGCTTTAGCTGGGGAGTTTCAGTTCAGCCCGGGCAACATAGTGAGACACCATCTTTAACACATTGACTGTCACATTAGAAAAAAAGTGTTTTTCCTTGGGACCACAGTGTTTTATTACAAAAATAGAATAAAAACTTTGAAAACAAAACGATCCTTTCTAATTTAATGAAAAAATTGTTATTTTTTATTGTTTTCTGTGCATGAGTTAGTTATATGCAACTTGAAAAATAGTTCTCGCAGCTCCCAAGGTGAAGAGACGTGTGAATTACAAATGCTTCACGAGTTCCCGGGCTCAAAACTAGGGTGAGTTAAATAAAACTCACATGGTAGTTAATGTGTTAAAAAAATAATAATATAAAATTGATATAATCACTGCTTGTTGAATAAACCATACTTATAATGAGGTTGTAGTATTGATTTTAAAACTTGTGGTCTATAAAAATAAAACAACTGTTGTTGGACTTGTATAAGTAAACATGTTATTTATTACAAAAAATTTTTCTTCCTTGCTAATAATGTCAAATACTAATTAAATGGTTTACAGTAAAGTGCACTTTGGGCTAAGTACTCCTATGGGTGCCATAGTAATTTAAAAATCAGATAATTTTGAAATATTTGAACTGTGAAAGATTATTTTACAATCAATTAGAACATATTTCTTTTGCATTGTTCATCCAAATGCTGTGAAAGCACTTTGGTATTGTTTTAGTAGGTACATTTCAATGTTTGATCAGTTGGGTCTTTTATATTGTGAACTATATCTTGTTTACAAGTTCTGGAGTTAATTTTTCATTAGCAATAAATTGTCAGTTAACATGAGCTTTTGCAAGTGAAATATGAATCTATACCTATATGTTGAACATAATGTTAATGTGTACTAGGTCAAATGGCTAAACACAAATAAGCAATGCATTGGCACTGACTCAGCATCCTAATGATCCAACTGCGTTCCTTTGCATTATTAGTATTTATAGTGTTTAATTCCTAGTATTCTTTAGCTCTGAGTTTTGTTTAATCTAAGAAGGCTAGTGAAGTTAATTATGTTGTCTAGAAATGGAAAAAGAAAACCACTAACAACCACTAAGATTGCTGCTAATGTTGATATGATTGAACTCATAGTGGAGGCAGCTGGATTTAATTATCAGTTTGCAATGTTGCGGTTTCAGCAGCAGTTGCTGAGGAATGGATAATGCAAGTAGCCTTCAAAGCCACTCACATTAGAGATAAAAACCTTGTCATTCAGTCAGACAGCTGACTGAACAAGTATTAAAATGAACAAAGATTTCCCAAGGGAGGTTGCAGACTAAGGTTTGGTTTTGTCTTCTTGGCTTTGATTCAAATATGTCATACACATAGGATTTTTTTCTAACTTAAAATGTTAGCCATACTTAGCATTAAGGGTGGGTTGTGGGAAGAGGTTGAAGGTGGGGGCATTAAGTGGCAATTATAGAAATCCTTAGTTAGCTAATTACTCCACTCCTTATTCAGCTCATTTATGGGGATAAATGTAGAAAAAAATCCCTTGATTCTAATTATCTTAGTAGCATTACCTAAGTACCAACTATAAATTCTTTAACAGCTATGACCAAGCTTGCTAAGAGCAACAGTGGGTCCTGGTAGTAGAAATTGAATATTTTTCTTCTAAATCAGGGTTTCTCCATAGCAGCACTACTGACATTTTGAGCCATGTAATTATTTTTTGTAGGGGGTTGTCCTATATATTATGTTCTGCAGCATTTTTGGCCTCTATGCACTGAATGCTAGTAGCACCCCCTCCCGGTTGTGAAGACCAAAAATGTCTCCAGACATTGCCAGAGGTCCCCCGGAGGGGTCCAAGATCAATCACCTCTTATTGAAAACCACTGCTGCTGTAAATCTGTGAGAGGAAATATGCAAATTACTTTTGGGAAGTACAAGTTTCTCATTCTAACAAGCTCTTAGTGTTGTCACTCTACTATCTCATAAAAAGGGCAGTTCTTGTGCTTAGTATTTCCAAGGGAATGGAATACTTGCAGGAAATACTACCATGTTAGAATTTAAGTGGGTGTGTACACACACAGATGTGCACACAGACACCTCCCCCACCTCTATTATTAGCTGTTTGCTTTTATAAGTAATATCCTTATGATATTCTAGATGGAATATTCAGAAGCATAACGTCTCTCAAAATGAATTCTATAGTTGGAATTGCTTCTACGCACAGCAGTACTTCATACTCTAGGAAGCAGCCCTTTAGCTTCATAGATATGAAACAGCAGGATGCAATAAGAAACGAATGAATCTTTAATGAATACTTTTTAATAGAAGTCGCATTGTTTTAATAATAGGGAAGATAACATGGTATTAGTGCTGGCAATTAATTAAGGAATTCTTGCCAAGATAATTGGTAATTATTTTCTTAATTTCTTTGTGTGATTTAATAAATACATTTTGCAGGGTTTTTTTTTTTTGAGTGTGATAACATTAGTTGACTGAATCATTGCTCCCTTTGCATGTAGCCTTAGAGTTACCAGATTGAGGTTCAAAAATGTTAAGGGAATTTGTATTGCATCATGTCAATTAATAAAAGAATAGTTAAGATTTGCCTGTCTTTCAAAGTATGCAAAAGAAAAAGCCCTCTTAAGGTCCATTTGGATGATTTTATTCATTTTTGGTTATATTTTTAATACCCTCTCATCTCAAAGGCCCTACCTAAAGAACTGCACCATAGATCTGGTGCAGTTTGAATGGAGAAGATAGAACTAGGAAATCTGAGTTCTGTTCCTGGCTTTCTTACCTGTATGACCTTGAGCAGGCTGAGATTTACTCTTCCTGTTTCCTTATATACAATAGGCAATAAACTATTCCACCCTCCCCTCCACAAATCCCCCATAAAAAGTTATAGAGATTAATTAGAGAAGTCATTTGAAGTGTTTGTGAGCCTAGAAGAAAAGTACTATCTATGATACAAGATATTACTCATTTTTTTCTTCCTGCTCTTCTCTGTGCTAGGCAGCTCTGCCTCCGCTGTCTACTCTCATCTATCCATTTAGCTGTTGGGGGTTGATTAAACTGTTACTCACATTCCCTTCCGAGCTTGCTTTAGAGGAATAGTATTAGATTTCATTTGTTGAGAGATTTAAACCCTACTATGTCTGACAGATTTTGAATTCACCTGTTAAATGCATTCCTACAGGCCCCAGTCACAATATCAACAAAGTTGAAAACACCAACTTTATTTTTTAGTCACCTTGAATAAAAATGACGCTGTTTATTTTTAACAAGTTTGGAATATTCTGATATAAATACTATCAGTTCTGATGGACTTCAGTAATGGAAATAGTATCTGTGCTATTTTTTTCTTTTATGGAAAACTTATTTCTAACAGTTTCCTTTTTTTGTAAATCTAATTGCTTTTGGTTCACCAAGAATTCATGGGCAATTGCTTTTCTCACTATTACAAATATATTGCAAGTGGAGCTTTTATATTTGGGGTTGCTGACCTGAATCTGTTTTCCTTCACAGTAATCTTGTGATGTTTCCAAGCTTAGGAAACCTGACAGAGTTTGAAAAGACAATATTCATCAGTCAGACTATGGGTGCTGCTTTTGCATCTTTTACATATAATTGTCAAAAAATCCTATTAATACCCAACTACAGGCCAAAGCATGAAAATATAATCAGAACATTGCAGAACTTATTCAGAGACAAACAGGAACTCAAAACTGTCCTTCATTTTCGACCCCAGTTTACTGCTATCCCACACAAATTTGGTGTTCTCAATTTCTGAAGAAATCATCTGTATCAGACATGCAGGCTCGTGGTCCAGAGGTTATAGGAAATGTCGCTTTATATTAAAAAAGGACCTACCTCAAATCTGGCTTTGTGCTTTACTCCTTGCATTAATAATGATGTCTTTCCAGTTCTCATTCTGCTTTTCAGTCCTGGGGGACACATATTTTAATTTTTTATTGGCTGTGGTAGAGTTTCAGCAGATTCATAGGAAGTTCTTACCATATGCTTCCTGATCCAGTCAACCAGAGACTGCAGAGGGGTATGTGTGTGTGTGTGTGTGTGTGTGTGTGTGTTTGTGTGTTGGTTCATGAAGGAGAAAGAGTGGCAACGGTTGATTTCAATTGAAGCAGCGTATTTGTGTCCCTATTTAAAGAGGATAGAAATTGGAATATTTTTATGCATTGACACCCTCCTAAGGGGTCTTGGTCTCAGAAATTTGATGGTTAAATGGGTTGGGGACAATCAAGGAGAAGTCAGTTTATCTATGATTTAATCTATATGGTAAAATCCATTGAAAGTTTATAAGATCAAACTTTAGTAAAAAAAAAAATTGGTACTGGTATAGTCAACTAGTCTCCACCCTCTACGTGACTGCCTGGTATGACAGAATTTGAAATGTAGGGCATTGTGTATATGTTGTCATGTAGTTTTAATTTATACTCCCTAAAATCTTTATGTGCAAATATTTTTCAATTTAAATATTTAACCATAATATATATTTAGAGATTTGAAAAAAGCAGAAAATATCATATTTATGATAATTTTCCATTTTTAGAAATGACAGAGGGCCTCTCAAATAAGTAATTGTAAGATCTGACTTTTTAGGTGATGACAGCTTTGTTGATTGACAGGCAAATAGATGCAGGTTCTCCAAAAAAATATCCATCTTTACTTTAGGTGTAAATCAACTGATGGGGTAGAAAACAAATATAAATATGTGGTACAGGTATTTATATCTGAAGTCTATTAATAATATTCCTCACCTAAGCTACAATGTGTTCTGAAAAAGGGTCTCTGGGCTCCCTTCTTTGCCCATGGGTGTCACATTACTCAAAGATAGTATGATAGAATTGTCCAAAGAAGATTTCTGTGAGCAGATTTGAATCATATTTTCTATTGGAATCTCAATGATTTTTAAAATCTGAAGTCCTACTTTTCATGTATACAAGTGGAGGAGCTAAATAGAAAGCTTTATATCATTAGATAAAAGTTAGCAGTTTGGTTTCTTCACTTCCCAGCATCCCCAAAACTTGTTTTTGTCATATGTTTTGATATAAAAATTAGTTCTTTATTTATTTAGCACTCACCCTTAATTTTGTTCTTGAGTTATTTTAACAGCATAAAGTTTGCCTCCTTTTAATAAGATAGGAATGATGATACACATGTGATAAGCTCTTTGAAAATAAGGAGTGTATGGTATTTAGCATTTGTGTAGGCCCAGATGTATTTAGAAGCGAATTTGTCTTCAAAGACCATGTCCCCTATGCCCTGGCTTTTTAAAGAGTACTGGGTGTGTCTAAAGCTGAGCCTCTCATCTTCCTCCTGAACGCACTACTCCCAGGGCCTTCCCCTTCTTAGTGGCAACACCTTTCTTCCAGTTGCTCAGGCCAAAAATCTTGATGTCATCCTTGACTTCTCTCTTTCTTTTTACACCCCATGCCCAGTCTTTCAAAAAATCCTTTTGGTTCTGTGTTCCAATCATGTCTGGAACCTATCACTTTTCACCACCTCCACTGCTACTATCTTCATGCAAGCTGTCAATATCTTTTGCTTTGATTATTGTAGGAGACTCTTAGCTGGCTCCCTGCTTCCACCTTTGCTCTCCTTTCTCTTGTTACAAGACAGCTGGAGTGATCCTGGTGAAAGCAGAGGCAGAGCATGTTCTTGCTTTGACCAAATTCTTCAGTGGCTCCCCGCTTACCCACCATGTATAAGAATCTATGTGATCCTGCTACCCTGGGATCCCTCTGAACTCATGTCCTTAGACTTCTCTTCTTTCCTCTCACTTTTCCAGCCACACCTGCCTCTTTGCTGTTCCTCACACATGCTGAGCATGTTCCTTCCTCGGGCCTTCGCACTGGCTCTTGTTCAACCTCTGTCACTCCTGTACTCTTCTCCTGGATACCTGCATGATGGGCTTCCCCACCATGTAGTATGTCCTTGCCTCAAAGTTATCTTGACTATCTTTAAAATTACAGCTGTTTGCCTGACCCTTTCCATCCTCCTTAACTTGTATAATTGTTCCCCCTCTGATACGTACCGCTTTCTAGCAGACTATACAATTTACTTATTTTATTTATTTTCTCTCATCACATACTAGAATGATAGCTCTATGAAGGCAGAGATTATTTTTGGTTTTGTTCAATGTCATATTCCCAGCCTGGAACAGTGCTTAGTACATAGCATATTCTAAATAATCACCCTCATTAATTCACTGCTTATTGTGAATAAATTTTCACTTCCGTCTTTTAACTTGATTCTCCTCTGTGCTCCTTGGACAATTTGACGCAGGAGTTAGGTCTTGACTCATGAGTAGACTTTGAATAGTTAGAGAAAAGCAAGAGGCAATCAGGGAGCTGGGAGAGAGTGTGCAAAGAGACTGAGGTACGAGAGAGCAGTGTGTGAAGATTTGAGAGTGGAATGGTATAAGGGCATAGGAAAGGAAACGGTGGGAAAACAACATGCAAAAGTCAACAGCAGACAGGTCATGAAGTGTCTTATATATAATATCTTACCAAGGTGTCTGAATTTCTACTCAGGACAGTGATGAGTCATTAAAAGATTACACAAGGGTCGACTCACTCAGACTAATATTTTGAAAAAAAAATCTCTTCAATGTAAATTCTTTTCAAAAATTATTAACTCTTCAAATGTATAGATGGATATAGAGAAAAATTTCTGTCACGGCATCATTCTCACAAAACAGTACCCTGGGCAGGTTGTAACAAATGAATTTGGATCCAAGTTACAGACGAAGCTACATTTGCACATCACAAAAATGGCTGTGTGACCTTTGCAAAATGAATGCCTTTGGACCCTATCACAATTTGAGGGATTTTGCAATACTGATGTGATGTTCCTGTTTTATCATCACAACAGGCTAGTTATTACTGCACTTCCTAACCATTGAACATACTTTCATATTATTTGCAGCTAAAGGGAAAATGATAACTTTTCTTTTAATTAGCAGCATTTTCAGTTACTTTTAATCTGCATTCATTAAAAAAAATGACTAAAATTTTTAGTATGACATCCAATTGATTTTGGAAAACAAAGACTTTTCTTTGTGGTAGGAAAAATAAAAAGCCCCTAGAAGAAGAAATTTTATTTTTGGAGGAAGTGTTGGGGGATGATACTTTAGAGACAGTATGTAGGTTGCCAACAGTGATTGCACTTTTCCAGATAAAGAGAGCCTCCACCAGGTGGACAGGCTCTGGAAACAGCCAGATGTTCAATTAAAATGTTTTAGCAAATGTAGTGAGGTCAGGTAGTTTTTCATCTTTATCTCAACTTCCAGCACATCAAAAGAACTTAGCTTTAATTGCCTCTTGTAGAAATTAATCTGTATGGAAGCCTATCTCTAAATAGCCAGAAAGGCCATGCCCAAATGTGAAGCCAATCTTCTCTCCACACTTGCAAGTGCCCCAGAGAGATTTGCTCATATGTAAACAGACCCCTATTGGGTTCCTATTAGTAGAGTTAGAAGAAACTTATTTTAAATTGAGATTTTAGAAATTCTAATAACTTTTTTGTCAGTTGGGATTCTTAGTTCCAAGCAACAGAAACTGGCTGGTTATTTTAAGCCCAAAATGATTTCACTGGAAGGCTAGTTCAGGAGGAAAGGGGCACACAAATTTATGGGAAGATGGAGAGTCTGATATAGAAAATTTGCAGAAGCCAGGGAGCTCTGGGGGAAGCAGGAAGCACCATCAATAGCAGAAGTCTTATTTGCAGATGGCTATTGCTACTGCAAGGAATCTGGCCTCCAGAAGTTTCCTCTTCTTTCTTCATGATTCAAGCTGCCAGAAACAAGTGCCTGATAGGCTGCCAGAGAGTGGGTAATGGAAAATTCTGTCCCTTTCTGCTCTTAGTGGCAGGTAACAATAAAAGGTAGGTCCTACTGCCAAGATGATACCAAATGGACAATTTCATCCAAAGGGAGAGCACAGTCTTCACAGGAAATTGGAAGTAGAGGAGATTAGATAATCTCAAAATGATAAATATCCTGCATTTGGCATTTTATTGTTTGTTGTTTTGTTTTCTTAAAGTGACTGGTAGCGTGAAGGGTAAGGATTCTTGCCTTTGTAAATTGGTTTAAAATATCCATGTATTTTTATATATTCATGTAGTATATAGGTTCCTTTTTCTTATGGAAAACAAAGCTGTGGGTTAGGATGCAAAATGAGGAAAATTTGATACAAACCAAATTTACTGTCTGCCTATAGTAACTCAGGATTTTCTGTAGTATTATAGACCCAAAATTGTTGCTTTGCATTGTGCTTGAATTGATCTATTTTTTCCTTGCCTACTACTTCTGAATTACTAACAAAAAGGAGGCAAGGTAAACAAAAAAAGTCTTTTATGCTTTTCTTCAAATCAGGTTAGGATCAAAGACAACCCCTGATTAAAACTGAGGCAGATATATGTGCCTATATTAACATATATACACACACAGAGACACTCATATGTGTGTATTTATATATTTTAAAATTCTTAACTTCTAAGAATCAGTTGCAGGCCTGATGTTGTTCCTTAAACACTTCAATGGCTCTTTCTTTCTTTCTTTCTTTTCTTTCTTTCCCTCTCTCTCTCTCTGTCTTCCTTCCTCCCTCTTCTCTTCTCTTCTCTTTTCTTTTCTTTCCTGTTGCCCAGGCTGGAGTGCAGTGGCGCAATCATAGCTCACTATAACCTCAAACTCCTGGGCTCCTCAGCCTCCCGAGTAGCTAGGACTACAGATACAGATGTGCATCACCATGCCTGGCTACGTTTTTTTAAAGTTTTTCTAGAGACAGGGCCTGCTATGTTGCCCAGGCTGGTCTCAAACTCCTGGCCTCAAGCGATACTCCTGTCTAGGCCTCCTAAAGTGCTGGGATTACCAGGCATGAGCCACTACGCCCAGACTTAATGGATGTTTCTTAAGAACAGATTAATTCTTTTACATAGCCATTGGATAATTATCAAAGTCAGAAAATTAATATGTATACAATACTGTAATCTACAGAATTTACTCAGATTTTACCTACTGGCCAAATGTCCTTTGTAGGAAAAGGAAATCTCAGATCTTGTGTTGTATTCTGTTGTCATGTCTTGTTGGTCTTTGTAATATGAAATACTCCCCACATTAATCTGGAAAGAAAGGGTTTTCTTTATATTTTAAGACATGGGTTTTTTTAAAAATATGGGCAGGATAACAAGGATGATGTATTCTCAGTGCATCATGTCAGGAGGCACATGAAGTCAAGTCCCATTGCTGGGGATGTTAACTTTATCACTTAGTTAAGGTGGTGTCTGCCAAATTTCACCACTGTAAAGTTACTGTTTTTCCTTTGTAATTAGTAAGTGTCTAATGCAGAGATATTTTGAGACAATGGAAATAATCTGTTGCTTCTCAAACTTTTACCCATTGATTTTAGTGTCTATTGATAATTCTTACCAAATGCTGATTTTTCTAATTTAATTATTCCTTCTACATTTATTAGTTGTATTTCTATTGTAAGGAAGAATGCTCCTTATTTGTTTGTTTATTTATTTGTATGGGGGTGGACTAATGGACGCTTATTCATTGTGTTATGATCCTTTACTCTCGTTGTTTATTTTGATGTTCAAGTTCTCCCATATTTGCTCAATGTTAGCCCTTTTAAGGTGGCTCCTATGGACTTTTATACTTCTTTGTCTCCCCAAGATAAGAAGACACTGTGTTTGTATTCCCTATAACACAGTGCTTTGTGTAATATAGATGCTTAATAATTATATTGAATTTGCCAATAATCTACACATGCTCTCCTCTACAATTTTTTGCCTTAAAGGCCTTTTGTAAAATTTGCCTTCAAAGTAAACTTTTCTAAAAAGCAAATTCGGGAAAATATACAAAACTGTGGCTTATTATTTTCACACTGATAATACTATGGATTGAACAAAATTCCTATTTTTCTAATTTCACCCAAACTTTGATTTTCTCCTTTTAAAATAATTTCTTTTATATATCTTCTTTATTTTATATAATGTAAAATAATTTGCGAAAATTAGAGTAAGTTCTCAATTGGGTCCCTTGTCTGAAATAACAGACAAATTGGTTTGTGTTACCTACCCATTTGCCATCCTAAGGGAAGTTGGGAAACTTCAGGCAAAATGAATGAAAAGGGAAATTTTCTTCCATGATTAACCTATGTTCTGCCAGACACCCCTTTGGAACTGTTTTATAACTTTCTTCCCTCTATGTTAATTCTCCACACTCCTTCTATTAATATAAAGAAATGTTTTCCAAGATCAGTCATTATTCACCTCTTATTTCCTTTATAAAAAATAAAAAGTTATAAGACAGACAAAATATCAAATGCCAAAATACTACTCGTATCTTGATTATATCTTGATATAATGTTTTAAATGGAGTCCTCAACTTAACCTAGACTTGGTGAAATGTCTTGTGAGGACAGTGTTAAACTTGTCCAACATCAATATGTGACAGACATTGTGCTCAGGGCTTAAGTCACTGTATCATCTTCAAATGACTAACAATATACGTGGGAGATACATAAGCAAAAATCCCAAACAGGGCAATAAGGGCAGTATATAAGGTGTTTGAGAGCAAGGAAAGGGTGCTCACTTTGCCCAGAGGAAGCTAGTTAGCAAGATGTTTTTGAAAATAAGTGCAAATCAATGTGTTCAAGAAGGGAGAGTTTTTAAAATATCTTTTAGAATGGTTGAAGTTAAATGATAATTTATTCTAAAAGAGACTGTAAGTTATTTGAACAAAAGTACTTATCATTTTAAATCGTAACAAATTATGTTATATAACCACTATTATGAGTTTGGGAACATGTTCCATCTAACAAATTTGCTCTTGTATAATGAGGTAACATCATGGTCCAATAAATGGATGGAATTAGTACATGAAGCCTATGTAGAATGGTACAAAGGCTTTTGATTATTTTTTATATGATATAATTGTATTATTATGGATTCTTCAGATTGAAGAATCAAAAAATACTAAACCTGGTGTCCATACACCCCTGAGGAGGGTATGTATGTGGATAAGCTTCATGAGTGTAGGATAAGCTTCATGAGTGTATGAAATCCTTTAAATTATGAGTCAATTTTTTTGTGAGTTTGCATTTATATATATTTTACTCTGAAAGGGTCCTTAGCTTTTATCAGATTCTTAGTGGGTCCCTTGAATCCCTTTAAAATAGGAAGCACTTGTGGAGTGGTATGTTGAAAGTAGCACTTGACTAGAATTGTAGCCCTAGACTAGCTACACTCAGTGCAATCTTAGACTAATAATTTAATTTTTCTAAAACTCCATTTCTTCATTTCTACAATAGGAAATTTAATTAAGGTCAAGTCTCCTCCATAGACATATCTCAATTGCCAAGCACATCATAAAGATTTTTGCAACCTTTGGTGGACACAGGTTCAGTTTTTTGGCCTTTACAAATGTAGGCCCTAACAGGGTATTAAGAAACCTAGATATTTACCCAAGAGAAATGAAAGATGTTATGGTCTGAATGTTTTTGTCTCCCTCAAATTCATATGTCAAAATCCTAACCCCTAAGATGATGGTATTACGAGGTGGGGCCTTTAGGAGGTGATTAGGTCTTGAGGGCAGAGCTCTATGAATGACATTAGTGCCCTTATAAAAGAGATCCCAGAGAGACCACTGCCCCTTCCATCATGTGAAGACACAGCAAAAGATACCATCTATGAACTAGACAGGACTTCACTGATTCTGACACTGAATCTGCTGGTGCCTTGATCTTGTAATTCCTAGCCTCTAGAACTGTGAGAAATAAATTTCTGTTTTTGATAAACCAAAAAAAAAAAAAAGAAATTTGAATCTTGATTTTCAGTTTCCCTTGGGAAAAAAGAGCTGTCTGCTCTGGGCCCATATTACTGCATAGCAGCCACTTGGAGCAGATCAGTGCTAATATATTTGGGCAACTATGTGTGCTCAAGGTCTCCACAGCCCCCACTATGACTTGCAGTCTCTTTCCAGCCTGCTTCACTCACTTATATGACTTTGCTATGCTGGAAGCATTTGATATGGTCTCCTCAGATATGCACAATACACCCTTAAACTAAGGAAAGAAAATAGATCAGATCGTGGGCAGCTGACACAATGCTAGGAATGCATGGCCTTGGTGTGCCTTTACCGAGAGAACTCTGAGGCTCTCTATATACCTGTGTGTACCCTGATTATGGAGGAAGATTTAACACTTTTTGCTGAAAAAATGTTCCTCTGCTTGGAGTTGATAATGGAAACTGATCACCAACTTGTATTGCACATCTTGTGTGATACTCTTACACATTTGCCATCCATCAATATGTTGGGATGTTGTGTTACACCAGGGTTAATAGATCCCAAGTTAAGAGTAGAGAAAGAGGGTCTGAAAATGTTGGAAATTATATAATAAAACTGCTCAGGCCCCACCTGTTCACAGGTAAAATGAAACCTGAAGTAATTGTGCATTTTGAGTAACTTCATTGTTTAGGTCAGGAGTCCTCAAGTTTTTCTGTGAAGAGCCAGGTAATAAATATGTTTTGTTTTGCAGGCCATATAGTCTTTGTTGCAAGAATATAAGCCACCTTAGACAATATATAAACATGTAAATGAATGATCATGGCTGTGTTCCAATAAAACTTCATTTAGTAAAACAGGTAGATTTGGCCTGTGGGGTTGTAGTTTGCCAACCCCTGGGCTAGGTAATCATTAGAATATGGTGCCTGATTTTAAAGATCTTGACGAATAGTCAAAAAGTTTAAAATAGGATGCTACTACAGAAGGTATTAGTAAAGAAGACCCACAGGAAAAGTGGTCTGGGGTTGTTTAACTGCCAAGAAGAGGCTGTTGGGTGACATAATTTATGTTTGACATAAAAAATAATTTCTTGACAATGAGAGTGATTACATTTTAGAATTAATTATTAGGGCAGTTTTTGAACTCTCCCTGAAAGGTTGTAAAAATAGTATAAATTTTCAACTTTCTGAGACGGCTTTCTATAGAAATATGAACAGGATAATCTGTAGGTACTAGGAGATGAATAATCAAGAATGTAAATTCAAACAGAGTTCTGCATTACTAGTTGTTCATCTCCCATGGGACAGAAGCAGACCAACAATTCAGATTTCTCATCTTTACATTTATACTCAGTACCTTCATATTCTTAGGAAAGGATTATTTTAAACCCCTTTCATAATCTCTGACGTGCCCAAGTGTTCCAAGGAGCATGGCTGATTAACTTCTAATGAAACTATTAGTAGTGTATTTAATGATTGTGAAATGCTACATAAATTTTAAATAGCACACGTAATATCTCATTTAACAGAATTATTTTAAAGTTTTCTAGAAATCCTCAGAATGTGTTTACTTGTTCTCAGTAGTTATCTGCACAGACAACTGTGATTTTGTGAAGGGAAAACTCAAGGTCCTACATCTCATTTCATTAATTTACTTGGTCACATTGTGTGTCACTAATTTAATACAATAGCTACAGAAACTTTAATTGGTTTCGAGTTAGTTATTATCTCACTTATATCAAATAGATTCATAGAAAAATATGGTGACAGCATTAGCAGGGGCTTTACAGGACATCTAGTTCAAACCTTTCATATTTAGTACACAGAAACTAGAATCCTGGCTTGGGTTTCAGGGCACCTGATAGAAAACTAGAACTTCAAATAGATTGCTTATTCCACAAAATTAACTTCTAAAATTTGAGATCTTTTTTGGCCAATAAAATTATTATAAGGCCGTAAACTCAGGTTTCATAGATCTACTTAGCTGAAAGATTTATCGTTACATATAACCTGCTTAAGTTTAAATACCCAATTCTTTTTGAGAGAACCACTCTGGTCATTCTGGCAGTTGCTTCTTCTATTTTCTTTACATGAGTTGTGTATTATGAGAATCTTTGCTATCCATCCCAATAATGGAATAAAATAAGAGCATGATAGTAGAAACTACCGTTCCATATGGTGAGTTAAAGATTCGCTCTATTCTGTTGCAGTTTTATTGAGGAGGAGTAATAGGAAGACAAGTGTGATCACTGCATTATACCTGTTAGATAATAAATAAAATTTAATAAAGAGAGAAGACCATTTTTCTGTTAGTAGGGATTAAATTGGAACATAATTGCAAATTAAAATTTTATCTGAGAATATCTGTGTCTTATAGATGGGATATATGAAGAAAAAATATGAGGTATTTCTTTTCTGGTGTTGATCTTATTTTAAACCATAATGATGTGTATGTTATGTGTGCATCACAAAACAGGTATAATTACCTTATCCATGCGATTGTATTCTACCATCTCTTCCACGTGTGATTAAGGTTGCTCCCTTTAAAGTAGTGACATAGGGAGGCTTTGACACTTATTTCAGGGATTCCACATTTAACCAAGAAGTTTTTGAAATGTTTAAATTGGATTTACCATACCAATCAGTTTGTGAGTAACTGTTTGTGTTTATGTTTGTGTGTGAGTAATCAGTGTGTAAGAAAAATCAGTCTCATTAAACTAGTCACTACTCCAGCATGATAAGCAAAAATATTATGTTCCAGCTTAATCACTTGTAATATACACACTTGACCCTGAACAATGCTGAGTGCTTCCAAATGTTAATTTCACCTTTAGGAGATTTTATGCCGTTGATATCAAATAAATATGTTGTCATCTCTGCATGCAGTTCCAAAAGAGGAATTCCAAAAACTGTGCAACAGCAACATTGTATTTGGAGGACTAATCTCTTTAAGATGAATTACATCTGGTACATATACTTACTTAATTTTTTAAAACACGAAATATGATATATCTAAATGTCAAATGCACAGGTCATAAGCATACAGTTTAATAGTTTTGAAATATACATACACCCCTGTAACCTACATTCATGAAAACATAGAACACCTCATCACCATAGGATTTCTCCTGTTCCATTCCACCATTCCCTGAATTATAGCCCACCACCACCACCCAGGAAACCACTGTTCTGATTTCTATCACCATACCTTAGTTACTCCTGTTCCAGAACTTCATATGAGTGGTGTCATGAAGTATGCCCTCTATTGTGTCTGGCTTCTTTCCCTCCACATGGTTTTTGAGGCTCATAGATAATGTTGAATGTATCAGCAGTTCATTTCTTTTTATTGCCAAGTATGAATGTTTTTGTTATGAACTCTTGTTTTATGATGTGAGTTAAAACAATGTGGGAAAAATGGACTAACTTCACAGAAGTTAGAGAATAAGGCCACACTTGAGGATTTTTTCCTTCATGTAGACCAATTCTTACTCAAACATATCCTATTACATAAAGATTTCTATACAAACAAAATTATTTTAATCATAATGACTACTAATAGTTCACATATCTTACTATAAATATTTTAGGAAAAACATTGTATCATGGTCTCAGACTTTTTAATATATGCATATGTAATATGTATTAATTTTATTAAATAAATACTTATTGGAAGCCTACTACGTGGCAGGCATAACACTATAAGAATTTTCTCATGTTTTGAAATGATATGTAAAAGCTTTAGAAGAAATGAAACATCAGTAACTGATCTAAACCTATACATTTATTTATAATTGATGATCACCATTTTTAGGATTAATCTGTCACTTTATAGCCTGATACAATTTTTTTTAAAAAAGTTTGTGAAGATGCAAGATCTATTGTTAGAAAGGAACTGAGAAAAGTGAGTTCCTATATACCATTTTTCAAAAACAGTTTGTCCTGGAGATTTTCTTTGCTGCTTGTTGTTGAAAAACGGACTCCATGGGGTTGAAGCATCACGGAGATTTTAATTAAGTTTTAATTAAATATTTTCCATGGTTTTGCATAATAAGGAGATAATATCAAATCTAATTCCTGAAAAATCTAACATGCATCCTGGTAATCAGCACATGAGGAATCTCCAAGCATCCACACATAATTTAGTACTATTTCTATTAAGTGTATTTCAAAAGAATGATACTTTCACTGTTTCTAAATATGTTTATTAGAATTGGAGAACTCAGTGGAATACTCCATGGGAGAAAATTTTTGTTTTAATTTTTGCTTCAAATATCATTCGGTTCACTACAATGACAATTTAATAACTTAATGTCTCTGAAATTAGTGTGTTTTTATACTTGTTAATTTTTAAAAATCTTACTTAAGCACTCCTTTGGATTTTTAAAAGTCTAAGGAGATAGAATATAAAGTGTTGCATCACTTTCAAATGTGTGACATGGTAGAAGTTGCCTAAACTCTTTGTTTCTTTGTAATTGGGGATAATAGTATACCAAGATCACAGAGTTATTGTAAGGCTTACGTGAGATAGAATCTCATGGTATTTCATTGTCACATATTGGCTATAACCCATACTTCAGGCCTATATCCAAATGAAGTTATAAGGATAATTATGAAGATCAACTAATAGGATTGACCATTTAAAATATATCACAATTTTGTCATTTCTTCATTTTTAATATATTGTAAACCTTAACCAGATAAAAGTGTCCCCTGCCTCTCTTGACCTTTAAAAGACTCAAGTTTAAAAAACCTGTAATATATAATGTAATTCAATTGACCAAACATATATTGAGTTTTCACTATTTGTCAAGGATTGTATTAAGTACTAGAAATACAAAGATGGATAATGCAAGATTCCTCACTTCCTTTTCCTTATTCAGCTTTTTTCCTTATTCCTTGCAGCTTTTCATTCGATATGTATTTTGACCCCTAATTTTAAGGTCTACATGTTAGGTACAAATGAATGGATTGGACTACTTGGTTTCTAAAATCTCTTCCAATTCTGAAATTCTATGCCTTCCAAATTTATGCTTTGGATACTAACATGGATATCTGCAAACACTGAAGCTGACTTTGCTAAGAATGCAGCAAGTTTGAAAATCTTTTATATCCAAGTTCAAGAAACTAGGCTTCAGAGTCAGCTATCCCTAGGTACCAATCTTTACCAGTTGGAGAAGCTACAAAATCTCTTTGAATTTATCTTTGTGGAGTAATCCATAAAATGGGGATAAAAATATTACTTCCTTTGTAGAGTTTTATGAGGACTAAATGAGATAATGCATGTAAGGCACTTAAACAGGTATGTTCAGAATATAATAAACTAAAAATAACTATTAGTCATTATTATTCAGGCAGTATAAATGTAAGTAATTTACCTACCTGGTAAAAGTATTCCTAAATATACCCAAGTTGAGTAAATTGCATTTGTTCTTATTTTATTTCATTTTTAACTTTTTATTTTTAATTATTATGGGTACATAATAGTTGTATGTTTTAAAAGGTTCATGTGATGTTTTGATACAGGCATACAATGTGAATTAATCAAATCAGGGTAGTTGGGGTGTCCATCACCTCAGGCATTTATCGTTACTTTGCGTTAGGAACATCCCAATTCCACTCTTTTAGTTATTTTAAAGTATACCCTAAATTGTTGGTTATAGCCACTTTTTTGTGCCACCAGATATTGTTCATTCTATCTAACTATATTTTTGCACCTATAAACCATCCTCACTTTATCCCACTCTCCCCACTACCCTTCCCAGCCTCTGGTAACCATCATTCTACTCTCTGTCTCCATGAGATCAATTGTTTTAATATTTAGCTCCCACATGTGAGTGAGAACATGTGAGATTTGTCATTCTGTGCTTGGCTTATTTTACTTAAAATAATGTTCTACAGTTTCATCCATGTTGTTGCAAATGGCAGGATTATATTCTTTCTGTAGCTGTATAATATGCCATTGTGTATATGTACCACAACTTCTTTATGCATTCATCCACTAATGGACACTTAAGTTGATTTCAAATCTTGGCTATTGTGAATAGTGCTGTAATAAACATGGGAGTACAGATATCTTTTTGATATACTGAATTTCCTTCTTTTGGATATATACCCAGCAGTGGGAATCCTGGGTCAGATGGTAGTTCTATAACATTTTCAGTTTTTTTGAGGAATTTTCATGCTGTTCTCCATAGTGGTTGCACTAATTTATGTTCCCAACAGCAGTGTACAAGTGTTCCCCTTTATCCACATCCTCGCCAGCATTTGTTATTGCCTATCTTTTTGATAAAAGCCATTTTAACTGGGGTGAGATGATATCTCACTATAGTTTTGATTTGCATTTCTCTGATGACTAATGATGTTGAGCATTTTTTAATATACCTATTGGCTATTTGTATGTCTTCTTTTGAGGAATGTCAATTCAGATCATTTGCCCATTTTTTAATTGGATCATTTGATTTTTTTTTCTATTCAGTAGTTGGAGCTCCTTATATTAATATATTCCAATTATTAATCCTTTGTCAGATGGGTAGTTTGCAAATATTTTCTCCCATTGGGTTGGGGATCCTTTCACTTTGTTGACTATTTCCTTTGCTGTACAGAAGATTTTTGGCTTGATGTGATCCCATTTGTCCAATTTTGCTTTGGTTGCCTGTGCTTTGGGGGAATTACTCAAGAAATCCTTGCTCAGACCAATGTCCTGAAGTGTTTCCCCAATGTTTTCTTTGAGTAGTTTCATAGTTTCAGGTCTTAGATTTAAGCTTTTAATCCATTTTGATTTGATTTTTGTACACGGCAAGAGATAAGGGTCTAGTTTCATCTTTCTGCATATAGATATCCAGTTTTCCCAGCATCACTTATTGAAGAGACTATCCTTTTCCCAGGGTATGTTCTTGGCAGATTTGTCAAAGATTAGTTCACTATAGATGTGTGGATTTATTTCTGGGTTCTTCATTCTGTTCCACTGATCTATATGTATGTTTTTAAGCCAGTACCATGCTGTAATTGGTATTTTGATGGAGATTGCATTGAATCTGTAGATTGCTTTGGATAGTATGAACATTTTAACAACATTGATCTTTCCAATCCATGAGCATGGAATATCTTTCCATTTTTTTGTGTCCTCTTCAATTTCTTTCATCAATATTTTCCAGTTTTCATTATAGAGATCTTTCATTTCTTTGGTTAAATGTATTCCCAGATATTTTATTTTATTTGTAGCTATTACAAATGGGATTACTTTCTTGGTTTCTTTTTCAGATTGTTTACTGTTGGGGTATGAACAATGCTACTGATTTTTGTATGTTGATTTGTTTCCTGCAAATTTACTGAATTTATCAGTTATGATAGTTTTTTTGTGGAGTCTTTAGATTTCTCTAGATATAAGATCATGTCTTCTGGAAACAAGGATAATTTGACTTCCTTTCTTTCTGTAATCTGATTGCTCTAGGTAAAACTTTCAGTACTATGTTGAATGACACTGGTGAAAGTGAGCATCCTTGTCTTGTTCCACATCTCAGAGGGAAGGCTTTCAGTTTTTCCGCTTTCAGTATGATATTAGCTGTGGGTCTGTTATATATGGCTTTTACAGTCTGTTCCTTCTATACCTAGTTTTTTAGAGTTTTTATCATGGATGTTGAATTTTATCAAATGCTTTTTCAGCATGAATTGAAGTGATCATACGGTTTTTGTCCTTTGTTCTATTGATAAAATGTGTCACATTGATTTGTGTATGTTGAACCATCCTTACATCCCTTGGATGAATCCTGCTTGATCATGATGAATAATCTTTTTAATGTGTTGTTGATTTCAGTTTGCTAGTATTTTGTTGACAATTTTTACATCTATGCTCATCAGCGATATTGGCCTATAGTTTTCTTTCTTTCTTGTGTCTTTGGTTTTGATATCAGCATGATAAGGTTTTGTTAAATGAATTTGGGAGTATTCCTAACTCCTCAAATTTTGGGAATAGTTTAAGGAGGACTGGTATTAGTTCTTCTTTGAATGCTTAGTAGAATTCAGCAGTGAAGCCATCGGGTCCTGGACTTTGGTTTGATGGGAGATTTTTTATTACTGCTTCTCTCTTGTTACTTGTTATTGGATTTTTGCAGGTTATCTGGTTCAATTTTGGTATGTTATATGTGTCTAGGAATTTTTTCATTTCTGCTAGGTTTTCCAGTTTATTGGCAAATAGTTGCTCATAGTAATCTCTAATGATCCTTTGAATTTCTGCTGTGTCAGCCATAGTATCTCCTTTTTCATCTCTGATTTTATTTATTTGGGTCTTCTTTCTTTTTTTCTTAGTTAATCTGGCTAATGGTGTGTCAATTTGTTTATCTTTTCAAAAAAACCTAAATTTTCATTTCATTGATCTTTTGTATTTTTTTTCTTTTCCATTTCATTTATTTCTGCTCTGATCTTTATTATTTCTTTTCTTCTACTAATTTTGGGTTTGTTTTGCCCTTGTTTTTCTAGTTCTTTGAGATGCATTCTTAGATTGTTTATTTGAAGCTTTTCTACCTTTTTCACGTAAACACTTATTGCTATAAACTTTCTTCTTACTTCTGTTTTTCCTGTATACCATAGGTTCTGATATGTTGTATTTTTGTTTTCATTTGTTTTGAGAAATTTTTAAATTTCCTTCTTAGTCTCTTCATTGCCCCAGTGGTCATTCAGGAGCATATTATTTAATTTCCATGTGTTTGCAGTGTTTCCAAGGTTCCTCTTGTTATTCATTTCTACTTTTATTCTATTGTGCTCAAAGATGATACTTGATATGATTTCAAATTTTTTTGAAATTTTTAAGACTTGTTTTGTGGCCTAACATATGATCTAGACTTGATAATGATCCACGAGCTCAGGAGAAGAACATGTATTCTGCAGCTGTTGGATGAAATGTTCTGCATATATTTATTAGGTCCATTTGGTCTATAGTGCAGATTAAGTCCAATGTTTCTTTGCTAATTTTCTGTCTAGATGATATGTCCAATGCTGAAAGTGGAGTGTTGAGATCTCTAACAATTATTGTATTGAGATCTATCTCTCTCTTTAGCTCTGAAATATTTGCTTTATATGTATAGGTAAGCCAGTGTTAGTTGCATATATATTTAGAATTGTTATATCCTCTTGCTGAGTCGACCCCTTTATCATTATATAATGAACTTCTTTGTTTCTTTTTACAGTTTTGTCTTGAAATTTATAGAAGTATAGATAGAAGTATAGCTACTCCTGCTCTTTTTTGTTTTCTATTTCAATGTAATATCTTTTTCCATCCCTTTATTCTCAGTCTATGTGTGTTTCATAGGTGAAGTGTGTTTCTTGTAGACAACTTTTAGTTGGGTCTTGTCTTTTTATCCATTCAGCCATTTTGTATCTTTTGATTGGAGAGTTTAGTCTATTGACATTCAATGTTATTATTGATAGGTAAGGACTTACTACTGCCATATTGTTTTGTGGTCCTCTCTTTCTTTCTGTCTTCCTTTGTTAAAAGTGATTTTCTCTGGTAGTGTGTTTTAATTTCTTGCTTTTTATTTTTTGTGTATCTGTTGTAGGTTTTGTGATTTGAGGTTACTGTGAGGCTTGCAAAAAAATTTTATAACCAATTATTTTAAACATGTGGCAACTCTGCTTACAAACAAGCAAGCAAAGAGAAATCTAACAGAAATTCTACCCTTTAACTCAATTTCTACCACTTTTTAACTTTTTGCTGTTTGCATCCAGGTGTTTTTATACTATCTATCTCTCAAAAAGTTGTTGTGGTTATTTTTGATAGGTTTGTCCTTTAGTCTTCTGACTCAAGATATAAGTGGTTTGTATACCATAGTTACAGCAATAGAATATTCTGTATTTGTGTACTTACTGTTATCAGTGGGTTTCATACCTTCAGATGGTTTCTTATTTTTAATTAATGTTCTTTTCTTTCCTATTGAAGAACTCTTTTTAACATTTCTTGTAGGATAGGTCTGGTGTTGATAAAATCCCTCAGCTTTTGTTTGTCTGGGAAAGTCTTTATTTCTCCTTCATGTTTGAAGGATATTTTTACAGCATATAATATTCTAGGGTTAAGGTTTTTTTCCTTCAGCATTATGAATATGTCATGCCATTTTCTCCTGGCCTGTAAGATTTCCACTGAGAAGTCTTCTTCCAGACATGTTGGAGCTCCATTATATGTCATTTTTTTCTTTTTTCTTGCTTCCCTTAGGAACTTTTCTTTATCTGTGACCTTTGGGAGCTTGATTTTTAAGTGTCTTGATGTAGTACTGTTTGGGTTAAATCTGCTTGGTGTTCTATGACCTTCTTGAACCTGAATATTGATATCTTTCTGTAGGTTTGAAAAGTTCTCTGTTATTATTTCTTTGAATAAACTTTATACCCCAGTGTCTCTCTCTACCTCCTCTTTAAGGCCATTTACTCTTAGATTTGCCTTTAATGCTATTTTCCAGATCTTGTAGGTGTGCTTCATTCTTTTTTATTCTTTCTTCTTTATTCTCTTCTGTGTATTTTCAAATAGCCTGTCTTCAAGCTCACTAATTCTTTTTTTCTGCTTGATCAATTCTTCTATTGAGAGACTCCAATGCATTTCTCAGTTTGTAAATTGAATTCTTAAGCTCCAGAATTTCTGCTTGATTTTTTTTTTATTATTTCAATCTCATTGTTAAATTTCTCTGATAGGCTCCTGAATTCCTTCTCTTTATTGTGTTGAAGTTCATTGATCTTCCCCGGGATAGCTATTTTGAATTGTTTATCTGAAAAGTCACACATCTCCATCACTCTGGGATTGGTCACTGGTACCTTATTTAGTTCATTTGGTGAGGTCATGTTTTCCTGGATGTTCTTAATGCTTATTGATGTTTGTCAGTGTCCGGTCATTGAAGATTTAGGTATTTATTTTAATCTTTGCTGTCTGGGCTTGTTTGAACACATCCTTCTTGAGAAGGCTTTCCAGATACTCAGTGGGAATTTAGTGTTGTAATCTAAGTCTTTGGTCACTGCAGCCTTATGAACACTGGGGGTGCCCCAATCCCAGTAATGCTGTGACTCTTGCAGATTCATAGTGTTTCCACCTTGGTGGACTTGGGTAAGATATGGGAGAATTCCCTGGATTACCAAGCAAAGTCTTTCACTCTCTTCCCTACTTTCTGTGCTGGGCTGCTAGAGTTGTGGGAGGAGTGACATAGGTTCTCCCTTATGGCCACCAGTGCTAGTTCACACCTGAAGCCAGCCCAGTCTCACCCAAAGCCCATGGTGACTGCTGCCTGCCTACCTCTGATATTTATTTAAAGCCCAAGGGCTCTTTAATCAGCAGGCAGTGAATCTTGCCAGGACTGGGTCCTTCCCTTCAGGGTAGTGTGTTTCCTTCTGGCCCATGCTATGTCTAGAAATGCCATCCAGGGACTCAGGCCTGGAATCAGGGGCTTCAGGAATCCCCTTGGTACTTTATTTTACTGTGGCTGAGCTCGTATCCAGGTTGTAGAACAAAGTCCTCTGAACTCTTCCCTTTCCTTTCCCTTTCCCCAAGTGGAATAAGATTCTCCCTGAGGTATATTGCCTGGAATTGTGGGAAGGTGACACAGATATTGTCTTGGCTGCCACTGCTGGTATCTCACTGGGTCATGTGCACCCCAAGACCACTGGCTCCAAGATAGCACAGCTGCAGGTATTGTCCAAGGACTGCAGCTTTTGTGGCTTGACTGCCTTAAAGATTTATTCTAGGCCCAAGGCCACTTTTAGTCAGCTAGTGGTGGCCAAGCTTGAACTCAAGTTTCAGGGCAGAGGATTTCCCTCTGGCCAGGCTGATCTAAGTGCTCCCTTTGTGGGCACCAGAAGAGTTCTGTCCTATTCTGTTTTCCCCTGTGACAGGGAAGGCCTGAGTTCCAATGCAGAGTCCCACAATCACTTCACTCTCCCTCCCCTGGGTACACAGATTATCTTTCAACTTGGGGCACTGGCACTGCTGGGGATGGAGGACAGCTGGTGTAGGCAATGCAAAACTGTCTTTTCTGCCCTCCTCAGTGCTTCCTTCCTTGATATAATGGTAAAACTAGGAACTATGATCACTCACCTGATTTTTGGTTCATCTGAAAGTGCTTCCTTGTGTGGATAGTTGTTCAATTTGTTGTTCGTGCAAATGGATGATTGCTGGAGGTGTTTATTTGGCTGTGTTGCTCCTCTCTGTCCTTATTTTACAAGAGAAGTTAGTGAACTTAGTGATGATGACAAAATAAATGTATTTTCTGTCTATTTAAATCATGCTCTTGTCAAGAACAACACTATGAGATTCTTTGTTGGTGGAGGACTATAGCACAGTAGAACCATCTTATATCTAGTATCCTCATTGGTCAGCACAATGCTAAACAAATGCTAAACATAACTGCTCTACCACATTTGCTGAATGGATGAACAATGATTGATGGATGAATGAATGAAAAGATGTAAGATCATCTGTCATTAATACAGCAGATAAAAAATAAAGTCTTGCCCAAGACAACATCAGTAAATGGTTAAGTAGAGACCAGAATCCATATTTGTCTACTTGTTGGTATTTTTCCATAATTGTATAATCCTCCATTTCTTACAATGACACAAATACATAGACATGCTGCCTTTTAGTGACTTAATAAAATGCAATGCAATCATATTTTTAACTTATTAATAGCAGAATCCTAAGTACTAACTGAAGAAGTTAACATTAATTTTCCTATTTTATTTTTAGTAAATGTGGGACCAAAAGAATATAGATGACCTGGGATTACAGACCAATTTTTAGTAGATCCAGTAAATGTTATTCTGTTTCAGAGGGAGGTGCTTCTCCCCCAAAGTTATAATGTTATTCCACCTATTCAGAGTCAGTGATGGCCTTATGACTTTAAACTGGACCTTTCAACAGTGCCCTGGGGCTCTTTTGCATCTGTTATGATTATGGAAGCCCACTAAGAAGATTCCCTTTGAGATCTTGAGGGAAAAAAAAAAATCCTGAGTGTGTATCATTAAAAGTTATAACATGGGGCCAAAGTCATGCTTCCCTTTCTGTATCTTTGATCTTAATGATCTGAGTTTGGGCCAGAATGGTTTTCTGTGCTCTTATAACAGCAGCTGGGGTATAAAAGAGCATTTTTTAGAAGGGTGGAGATTGAGAAATATGAATTGAAATCAGGAATAGTGAAGTTAATTTAGCAGCTGGATGTAAAGGAGTATTTTGATGTCTAGTTTGGTAATGTGCTAATACTTATGGGTCAGGTATTTTTAATTAAAAAAAATCTTGAAGATTAAAAATTAGAATTATATACATCTTTCAGACTATTTTCCTCCATATTTTGTGTGTTGAATCAGATAGAAAGTAGAAATAAGATAAGGAACTAAAAAATTGCCAATAGGAAAATCAGTTGAAATAATCCAGATGCATCTACCATTTTAAAGGTCAAATCTAGTTTGCTCATAAAGCCCAGAGTAATGTGAGAAGAGATGTTTAATAAATCTTGGAATTTGGTAGTAGAAGAAAAGTGGTGAATTTACAGACCTTAAGCTTGGTTGCTTGGATTGTCACATTATGCCACCTAAGAGTGGAAAAGATTTCTTCCAGCTGTAAAATTGTGGGTTAAAAGAAATGTCACACTTTAACTTTTTTTTTTTTCCTATTTGAATCCATATGCTCTGAATGTTACCAGATTTTCAGGCTTTAGAAACCTAAGGCTTTTTATTCATAGGTCAGGCTTTGCAGGAGCTACTTTAGTGCAAATTCATTGCCATAACTCTCCCAAAATACATTATTTCTTTTTGGAAGTATCAGCTCTTGGATGGCAAGAATAATTTCATTGTGGCCTTCATAGCTTTTGGCTTTTGTCTGAAAGATCCAGAAAGTGCAGAGGTTATGATGTATTGCTTCAGTGACACGAACACTTGTCCCTTAGGATTGACATTTCAGGAACTCCTTCATGTGTTACAAAGCCACATGCAGAGAGTGTTTGAAAGTCACTGGATAGCTGACTTCACCCACAGGGAAAGTGACAGGGACCTGGAGTAAAGCCTTTTCAGTGAAAACCTTTAAGCATAATTAGATTATTCTAGCAGGTAGTGGATTCATGTCAGTCCAGCCATCTCTAGAGGATGCTGGGAGCTACCAGCCTCACACGACAGCTTTCACTGGCTGGTTGCTGCTGAACTCTGTGTTAACTTCAGAGACCTTTTGAACTGCTTTCAGGGTGTGGGCATAAGAATGCATCAGGCTCAAGAGAAATTTTAAAAATTCATTCTTCATCTGAGTTGACCCTAGGGATTCAAAAATAACTTAGGATGGTGCAGGTAATTCTAGGGTTCTCTGTTATGTGAACTATCTATAAAATACTGATGAGACATATAGTGAACTATTCTAGTATTAGTACATTAGTGCACCAGTACTGGTATAATATATGAAAAGTATTTATAAAATACTGGTCTGACATATATGAAACATATTAAAATATACATAAAATATTGGTGTCAAAACAGGGCTGATACAATGTTGTGAGTTAATTGGGTTAACACAATGTTTGAGCATTGTTGTTATGGGAAGCATGGCTTTAAAGAGATAGTTCAATTATATAATTAATCATTAGCTTTTTTTTTTTTTGAGACAGAGTTTTACTCTGTCACCTGGGCTAGGGTACAATGGTGTGATCATAGCTCACTACAACCTCAAACTCCTAGGCTCAAGCAATTCTCCTGCCTCAGCCACCCAAGTGGCTAGAACTACAGGTGTGCACCACCATGCTTGGCTACTTTTTGTATTTTTTGTAAATATGGGGTCTTTCTATGTTGCCCAGGCTGGTCTTGAACTCCTGGGCTCAAACCATCCTCCTGCCTTGGCCTCCCTAGGTGCTGGGATTACAGGTGTGAGCTACTGCACCCAGCCTCATTCTTTCTCTTGGGAAAAAATATTTAGAAGGATTTTGTGGCAAACATGTTAGTTCCTTAGCCATTATCTATATTCTTTCTTTGTTGTTTAGCCCGAAACAATGTAAACCTTTTATGATATTTCTATTCCCTGCTTTCCCAGCCATATGATCCCATTCTGATCAATGAGGTCTAAGGGGGAGTAGGCTATGGTAGCTCTTGGAAAAGCCTTTAATTTCTTGATAAAAGGGAACACACATTTTTGGCTTAGCCTAGCCATTCTTGGCGTCTTTGCTTTCATCTTTCTGCTCGTTGCCTCATTTAGAAGTTGAACTGAGTACAACTACCTTCTACTTCTAGTTATGGGAGATAAACTCTTAGTTATTTAAGGCATTTTTGAATCATGGTTGCAAAGTGGCTGCTACAACTCTAAGTATCACTTCCTAACTCAGGTTAAAAGTAAAACCCAGCATGACTGACTTCCACTTAGATTTCATTGGCCATAACTGGTTCACATGGCTAGAAAAGAAGCAGGGCATAAACACAGAAAGTATGTGGATCCCTGATAGCTCCATTTAGTAGTTGAATCTATGAGTTAGACTGCCTACCTCTGAACTTTTATTATTTGTTTGAAGCATTATAATAACATTGTATGTTACTTGCAGCTGCACACATTACTAAATAAAATAGATAAGTAGAATTTGGAAGGGGGAGAATATCTGAAGGTTAGAAAGAGTATGACTGAGGATGAGCAAGTGAGTAGACTGACCTGTCTGAAGTGGATTAACTATTCTCTAGAGTAGTGGAAAATTGGTTATTAAATCCACGAAAGTCTTTATTACAAACTGAGGATCTATTCTAGCATTATTGTAGATATTATTAACAAAAATACTAGCTAAGACATTTTTCTGGTCCATTTATTATGTTTTCTAAAAACAGTTTCTTAACCAGGGTTTAGGAAAGAATGCTAGCCATGTAAACAACTCTTATATAGGCAAACTGGCAGGGAACAGAGGATATATAATCCAAAATGTTAATCTTAAAATGTCTATGTTTGTATTTATCAATTAGGAAATATTTTGCAGCACATTCACTTGCTCTGAACTGACTGAAAGGGCCCCAAGGCTGTAGTAGTATGGTTAATTTATTCATGGATTATTAATGATTAATTATATGCGACTCAGTAGGTAGTAACACAATGTTTTAAAAAACCATTTGCTTGTCTGTTTAAATTTTGATTAGAAACATTGATAAATAACAACTGGAGAACATATTTTAGATATTCAACTTTAAGCATCTATATTATTCTTTAAAACTGATTCTAATAAGATGTTTTGGACAAGATTTGTCCTAAAGAACAAAAAATTAAAATACCTCAATAGACCAAAGGAGCATTGCTTTAGAAATGGCAACTTTCATACCTAATAAGCCACTGTTCTAAGAAAAAAAAAATTCAGTTTAGTATGTCAAAATGCTTTTTCACATTCAGATTTATACTGGTGACTATTTCATTATTGCAGAGGAGGCCAATGTGGGTGAGATGTTACAAATACCAACAGTGAGGAAATCTGGTTCTTTTAAGTCTGTGTTTTTGGCTGATGATACAGAGTTTCCCAGTGGTGTCTGTTATAAAGCAACATGCAGGACTTGGCAGCAAGTTAGAGATAACAAGACTTCCATCCCAAAGACCGTCCAAGCTGCATGCTAAATTTTGCCCATCTGTCACCAGTCTCCTCTGTCCCATGTTAGAGTAAATTTGGAAACTGATGACATTGGAGGTACTTGTTATGCCTGGCAGAACAAAACCCAAAGGTCTTATTGTTCATGACAGTTCAGATGTACTTGAACAGTAATTACCATTCATATGGATTTCCTTGTGGTGTTCTGTTTCATGAGCTTCCATCTTCTGGCCCCATTGTACAGGGTACTGAATATTAGAAGCAACAAGAGATGATACCACATATTATTTTTAAAAAATTATTTTATGTAAAAGTTAAAGAATGCCAGAACAAACCTAACATTTGATTGGACTATATTTTTTGCTTATTAACCAAATAGGCATGGGTAAGTAATATAGAACTTTATAATTTCAGAGAAAGATGGTTTAAAATATTTTAGTTTTATGAGTATATAATTGAAAATGTCACAGTAAAAGTTATCCTTTTAAACACATGATACAAATAAATCTCAGAGACACTGTTAAATAAAAGAAGCCAGACACCAGAAAGTAAGTACCGTATGATTCTATTTACATAAAGTTCAAAAACAGTAACTAGTATATGTTCTAAAAAACTAGGGTAGTGATTACCTTTGGGGGAGTAACTTAACGTGGGACAAAGGAGAATGCTTCTAGAATGCTAGTAATGTTCTCTTTCTTGATCTGGCTAAATGTTACATGATATGTTTATGTTGTGAAATTTATCAAGCTGCATATTGATAGTTTGTATATTTTTCTGTTTGAATATCATTTTTCAATTGAAAAAGTAAAAAAAGAATTACCTTGTAAATTAAGTTATTTAAAAATAATACACAAAACCACAAATCAAAAGAATTATTTTTCAACATCATTCAGAATTATTGTCAATGATAATGGTAATTATTTATGGAGTATATCTGTGTTAGACATGGCTCTAAGTGTATGAATTACATTATTTTACTTAGTGATCATACCAATTTTGGAGGTGCTGATTATCCTGATTTGCTAAGGAGGAATTGGGATTTGGAGAAATTAAGTAGCTTGTTCGTGGTCACATAGCAAGTTAGGGGTTGCATGTGAATTTGAATGATTGTTTAACTTCAGAGGAGGAGGAGCTCTCGTACTGTGCTACATGCTCGTGCTTACTGTTGCCGTTGCATATTGAGACAAGTTGTTAATTTCAGACTCTGGACTTAATTTTCATTTTGGGAACAGACAGTTTTCTTTCTGGATTTAACTTCCCATTCCCATGATAATCAATGATTTGTTATTACAAACAGATTTTGCTCTCAATCTGTACTCGGAATTTGTAGAACTCAAGAAGGAATCAAATATAAAGCAGCATAGTGGTTTAACTCTAAAGTTTGGAAAAACCAAAAGGTCAGCAGTATTTCATAGACAATTCCAAAAGGTAAATTTGGGGATATTTTGATTCACAGCCTCATAATTATTTTTTATTATTTTAGAAGGCTGCTTCCTAGTTTTAGCCTTTGTGCCTCTAAAGTTTGTGGTTGAGAGACAGAAAAAATGGAAGATATTAAGATAAAGCTTTGAATTTAAGAACAGTTATTTTTAATTTATAAGGGTTATACTGGGTAATTAGATTTTGAAAAACCATATAGTCTAAGGAACCACATTTTATCTCTCATTAGAAAATTGATTTCCTCCCATGGGCCATATGCAGTACTGGTGAAGAGCTAAGTGCTAGGGAAAAAGGGATATAAGGGAGGTAGGCCTGTGCCTTGGGGGAGACAGGTATTAACTTTCGTGCAAGTCAGAATTAAGAGGTAGAAGTGATATATTAATGTTATATGGTTTTAAAAGCACTGCCACATCTCATTTAAGCCCCATGATTCTGTGAAATTGGTATCACTGTTACGTTTATTTTGTAGCTTGGGAATCTGAGGCTCAAAGAGGCCAGGCCAATTTACCCAGTAAGTAACAAACTGTGGAAATGAAGGGGAGGAATTAATTATTATTGGATAAATTGGGAAGACTTTATGAAGGAAATGCATGAGTTAGGTTCTTATGGAACAGGTAAGATTTAAGCACAAGAAAGCAAGGGGAAGGGCACTGTTGGTGAGAGCCAAAAGCCTACACGCAGGAGAAAGCCTGTCTCTTCTGGTCAATGGCCAGTCATCCACTGCCTGCGAAGAACATGTCTCAGGGCTGTTGTAGTTTGGCTGGCAAAAAAATTCTTTTGTGATCACATCATGGAGCCTGATTCTGTAGGCTGTAGGAGGAGAGACTGTCTTGTGTGTTAGAAAATGTTGATATTGTGGATAGGTAGAGAAGTGAAGAAATGGAAGAAAGGAGACCAGGTAGTGAGTTACTGACAACAATAGTGCAATGTGGGCCGGAATTAGGATGAAGTAGTATAGTCAGGAAGGGGCGGGGGACTGGAAAGCATTCCAATGGTGACTGTTTCCCAGTGGGGCCTGGTGCTCCTGCCTTTACATAACTTCCTATTTGATTATCATCACAGAGGAGTCCTGAGGAATCTCATAAAGAATTTGCATTGTAACTCCATTTACTCACTATTTTGAGAAACAAGGGTTCTTCACACATTTATTAAGATTACAGCAAGAATAAACGTGGCACTTTTTATTTATTCATATAATTTTATTTTCATTTTACATAGACACATAATGAAATAAAAATTTGAACTTCAAAGCTTTGGCTTTAAAGCTATTTGAAGTAACTGACTTGCTGTTTCACATACAGCTCTGACTTCCTATCTTGGTAGCTTGTGTAGCTAGCATATTTGATATTTAGAGAAGATTTTTTTTAAGACCCTTTCCTATATATAACAAGATTACTTTTAATAATAGTCCTGGGATAATCAGTGATATTATTGTTTTTTGATTTGTTCTTTGTAACAAATGTAACTAAAATACATTGTAATTTTAAAGTTTAATTCAAATATTGTAAAACATTCCACAAATGCCATAAAATTTGTAGTAAGCAAATGAAAATGTTATACCTTACTGTTTGTACTATTTCACTCATTTAGATTTTAAACACAAATAAAAATTCCAACTAGACACATAGAGTGACAGAATTAAAGTACTTCAAGTTCTGTTTCTTCTTTACAAAGACTGCACTACTATTGCGTATTTTGATTATCATCTGATAGAAACAGATAGTAATATATGTGTTGGAGACACAAATTGCACCTGAAGCAGCCTCAGATAATTCCAAATTATTGTAAAAATTACATTTGAAATGAATATGTGTAGTTTAGTTCTTATCTCTTAGGGATTAGTTGTATAAGTAGAAGTTAGTTGTATATTAATTGTTCTTCAAACTTCTATGCAAAATACAATTTTTATAAAAGAATAAGTAATAAAAATGTGCCAATTTGAAACTTATATAAATTATTAAACTAAATAATAACTATATAATCGTTTAGAAATTAGACCAACAAAATATTTTTCCTGGATATTTTGTCATTGAAATTGTTGAAACTATGGGTACATGGTGATCATGAAAAGCCAGCCAACTTTCAGTCAGCCTTGCAAGTGGTTTTAGATTATCTACAGGCAATGAACTCCTTAATTGCTTGTGCCCAGGGTGGGCTGCCTCCTCTGCCCCACCTCATATGCCACTGCCTTTACTAGTAATGCCTTTCTTCCCTCTGAAATGACTCCCTTTTCCCTCACCCCCCCTCGGGACATACATCTCCATTGCCCTTCCAGTCTAAATCAGATACCATGGGAATCTCGAGTCCCATGACTGAATGCGTCTCCTTCCTTTGAACTCACAATGTCCTATTTTCATTACTCTGTAGACTACCTTGTGATAGTAACTTTGCAAATGTTGTTGCTGAGAGTATAATCTTACTCAGCACCTAGAATTGAACCCTTTTTTCAACTAGCCAAACCAGTCCTTAGATACTTCTTATTGACTGAATGAAAAGGAAACTATTACAGTGGCCACATTTGTTTTTGTTTTGCCACTGATGTTACAGAGACTCAAAAATAGGATTTAAAGGATATTAATACATACAAGCCTGTAATTCTATGTGTATACTTTGTATTTTTTTCTAGCAAAATCTAAACTTACTCAGTATTTCTATCCTCCTCCAGAACAAGATAAGAAACTCAGCCCCTGATCTGGCCTCATTTCTCTTCTCTTACTATTTTACCAATGTCTGAAATTTTTGTTCTACTTATATTTTTAAAACCCTCTGAATTTATATTTTACATTCAGTGTTCTATTAGAATTGCCAGTAGATTTTATAATTACTTTTGTCACTGTTTTATACATTCCATTCCTTCTTTCTATTCCTTTCTTCTTCCTGAAGAATGTCCCTTAGTAATTCTTGCAGGGAGTATATGTTGGCAATAAAACTCTCCTGTCTTTGTATGTCTGGAAGATTCTTTGTCTTGTCATCACTGTTAAAGGTTACTTTAGCTTGGCATATAATTTTAGATTAGTAGTTACTTTTTCTCAACATTTCCGAATATTCTGTCTGCTATTGAAGCTGGTAGATATATGCTGCCAGTCTAATCATCACTTGTCTATAGATAATTTATCTTTCGTCTTAGGAGGCTTTAAAGTTTTTTCTTTATCTGTAATGTGTTCTAGTTTTATTGTGATGCATCTAAATGTGAATTTACTTTTATTTATCCTGCTTTCTTCCCCCATTTTCACTATCTGAGAATACCTTTTTCTTCTTGAAAATTCTCAGGCATCATTATGATTCTTTTTTTTTTTTTAATTTTGGTTCTTCACCATTCTCTCAAATTGCTACTACTTCTGGAACTCCTATTAGCAATATGTGGGAGCAGAGTGACATTACTAGTGGTCACCAATATTGGAATATTTACCCCTTCAAGGGCATATGTGTTACTATACCTCTTAGCTCCTTGCAGTTAAGCATAACTATGTAACTAATTATGGCCAATAAAATGGGAGCAGAAGTGATATGTATTATTTCCAAGTTGAAGCAAGGAAAATCCCCTGTGCAGCTCTCCAGTCTGTCTTTCCTTCTGCTTCAGTGTTATGGAAGAGGGTCATGAATGAGTGGTAAATAAACTTTTATGAAGCCACTGAGATTTGGGAATGTATGCTACTGCAATGTAATCTATTCTATCCTGAATAAAATAGAGAGCCTCTCAACCTAATCTGCAAGTTACCTACAATTCCCTTACGTAGTTTTCATTTATTTATTTCTTTGATACTGTCTTTCAGTTGAATAATTGTTTCTTTACCTGTGTTCAGCTCAGGATTAGTCTCTTTTTTTAGTTTTTATTTTAGTGACTACTTTTTTCCTTAGCATTTATAACTCTATCTTCATCATAACCATCTGTTCTTGGCTTGTAATTATTATTTATAATTTCTTATACTTGAGTCATATATGTAATTTCTCTTCATTTCTACAAGTATTTTAAACATGTTATTTGTAAATAATTTTCAAATTTTTATTATTTGCATTCCCCCAAAATGAATTCTCTTAATTGTTTATAATGGCAGCTGTCTATTATGGCAGTTCTCATATGATATGAAATTTTTGTTTCCTGACTCCTTTTGAATAAGAGTTTTTTGGTTATTCTTCTGGTTGCTGCTGTTTTTTTTTTTTTTTTCCTGTTTAATCCCCTTCTTCTTGAGGTTATATACGTTGCCTACTAGTTTTGTCATTACTTGTATCGTCGAGCTCCTCTCTAATCACAACTAGGTCACACACTGATATTTTGGGTCAATGGTCCTGCAGGGGTATTGGTATTTTACAAATCTTATTGCTAAGTCAAAGAATAACTGGACCCAGGGCCAGTATGAGAAGCAGGCTTGGCTTCCCCTCACTGCCCTGATGACAGCTTGATATAGTCTCTCCCCTGGGCAGTAGTCACCATTTTGTCAGGCCTTCTTTCATAAATCAGGAATACTAAACCCAACCTCTGGTTTCATAGCCTGAGTCTGGCCCCAGTCTCTTGACACAGATGGAGCACTTTGGGCTCCTGTTATTCTCCTCCCCATACCCTACCTTGAAATTTCTTTTTTCCATTCCGAGAGCCTGGCAGGTTGTCCTCAGTGTTTTGTATTTCTGTTTCAAGATGTTTATCTTATTTCTGAGTCCAATTTTGTCTTTTTAAATATTATTTATTATATAACATAAATATATAAACATGTGTGTGTGTTTCATTCATTGCTATGGATTTGAAGTGGATGGAATGAGTATTTATACCTGAACCCACAATTCCGTCTTAATAAGAAGTTTAAAATCTTTAATTTAAGTGAGATTAACCCTCTGACTCATCGTGTAGTGCTCCTTTTCTTATTACAAATTACAGATATTTCATTTTGATTTGTTTCCCTCCCAGTGGTTTTCACTTAATTTTTAAAAGATTTTCTGAGAAATCATGGAGTTTTTTGGTGTGGAGGAATTGATTGAGTCTGAAAGGCCATCATAGTGGTCTAATCAGAATCATCAAATGCACCTATCACTCAACTTTCTCCTTTGTTAAAGCAGATGAGTGTGGGTTAAGTCAGTTTTTTAGTCTTCCTGTATTTGTTTTTCTTTTTGTCTTCATTTAGTAATAGAATTAATAACTTAAAGGAAAAATAAATGAAGAGATGTGAGAACATCAGGATTAGAATCACTTAATAAAATGTTGGTGGCAGCTGGTGAAGAAGGTTGTGGCACATTCATTTTCTGTGTTACTGTGGGTGAGATGAAATCAGATTCTGTCTCATTGTGTGTTGTTGAGCATATTGGTGTCAGTCTCTAAGATTGCATAGAATATAAAATGCAATATTTTTCAAAGGAGCACCCGTAGAGATGGAACAATGTTTTACTTTCAATATTAACTTTTCTTTCATCCTTCTTTTGCTGAGTGTTTTTTATTACACATGTGTCACACTTGGGAATATTTTTGTAGGGAATCAAAACATTTAAAAAAATTTCAGGGATTTTTTTCACATTCATTATTATAGAAGCTCTTCTTTTATTAAAATACTTAGGCTTTCTCAGTGCATTTATTTGCTTTTGTATCATTCTTTCTTTAACCAAAAAGTATTTTTCTTTACAAAAGATACTAATTTTTGTGGAAATAGTTTTAAAATGCATGACTTATACTTTAACTTCTGTACTGGGTTGAGTATAGTTCCCTCAAAATTTGTGTCCACCCAGAACCTATGATCTTTATTTGGAAATAAGGTCTTTGCAAATGTATTCAAGTTAACACGAGGTCATACTGGAGTAAAGTGGGCTTAATCCAATGATCAGTGTCCTGCCTGACAGGGAGAATGGGGAAATTTGGACACAGACACAAAGAGAGGAAAATGTCACATGAAGAAAGAAACAGAGACTGCAGTGATGCATCTACAAGCCAAGGAATGCCAAGGATTGCTAGCAATCACCAGAAGCTAGGACAGAGGCATAAGAAAAGATTCTCCCTCAGAGCCTCCAGAAGGAACCAACCCTGATGACACCTTGATTTTGGACTTTTAACCTCCAGAACTATGGGATAATATATTTCTGTTGTTTTAAGCCACACATTTTGTGGCACTTTTCTCTTGGGGGAAACCCTAGGAAACTAATCAGCCTTTTTATATAACATATTCTGAATGTAATTATGCAACCTTTATCTATGGCATAAACAATTTATGCTATGTTTTAATGCCATGATGTTCCAAGGGGCCACTGGAGTGCATCGGACTTACCTCGCCCCTTAAAGACAGTAAACAAGGTAATTTTGCTTTTCTTGCGGGACATTCTGTTCTCTTGTCATCAGCCATTTTGCTTTTTTATATATCTTTACTATTTTCTTCCACTCTGTGTCTATGCAGCTGTTGTGCTCTAAGAAGGACTGATGGTTCCCAGAAGCAAAAACCCAACCAACCAAATTTTATTAAATCAGCTCTTGAATTTTACACACAGTTCTAAGTCTGTGGGCTCAAGTCTGAGAGTCTTTGGTTTCCCAAACCATAGTTGGCCATAGATGCTCTGGCAAAAAATGGTGGATGGTGGTGGTGGTGATGTTCATTGTCAAAAATAGATTAGGAAATGCTGCCTACTGTACCTCTTTTGGCAAATTCATACTCTCTTACAGTATATGTTAAAGACTACAAGAAATTTTAAAGTAATGAACCTTGTTTAAACTAGCACTTGACTCAGTACTCTTTCCTTGTTGTCATCTATTATTATCCCAAGATTCTACAGAAGTCACTTTGAGGAACACTGTTTTGGAGAGAAAAATGTCTGATAAGCAGTTTCCTCTAAGTTCAGGGCTGATGTGTTCTTTGTGGGCCTTCAGATCTGTGACTTTGTTGTGAATATTTGAGGTTACCAAAAGCAGGAGTGTCAGAGACACGTGGAGTTGTTCTAATTTGTTTTTAACAATAATTAATCTTCCTAAAGTACTCTTTATTTAGACAGGAGTTTGTTTGCTGTTTGTTTGAGGCTATTTTACATTTATTTTCCTGTCATAATTTAGGTGCTGAGAAAGTTTAAATAAATCTCTATTTGGAAAATGCTGTATAAAATTGAAATCAAAGACAGACAAACGACATTACAGCTGGACCAGTTTTTTTTTTTTCTGTATGTATATTCAGTTCCTCACATTTCCCATGGTGTCTTGCTTTGGAGTTAATTATGTGGCATCATTTCTTATATCTAATTATTTTAATTCAGAAATGAAACAGGGTTGCTGAATTAGTGCTGTTGCTAGTCTTATGAGGAGTTGGAACAATTTATTCATGCATTCAGTCAATCAGTCTGTTAAATTTTCTCTGATGCACCGAGTGCTGTTCTAGGTGCTGGGGATACAGCAGGTAACAAAATATGCAAAGTCCTGGCCCTAAAGGAACACACATCCAAGTATGGAGAGACCAACAATAAATGATAAATTGGCAAGATTTCTAGTACGCATGTTGGTAATAAGTGTTGTGGAGAAAAATAAAGTAGACCAGGGCAATAGGAATACAGGTGAGGGTGAGTGACGTTTGCAGTTTGGAGGATGGTGATCAGAAAAGGTATCATTGAGATGGTGGGATGTGATAAGTCACCCAAAGAAGGTAAAGGAACAACCCATGTAACTTGTGGGAGAACATTCTGGGAAGAAGGAACAACAGGTACAATGGCCCAGAGGCAGGAGTATGTGGTGTGACTGAGCAGCAGCACAGGCTAGTATTTACAGAGCAGAGGGGATGTGGGTGAAGAAAAGGGTGTGTGGACGGAGAGATGGGGCGGCCACATCCTGGAGGTCTCTCAGGCCACTCTAAGAATTTTTAGCTTCCACTCTGAGTGGGATGGGGAGTCATCAAAGAGATGTGAGCAGAGAAAAGATATGATCTAGCTTATATTTTAATTGCAGTATAATGACTGTTGGGTTGTTGCCACCCAAGCTCAACTACCAGCACTCATAAAGGCATTTTGAAATAGACTGAGGTAGTTCTTTGTGGAGGGACACTACTCCTGTGGAGGCAGATATCATAGGAGCTATAGGAGTAAATTGGACTCTTTCAACATAGAGAAAAATGATCAGGAATAACAAAGAGTATCTATGGTGGGAAATTTATTTTTCTTTGAAAATTTGAGCTGAGAGCCTTTCTGTAGTCTTTTTTTTACAGAAAAAGAAAAGACCTGCTCAAGAAAGACACGTGTCCCTATCAGTTTTGAAATCATCATTTCTGTTCTGTCATTTAATTGTCACTAGGTTAAAAAATTATTGTCAAAACGAGTTTTATGTTATGGGGATCCTAGGTGAAGTTAGAAGCCCAAGATACAAGACTATCTGCCTTTAGTTTCCTTGAATATGCTGCTGTTAAATAGAATTTTGAAAACTATTAAATAAAGGAATAGAATCTAGAATTTATCCTGTATTTCTTGAATGATATCTTAGAATAACCAAATAGTTAATGAGAAGAATATTATTTTTATAGAAGTACATTAGTTATAAAGAACAGCAGTTATAATATGAACCATTCATTTATGAACTTAAAACTTATAAAATTTATCCTCACTCAGACATACCTTCCTTCAGATGTCTGTTCTGATTCCATCCCATGTGTCAACACATTTTCTGATCAGAATATCAGTATGACAGTATAACATACTTTTCTAATCAGTGTGTTAGATGTGGATATATTGATCAGTAAAATGAAAATAATTTTTAAATGAAAAACAGTAATCATATAAAAGATGTGAGATTTTCATAAAGTCCACAAAAGCAGTGCTGGAGAACTGTTTGAACCACTCTCAAAATTATTAACAAACAAGGATCTGGCAGAGTTATACTAGTTTTCATTTTAAGAATAGAAAAAAAATCGTCATAGATTATCAAAGATAATGCTTCTAAAGTGAAAGTTCTGAATGTCAAATCAATAAAAATAAATAATAATAGTTATCAATTATTTAATGCATACCATATTCCAAATATTGTTCTAAGTGCTTTATATGTATTTGGGATATTGGTTTGGCTAAGTGTGGCAAAGGCTCACAACAACAAAAGTTTAGATAAGCAAGAATTTTATTTTTTTATTGTAAAAACGTAAGCTGATATGATGGCTCTGCTCAGCAAAACTCTCAGAGGCCTGGGCTCCTTCCATTTGGTTGCTCTGCTTCCCTAGGGTGTTTGCTTCACTGGCACAATTCAAGAGATCTCACTCTCTTCTTTACATTTCTCATAGTCATAGTTTTCTTCCCTTTAAGAGTCAAAATTGGAAGTTATATGTATCACTTTTGCTCATATACCATTGATGTCACTTGGCCACCCATTTATTCTTGGTGGCCTTATGTCCAGGGAACCACTGGCAGGCTGCACCCTTTAGGGATTATTTTATTCCATCCCTATAACAATCCTGTGAGGTAGATTCCATTATGACCTCAGTATTATAGATGAGACATCTTAGGCATGGAAAGGTTTGATGATTTTCAAAAACTCAGGGAATCCTTTAAACGTTTTTGCAAATATGGCCTTTGTTATGATCTTGCTTTGAACATCTAAAGGAATGTCAGTGTTTCTCAAACTTTCAGTGGTAAAGGAGAGATATACTTCTTTTTACTCAAACTATTTTAGACTGATACTTTTGTAAAATGCAACAGTAATATCATAGCAATTGCTGCAAAAGTTCCTAAACACCTACTCTCAATTGTTTTAATATCTTGTTGTAGACAGGGAAAATAGTTTGTATACTGGTACCAGTCCTCATGTCACAATTTCTATAGCCCTGAATTAGGCTGTATAATTTTAACAATCAACTTTAGTAGAAAAAAATGACACTACCTTCTCACTCCTGATGTGCTTTTTGATCCAGTCTCGTTTGCTTCAAAAACTGATGCATAGCTGCAATTACAGCTATAATATATATGTTTAAAAGATAAACTTATTTACATAATTTTTGTTATTTTCATAATTTCAGTTCTTCCTGTCAAGAAAAAGTTTTAGCCATTCTTTTTTTATTCTCTTTACTATTTACAGTGAAATTTTGAACTTCATTCTATTTGAACTTGCTATCATATATCTTTTTTAAAAATACTAATTATCTTCAGAGACTGCTTCATGTACATTCACAAATGTACTCAAAATCTCTGGCAGTCATGAGAGCTGTGGGATCCTTTAATTTCCAAAAAGAATTTGTATGTACTTATAATAAAAGATGCATGTCAATATGTCTATCAAATAGGCAAGAAAAATTTAAGAAATCATTTGCAGGAGGGGTAGCAGATATAGCTATCATCTAGGCTGGTTAAAGCCATTTCATGTCATGTGTAAATTCTGCTCAATTGGTTGTGGATACCTAGAATATCATGTTGAGAAAAATTTTGAGTCCAAGTAGGTTCAGCTGGGAAAGCCTGTCATGTGTGATTAATGATGTCTAGAAGAGGAGCAGGTGGGGTGGCACAAATTCTATGTATTTTCCTCCATTAACTATTATACTGGTTCTGAGCTCCCAGCAGCAAAAGGAGAGCATTAAACATAGTGGGTATTAAACATTCATTATCTAATGAAAAAGAAATATTCACATTTGTAAGAAAGATATACTTTTTCTTTGTTCTTGATTATGAAATGATTTTGTTTTCCTACATGGAAGGAACATTGAAAAATACAATGATTTGGTATTTTTCAACATAGTACCCTCAACAATGACTTTTCAGTAGGTGTTATAAACTGCTTTTTAAAAATATCTACCTTGATAATCCAAAAGCATGTCAGACAGAAGAAGCAAGGCTTAATTTTTGTAACAATATTGCATTGTACTTGCAATTGGCAACAAAGAAGATTAGAATAAATGTATGGAAAGTTAAATGGTCAATATGTTAGACCCTCTTTTTTCTCTATATGAAGTTATGGGTTTACATCTTTTTTTCTTTTTAAAAAATTCTTTCATTTTTCTTCCCTGACCAAAGACATAATAATGTGACCTTGTACTGAAGAGGAAGAGATTCAGCAGTGACGTATGGACTGGACATATCAGGGAGATTAGAAGATGATATTTGCAAACTTCCAAACTATAACTGGGATTTTAACAGTGGTTTTGACAACCTGTGACTGTGGCAAAGGCAGTATGGGGATAATTTTTGACAATGGGCAGAGGCAGTAGACATAATTGTGTGGCCTGCTGCTCTGTTTTTTCTTCTCTTGACGCCCTTCTCACTTCCCACCTCCTCCTTCTTTTTCTCCGGATATCCATAACCCTAATTTTGTCCTTTGTCCAATGTTTTCTACCTCTGCACCCCATTCCTGACCTTCCCAAAAGTATAAAGTTTCTTAATTTAATTGGAGCAGATTTAAAGATCGTCTCTAACCTCATTATTTTTTCATTCGGCAAAAGTGAGTTTAAGCTATTAACTGCTTAACGTAATACCTCTTAGTAAAACTGAGTGTTGGTTCTCACTTAGTTTAGTGCATTCCTATCACTGAAATACCTCTGGCTCAAAATAGTCCCTTCTTTCTTGATTTTATCTATCAAAATTAAAAACTCATCAGTGCTATTCATATAATAAATAATACCATATTATAAATAACTCTCTTAGGAGGTAAGTGCATTTTAAATTATTTTAAAATGTTAATTGGAGAGAATTCCACTTCTGGTCATGACATAGTAGCAGAAACTGAATTTATAGTCCTGCCTGAAATAATCCCCTCAAAATAGATAAAATATACAAAATAATAGTTTTCAAGGCACAAGACATCAGGCCATGAAAGTCAGTAATCTGAGAGACAGAAAACAAATGAGTTATTGTCTATGATTGCCCCAGTTTACATCCGTAAGAGAGTTTCCAGGCCATTGTACAGGGAATGTGAACCTAGGCAAAGACTGTCAGACTCCCTGAGTTGAGAAGACAGAGCTGAGAGTCTGGGGAGATTCAGCAGTCCAGAGTTCCCAGGACAGAGTAGTAAAGAGGAAAGAACCACACAGTGACAGAATACTGGAGATCTTCAGAGGATCCCCCTGGAGCCCGAGTACTGGCTATCAAAGTCATCGGGAAAAAGAATCATCTGAAGAGATTAAAAGGAACAGTGTCTGACACTTACAGGCTGAAGTGTCTGTTCCTACCAGCCAGACTGAAAAAGGAATAGGTCATTGCATATAGCCTTACAGTAAGCAGTGCTTTGAACCCATCTAATAAATAATAAAAGCAAACCTGAAAGAATCAAATTGTTACTACATAACCCAACTTTTGAAGTGACTCAGAACAATTACCAAGATAGACCATGCTGGGCCATAAAACAAATCTCAATAAATTTAAAAGAATTCAAGTCATACAAGTATATTGTCTGACCACAATGGAAACTAATGTAAAATCAGTAACAGAAAGATATTTGCAAAATCCCCAAAATCCCCAAAATATTTGATATAAATTATAACACACTTCTAAATAATTCATGGGCTAAAGAAGAAATCAAAAAGAGAAATAAAAGTCGTTTGAGCTAAATGCAAATGGATATACAACATATTCAGAATTTGTGAGATGGTGCTAAAGCAGTAGTTAGGGGGAAATTTTTAGCACTAAATGCCTGTATTGGAAATGAACAAAAGTCTCCAATAAATGACTCAGTTTCCACCTTAGTAACTAGAAAATAAGTGCAAATTAAACCCAAATAAGCAGGAAAAAGGAAATACTAAAAATCAGAAAGGAAACCAATAAAACAGAAAAACAATAGAGAAAACCAATTAAACCAAAAACTGGGTCTTTGAGAAGATTAATAAAATTGATAAATCCCTAGCCAGACTGATAAGGAAAACGAGAATGAAGATGTAATTACCACAGTCAGCAATGAGAAAGGTGACATCACTTCAGATTCTATACCCATTAAAAAAAAGGAATATTATGAATAACTTTATGCCAATAAATTCAACAACTTAGATGTAATGGGAATATTCATTGAAAGACTCAAATTACCAAAGCTCACTCAAAAAGAAATCAATTCCCTGAGTATCCCTATACTTACATATAAAGAAATTGCATTTATAATCCAAAACCTTCAACAAAGAAAACTCCAGACTAATAAGGCTTCACTGGTGAATTTTACCAAACATTTAAGGAGGAAATAGTGCCAATTCTATACAAACTGTTTCACAAAATCTAAGAGAATAATTCCAAACTTGTTCTTTGTGACTAGCATTGTCCTGGTGCCAAAACCAGGCAAATATATCCAAAGAAAAATATAGAACTATAGAGCAAGATCCATCATTAAAATTAAGTAAAACTTCTAAATAAAAATTTTAGAAAATCCAGTGCAAAATGTATACAAAAGACAATACATAATGACCAAGTGAGATTTATCAGGAATGTAATATAATATAGGTACAAAGTAACAAATTAACAAACTAAAAAAGAAAACATAGATCATCTCAATAGATACATAAAAACCATTTGACAAATTCAATATTCCTTTTAATAAAAACTCTGAGCAAAGTAGGAATGGAAGAGAATCTCCTAAGCCTGACATAGGGAATCTACAAAAAACCTACAGCTTACATCATCATTGATGGTGAAAAAACTGAATGTTTTCCTGGAAGGAGAGAAACAAGAGAAGAATATACTCTTCCACCACTTCTATTCAACAGTGTATAGAGATTCTAGCCAGTAAAATTAGGCAAGAAAAAGAAATTAAGATTGTCTTGATTGGAAAAGAAGAAATGAAATTGTCTTTATTTGCAGATCACCTAGTTTTCTATGTAGAAAATCTGATAAGTCTATGAAAAAGGTACCAGAACTAATAAGCGAGTTTAGCAAGGTCGCAGGATATAAGATAAATATTCAAAAATTAAATATATTTCTATATACTACAAACAAATTATATATTCAAACTAAAAAAGCAATACCATTTATAATAGAATGAAAAAGTGTGAAATTGTTTGGGATAAATCTAACAAAAGATGTGAACGAACCATACACTGAAAATTACAAAAAATTGCTGACAGGAATTAAAGAAGCCCTAGATCAATGGGGAAGATACGTCATGCTCATGGGTTAAAAGACACAATACTATTAAAGTTGTTTCTCTCCAAATTGATCTATAGATTCGTTGTAACCCTACTCTAAATCCCAATAGACTTTTTTTTTTTGTAGAAATTGACTAACTTATTCTATAAGTCATATGGAAATGTAAAGGACCCAGAATAGACAAAACAACTTTGCAGTAGAAATTAGAGAACAAACATTACCTGATATCGAGACTTACAAATCTACAATAATCAATAAAGTATGGTATTGGCATAAAGATAGACAAATATACAAATGGAACAAAAGAGGAGAGCTCAGAAATAGGCTACACATAGACACATAGACAGCTGATTTTCTACAAAACTGCAAAGCCAATTCAGTGCATAGTTGTTTTTTCTAACAAGAAATAGTGCTAGAATTATTAGATATGCATATGTAACAAAAAAGAACAGAACAGAAAAAAATTCAAAAGGAATCATAAATCTAAATGTAAAACAAAATCTATAAAATTTGTTCAAAGAGACATAAGAGAAAATCTTTGTGATATTAGGTTAGGCAAAGATTTCTTAGATATAATACCAAAAGTGCAATCCCTAAAAAAAATCACACAGATAAATTAGACTTTGTCAAAATTAAAACTTCTGCTCTTGGAAATACACTGTTAAGAGAATGAAAAGATAAGCCACAGAATGGGAGAACACTTTTATCAAGCATACACCTGATGACGGATATGTATTCTGGATGCATAAAGGACTAGCAAAACTCAATAAGAAAACAACTCAATTTTAAAAATTGGCAAAAAAAAAAGTAATGAAATTCTGTTATTTGCAGCAACATGGATAAACTTGGAGGACGTTATGTTAAGTGAAATAGGCCAGCAGAGAAAGACAAATATCACACATTCTCACTCATATGTAGAAGTTAAAAAAGTGATCTCGTGGAGGTAGAGAATATGATGATCGTTACCAGAGGCTGCGAAGAGTAGGGTAATGTGGGGGGTGTGAAGAGAGATTGGCTAATGGGTACAGCAATACAGTTAGAAGGAATATGTCCTAGTGTTCAATAGCACAGTAGGGGGACTATAGTTAACAATAATTTATTGTATATTTCAAAATAGTTAGAAGAGAAGATTTGGAATGTTCCTAACATACAGAAATGATAAATGTTTGAGGTAACAGATATCCCAGTTACCCTGATTTGATCATTATACATGGTATACTTGTATCAAAACATCACCCGCACCCTAGAAATATGTACAATTATCATGTATCAATAAAAAACTAGACATACAACCAAAGAAGACATATAGATGGCAAATAAGCACATGAAAATATGCTCAACATTGTAAGTCATTGGAGAAATGCAAATTAAAACCACAAGGAAATTTAGCTGCACATCTAACAAAATGTCTACAATTCAAAAAACTGACCACGTTGGCCGGAAGAATCTGGAAGGAGAAACTGGAACTTTCATACTATGCTGGTGGCAACCTAACATGGTAAAACCACTTTGCAAACACTTTGGCAGTTTCTTAAAAATTGAAACACACACTTATGTCACTCTGCCTTTTCTCTCATGGATATTAACTCAAGAGAAATGAAAGTATATGTTCATACAAAGATTGTACATGAATGTTCATAGCAGCTTTATTTGTAATAGTCATAACTGGACAAAACCCTAATGTTCATCATGGTGAATTGATAAACAATCTGTCCATGCAATGGAATACTACTAAGCAATAAAAGGCAATGAGCTATTTAAACACACAACATAGATTAATCTCAAAATAGTTATGTTGAATGAAAGAAGCCAGACAAAAAAGAGAACATACTGAACGATTCCATTTTATAGAATTACAGGAAATACAAATTAATACTTAGTCATAGAAAATAGATCAGTTTTTGCTTGGTGGTACTTGGGGGTAGGGAGGCTAGAGCAAGGCTGGAAGGAGAAATTATGAAGAGGCACTAGGAAATTTTTTGGAATAATGAATATGTTCATTTTGTTGATTTTGGTGGTGGTTTCATGGGCATGTACCCATGTCAAAACTGATCAAATTGTACACTTTAAATATGTGTGGTTTACTGTATATCAATTTTACCTCAATAAAGCTGTTAAAATGCTAATTGTTTTCTGCTGCCCTTTGCCAACTCTTAGGGATTATCTCCCAAACAGAAAATTTTAGCTGTGAGTAAAATGCATTAAGATATGTAACCAATGTTGCTTAGTACCAGGCATTCATACTCTCTGTTGACCGCTTTCTCATCTCTGGAAGTGGCACTGCAACACCATAGAATTCTGCAAATGTAGTTTTTATTTTCCAGTGTAGGTGAGATTTTAATTCGACAACAACTTTTGCTGGGTGATCTATCATCTGGCCTATGCTTAAACAGGAAATTCACCCCCTTAACAGTAATGTATTATAACTTTAGACAGCTCTCATGTTTAGAAAGTTCTTGGGCATATTGATAAGTTTCTACTTATATTGTTATTGGTTGGAATGAAAATATACATTGGTAAAGAAAATTTTTAATATTTGAAAGCCCAAATCTGGGACTGAGAGAAGCTTCCTTCAGTGCAGCAGCGCAGCCTCCTGCAGTGATTTCTCAGCTGGATCCTCCCTTAGCTGCCACCCTAGAGAGAGGGCCAATGTAGGGAGTGTCAAATGTCAGTGGCCCGGCAGGTGGGGCAGTGGGGCCCAGACCTTCACTTAAGTTTTGGTCAAAATAGGATTATTTTTTACCAGTTTTAATATTCTGGTTTTGTGTAAGTTTTCTCTTGTCATTTTTTTCTTTTTCTTTTTAAATCACTGGAGTGGTGGAAAGAGTTTGTTCTTTGAGCAGAGAGGCATGAGTTTACATCTTTCTCACCCATTTTTTAGATGTCTTGTACATTAGTAATATTGTCAAAACAGATTAAGTGAAATACTCAGTTATAATAATTGAGAGTTGCTACCTTGCCATCATCGTTTTGGTAATATTAAAATGGTTTACTAGGACTACCATAACAAAATACCACAAACTGGGTGGCTTAAACAATAGAAATTTATTGTGTTGCAGTTCTGGAGGCTAGAAATCCAAGATCAAAGTGTTTGCAAGTTTGTTTTTTTCCGGAGCCTCTCTCCTTGGCATGCAGATGGCCATCGTATCATTATGTCCTCATGTGGTCACCCCTTGGTCTGTGTCCTAATTTCCTCTTTTTGTAAGAACACCAGTTATATAGGATTAGGGCCCACCCATATCCTCTCATTAAACTTTAATTACCTCTTTAAAGGCCCTAACCTCAAATAAAGTCACATTCTAAGATACTAGGCATTATGACTTCAACATGTGAATTTTAGGGGGACACAATTCTGCCCTAACAGCTTCCATTTTTGTAAAATGAAGACCTACCTTTCAAATTTTTTCAGCAATAATGAGATAATCTATGTAAAGCACTAGTAAAGGATCAGGCACATCTTAGGCACTTAGTAGATGATAATTATTCCAATTGTGAAATAAATATATGTACCTTTGCTCATACAGGGGAAATTTATTTTAGATCACTGATGCCCTGACTATAAGTGCAAGGTTTTTTCCCCCTATAATTTAAAATGTGCTAAGACATAATAGGAATCTATAAAGACATCATGGAAAATGCTATTCCAGTTACAACACATGTCTATTTTTAACAAGTTTGAATTTGGATGAGAATGCAAGACTTGACTTTTGTTTACACAGCTCTTCACTCAGATGAAGAAGAATAATAGTCTTCGATGCTCTAGAGCTCTTAAATCAAGGAGAGGCCTGATGAGGAGAACAGGTTATGCAGAATGTATACAATGGCAGTGCTGGCAATTTGCACAGCCTCCAATTCCCGTCCTGTTTTACCTCAATTCCAGAGGAAAAAATGAGAATTTGCCCAACTGTGTTTTAAGCTGTGGTCATGGGAAAAGTTGTTTGGTTCTTTCCCTAGTGAGAAATTCAAGAAGTCTGAAATTCAAACACAATTGTGAAATGCAAATAGTTTTATTTGTTAATGGCCACTAATGGTCTGTAATCATCACAGGTGATTAAGTAAATAAGCAAATCATTTATTAGAAGTGTTTGTAGAATTGAATTCACAAATTTTCTAATTGTTTTTCCTTCATATGGATTTAGCCACATCTGATCTTGAATTGAGTTAAGAAACCAAGCTTCAAAAGAATACAATTTGAAGGAGTAGATGAGTATCTTGTAATTATAAAACATCATGATGCTCTTTAAAATTCTATATGTTACTCATAATTTCTAAGTTCAATGATCTGTGCTGTTATATTAATTAACTCTCAAAATTCTAATAGCTGAGCAGATCACTTGATTTCACTTGCCTACACTACTTTATGTTAATTAATGAAAACCATAAATTCAGAGCCCTCGCAAATTGTGCTGCTTCATTGCATTTAGTGCTCTTGTAATTCCTACTCTTAATTAAATAATGAGGCTCCAGAGCACATTCCTAACTGTGAGTTAAACTAGATTGTGGCTATAGCTGGGATTCCCACTAGCCAGTCAGGCCAATCAATGTGTGTCTTTTCTAATAAATAGAATAATTTATTATTCAGCCTTGGAGCTTGATGTGATGGGAGACATGCTGTAGGAAAACCCCTCTTTGTTTTGATCAAGTTGCCAGGATTGGATTTTCATTTGCTCTTTCTGGTTGCACCTACCTGGCTTGGAAGGGGTGAATTCTTTTGTTTCTTTGTGATGGATGCAAGCCATGCTTGTATAGAAATGGAGCAATCAGGGTATAGTGTACTCTTTTTCCTTCCTTGAATATGACTCTCTTTGTCATTCATTCTGAAGTCAACAAATATGGATTGAGCATCTTCAGAGTACCCAGGGGCTACAGACACAAACAAGAAGATTCCTTTGAGAAAGCAGATAAATCTCCAGTCACATCAGTTTCTGAGTCTGAACTATTTCAAGAGAGAGTATCTGTACAGTATTTTGAGATTCTTCTCATACAGAGGAATTTTTAAAAAAACACGTTATTTGTAAGAAGTTATCATAGTAAAAATGTGTGATAGAAGAATAATATTATAATTTCAGCTGAAAGCTTTTATAATGAATAAGCGAGCGTTGGTTTTTACCTAGGCTAAAGGCATTAATCTTCTTCCCCCATCATTCCTAAATACATTTACTATCTGATTTATCATAGTTTACTTTTTACTTGCAGGATCCTTTTTTTAAAAAAATTGGGTTCTTTAGCACAGAATAAAATAGGGCATACTTTGTTGTTCATACCATGTTATTCAGCTTTATCAACAGGATGAGAACATCAGTTGCAGTTCATTTTTAAAGAGTGACCAAATCATTTATCACAAAGTTTTACTATAGAGGAGAAATAAGTTTTCCACCCATGACAAAGTAATTAAAGGATCAAAGTAACCCAGAATAGCAGGTGTGGGGGTGAGGGGAAATTTGCCCTATCCCCCAAAAGTTCACTGAAAGATCAACTCACAATTAAGGCAGATTAATGAAAGGAAGAGGTTTATTTACCTTGTGCACAGGGAGAATCACAAAGTGATTACCCAGTATCCCAGTGGGACCCAAACATTTTTATACATTCCTTTTTAGAGGGGAGGAGGAGATGAGGAGTATAGGTAATTCTGCTTAGGGGCAATAAATGGTTATTAGGGAGGATGAATAAATACTTGAGAGATTGAATGGATGGGGGGAAACACATTGACTTGTAAATAAACCTGAGATACAGATATTATGTTTAAAATGATTTGGGCCAGGCCTGATTACATTCTTGATTTTCTTTCCTGTAATAAATATAGTGAGATAACAGGGAAGGGAAGGGAAGTCAGTTCTTTTTTTTTTTTTATTTCAAAGTATTACAGGGGTACAAATGTTTTTGGTTACATGGATCACTTTTGCAATGCTTGAGGCAGAGTTAAAAGTATGCTGGTCACCCAGATAGTGTTCCTTGTACCCATTAGGTAGGTTTTCTTTTTATGGGTCCATCTGGTTATGCAGATAGAGGGAAAGCCTTTTCCAAGGGCCTGTTAATCTCTAAGAGCCTTTAATTCAAAATATCAAGGAGTCGTATTTTGGGGTGAAATTTCCTGAGCTCCTTCATTCCCCCTGTCTGGAACTTCCCTAGAAGTTTCATATATTAAAAGCTGAGTCGGTGGCTATGGAAGGTAAGATTGGGTTAGTAGTCAGGTAATAAGAGATCAAAAAAGGGAGACAAGAACATAAATTAGAATGAGAATAAATAAGTAGAAAAGAACAGATCTAAGCACATTTCTCCACACCCCATTAAACCAGTCTCCCATTCTTGGAAATAGGTCTTTATTAACCTGATGGAGAATATGTATCTTGTCTTTTAAGAGGTGTAGATCAATCTCTACTTGCCCTGGGCGGTTTATGTAGAAACAGCATTTTTCCCCAATAATCACACAAGCTTTTCCCTATTGGCTGTCAGGGCACCCAGGATTTGGCGGTTTTTAAATACAACAGAGGTTAGGCTGTTGACTTCTAACTGAAGTGCTCTAAATGCTTGTATAGTGATTTTGAACACTTGATCTACTACTATAGAGAGATTCAGAACTATCTTTTCAATTTCATGAGTTCCAAATGTTGGGCAAAGAGTCCTGAGCACCATAAAGAACTTAGAATTGTGATATAAAAGTAGATTTTTTATAATATCGCATCTAGTACATTTGTGTGGTACCACTTTATGAATGAAAGAGTCCAAGTTTGTAGTTTGGCTGGCATTTAAAGTGGACAGATGCTGTCAGATAACCAAGTCCACAGCATCCTCACTGTCTAGGTGGAAACCACTTGTATACTTTATATTGCTATACACAATAAAAAGACCAGTGTTATTTACAGATAGGGTCAGGTTGGAACCTGTGACCTCCCAGTCTGGAGTTTGCTGTGTCTTTTCTTCCTCATTGGCACTTCCACATTTCCAGTTTCCATGTGTCCCTGCCAGTCTGTAGGAACAGAAAAGGTTGCAAAATGTTTGATATAAAAGGCCATTGGTCCAGTTCTGGCAGTTATAGGGCTTGGTTTTGTCATTTAACCAAGTCAGTCCAGATTTTTCGTCTGTCCATATACAATCTTTAGTGTCTGGCAACATAACAATGGCAGCAAGTAAACTACCTCAAGTTGTACAGTCCTGGCTTGTGAGCCATCCATAACATCAGGTGATTTGACAAACATTGACATCATGAGGGTTAGTGTCAGCACATCTAAGAGTATAAGAATGCCATCTGCAGAATCAAACCGTACGGTTTGATTGCAATATTGCCTTAGTATGTCACCCAGAAAATATCCAGCATCATCCCAGTTTTCAATGTAGGGGGAAAAATTTCTTCTTAGTGACTTTACCTTACTGAACAAAAGACAGTTTTTGAGCTTCCACAGAGGTTTTACTGTGTCTGGTTGACTCACCAACAGAAGAAGTAGCATGATTTTTTTTTCTGGTTATGGATGATACATCTTGTCATACATCCATCTTCTGGACTGATTCCACCAGGCACTCACGTTGGCAGAAACAAAAATGAGTTCAGGTTTATTTGTATGATCTAGATGTTGGCATAGCCGGCAATTAGATTGATTAGTCAGTGTGGCCAGGGTTTGGAAGACTGGTGTAAAGGGATGTTGGGTCTGTGCCTGACCTGCTGGAAAAACAGTAAGGGTTAGTAAGAGCAAAGCATAGTTTGAAAGAAGAATCACAGTGGAAGATAAGAGGGAGAATGGGATAGGTTGAGGCAGTCTCCAATCAACTTTCAACGTGCAGTCTTTGAAGGGGGAGACTTAAAAGATGAAGAGTTTAAAAAGGACACTTTTTGGGGGGGAGGTAAAAGGGAAAAAAAGGAGTTTTTAGATAAAAAATAGGGTTTCTTGATCTGTGATCTTGGGAACAGCTGTCTACTTTGTGAAGAGTCTGCTCCTGGAACTGGCCCTGGAAAGGTCACCTGTAGGCAGTCATTCTCCAATTGTCTTGGTGTAGTTTGCATGGCTCACATAAATCAGGAGGATTTTTATTTTATTTTTAATGGCAGTGTAGGTAGGTAACAGTACTTCATAAGGGCCTTCCCAGCAAGGTGACAGTGCATGTCTTTTTCTAAGAACTTTGATGTACACATGGTCTCTTGGTCAAACAGGATGACAAAGCTTGTCAGTTGGCAGAGGCCTTGATCCTTTCACCAGTTGATGATATACTTCAAGCATATTAGTTAGCATCTGTATGTAGCTGGGCATGGTATCGAATTGTTTACTTAAATTCCTATAGTGTTCAGCCCAGGAATACAAGATTTAGAGGTGTCAGTAGGTATGGGGTGACAGAACACTATTTCAAAAAGGATTAATCCATGTCTCCTAATTGGAATATTCTGGATTTTTTTTATAAGGGCCAAAGTTAATGTTTCTGGCCATTTAAGTTCAGTGTCTCGACAGACTTTTCCCAAAGTCCTTTTTATTTCTAGATTTTTACATTCCACTTGTCCTGAGGATTGGGGATGATACAGGGTATGAAATTTTAATAAGTGCACCAGAGCCTTCACAAGCAAGTGGTTTAAAATGAATCCCTTGATCTGACTCAATCCATAAAGGAATACTAAAGCGAGGAAGAGTCTCAGTTACTAATATTTTAACACTGTTGTAGCATCAGCATGCGTAGTTGGATAGCATTCAGTCTGTCCACTGATCATGGAAACAATAACCAAACAGTGAGAAAAGCCTCAAGCTGGAGGTAAATCTATAAAATCAATTTGGAATGCCAAAAGGGACAGTCTGGGCCTTTGGGAGCTTCCTGGAGAGTGTTAGTTTCCTCCAGATATTTGGTGAGATTTGTGTACTGGGAAATAATCTGGTCAGAGATACTGTAAATCCCAGGGCAGTATCAACTATATATATATTTCTTCATTATCCCCTGTTGGTATATATGTCCCATCTGATGGGAGATAAGTATAAGCCAAAAAATAAGAAGAAAAGGGACCATTTTTGACTGTATATTTAGCAGCCCTGTTCTATCATTTTATAGGGATACAGTTTTCTTAGTGTGGGCTTGGCAATGAACAATAGCAATCTTAGAAGGAAGGTGAACAGTTTGTAAGAGGACAGCAACTATAAGCCCATTGGCAATATGACTATCAGCAGAAGTTAAGAAACTATTAGATTTTCAAATTGTGCCAACTGTATGGCAGAATCCAAAGGCATATTTGGAGTCTGTGTAAATAGTGGCAGCTTTTCCTTTTGTCAGTGTGTAAGTTCTAGTGAGGGCTATGACAAAATTGACTCAAGGTGTCGGGGTGAGCTTTGGAGTACCCAGAGATATTTTATCCTAGGAAGTAACAGTTGTTTGTACCCACTGGAGTTCAGACCTAGAGGCATTGTGGCCTCATTTGGCTAGAGTTTTTAAAAGAATGAGTGGATCTCTGGGTAAAGGTTATAGAGTCTAAATCAGCTTTGAAAATTTGAGAGAATATTTAAGGAGACTTACAGTGTCTCTGGTCTAAGTTAATTATCTCCCTCTGAAGGTGAATGTAAAGAGAAATTGTGAATCAGGGTGTAACAGAATCGAGAAGAAAGTTGAGCAGAGGTCAGTTACTGTATTATTAAAGTCACGTGAACTAAAAGGCATTTGAGTTAGTTTCTATTTTTTGATAAAATATTTGATTTAAGCACTTATTTTTAAGCTAATTAATTAGAACTCTTTTATATATTTTGGTAGTAAAATATCACATACATATGACATATATAGACATATAAATATACAGACATACAAATAGAGGTAGTTTTAATAGCCCTTATAAAGAATTTCTTTGCTGGCTCCTAAATATTATTATTTTTATTCAGACTATCAATCTTTTAATTATCTATTTTATTGTTTTAAGCAATTATTAGTTAGGCAACAATTTGTCTCTAGTAAGATTCTGCCATTTCTGTAAGCATTAGTTGCTTTTAGAGTGTACTACTTATACATGTATAGGTAGACATTGTCAGAAAGTAGAGTATTCAGTTCTTCAGAAATTAAGGACCCAATTTTTGTCTTGAATCTGGGTTTTGGCTCTCAGATATCCATGTTCAACTTAGGCAGTGATTTTTTCTTACCCAAGTCACAAGAGAAAGGAACGAAGGGATAGAACACAGAAATCTTTGTGAATTCCTGAAAGCTGGAATTCACACCCCCTGTAGTATTGCCATTTACTGTTAGTTTCTGTCTGACTCAGTCAGACATTTGAGGCCTCTAACTAGATCTAAGCTAATTAATTATCAGATCCAATCTGATCCCAGACCTAGTTTAGTTTCTGTCATGACTTCTAGACCCAGTCAGAATCAAAGTATTGTTCAAGCAAACTCAGAGAGCTCAAAACATACATCTGTGGCACTTTGGAATCTGAGCGAGAACTTACCCACAAGCCCCAGTTGTGGTTAGAGAGCAGTGGACACAACAGGTCCAGCAGATACCTCGCTTGGACTCTTGGTGTTTCTGGGGGTCTCTGGGAGCTCTATTTCAGAACCTGCTTTTGACAAATTAAAATTTAACAGAGTCTAACTGAGCAAAGAACAATTCACAAATTGGGCAGCTGAACCAGAACAGGTTTAGAGAGACTCCAATACTGGAGAGATTCACAGACAGAAAAGAGAAAGTGACATACAGAAAATGGAAGTGAGGTATAAAAACAACCGGATTGGTTACAGCTCAGCATTTGCCTTACTTAAATGTAGTTTGAACAGTTGGCAATCTTTGATTGGCCAAAACTGTATGATTAGCAAAGAGGAAGGAGTGGAAAGAAGTGAAGATGAATGGAGTAAACTTTAGTCGGGACAAACAGCTGACATTTTTGTTTTTGAACTTTTAAACCAAGTACCTTTTTAAATGAAATCAGTAAGCCTTAATCAAGGTTATAACTTACTCAAAGAAGCAACGGGTGCCTTTATAGAGGTGGAGAACAGTTTTTATAAGATATAGAAACACCACAAAAGAGTTCAAAGAAAGAAAAGTCTCACTAGTCATAAACAAGATATAACCCATATTTTTGTCCAGCCATATTTTTCTGAGGTCCCAGTTTTTCAGCTGAACATTTATAGATAAATATCTAAAAGTCTCATATGTCTCCACAGAATGCAGGAGAGCAAAAGCTGTGCACAGAAGAGAAGAGAATCAATGAATGGCAAAAGTTACGCAATTATCAAAGCAGAACAGGCCCATTCCCTGTCTGAGAATCAAACCTAGGCTGTTGAGGTGAAAGTACAGAATTTTAACTATTAAGCTACAGGTAAATTGGCCTCTGACATTATTCCCACACGGGCAGTGTTTAAAGGATTTTTATCTTTATTTTAGATAGATATTTGTTCTTCAATCTTGTCCAGAGAATTTTTAAGGCTAGCCACAACATTACGAGTCTTTTTAAAAATCTAATTACTCTATTAATACAAATAAGGTAATTGTTTTGAATAAGAGATTTCTAAAATTTATTTTTAAAAAATTTAGAAGTCTTTTAATTTAAAGGATCAATCTTTTGCCCATTAATCTCAATGGTATATTTATTCCAAAAGTGACTCTATCTAATGCCTCTTCATAGAAAGCCCAGGTGGTAATTTTCCAGGTTTATCCTGGAGTGGGCACAGAGAAGGCAGTTCCCAAGACTCCCAAAAATTCACTCTCACAAGATAGACAAAGAAGATAGGAACTTTTAAGACAAAGACTCCCCTAGAGCTTGACACATTTGGTACAAAAAGTGTGCTGCTTAGAATCTTACGTGTTTCAGACTCCAAGTATTTTCAGATTGGCCACCTGAGAGGTTCCCAAAAAAACACGCCCCCTGGATGGTGGAGACTGAAGAGAAAGCTCCCACTCGGTCACAGGGCAAGCTCAGGGACATGAAATAGCGTGAAAGGGAAACCTCAGACGGTTTTTGTTTTTGGGGACCTGCAGCAAAGTTTGTCTTAATAGACACCAGTCTAGCCAGAACTGTGTAACTGGCCAGCCTGCAGGGCCGGCTCAAACCCTGGGCTTATGGAGGTGCTAGGCCCATGTTCTACCCTATGGTAACCCTCTTTATGACAACCATGGTTCTGGCTGGTTAGAGTTCTGATTTTCCCCACTGTGGCCTTCAGGAGGGCAGAGTGGCTTTGAAGGTCCTGCCTGCGAGCCAAACTGTAGGGGTGAGGGGAAACTTGCCCTTTCCACTGAAAGTTCGATGAAAGATCAACTCACAATTAAGGCAGATTAAATAAGAGAAAGGTTTATTTACTATGCACACAGGGAAAATAACAGAGTGATTATCCAACATCCCAGTAGGATCCAGATATTTTTATACCTGCCTTTTAGAGGGGAGGGGGAGATAAGCAGTATAGGTAATTTTGTTTAGGGGCAATAAATGGTTGCTAGGGAGGATGAATGGATGGGGGAAACAGATTGACTTGTAAATGATTCTCTTAGCAAATTAAATTAACCGGAGAGACAGGTATTATATTTAAAATGATTTGTACTGGGTCTGGTTGCATTCTTGATCCTTTTTTCCTGCAATATACTGAGATAACAGGAAGGGGAAGGGAAGTCAATTGTTCTTTTGATCAGTCAGTCCAGTTTATGCAGATAGAGGGAAAGCCCCTTCCAATGCTTTTTGACATTGAAGGGCCTTTAATTCAAAATATTCTTTATACCAAGGAGTCATATTTTGGGGTGAAATTTCCTGAGTTCCTTCACAGGAGATCTAAATTGTACTTGGAAGCAAGAAATATTTAATTTGACTGACATGGCTAATTCTTAATTATTCACGAAGTTTCCAATGGATGGATTAGCAGATCTCTTTTCTCCTTCTTCTTGATCCTCCCCTTAGCCATTTAATTTCTTTCCAGCAAATAAAGTGAACTACTCAACTTTACTACTCGGCCCAGTTTCTTCTGAGAAAGCAGCTAGGAAAATATTAATATATTGGTTAATCATGATTCAAAATTGTATGTAATAAAATATTGATTAAAAGGGATTCAAAATTGTATGCAATAAACATTGGTTATTATAATATTTCATTTACTCTAAGACAGTGCTACTGAAAATGTGGTTCACAAACATTTAGAACCCCATTAAAAGAATTCGAGAGGAAGCCTTTAGAAGTGTTGATAGCAATTTGCCTTTCTCAGAAATTCACATGCGTGATCATTAGACCCTCATTGAGCAGGGTAGAGCTATAAAAGAATCAGGGGTAAACAAACAATCAAACATTAGTCTTCTACCACAGGTAGTTTAAGTACTGATATAAAATATCCTTGATTGTTAAATGTGTCATCAATATTAAGGTGAATCTCAACTTTAGAGATGTTAAAAGGTGAAAAAAGCTGTTATTTTAGGATTGTTAGTAATTTTCCATTATTAATTTATTCCTTTATTTCCCATAGGGATTTCCTTTTTTCAGGAGTGGGGATATTCTCCGAGTGATTATCTCTTTTTTTTTTTTGCTGTAATTTCAACAGTTGTGTGGTGTAGTAAAGGTGAGTTGGCTTTGACTTCAGGCAGACTACTATTTACTGGGTTTATAATCTTGTATAAGGCTCACATTCTTTAATGATGAAGATGAATAAAAACACATCTCAGCATTGTTCATATTTCTTTCTTATTCTCAATTCGATTAATAGAATAGAGCATTTGGAACATGTTTCTTTTTATTTATAAATATATATCTCAAATATGTGCACACATACAAACACATATACACACATAATTTTTGATGCCTTAATAGAATATAAATTAATAGTTTCTGAATTTACCTTTTATGTAGCTATGACATTTAAATATTTGTTATAGAACAATTAGACAGACTGTAATATATGAATATTACAAGTCAAAATTTTAAAATGAGGTCAAGAATTATCTCTCACGCTTTTGCTCTCTGAATCTCATTACGAGTAATAACTCATTGAACAAATATTGGAAACACATTAAATTTGAGTATTCCCTTAACTTCAATTAGTTTTTAAATTATTCATCTGTCGAACCAACATATTTGATATATATCTTCCACAGAAATAATATTTTATAATTCAATATTTAAATTATTTGGAATAATCACATAATCTCAAATTTCTTATTAATTTTAGTAAGTTTTTATCATATTTAAAAATTTTAAATACTAATTATTAGCTTATGAAGATTCCTTTGGAGTGTGAAATTTTTCTTTAAGAAAATAAAACTCTAACAAATAGTATTAACTAGATAATCTTGACCACCACACTTGCATAAATAAATTCATTTTTAGGTAGCTTTTATTTTGAATATTCTTATTTTGTCAGAAGAATTATATGCTAACGTCTAAGCTAATTAAGTGAGCTAGACCTTTATTTGATATTTTACTTACCTTATGCTTGATATCTATTAATGTTTTAGTATCTCAAATTGCAATATTAGAATAATAGCATTTTGTTTCATCTTAGGTTGTTAAGAAACTTGAACTTATATTTGGAAATGAGCTAAATTGCTATATTAATAGAAAATGGACCTTCTTATGTTACCTTTATCTGTTTTCAAATAATTATATTAACTAGCATAAATTTTAGTAGCATATTATAGTACAAAATATTTTACACATATTTTAAATGCTGTTACCATTATAAAAATATGTACTTAGTTTAGAAAAGTAAAATGAAGAAAATTATTGTTTAACTCAGCAATTATTTTGCTGTCCTGTGATTGCTACTGTTAACATTATGGTGAGTCTTCTTTTCAGGATTTTAAAGATACATTTTTTTACTTAATTAGATAACATGGTATCTTCTAGAATAATATTATATCATAACATATATTCAATTTAATGGCAGTCTTTTAATAAACATAATTCATAACACAAGTGTTATTAACATTCAGAAGGCCATTCACCCTGTATTGAATATAGGTTGGTTCCATTTTTTACACACTATAACTAATATTCTGTTTACATCTTTAGGTATGCTTTACGTGGTGTCTTTTGATCACCACAACAACTCTGCAGGGTAGGCAAGGATTGGTTTATATATATTTTTTTATTTCTATCAAGGAATTGAGAGGTTAAGATAACAACCCAATGTCATAAAATCAGGAAGTTCTAACGCTAGCTGATAAACCCAGACACTTGATATTGTATTAATTGCTCTTACCCTTAAAGTGCTCCCATCATTAAAAGGGTTTAAGACAGAGATTATGCCCATAAAATATGCATGACAGGTGTATAGCTGCTGCCTCTGCATAGAGGTTGTGGCAATGTCATGGATTATGTGGCTTTTTAGATCAGATCTCAGTGTTGGGGGAGCTTGTGACCTATTGATGAATGAGACTGAATACAACATAAAATTAATAAGTGTACAGAATAGAATATGTGACAGAATAATGATGTTCCTGTGCAATCAGCTAAAATGGAAGGGGATTCTATTTAATCCAACCAGACCAGCTGAAATAAAACTTGGTAATCAAAAGGTATACAGATGTTTGGGTAAAACTGATCTTATATCTGATTAAGAAACATGCTTAGAAAATACAGGACTCAAAAATTCATGTGTACAGATTAACCAATCAGTATCCCACATGTGCATTTCAAATTAAACTACAAAGCTATAACTTAGGACATATATCTTTTAGAAAAACAAAACATATTCTACTCCTTAGATAGATTAGCATTATTTTCCCTCATACCGAGCAAAAGATGTGGCAGTTTCTCACTATACTATTTCCCAAAGTACCCTGGATTTAATCCTATCTTCTATTTTAGGGGCTGTTCTTTAATTGAATCATGGGAGTATTTGTGTTTCACATGAGCAAAGTTGGCACACATCACAGACAGTGGGCAAGTAGACATGGCTATAAAGAGCTCACACTTAGCCCTGAGCGAAATGATAACTGGCTCATTGGGACCTCCCCCTTCCCAAAATGCTCAGGGGAGCTGAGGAGATAGCCATAGAGAGGAATGATTTACAGTATTTGTAAGTAGGAAGTGCTGTTGTGTTTCTGGCTTTCACCCTGACTGCCAAATGAGCAAGGCACACCAAAATAATCCATATAAGCATTTCCTTGTGCAATACTGGCTTGGTTCCCGTCACTAGGAGAGGTCTCTTTGCTTTTTTGCCTTCCAAAATAAGAATTCTGACTTGATCTTTCATTTCCCAAACTCTCCAAACAATAATGCTATTCTTCAATATTTTAAGACAAATTTCATGCTTGCTGCCTGGGCTATCCACAAGTATAGTGACTTGAAGTGATACACATTTTTTGCTCTCTTATGAGGTACTAATACAATGCATTTAAAATTTTTTCAGTCTCAATTTTCTCTCTGCAAAATGGGAAAAATAAAAACTATCTGGGAGGGTTGTTGTGAGAAGTGAATGCAGTTATATGGATAAAGTATAGTGAATACTTGATAAATGGTAGCTGTTGTTATGTACATAAGAGATGGTCAAAATCATAACAGAAAGAACATAGGTTTTGGTATCAGGTACACTCATTTTGAATTTTGTCTTTGCCACTGATTAGGTGTATGACATTGGGCAAATGCTAAGTTACTAAGCTCACATTCTGTATTACCTGAAGTTTCTCTTGAGTTCTTTAGACAGAAGAAAACTGAGCACATGTATTTTGGATAATGCTTACTGTGTCAGAAGAACTCTTCTGGAATTATTTAAAAGCAAATTGAGAATGATTTTATAGTAGTCATTAATTTTAAGAGAGCACATGGTTGAATTTGGTTGTCAATATTTTGTGATGAAGGTAATGTATCATGAATGGTTGACATTCACTGTTGTAATAATAATTTAAGCTCATATAATGAATCAGTTCAAATCACTGAGCATATTTACCAACCTGTACACATAATTAACATTTTAATTCCCCTGAATATCTTATCTCATTATCCACACAGCTTAGGAAAATATATTAAATAGACCCTGGCAACAGCAAGCTTAGGCTCTATCAGACCACAAAAGGACACTGAGTTTCTCTTAGTGACCAGGTGAGTTTGAATTAACTTCTGAAATGAGGACAGCACAAGTTGTGCATGTTTTCATGATCACACTCACTAAACAGAACTTTGACGGAATGGAGGTTGGAATTTGAACTTAGAGGGTGAGATGTGAAAATGGGCTATTTAGTCTTAGAAACTTTAATTTGCTCCAACTCAGGTTACTGAGCTGGAATGTTCTCCACGCCAACAAATTAACTTTACCAGTGTCCTTCCCAACCATGCTCATCACAGCCACACTCTCTACTCATGCTCTCCTTATTTCTAAACAATTGAACTGTTTGGAAACTCAATAATGTTTAATTTCCTTTTCTTGCTATTTTTTATTTGCTTTCTATATTACTTTCTTCTCTTTTCTCAGACTTACATTCACAGCAAAAAAAAATGTTCAGGAACAGAGTCGATTGTCAAATAAGAAGCAAATATTCAAGTTCTAGAGTAAAATGGTATCTTGTGAGCAGTCCTTGAATTCCCGTTAAAATTCCCACTAAGACATACGGGAAAAAACTGAAACTCATAACATTAAATGTTAAGACTTACAATCATTCTATTGCCAGAACACGGGGAGCAGTTTGTGATAACTAGTGAAGTGAGCAAACAGAGGATTGACTTGGATAGGACTCAATGCAACTCACAAAAGTATTGAAAAGATATGTATGTCTAGATATTCACTACTAAATTGTTTGAATTGAAGAAATAAATAAAAATAGATTTTTTGAAAAACATTAATCACTTAAAGAGAACTTCTGCCAATTGAGACGACCAAAAGTTGAAATGTTAGGGAAATCTTTGTTAAAAAAAAAAAAAAAAAAAAGGGAGGGGGAGAAAAACTGGAGTTAGTTAAACAAACAAAGACTTAAATCTAAATAATAATGATTGTTTTAAATTTGATAAAATTCAGTGTGAAAGTGAAAAATATTCTTAAAGTACTATGGACAATGTAAACAGAATAATTTAATTTAAAATTGATTAAACCCACAGATTATATTAACTAAAGATCTATAAGTGGATAAGGAGATATAAAAGTATTTTTAATTCCTTATCTTAAGTGGTGGGAAATAAAAGGCTATAATTTTTCTTTGGTTATTGATAATTTGAGATTTATAGTTTAAAAATTTAAAGATAAACACTAGTGGATTAAAATATTCTGCACACCTTGCAAATTACTACAGAATATAAAAAGTTATAAATCAAAGTAAGCATTATAAAACAGCATAAAACTATATAATGGAAGACCAAATATAATAATCCTGGCAATTAAAATAAATTCCTCTGTTAACATAGAATACTTCTACATTTGTTAAAAATTAAGGTCTCACTGTTTCCTACTTGCCCAAGGACAGAAAATTATAAAACAATACATAGTTAGGGTAGTATCCAGTCAAATACAAAAAGAAAGAGAACAGAAATGGTAATATTAATTTTAGAAAAATTTATTTTCCTGGAAAATTTTATTTTTATTTGATTTAAAGGAAAGTTATAATCTCGGTAAATATATAACAGAAAAATAAATGAGGCAAACAATGTTAGAAATACAAACAAAATTGACAAAAATAAATGTTTTAGAAGAATTTACTATTCCATTTAGCCAATAAAAGTTTCAATAAAATAAAATAGCACAACTAGAAAAAATTAACCTGGTTAAAATAATATACATAAAATCAAACTCTGTAACTTTCAAAGACCACAGCCTCTTTTATAGAGTTAAGAACTCTGATTTACAAAATTCCCTCAAACTTGACATTGTACAGGGTGCATTCTTGGATAATATAAATATTCTTTGAATGAATGAATGTTGAGGAAGGCAAATGGACTAGGAATTAATGTCTTTTTAGAGAAAAAAATTCGCCAATACTAAAAATCTATATCCTAAGTAAGGAAATGGAAACTAGAAGTATTAATATTATATCTTAAGTGATGCAGCTGAAGTAGAAGGGAAAACTCTTAGCTTTACATCCTATCATTATTAAACAAGAATTAATGTAAATAATTAAAGATTCAAGTCACAAATTTATAAAAAATAAAATAATGCAAGCATAAAGGAATTAGGTAAAAAATAAGAGATGAAGACAGAAATGAATAAATTGGGGAAAAAATACATTTAAGAACTTATTCTTTAAAAAAATTAAAAATTAACAAGAATAGAGAGATAACAAAATTGATGTTGAAAATTAGAGAAGGGATACAGATATTGTAAATGCAATATTTAACAAATTTTAATAATATCATGTTAAACTCCAAGCTATTATACTTAAAAACATAAATGAAATTAAACATCTCTGAAATGAAAACATACAAATTATCAAAATTTACTCTAGTGGAAATCAAAGATTAGATAGAATGGTAATCCTAATGGATAGTAGGAAATAGAATCAGATTATTCCATCCATTAAAGTTTCTGAAATTAAATGATTTTACCTGACTTCCTTCAGATTTTTAGAAAAGAGATACTTCTATATATCATTGCAGAACGTGGAAAATTTAGAATTACTGAATATGATAAATTTAGTACAAAAAGACTATACATATCTGACAATAATAGAATAGATATGGTGGCAGGCATATTATTAATATTAATTTTATCCTTGAAACATCTCCACCCCATTCCCTTCCTTGCTAACAGAGTCCTCATTTTCTTTGTTCTGGCTGCAATCTTCCTAGCTCAAGATGATTAATCATGATTGGCCCAACTCTAAACTAAGGATAACAATTATGTTCCTCTTTTTTAGCAGTTCATTCTCCCAACCTTCCCCAGAGTTTGGGTATGTCTGATTGACTTAGTTCTGACCAAGTGAACTTAAGGGGAACTCTGCTGGGGGACACTGGAGAAAACTGAATTGGTGTCTTAATATAAGGTCAGGTAGAAGAGAAGGGCTTGTTTTTGTCTGGAGCAGCTGCAGCTATTTTGCAAACATGAGGAGGCAAGTAGACAAAAACAAAAGCCTTTGACTTAGATAAAGATGATGGAGAAGAAAGATAAAAAGAGTTTGGATTACTGATGACATGATTGGCCTGCTGAACCAGTCTTGGAATCACGTCTTGTGTTTTTTTGTGTTAACTGAAATCACACACAACTCCCTCCCCCACATACACACGTGCACACACATACACTCCATGTCACTGTTAAAGCTTTTTTGTTTTATTTTTATTTTGTTTTAACACCTGGAAGCACTTATCTGATACAAAGGCAAAAATCCAAAATAAAATATTGGCAAAGAAAAAAAAATCAGGAGTTCACAGAAAGAATCATTTACTACACTTTAATGAAGTTATTCTAAACTAAAAGTTTTCTTTAAGAAGCAAAGATGGTCTAGCATTAGGAACTGTATTAATATAACAACAAATCATTACGTCTGATGATGCTTCAAAATTAATATCCATTACTAATATTTTAAAGTGTAAGTAAATTTGGAATAAATGTACTAAATTTTAAAAATAAAATTCTGGTGATTTTCTCATTGGATGTAGTTGAGACAAGTTGAGGGTGCTGATTATTATTATAATCTAAACACTGTTCTGAACATTCTAGTCAATGAAATATGTTCTGAAATAGAAATAAAATTATAAATGTTGGAAATTAATTAATAACAATTAATACTGTTATTTGAAAACAACATGATTATATGCCTACAAATCCAATGAAAATAAACTGAATTGTTAAGAATGCTCATTAAAATGGCCCTAGGTAAAATAGATACTGTCCAATCTAGTGGGATTAGCAGAGTATACACAGACACCATAGAATATGGTGATGATAGCACCGACACATCTAAAATTGAGGAAATTTATCAAAACACAAAAGCTATAATCAGCATCTATTTCTATCAGGGGAGACAGACATTGGCTCTAAGACAAAATAATTCCAGTTACAATGAAGGTCTGTTGTGCTTTATTGTAAGGTATTTTATCATCTTTTGTCAAACCCTAGATGAAATATCCTTAAGAACATTTATCATGTTTCATTCTGATTTCATCTCTACCTAACAACATTCTGATAAATTATTTGGCTTCTCAGATACCTTGATCCTGGGAAGAGGGGTAAGTGTGTGTGCTTGTGTGTGTGTGCTCTATGAGTAGAGCCTTCTAGTACCTTTATTACTAATAAAGGAATACTACCATAAATACACCAATTAATTGGAATTCTGGTTAACCACAATAGAACAGAAAGGATATAAATTGTTCAATATATGATATTGTGAAAATTGGTTTACATGAAGAAAAATCAAGTGACAGCTTATTTACATAAAATATATCAAAATGAGTTCCACATGGATTAAACATAGACAAATTTAAAATAAATAAATAAATACAAAAGACTTTTAAAAATCTAGGAAGAACATGTACATGAATATTTAACTTATATCCCAAGTTTTGGAAAAATTTCCTAATAGGGAAATCACAATGAGATGTGATGAAGTCTTGCTTTGGTTGGTATATAGTACTTGTTAAAAATGTATTTGAAATTTAAATACATTAGGCTCATGTATTTTGGGAGGGATGTCTCCTCTTTTTAAAAAGCTACAAAAGAATTTTAAAATTTGTAGTATGATTTCTGCACTCACTGCCTCTCTTGGGTCGGGTAAATCTAGAGGGCTTTTAAGATCTTTTGCAAGTTCTGGAATTCTTTGGAGACTGCCTTTATGTCCACTGGTCATTCTCACTGTCCTCTAGCATTGAACAAATAATTTTTTAAAAAGACATACACCTAAAAACTTCCAGATGAAATTTCAGAATTCCAAATTTTTAAAAAATTTTTATTAATCTTGCTCAGCCCTCCTTGGACCATTCCCATTTAAAGGCGTTATCTCTTGCTGTTCTGCTCTCTTCTATTGTTTCCTTTATTCTTTTTCCCTCTGCATTGATTCCTTTCTTTCCAACTGCATGGATGTTGGACATCCTGGATTTTTCATTTGTGACTTAACTTTTTACTCTTTTCATCCATTCCTTTGTTATAATATTTTGTTTTTCATTCTGTGAGACTCCTTTAGTTTTATCCTACAGATCACTCACTTAGTTTTCAGCTGTTTTGCTCTACTGTTAAATCAACTTTGGATTGCAGCCTCTCAATTGGTCATGAAATACATTTAATGAGTTGTTTTACAAAATAAGTAGAATTATCATACAGAGTGTATGGCTGTAAGAGGAAGTATTATTTAGTGAAACTTTCTATGTATATAGAAATGTATACACAATGTATCATATGTTAAATATATTTATTGATCAAAAAAAGTTTAAAAGCCACTGATTTAACCCATAATCTTCTCTTTTTTGTCCTTGAATTGTTCACTTGTCATAGAAGGCTCTTCTTGATTTATGGATATAATATCCTCTTGGCTCTCTGTAAAGATATTAAATATAATAGAATATTTTTGAAGAACTATTTTCCCCCTGATTTGACTTTATTTTCTCTTGGATTTATTAATTTATTTCTTTACATTGATTCCTTATTTTCATACTGTTATTATAATATTCCTCCAATATCTGGTGATACTTGTTTGACTATTTATATGTATGAATTAAGGACTAGTTTAATTAGTATAACTAGCTTGCTTGGGATTGTTGTACAGTGTTATAGGTCTGTTTTCCAACCTCCCCTAAATGTGAGATTCTAATTTCACACAGTCTGTTGACAGAAGGCACTGCACAGTGGTGTTGGTGGGCAAAAAGTATACTGTCCCATGATGCTTTCCATTGCCAAGTCAGGAGGAGGACTTTACTTTGGGAGTGGGGAACCTTAATGAATTTCATTTCTTAGTCAAATGGTGTATTCTTTCTTGCCATATATTATAGAGGTTCAGCATTATGTTAAGTCCTGTTCTGCTTCTTTCTGTCAGGCTTCAACACCCATACATGTAACCCTCCACTGGGAGATGACCCATTTTCTTAGGAGAAATGTTCTCTAGGCTTAATCCTGAGGGAGAAAGTCACCAGCCTCCATCTGCTGGGGAAGAAGTAGGGCTACCTAGTCCAGCCGTTCTAGATATAGTCCTTTAATTAATCTATGCACGTGACTTATCCTGGCTCCTTGCTGTCCTTGTACTCACTGACTTTGAACTTTAAGCTTCTACAGAGCTCCATTGGCTGTGGTTTTCTCTGCTTTGTTTTATTCTATAATCAGATTACATCTGATTTCTATGTTTCAGGAATTCTTCAAATTTCATACTCCTCATATGGATTATGTTGGCACATTTTCTTCCATGTTAAAAAATGTAATGATTTATTTCTTTCAAAATTATCTTCCCTGTCTTTTCAGTGGGAACCCCTGAGAGAGGGAAGGAAGAGATGTGTTTGGTTTGTGCCTTAAACTGGATAGGCATAACCTTCCTTAAAATAAATTTGTCTTTATATGGCAAAAACCTGAGATGGCTTCTTACCTTTCATTTAGTGACTGTAATTCAGGGAACAAATCCTGAGGTAAATGAGCCAACATGCAGAAACAGATTTCTGTTTATATCAAATTATAAGAATACTACATAATACATAAAATCCAATATAGGAGGATGGTTAAGTGAATTATGATTTATTCATCTAATAGCATATCATGATATAATTAAAAGTCATGTGTCCAAGGTTTGTTCAGATTATACAGAAAATCTTTATAATACAATGTTGAATTAAAAACTGCACATAAAACTGCACATGTATAAGAAAATCACAAATCTATAAAGAATTGTATATATTTATAAAAAAGAACAAGAATCAAATATGTCAAACTAATAGCTGTAGTTAAATCTGAGTGGGGGCTTACTGATCATATTTTATCTTTGTATCTTTAATAACATTTTTTAGTTTTATATAATGAACATATTTTACTTTGTATTACTAAGTTATTTAAATATTTTAAAGATAAATTCCATTTTTATATGCTTAGTCCTTGAGAGGAGACTTCTACCTCTGCTTTTACCTCTACCTATACCACTCTATAGTGTGATAACAGTTATCAAACATCATTTTTAGATTATCTCTTTGTGTCTGTTTCACCAGCACAGTTTAACTATAAGTTCTTTGGAGGTATGGGAAATGTCGCTCTTTTTCTAAAAATGGTATTTAGTATAGAATAGGTGCTCAGATTTTTGGTTTTTTTTTGGTTTGTTTTCAGTATCTGTCCAAACTTCGGTGTTTCTGAAGAAGCAGTTCTCAAAGTGTGGTCTGTGGACCCCTAGATGTTGCCAGGACACTTTCAGGCATTCTGTGAGGGTAAATTATTTTCACTGTGGTGACAATTGCACTGACTGTACAAAGCAATAGTAAGTCCAATGTACCTTAGCATGAGTGAAGGCAGTGGCCTGGAATTATACTCATAGTCATTGTATTCTTCATTGCTACACACTCATAGTAAAAAAAAAAAAAAAGTGCCAGTTGCACTTAAGAATGTCTTTGATGAAACAATAAAAAGTACTAATTGTATTAAATCATGGCTCTTGAATACACAGCTTTTTAATATTCTGTGTGGCAAAAGGGAATGTTTGCAAAAAGCACTTCTGCTGCTTTGGTAAAAGATCCATTTCTAGTGCAAGGTAGATCAATGATCTTTAATGTAGCAGAATACACAAAGTTCACTGATCTGGTTTCAGATTGTAACTAACCTTTCAGATACTATCACTTGCCAAATTTTCATGTAGTATCAAAGAAGAACATTAATAATTATCTTAAAAGGTTATTGAAATATTCCTTCCTTCCCCAACAGCATACCTGTGTTTAGCCAGATTTTCTTCATATTCTTCAATCAAAATAACCTATTGCAACAGATTGAATACAGAAACAGATATAAGAATCCAGCTGTTTTCTATTCAGAACATTAAAGAGAATTGCAAACATATAAAACATGACATTATTCTCACTATCTTTTGAACATAGATATTTTTCATAGAAATATGTTACCATATAATGGGTTTATTATTGTTATATTTAAATAAATTGAGTAAATATTTTTTTAATTCTCAGTTTAAATTTCTAATAGTTATAACCCACATATACAGAAACTCTTTGGGTTCCTCAATAATTTTCAGAAATGTAAAGGGATATTTAATATGGCCATAGTTTGTTTGCTTAACTTACTATAACGATAAAATGTGAGGTGACTTGCCCAAAGCGACATGTTACTAAGGACAGAGGCAGGATTTAAACTAAGATCTGACTGCTCCAAAGCCCTTCCTCCTACACATTTCTATATTCAACTTTTTAAAACTAATGTTTGGGTTTTTTTTTTTCAGTTCTCTGACAATATCTCATTCTGAATAATTTCTCCCTTGATTATCACTTTCATCAGTCTAGCATCTGAGTACTGATGGAATGTATTTATGAGTAGAGCTTTTGAAGAATCTTGTACACATTTCTGAAACATCCTTTACACCCCCAGCAGATATCAACCATTCTCTTCAGTCAGAATTGACTTCCAGTTGTCACACCTGTGCCTATTCAGGCTTTCAGACACTTTATAAACTATTTTTTTCATTTCTTTGTCTCTTTGGGGATTTGAATGTTCTCCATTCTTAGTGAGCTCATTGTTATCACAATTGCTGTTAATAGTTGCTATTGTAGATTACAAGTAAAACAGGTATTGTTAAGTGGCTTCTATAATTTGCTGTTAATCACTGCTACAATATTTCTCATACAATATTAACAATCAGTATTGAAATTTCAATATTTCTATATAGCAATCATTGTGACAATTCAGTCTCCAGTAGTTTGTAACAGCCCCTCCTTTAGCTTATAATTTCAGTTTCCATGTGGGAGTGGAGCTAAATTATGGCACTCACCAATACAGCTTCTTTCCCAAGCTTTAAACTATGCAGCTCTGCAGCTACTTCTGGCTCTTTTGGGAGTTTTCTTTTTAGCATTTCCATCCCAGCTGGATCACTTGCTTTCTTTCTGTCAAACCCCTGCCTCTTCCTGGACTCTGGCTTGGCTATCCCATGGTGGCCCCAGAGCCTCTGCTGCCCTTTATGGAGCATTTGTAACAATAGAAAAAGGTGTTCCTTCCTCAGGTCACTTGTGATCCTGAAACAGACTCATGAGTGGGTTTCAACTCTCACCCATCCTCTCTGCCAAGCCCTTGTGTAGTCCACATTCCATGACCCCAAACGACTTCTGAGAGGTCATATTGTGAAATGGATGCAGAAGTTTTGTGACATTGATTTTGAATACCACCACAATGTTCCGAATGCCTTCTGGGTAGTTTCCCCCTTTCTGGGTAAGAATACAAAGCATACCCTAATTTTCAAAAGAAGATCTTGGCCACTTTCATATCTAGTCTCTATAGCAAAGGGTGTGTTACTTCAATACAGAATCCCTGTGTGCTTCAAGCATTCACTCCTTGTGATTTTATTATCAAATTGTCCGCTCTCCAGAGTTTTACAAAAAACCTAGATGATATTTTATTTTGTTTAATCATCAGTCCAGAATGATGCTATAAGGCCTAAATAAAATGAATGTCCTAGGGGATTAGCCATCAGTCCTTTCTCTGGACTCTCCTTCTCCCATTTATACTCTGAGGCATTTGCTTGCTTCTCAGTATCAACCCGTGCTTATTCAGATGCTTCCCAGTTGGTTATTTCTTGACCCTAACCTTTCTATATCTGCCCTCTGGCCTCATGATCTTAGCTTTCTCCACTTTTCTCCAAAGAGAGATCTACTGACAACGCTACCCTCACTTTGGGAGGCCTGGTGGCTTTATATTCCCTTGCAGGCAGGCTGTACCATACCTGGACCATTCTCAGATGTGAAGGTAGAGATGCCAAATTTCCATTCTTCCAGATTCTCAAACCTAGTTAATGTTAGACCACTAGGTAGACCTAGTTAAAGTTAGACCACCATATATTTGGATCTCATGAAAATAATTTTGCTCTGTGCTTTAACATTATGCTTTTGACTTCACTGAGAGTTGGATTAAAATATGTCCATATAAAGGTTTCTGCAGCTTTTATTAGCAGCCTGTGAGAAGACCTTGTCCATTATTTTTTTTTCATCCTTACATAACGATCCACGTGATAAACTTATCTTATAATATTGTACTGGGTAAAGTTTGTTTTCCCTAATTGTCTTAGTTCGGACAGCTTTAACAAAATGTCATAGATTGGGTGGTTTGTAAACAATAGAAATTTATTTTTTACAGTTTTGAAGGCTGGGAAGTTCAAGATCAAGGCGTTGGCAGATCCATGCCTGGCCAAGGCACTCTTCCTGGTTTGCCGAAGTTTGCCTTCTCATTGTATCCTCACATGGCAGAAACAGAGAGCAAGAGTAAGCTCTTGTGTCTCTTCTTATAAATACACAATCCCATTTAGAAGGATTCCACCCTCATGACCTAATTACCTCCTACTGCCATCACATTGTCAGTTAGGATTTCAACATATGAACTTTAGGGGGACACAAACATTCAGTCCATAACACTAATGAAGTGGTACTTGTATATTATTACATATATAATGTATAGATACATTACACAACGAATGGTCTGTCATTTTCTCTTTTTTACATTGGCCACTAGGAAGCATGGAACTATATGTTGTGCTCATTTGCTATAAGTATACTTAGAATAGGTTGATTTGACATTCACCTATTTATCTTGTTCATGAGATTCCTTAACTCAACTTGATGACTTAAATTAGTCCATGATTTTATGGCTTGCCTCATTCCAACAGACACTTAAACACAGGAACATAAAAATCATGATAACAGAACAAGAGTCATGCAATAAAAAGAGGAAATAGTTATAGAGACCCTGCAGGACACAGAGAAATTGAAGGAAATTAGAGATAATAAAATAAGCTAATGTTATCTAGGCCAGTAATAGTCAGCATAACTCTAAATCCCCTTTTCTTCAACACATGAAGTATTTCCATTAGAGACTTCTCATCTGGACTCTTGGTAAGCAGATTTAGATGATAGCATTGCCTCCAAGTCTCTCTCTTCTGACCCCACCTGCTGGGTCATGAGAGGGAGTGTCACAGAAAAAAGAAAGTAGCATTAAGTCGTACATTCCGAGGCACAGGTATAATGGAGATTGCTGTGGCACCAGTGTGTATAAAGCTGTGTAAGTGTGACAACAAGTGGAGGGATTGAGATTTTGTCAGTCCTAACTGTCTTATTGCAAAGGAAGTTTACAGACTGAATTCTTTTTTCTGTGCCATATTTTATTCATCTTTATTACTCCTATGATAGCTCTTCAGTCGTAGAAGAAATCTACTCCTTTCTTTCCTTTTCCTCCCCTTGTCCCTCTTTTTTAGGACCTGCGAGCTCCCTCTGAGGCCACTAACTCTTAGTTGATTTGTTCCAGTGATTTTTATGTCACAGTTTAGATTATTTTTAGTTGATTATTATTTTCAATAAAGTGAAATGGGGGAAATTTATTTTCAAAATATGAAACTGGGGTGCAAAAGAGGGAAGTGATTATCAAAGCTTCCTAGCAAGGAGAGCCGGAGTGAGAAGTTACAGCTGTGAATGATGGGTCTACTGCTTACCTCTGGGGACTTGTGGAACAGGTTTCTGGCTTATTTCTTGACATTTCTGCGGGCTGGTTTGTAACCTCGGTAGTCACTGTGTAGGAGGGTAAAGGAGAAGTGGAGAGCTATGTAAATACCAATCTAATATATACCTACTCTCTCTCTCGTTGAAATTTTATGATCTTTAATATAAATAAATTTGATGATCTTTTTAGGAAATAAAATTTAGAAGTTAACCTAGGAATTCAGAGAATCGCCATATGAAAAATTATCCTTTTAATCATACACACACACAGTGCACACACATACACATACACATAGATTTTTCTTTTTTTCTACCGCATCCCCACACTCCTCCTGACAAAACTCAAATTGTATATTTTAAGTATTCTGTGCTTGGTTGTGGCTGCTGCCATTTTCAGAAATTTTTTATTAAATTTTTTTTCAAAATTTGTTGCCTTGAAAGGCCCCCTAGGGTTATGTAGGGTGCAGGTCTACACAATTATTATCTGCTGTCAGCAAAACTGAATAGCTGGGAGGGAATAATTATACAATCCCTGGTGCCATAAGCCACTTCTGAACATATTGCAATATATACTGGATTCATTTTAAAGTGGTTGTAACTAAATGAATCACAACCTTTTGGGGATAGGGTAAGAGAAGGTATATTAAGATTGTGTGAAGTCTGTAAGAAGTCAGTATATTAAAATCTGTCAGAAAAGGTCATCATTGACTATGGGTTAATATCTGTAGTCAGTACCTTGAATAGTGCCAATATGTGTTGGCTCTTATCTTTGATACGACTCAAAGCAGGAAATGAGATCTGAAACTTTCGCTGAAGGGGTATGAACCAGATTGCCAAACTTCTTACTGGAAAGAAGTTTCTGCTTCTTTTTTTGAATGGCTCTGGGTATTTTAGTGTTGAGGTACATATAAAGAATTTTATAGTATTTGGACTTTGGGATCTAGGGAGAAAAAGGATATACCCTTTCTATCTCACCCTATCCCCAACCAATTACCTTTGGAGAGGTATCAGCTGTGTTTTGCTAATGAGCACTGCCGGAGGATGTTTTGGAAGTTCAGGGAACACAGGGACTTGTAAGAGTAACAGTGGAATCAGACAACCTGTCAGTCTGTTTATGCAGGTATGCTGGCATTTTCTTTGCAAGACATGAAAACCAATTAGAGTGAGTCTCCTTTAGAACATTTTTGAGGGGGTGGACACTTCTTCTAATGTTTAGCTTGGGCATCTGTTGTATTGAAGAGAATGAGATCAACAATTTCATGATCAATTTTTGGAAGAAAATTTGGAATGAAGGCAAAAAGAACCCAGGTTTTGTTGTAATAAGAATTAGCAGAGAAAATTTTCTGAGTCCTGTATCTCTATACAGTTTAAAGTTCTAAAGAATGAGGACAAACATGTTTCCTTGGCCATGCTTTTCATTAAGTGCCTATTGTTTTGATAATTAGTTCATTATAAAGGAAAGATGTGAATAGTGACCTCTGTTCAGTCTGGCTTATGGAAAGCAAATGGACTGATTTCCTCTGGGCAGTATGATCAATTACCAGTAATGAAGCCGAAATGAATGATCCTGAAATGTCTTTGCACATTGTATTTTTGCAAAGAAATCAGTGTCTTATGCAGTTTTGGAGAAGGTTCAGACTTAATGTTCATACCATAATGTTCTGCCTTCTTCACTCTCCTTCCTCCCCAATCAGGACTTACTGTCAGATAAATTCAACTGGTGCCTTGAGGAGAAATTAGGTGAATATGGGACAGAGACAGTGGAGTTACATTTTGAGGGTTTTCTACTATGTGAATAGCAGCTGGTTATAGGATAGGTAACTGTCAGCAGTTTTATTTTAATTCTTTGCTATATGGAACCTCAGGGAGAAAATGTTCTTGTACGTAGTGAAGTGTTCTCTTTTTCGAAATTGTACAGTGATTGAAAGTTGTGGCCATCACTACTTGTACTTTTACTATTTGCAATTATAATAAAGTGATGGCAATACTATTTAGAAGTTGATACTGAGGTGCTATAAACATTTATTGCAAAGCTGGTACTTAGTTCCAGCATTCCAGAATTACTGTCACCTCATCCCATTGAAAAACTGACAAGGATCTGTAACACTGAAAGATAAGTGAATATTATCAACTTGTTCTTTGTAGATTTCCCTTTGGCTGGAAATGTTGGAGTTAGTTATGATAGCCTCTACTTAGGAAATATGGGGCAAATAAGATAAATTTTAATCTCATTTTAGTTTTGTTTTTCCTGTCTGTTTCTTACTTGAACCAAAACTTACTTTTAGAAAATCATGGATTTGCTTTGTTATAGTAGCAATGTAAAAATAGAAGGTCTGTAAAGAGTTAACCTCATTATGTGCTTCTGATGGTTTGAGTGAGAACTCTTGGGTACTTTAGTTCCTGGTTCATCATTACTGTAGAATGAAGGAGTATTACAAATATTGCTTTAATATCCTCATTTATGGGTGTGTCTTATTAAAACTGTGAATGACAGGGTACCAAATAATAGCATTTTATAGTGGAAAGAGCCAAACAACTGTCATCAGTGGACCCAGTGTGAGTCTTTGTGATTCTGCCATTTATTAACGATGGGATCATGACAGAGTTGACAAACTACTAGAATACAGTTTCCTGACATATTCAATAAAGTTTTTGTTCTAAACAATTTTTAATATTACTGCTAGCTCTAATAGTCTATGGGTTAGTAATCATTAACCATAATCATCCATTAATATGTTAAGCAGGCAGGATTTACAGTCACCTGGGTACCAGAACTTTACCAGATGTTGAGAAGATTATAAATTAGTAGCAACAAACTACAGTTTATAGGAGCTTGCAGTCTAGAGGTGAAGACAGACAGGTAAATAACTAACTATAATACAGTATGGAAAATGCTGGGTCTACCTCTGGGATACTTGTTTAAGGAGTGCTACAATCTGAATGTTTGTGTCTCCAGGAATGGGATTAGTTCTCTTACAAAAGATGCCCCAAAGAGCTACCTTGCCCCTTCTACCATGTGAAAACACAGCCACAGCCATAAGGCACCATCTGTGAGAAGACTGGCTCTCACCAGACTCCCAATCTGCTAGCACCTTGATCTTAAACTTCCCAGCCTTCAGGACTATGAGAAATACATGTCGGTTGTTTATAAATCATCCAGTTTATGGTATGTTGTTATAACAGCCAGAACCAGCTAAGACAAGGAGGTTTCTCAGCCTGTGGACCTCAGAGGTCTCTTGGGAAGACGGATGGAAATGAGCTAGGATCTGACTCTCTAGCTATAAGATTCTTCTTCCTGGGAGTTTTAAAACTTGGCAAGGAGCTCATCCTGGGATAAAATAGATGCCTGACTTTTATATTATCATTTTTAAATCAACAATAGTTCTTTAATATCATAGAATATTCAGCAGTTGTTAAATTTGCAATCATTTCATAAGGGCCATAAATTTATTTTACAATCCGTTTGTTTGATTAAAGTCTGTATATGGCTATTGGGTGATATGTCTTTCAAAACTGCAAGTTCTCCCACCCCATCATCTTTTTTTCCCCTTGCGTTTTTAAACTACAATTTTAAAGTCCAGTGGAATAGATCTAGACAATAAAGTGGTCATCCAAGTATTCCCTGAAAAGCCTTTTTTAAATTTTTTAAATTCTTTTAGTGGAAGGTGCTTGGGTAAGGTAGCCAACCTCATTTTTGAGCTGAAACTGGAACTCAGATTTCTTCAGATTATGGTTGCAGAAAGCACCATCTTGCAGTAAATCAAAAGCCTTAATTTTGTTGGACTATGATGAAATAATCCCTAAGTGTTATGGAATAATTCTACCACTATAGTTACTTCTTCTGAAAAATTAAACCTGACCTTTATCTTAAAAAGCATGTTAATTTTCAGTGCTGACAGATGTTTCCATGTGACACTGGATGATGCCTCTCAAAATATCCTCCAACGGAACTCTGAAGAAATGTGTCCAGTTTTATCAAGAGAAATAATTGGAAAAAAGACAGTATCAGCAATGGCAGCCTTTGTAGAACGTAACAGAAGTGCTGCTACACAGGTAGAAACAGACGGTTCCCTTTTCTATGAAGGCTGCATGGGTAAATACAGAAGTGGTATGATTGGATTAGTGGCCACAGAGACAATACCCCAGAAATGAGAGCAAGGTCAGTCTCTAGGTGAGAAGCGGCAATAGCTTCTAGGCAAGTCCTGAGTTACTATGGTAGCAAAAGGAAAATTTAAATTTAACTATCTTAAGTACCTTTTTTCACCATAGCCCACTTAAGAGGACCAAAAGATCCCTTGCTCCTCCCATCCCACTGATTCAGCTTTCCATTTATAAAGTTTGTCACTGTCCTCTAAATTTCATCAGATCTAACGTGCCATTAAATGGACACTTATTTTAGGTATCATTAAGAAGGAAAAATAAACTAAGTAAACTAAGGTTTTGTTATCACTTTATTTTATATGTACTGAAAGAGCTCTTTAAAAGCCTTCTAAATGCCAGGTGAGTTTTCTGACTCTGTCTTAACCAACTTAAAACAAAGAAGAGTCTGTTATGGTTTTGCTACCTCCACTGGCAAATATCAGAGCCAAGCAATGGTGCAAAGAGTTATACTGGGTCCTGCACCATGTTTGCTTGGCATAAAACTCCCAGGTTTGCAGTCTAAAAGCTCTTTGGTTTGGAAAGAGAAGGATGGAAAAAAGAAACAGCTCCACACTCACAGGGAAGAAGGATTGGGAAAGTGGTGACAGCATAATCCACAGCTGTCAGAAAAAGACAAACGTTTTTAAGATACCTCCATTTGTAAAAATGCACCCTGATTTCAGAGACGTTAAAAGGTGAAAAAAAATGTACATTTTAGAATAGAAGAAATCAGATGTGTGTGCAGGAGCTTTGCAATATTGCCAGGTGTTGAATGTTGAAAGGCAACTAGGCCACTCATGAATACTGAAAGTGTCGGCAGATAATTCTCTTGACAGTTAATTTTAGTTATTTTTAAGAACTCACTAAACCACTAGTAACCAGCCTTTAGCCTTAAGTAAAATTGAAAATCGATGGACTGTCCTTCATTCCCTTTTATTGGGGGCGGAGAATTTATCTTATCCTTTGAAGATAAGCCTTTTGAGTTGATATTCAACCCACTTGGAGAGCATAATAGTGGGCTAGGATCCAATTTAGGGAATCATTTGGTGGTTAAAAAGGCTACCAGGGTGAACACTAGCCACCAGGGGGCCAGAAAGAAAATGGACTTCAGATCTAAGTTGTGTGGTAGATGTAGGATTTAAGCTAAAAATTCTTGTTGTTGTTGTTATTATTATTAAATATTTTTATTTTTGTTGGGATTCATGTGTTACATTGACTTCTCTCAGGTTTTCTTCGGCTGTAGAATCATGGATGATATGATGGAAAGAAGATAATTTATATTCCTTTTGCTCCCAGCCCCTCAGTTGAGTAAAGTTCTCACATGCATGAAAGTCAGTTGGAGGGCCAGTTAGAAAATGTTCAGTCCAGTCTCTAATCCTGGTGATTCTGGAGTTTGGTAAAGGGTCCTGAAATCTGCATTTTTTTCAAAAGAATCTCCAGTTATTTCTCATAAAGATAGTACAGGTATAACACTTTGAGAAGCATGCTGTCGTAGTTAATGATAAATTATTTTATTCAGATGGTCCTGTCTCTCCATTCTTAGCACTCCTCAATTACAATTTCCTTTTTTCTCCAAGAATCTACAGAAGTAGAGGACTTTTTCCACAGAAAGTGTCCTCTGTGGCAGATCAAGGACTCTGTCTTTGGCCCAGTTTGAGCTAGGTGAACATTTCAAAAAACGTATATTAACATGCATTTTCTTTGCACAGAAATATAGTCTTCTTACTAGAAGTTTTCTTAGATTGCACATTACGGAGGCAAGCTAAGTGCTTAGAAGTATCTTTCATCACCCATTGCATCCAGTTGTGCCTGGGCTGCTCAATTGCAAACAGCATTCCAACCTGCGATGCTCATTAGTTTTGAAGTCAACCAAGATCCCATTCAGTCTTTTCTGGAAAAAAAACAAAAAATAAAAAAACAGAAGATCCATTCATGTGTTAAATTGTTTGCCTGGTAATACATTCAGAGGGAAGAATAAAACATATGATGATATTGTTAATTGGGTGATATAAACATTTGTGATAACGGTCAAGCACATTGTGCAGAGTAACTGATGAGGATGGTTGTATGGGGTGGGTGGAAATATGTTAGCTGGATTTTAGCTCATTGGCAAAAGGACCACTTGTGTTGTGTTGGATAACTTGGTGGTGGATTTAAGAGAATTTGTTTTCCTTTATGAATAAAATGAAGCATGCAGTATTCCATATGTAATTCTTTGAGTAAGAGATAATTGCACTACATACTAACCAACTATTTGCATTTAATTAGCAACAGTTTCTACTGAATTTTATGTACTGTAATGTTTCTTTTAAGTAAATGTTTGGAAGTATGTTTACCTTATTTAGTAACTTTTTAAAGATGTTGCCACACCTCAATGCTTCTCCAAGATTATCTAAATATCCTACTCAAGGAAAACATCCATCAGTTAATCAACATCACAGGCTTCAGTTTCTTCATCTGTGTGAGAGCTTTGTACTAGGTGATGTGTTCTTACCACTTCTTACCAACAATGACATGTGGTAGTAGTTATGTATATGACATTATATTATGTATTTTAGAATTAAATTCAGTTATAATTTAATTTGTATTCATTTTAGAAAGGATTCATGGGAATGTGTTCTAAAGCAGGGTCTCTCAAAGCCAGGTCTTTGAACTACCTGCCTTAGACACATCTCAGATGTTGGCTGAAAATGCAGATTCCTTACTGCTATGGACTGAATTATGTCCCTCCTCCCCAAATCCATACATTGAAATCCTAACCCCAGTGTGTCTAGTTTTAGAGATAGGGCTTTTAGGAGATAATTAAGGTTAAATGAGGTCATAAGAATGGGATCCTAATCCAATAGAATTGGTGGCCTTGTTCTCTCTCTCTCCCCACCCCCTCCTTTTCCCCCCACACCCATCTGCCTGCCCGGAGGAAACGCCATGTGAGAATACAGTGTGAATGTGGCTGTGTGCCAGCCAAGAAGAGAGCCCTCCCATTTAGAACCTGACCATGCTGCCACCCCAATACGCTAATCTTGGACTTCTAGCCTCCAGAACTATGCGAAAATAAATTTCTGTTGTTTAAGCCACCCAGTGTATGGTATTTTGTTATGGCAGCCTGAACTGACTAATACAGATTGGGATACCAAAAAGTGGGTGTGCTGATGTAACGAATACCTAGAAATGTGGAAGCAGCTTTGGAATTGGGTAATAGGTAAAGGCTGAGGGAAGAGTTTTGAGGTACATTCTAGAAATTTGGATGTTAATGGAGATTCTGGTGATGGCTCAGGAAAAAAAAAAAGAGGAGAGCTGGAGAGAAAGCCCATATATCCTTAGAGAATACACAAATAATCGTGAATAAATGTTGGTAGAAATATGGGCCTTAAAGGCCATTCTGGTGAGATATGGCCAGGTGGAAAGTGGAATTGGTTATTGGAAACTAGAGGAAAAGTGATCCTTGTTATAAAGTGGCAAAGAATTTGGCCGAACTGTGTTCTCGTATTTTCTGGAAGGTCTAACTTGCCAGTGATGAAACTGGATTTTTAGCAGAGTAGATTTCTAAGCAAAGTATTGAAAGTGTAGTTGGGGTCCTCCTTACTGCTTATAGTAAAACAGAAAAGAAAAGAGATGAATTGAAGAAGCTATTGTTAAGCAAAAGGGAACCAAACCTTACAGGTTTGGAAAAGTCTAGCTTTTCCATATTGTATAATAAAAAATGGGAAAGCATGTTCAGAAGAAAACACCAAGGGGGTGGCTGGACTATGACTAAATAAAGAGATTATGGGATTATATGAGCAGAAACATTTCCAGTTTTAACTAAAGGGAGTGGAGACAGGATGAAATAAAACAAGGCTGTCAGACTTCTTAGATTCCACAAGACAGGAGGATAACGCTATTTACCTATGAATGGGTGCTATTCTTCAAGAAAAGGGCAGAATAACCTGAAGGTAATTCAGAGATAACCAGAGCCTGCTGGCTGGGTTTTAATAAGCCAGATGGCCTCCTACCAAAGCCATGGGGGCAGGATCCCCTGGAGGCTTGGAGGTATACCTCAACCTGGCAGAGCCTCAGGGCTGGGACATGCCATCTCAGTGGGTCTGGAAGGCAGAGCACCAAGCCACAGAGGATTGCTGCCAAGACTTTAGATCCAGTGGGATTTACCTTGATAGGTTTTGAACTTGCTTATGTCCTGTCACCCCTTTCTTCCTTTTGGAATGGGAATGTCCTATGCCTGTTCTATTATTGCATTTAGAAGCACATAACTTATTGGGTTTCACAGGTTCACAGCTGGAGTGGAATTTTGCCTCAGGATGAATCACCATCTGATTCCTGCTCGTATCTGACTTAGAAGATATTTAGATGAGACTTTGGATTTTAGATTTTAGAATTGATGCTGGAATGAGTTAAGACTCTTGGGTCTGTTAGTGTGGAATGAATGTATTTTGCATATGAGAACATGAATTTTGGAGGCCAGGGGCAGAATATTATGGACTGAATTTTATCCTGCTCTCAATTCACATGTCGAATCTCTAATCCCCATTTTGACTGTATTTGAAGACAGAGTTTTTAGTAGGTAATTAAGGTAAAATGGTTGGATTCCTAATTTGATAGGTTTAGTGTCCTTATAAAAAGGGAAAGAGAAAGAGATCACTCTCTCCACACATATGTATCTAGGTAAGGCCATGTGAGGACACAGCAAGAAGGTGCCATCTGCAAGCCAGGAACAGAGCCTTTACCAGGAACTGAATGGGCCAGAACTCTGATCTTGGGCTTCCTGGCCTTCAAAACTGTGAGAAACTAAATTTCTGTCGTCTAAGCCACCCAGTCTGTGGTAATTTGTTATAGCATCTGGAGCTGACTGAGACACTTGGTTCTAACCCAGTCTTACTGAGTATGTATATAAGGTGGCTTGGGAGTCTATATTATAAGGAAACGCCTACCCCTGACACATGCAGGCAGCCTGGTGAACATAGAGGAGAGGATAGATGCTGTTACAGCAGCAGGATGGCAGAGGTTGGGGGGTAAGATATAGTGAAATTATTTGATCTTAAACTTTAAGTGTCTTAGTGGCCAAGGCCCCATGCAGGGTCAGGAATTTGATGCTGCTGGAACAAAGACCAGCATGGTCTTTGCTCAGAAAGCCAATGAAAAGTTTTGAGGATGTATGAAAAATTCGGAAGACTTCTAAAGGAAGCCAGCTATACCCTGAGCCAGTCTTGCCTACCAGGGACTATGAGCCCAGGTGTATATGCCATGGAATCTGATGAATCCCAGGACTTTAGCTTTTAATTTTTTCATGAAAGGTTGTATATAGTATGAGGAGTATCTGGGGTAAAATTTTTAAGGGGTCAGAGTTTGGATTTGATACTATAGCTCCTCTGAAGGAGCATTTTTATCCCCTCTCTCCAGGTTCTTGGCATCTTTATACAACCCTGATGCAATCCTCTCAGACCATGTTTAGTGTTCCAGATCTTGTTTCCTTTTATATTCTATAACATCTTCCTCTGCCACAAAAATCTGGGCAGGTACCTGTGTGCAAACACCCAAATTCTCAACATACTTTACAACGAACTTGTCCTGGTTCCAGCCCTTGGCCATGGAATTGATAAAACTAATCCTTGCAAAGATATTAATGAGTTTTCAGATGATGACTTTTAAGGTAACTTATTTACATTTTGATAGAGATCCTTTAGGAGGCAAAGCCTCAAAATGCCAAAGAGTTATTCTACTGACATATAATTCAGCCCATTTCCCTCTCAAATTATCATGTAGGCAGCTATCTCATTGACTTAATTCAAGCAACAACCTAACTCAAAGGTGTAAATAAAACAGCCATACCAGTTCTACTCAAGGTCATAAAAATCTACGAAAGAGACCTAATATCCCCCAGCCCAACATACACATTTTTCTGGATACCATCCCTTCTTGTTCCTAATTGTTTGAGGACCATACTTTACCAAAATTCTCCTTCTCTATCCCTCTCTTCTCTCTCTCCCCTTCCCCCCTTCTTCTCTCTCTCCCTTCAAGCTTCAGCACATGCCGTGAGCACTATGCATGCATGCGTGTGCATGTGCGTGTGCACACACACACACGTGTTTGTCCTCAGCCTTACTTTCTCTGGCCATTTCCATTTAAACTTGTTTTCATCTCTCTCCTCTTAAGAACCAGCTTCAGCCCTGCATTCCCTTCTTTCTCCTGTGCCAACTTAAGCCAAATGTCTAGAAAAATGAGTCTGTAGAATCACTTTGCCTGTGTTTTATCTACTAATCATTCTTTAATCTGATTTCTGCACACAACTCTCACCCTCTACACAGTTCCAATTCAGGTCATCAAGAACTTTCTTTTTACCAAAAGTAATCAACACTTCTCAATCTTTACACTTAAAGAGGCATTACACACTATTAATTATTGCCCTGTTGTTTAAAACAACACAACTACTGACACCAACACCTACAGCAATTGTGTGTCCACTACATCCAAAAGAGAAAAAATCCAGATTATAACTAACAGCTATAGAAGTATGCCTAATAAAAGTGTAAAAGTGTTCCTAATCCCTTATTCCTCTTGGTCCAAATCAGAGAGTCATAAACTACTGCTAGGAGTGGTAGAGGAGTGAAGCTAAAGGAGAAGGATCATACTACTCTCCCATTGTCTTTGCAGATTTTTGGCTCTAAAATAAGCTCCAACTAGGAGAGAACAATTGCCTTAAGGCAGGATTTATCAAGCTCAGCATTATTGAGATTTGGGGACAGATAATTCTTTGTTGTGGGTGGCTGTCCTGTACATTCTAGGATGATTAACAGCATCCCTGGTATCTGCCCACCACACCAGTAGCATCCCCCCTCCCCAATTGTGGCAATTAAAAATGTCTCCAGATATTCCCTAAGGGAAAAATACTTCTCATCTTTCACTACTGCCCTCCTCAAATTAAGAACCACTGCTTCAAGAGAAATGAAGTTTGGAGTTTTAATTATTGTACGGGACAGGATAGTCACATTTACTAAAGTGAACTGTTCTTATGACTAAAGAAGGTAGGAGAAGTTATGGGCCCTGCCAAAACTTCATGCAGTGCTAGGGAAGCAAAACTTAAAAAAAAAAAAAATGAAAAAGAATAAAGTTTTTGTGATTATACCCTCTTCTTGTCTGTCGTCTTTTTGTTAAAATTATTATACCTATTTCCTTATCTTAAGGATAAATATGAGGATATATATTCTAGTTTTCCCCAGACAGTTTTGTCCCAGCTTAATTATCAATAGAGCCTCTGTTCACTCTCAAAAGCGTCCCACTTTTGGTGATAAATTATATGGTCACCCTACTATCCATTTTTTCAAGTACACTATAAGCTTCAGGAGGAATAAAACTATCTTCTTCTGCACTGATGTATATCCACAGTACTGTCATGTGGTCAGTCAATAAATATTTGTCAAACCTACAGTAAAACCAAAACTCACTCAATTATGTTATGCAATCTCTCAGAAGAGTTGGCCTGGCCCCTAAGAAAACAATGCAAGCACTTATACAGGGAATTTTCCTCTGTGAGCCATGGTGCAGTTTGGAGGTCTTTTCTTGGAGGTACTAGGACTTCTTGCCCACATTTCAACCAGAGCATCTTGCCCAGATTCAACAAGAAGAGGAGACTGGTTACACACTTAGTTAAATACATTTCACTGTCACTGCTCTACAAGCCTAATTATATTTTGAAAGATAACCATTATTCATGCTTTACACATTATTGGTAGGCCAGTTCCTGTGATTTTTCTGAAGGGGAATAAATGAGTATAGAATTTAGTTAGTGAAGGATATTTCTTATATAAGAATGCAGTGCCAAAGAGGTATGCGTTCAAGAACTGTTCTAGATTAACATCCGTGTTTCCTTCCCTCATCAGTACTCAACATGCACTGGCACAAACATACAAATCCATCCATGTTCAAAAAAACTTTTAAATACTTTGCCTTACCTTGTCATTTTCAAGTTCACATTTTAAGTTACTTGCTGAAGAAATTGAGAACGACTCTTGATTTAGGAGCAAATCAGGAGCAATATGTAATATAACCGGTAAAATATACAATTGGCCTTTGATAAGAACAAGATGGCATAATTGTGACACCCTTGTCACCTATTTGAAGAAGAGCTTGAGATTGTAAGATTGTAGCAAATATCTGCAGTAATACCCTGGAAAATGCCTCAGCACCTTTGGAATTGCTGGTAAACCTTTAGAAATATTTATGATTCAAGTACATTGAGAGTGAAATAATGTTATTTTCCTACCCTGACTGGGAGCTTTCACGGGCATTAATTTCTCACACCCTGTGAATCAGATATTGTTATCCCCATTGTACGTTTCAGCAAACTATGATTCTGAGAGCTCAGCCTTAGGATTTAAATTCAGGTCTCTCTGACTGCGAGCTATTATGTCTTTCAGTATTTCATTAGGAGCCTTTTGGCCAATATTACAAGGCAAGAAGAATAAATATACTATCAAATTTGTTGCATTTAATGTGGGGAAATCCTTGTGAACTGGGACAAATTACTAAACAGTATTTTCATCTGCAAAGTAGAGATAATAAGAGTAACCACCTCATAGGACCTCGTAAGAGACTAAAACTAGATAGTGCTGTATAGAACTTGGCAAAATCACAGCACGCAGTGAGGGTTCAGCAACTTTTTATTAAGTGCAGGGAAAGAATGCTTTCTGATACATCTGCAAATTATTTTTGACATATATAGGAAATAATTTGGGAACATTAATGATTCTTTAAATATTCTTTTGTTTTACGCAGTCACCCAGTATTTAATGAGAATGTTATTTCAGCCGCATTGTGAACCTACAGCATGACAGAGAACATACAGAAACATCCTGGCTGCTGTTGAGCCACTTACTTCCTAGTTAAGAAAATAAAACTTGCACATTAAGTTAGAGAACACCAAGTTGTGAGATTCCACCTGTAAATGCAATAGAAGTTTGGAGAAGGGAGAAATTGTTGTGGGCTTAAAATTCAAGAGATGGGATGGACGTTGTTAATTGGTGTTAGGTTTGCTCGAGAATGGGGTAGATGAAGAACTCAGATAAGGACTGCATGGAGGGTGAAACAATAGCCACAGGAGTCTGGAGACTCTGGAGGTTGTAAAGATAACTCTGGCCTATAAACAGCTGGGATGGAGCTGGCAGAAACTGGCGGTTTTTCTGGAAAGAACTCCCACTCCCCAAACTTTCATCCAAACCTTCTATAAAACCTGCCACTCTCCCCTTTTTTAGGGTAGACACTCTTTTTGGCCTCCATCCATCTGCACCCAGATGCCCAAAATAAAACGGCATTTTGCTATGTCTCAGGCTTGAGTGTCTTCCTGTCGGCTCTGATCTAACAGTTGGCTCCTTAAGCACCGCAGAATATAGAGAGTGGGAGAGGTGGTGATCATGAGTAAAGACACGGAGCTGTGAAGAGGAACAAGGCCTTGGGAGAAAAGTGAAGCAACTGGACAGAGCCAAAAAAGGAAACTGAGTGGCAACTCTGTTACATGCTTCATAATTTTCCTTACAGAAATCTTGAGAAGTCAGTTTGTAAACAAGGCCTGTTTGACTAGGAATCGATGCCTGTTTTCTGCATTCCTTACAACAACACTTAACAGTAGTGAACGGAAGTAGGGGCCACGAGGGGAACCTAAGCAATTGGTTTCCTTGCGTGGGTTTTCTTCATACAGGGTAGTGTGTACAAAAATGCAGAGGCCTGTGAAATGTTTTATATTTGCATGAGAAATAACTTCCTAACATCTCCACATAGCCTCCTTGTCTACTCTTTGAACTTTGCTTTCACCAAAGAGATGGGGAATCTTTATTAGACTGATTAGACTTCTTTGTTCCCCTACCCCAATGTTTACCTACTACTGCTATCTTCTAATATTTATTGCAATGGAAAGAAGATTATTTTTCTTTAGGTAAACTTGCAGTGAGATTTTAATAACTTTGAAGCCTATTTACTTGTACTTATCTATGCTTTCAAGTGTCCTTTCATAACCATTTTTAACAGCTTGATTGAGATATAATTCACATGCCATACAATTTACTCATTTAAAATGTGCAATTTAGTGGCTTTTGGTATATTCATAGAGTTGTGCAAACATTGCCACGATCAATTTTAGAACATGTTCATCACCCCCAAAAGAAACTGTGTATCCTTTAGCCATTGCTGCTCCCTAATTCTTCCATCCCTCCCCCTCAGCCCTAGGGGACCCCTCAGCCCTAGGCGACCACAAAAATACTCTCTGTAGATTTGCCTGTTCTAGACATTTCATATAAATGGAATCATAATGTGTGGCTTACTTCTTTCACCTAGCATAATATTTTCAGGTTCATCCATATTATAGCATGTGTCAGTACTTCATTTCTTTAATATTCCATTGTATGGAAACCCCATATTTTACTTACCAATACTTCAGGTGATAGATATTTTGGGTTGTTTCCACTTTTTGGCTATTATGAACAATGCTGATATGAACATTCAGGTGCAAATTTTTATGTCAGCATGAGTTTTCATTTCCCTTGAGTACATACCTATGTATATATACCATCATATGGTAACTCTGTGTTTAACCCTTATATGCCATTTTGAGCCTGGAGCTGGCTTCATGATATAACTATATCCAGGCATGCCAGACACAAGCATCTGCTCTCAAATGGTCTTATTTCGCTGGGCTCCATCTTAGACCCTCTACTTTTCTTGCATTCAGATTCTTCCTTACATCTTCATACAAATCCAGGGCTTATAATACCAACCAAATGCCTATCTTTAACACAGACTGCTTCTCTGGACTTTAAATCTCTATATCTAAATGCTCATTACCATATAGGTCTTTTTGAATATTCCACAGGGACTTCTAAATCATTCTTTTATTCCCCTGCATTCCAATATACTTCTCCTCCTATACATTCTAACTGGGTGAGTGACACATCCTAATAAGAAGGCCAATAGCCATACAAGGCTCATTCTTTCCCTTTATGTGATCCATCACGAAACCCTATTAGTTCAGTTTCCTAAACATATCATGAATCTGTCCCCTCATCTCTGCTCTCAAGTTTTCTCTGTGCAATAGCCTCTTAACTTTTAATTCTCTAGATCATCCCCTTCCTCCTTCATCTGTTCTTCCTCAGGATTGGCAGAAGGATTGCTCTGAAGCACAAATCTAAATATACCACTCCCCTGCCTAAAATCTTTCAATGTTTCCCAATAATCTGCAGAATAAAATGCAAACTCCTGGGCTTGGTGCACCAAACCTTTCACAATCTGACTCACATGATCTCTTGAACTGCTTCTTTGACTCTTCCCTTCCTGTGTCCAGATACACCAAAATCTGTTAGAAGTCCTCAGATGAGCTGTAAGTATTTTCACCTTCATGTCTTCACATCAGTTACCTATCCATAGACTGTTCTGTCCTCAGGCCACTCTGTGGTTTGGCTAAACTCTACTATAATTCTTCGTATGATGAACAAATAAACATATATTATAAAAATATAATTATCTTTTAGTTCTTCAAAATATCTTGATCTTTTGGTAAGAATTTTCTGTAATCTCAGTTTGACATGGTTGGATTCTTTAGGCAGCTTGTACATTCTTTCACCATAAACATTATTGGGCTATATTTTAAATGTCCCTTTACTGGTCTGACTTCCTCAATTCACTGTTAGTTTTTTGAGGTATGGGACTACATATATTTCATCTTTGTCATTTCAGCACTGTGTATATTGGTAGGCACTGAATAATGTGTTGAATGAATGCATGAATTCTAAATGCTTCAAATATTCCAAGAACCATCAGATCTTATGTTTCAGATTCTCTGAGTTTCATCTGACCCAACTTCTTCCATGCCTAGAGCTAGTGACAGTAGTAAGTACTTGATATGGCAATACTGGTGGTCCCCTTATTGCAATGGCCTTTTCTTACACCTGTTTTCCTGCCAGCTGCTTGTTTGCTTTTTTTTCTGATTCTCACAGTTATTCTTATTGCTTTGCCTCAGATTTGGCAAGGATGGCTGCTTAGACTGGTCTCCAAAGGCCACAAGGCTTGAACTCACTCTGTGGCTTGTGAGGGATCTGTGTGTGCCTGGTCTTCATGCTGAGACTTTATTATTCTATGTAGCCCTGCAGGTGATTTGCTTTGCAAATGGATATAATGGGAAATGAAACATTTGCCTCTGTAATAGCAATTGCTTAACCACCAAAAAAGAGTCCAAGTAGTTTTACAAGATTTCTATAAGTTTCTTCTGATTCTCCCTTTAAACAGTTGAATTTACTAGTTAGACTTTTAAAAAGGAAGGGATTGGGGGTGATATGGGAATTCAACCCTTTTTTCCCACACATAGTTTTAGAATCACTTCTTTAAACATCTGCTTCTGTTGTAAGGAAATAGCTTTTATTTTAGTACCCCCATGGGGCTTCCAATTCCCCTCATTCAAATGAATGTATTTGCAGTTTGGAGGAAGAATTAACAGGGCTGTTGAATGTTGAGTGGGAAAGTGAATGCATTTTAGGCAAAAGAGGCTCTTGCTTGTACACATAAAATGTGAAATGCTGTATAAAAAATATAGTTGACGTCTAATTCCAAAAGTTTATTACTAGTCTCCTAATTAATCAACACAATTTTTTGATTTTTTTTTGTCATTTGAGTTTTCATTGGTAGCTTCAAAGTTCTTTGTGTTTGTATATTGATTAACAGGGAGTATAGAAAAATAACTTAAGAAAAATGTTTAGCTTTTTAATATTTCATACAGTATTCTGAATGGACAAAAACCCAATTATAGTGGTGATTGTCTAATTTAGTGTTTATCATCAAAAAGTAGTATTTCCCATGTTTTTGATCTCTGAGGAGTTTATGGTTTAAAGACATTTGTAAAGATTCCAGACACAAAATGGAAATCTATTTTGTAAAGCAGAGAGAGACAACTGTGGTATTGTAAGGATTGAAAGTAGTTACAACACAGAATTGTTTTTTTGTTTCAAATATGGTATTTTGAAGAAATATGAATAGTTTTCAAGCCTATCAGTCCCCTCAGACATTGCCAATAAGATCAAGTCTGGAGAAAATAAAAGCAAAACATATAAAGTAGTAACTTTCATAATCAGACGTTGTTTATGCCAGGACATAAATGAGATTTACAGATGGGTATGGAGGACATCCGCACTGAGTGTGACACGCTGAATCACTTGCTTGTAATTTGCTTCAGAGGTTTCCTTTCTGAATTTCTCAAGTAATTTTCAATTCTGAAAATTTCTACCGGTTGTTTCAGAATTGTTTCCTTAATTATTTGTAAATATGTTTTTTGAGATTACAACCTAGGTACTCTTAGGCTCAGAAAATAAAAAAATATATCTCTAAATCTGTTAGAAAAATCAAGCATTCCTCTCAGTACTGTTTGCATACCTCCCCATCCTCTGCTTCAAAAAGAGAGACCCAGGAGAAGTTAGGATTATAAAGCACAGATTTATTGCACAGACTTGCAAACTGCCATTTATGGGTTACCACAGTATGAAAACTACAAGAAGCTGCACAGCAAATAACAACCAGAACAACAGAAAACAAAGGGGGTTGGAGAAGGGTAGAGGGCAAAGAAACAGCTTCTTCAGTTGCTTTTTGTTGATGACTGTCTCCTGAAAGTCGTAAATACAACTGGGTGTAGAAACAGAGTCAACCCAAACTTGTACTTTTATGGAGTAACATGTGAATACAGTACACACTGGGAAAGATATTTTATGAGGAAGCAGTCTTTTGATGGAATGCATTTCATAAATTTTATGCTTGACTATATAAAAAGAGATAAAGTGAAAAGCCAAGTCATTTTCTAAGTTAAGAGCAAAGACTCGTTGAAGTGACATGTTTTTTCTTTGCACTGGAGTTTAAGCTCTGAGGGAAGGCTTTTGGAGAGTTGGGTTAGAGCTTTTCAAGTATATTGACAATAGCAACAGACAGATGTCTTGTTTAGCTTCTGAGTAGGTTTTCTCTTTCTTTTTATGTGTTATTGCTAAATATTGTTTTCTACCTGTTGTCACATAATGAAAATGGCTGTCGGCAATTCAATTCTTACTACCAATCACGTAAGCTTGATGTGGGAAGATTCACTAAGATTAAACAACAATAACACATCAGCAGTAGCAGCAGCAGCAGCAACACTGACTCTTATTGTTAACAATAATGAGTAAGTTCAGTATCAGTCATGTAAGCAGTACACCGTCGGACTTAAAGGATATTGACAATTATTCAAACCTCTTCACCAACTCTGTCCCTTCCCTGCCAACTCCCAGGCAATATTTCACAGCAATCGGAAGCCTAATATTATCAACATATATTTATTTATTTGCTTATTTATTTAACAAACACTTATATGGCACTTCCCATGTGCTAGACACTGTTCTAAGTTCTTAACAGATCCTGATGGGGTAGATATTCTTTTTTTCTTTAATTTGCAGATAAGAAAATGGAGGCAAAGCAGCATATCATTGCCCTCCCAAGGCCGCATAATATATAAGTATTTGAACTCAGGTAGTTCAGCTCCAGAATCTGTACCCTCAATTACTAAGCTATAGACTTCTTCTTCAAATGAAGAGTTTATATAGACAGGATACATTTTAGAGATGAAAATACTATAGTAAAGAGGAACAATATATTGACAGCCATGAATACATTATCTCTAAACAATATAAAGGTCTAGTAAATTGCTGACTGGCTTTCCCAGAAAGGAACTGAGACCTAGCACATTTAATGGAGAGGCCAAAAGGTTTAAAACCCAGGCTGTGAGGGGATCACAAGGCTTCAGAAAGACTCTAGGTGTATTTGGAAAAGGGAATTATGGCAAGTAAGATAGATATCCACATGTTCTTCTGAACAGACTTGACTGTTTTAGAATATTAACCAGATCTGAACACCTTAATAATTTTTTATTTTGTGCATTTTGTTTCATTCTGTTTATTATTCGCTTCTTCGTCTTCTCCTTTCCTCTCTCCTCCTTCTCCCTCGTCTTCCGCCTCCTTCTTCACAAATTAATGCCAGAATTGTGTGTTCTATACAGCAATTTAAGATTTTATTTTTTGTTTATTGAACACAAAGCACACAAGCTCTCATATTAAGCACACTTAGTGTGATTTAAACTGCAAATTGATGGTCCAAGGGTAAATTCAAATCCACATTGATGTGTGGGTTTGTGTTAGCACACATGGTGTTATATTTGTGTTTTTAATTGAGTTAGTAGCTATATAAGCCAGGACAAGCTTACAACAATAACACACACACACACACACACATCTCAGCAGTTTCAAATAACAAAGTTTTATCTCTCACCCATGTTATATATATATCATGGGACGACAGTTGTACTGAATTGTCTTCACTCTGGACCTGGCGTGATGAAGCAGCCACTATTCTGGAATATTAGTTGCCGTAACAGAGAGGAAAGAACTTTGGAAGGTCTTACATTCACAATTAAAACCTGATCTACAAATCACTGGCCAGAACTGGTCAAGTGGCCCCATCCAGCCACTAGGGCAACAGGTCTTGCTATCCCAGCCTAAGCCCCAGGACTCCCAGAGTGCAAACATTTGAAAGTCAGAAGATTGGGTTTTTCTTTCGAAGAAACAGAGGATTTGACAACATTGCTCCCCAATCCTTGCTAGGAAACAGTTGGTTAGAGCTGAATAGTGGGTGTCTCCTTTATATAAATTATGTGGCAAGTCTCCCATTTACAAACTTCACCTAATCTCCCTGAGTAGGTGCCTGCGACCATATTTATTGTTCTTGCACTGCACCTTTTCTTATAGAGAGTTTAAAATGAAAGTGTTTATAATCATGTCTATTAAAAGTGGAAAAATAAAAGACACACACACATACACACACACATAAACAAAGAACAAAAAATCTCCCCAGGTTTCAAGAAGAATGAAGTAATTTTTTTTTAGGAAGTTAAAAAAATGTTTCTGGTTGCTTAATAGTACTTAATGTTGGGGGGAAAAAGTCTGTGTCAAAATTTACTTGATTTGTCCTCTGAGGATATTTAAATTATTTAACACTGGTCTAAATACATCTAAGAATGGGGTACATATAGATTAATTTATTTTTTCTTAAAACATCTTTTAAAGTTTCACTTGGGGCTTAGGTTTAAGAAATTATTATTCAATATACATGATTTGTTACAATAGTTCAGGCTAGGTGGAATCTAAAATAACTTTATGTGAATGATGAAAGGAACACTAGCCTTGATGAGATCTAAAATAACTTTATGTGCCTGATGCCATGCTTTTTTCCTCTCACTATTGTAGATATTCTTAAGGATCTTATTTTCTCTAAAAAATTCACTAGGAAAATTCATATACATTTTCATCTTGACAATAATAGGGAAAGAGTTCAACTTAGTTGATTACTTGCCAGATAAAATAATTATTAATGTAAATAAATTCAATATGAATTTTGTTGTTCAAAAGAACATTGGTCAGCCAGTATTTGAATTTTATATTAATCATTTTTGGAATTTTTGAATGCATGGTTGAAAGTAAGATTAAAACATTTTCTAAATGGCACTGGACACTACTGAAGTCAAACCGTAACACGATATTATTTACATTTCATTTTAGAGGATGATCACTTCTAAATGATACATATTTTGGGATTAATCTATAGAATCTAAAAATTGGTATTTCATTTACCACTACTGTGAGTTGACCTCTACATATTGTAGAGAACAATTTTTTTTTTTACCTTTTACTATGAGATGAAGTGCAGCTATTTTACCCTGAATATGAAGTGTCACACTTTAAAGTATATTAAAATTTAGATGGCTTAATATGTATTGCCAAATCATATGACTGGCCACAGGTAGCTGAGTTAATAATTTTGAAGAATGACAACTCAGTGTGTTATTCTTTTCAAATGAAAGCTGTAAAAACTCACTCTGCCTATTCTACTTTTAGAAGTTAATATAAGTTCAATCTATTTCCATATTTCAATTGTATCTGAATTTAAAATGCCTGGTTTCATCCATCTCTTACAGTATCTCTGAGTCTAACCATTTCCCAAAATATTTTCTAAAGTGCATATAATAGTCTATTTGGGGGAAAAAACCCTTATAGTAGGTTAGCTTTTGTGCAGGCTAATCAAAGTATGGATAGTTAAAGACACTCTCCTTAAAACAGGTTGTTAAACATTTTAGATAAAGGTGCGACTCAGTGAAGTTTGAGTAGGCTCCAATTTCTCTTTTTCTAAGAGTGAGTTGAAATCACAGCATATTCAGATAAATACAAGTAGCCATAGTTTCTGGAGGGTGGGGATTTGGGCATCCCCTTTAGGAACTTTGATCAGGTACATTACTTATCAGCTTTACATATTAAGAAGGACAGCTTGATCACAATATAGAGAATCCCTAAGCAATTTTTTTTTCTTGTTTTTCTCACATGTTCATTACCATCCCTAATAGTCCATGGGCTATTTTTTGCTAGGTACTTTTCTTTTTCTCTATCAAATTTTTGTTTTCTAATTTCAGCATTTTAATCTCCTTGTTGGATTTCTTGTTATATACATTCTTATCAGTTTTGTGACATGTCCATTATCTCTTGATAAAAATACACCTATTATTTTAGTACTGAAAACATGGTCTGGAAAATCTTGAGTCCTTCTCTTTCCATTTTTTCCTTGCTTTTTCTCTGAGATCTTTGAACTTTACTTTCCTGATGTCATACACAACTGCTTGATAGCCTGTATAATGGTGTTGTCATTTTGTCCCAAGGTCTCAATGATTTCCTTCATCAACCCTTTCTTCCACTGAGTCAGAATGGTGTTGAGAGAGGTACTTCTCATTCCTTTTTCAACCTCCAGAGAGATTAAGTTGTCAGCTAGGCAAGTAAAGCATTTGTCAGATTCTCTACTTTTAGCTAGATGAGAATGTCCAGCTAGTTGAAGGCTTTCTCTATGGAACATCACCTCTAAGTTCATTTTTTCTTCACTAGTAGGAAAGCAATATTTACAAAAACTCCTAGTTATCCAGCTTTCAACTGTCTGTAGCCTCACTGAATAGTGCAGTATCTAATAAATAGTTGTTCAATAAATTGTTGTTGAATAATATATTAAATGATTGATTCCTGCCTGGTCTTTTATGTACTAAAACCTTGTCTGTTTCTCTCTTTATTCTTACACATTTGCTTTCTCTATGCTCTCCCCTCAGGTTTGCAGATTTCAGTTCATGTCTTCTACATGTCATGCAGCATTTTGTGCATGGTGGCCTTCCTCCTGTATTGAATCATGAGATCTAACCAATGGGAAACCAACAAGAATTTGCTAACCATATTAAGCTTTCAACCTAATTTTATTGATTATTCATATTGTATAAATTTTTATTCTCCTGTCTGAAGCTTTAAGTATTGTATCTAACGACCTTTCAAGTTAGTTGGGATTGAGAACAGATAAGTTCCTCCTGCAAGTTCCTCTTTTCAGGCTATGCGTGGTGTCTTTCATAACACCCAATTGTATAGTTTTATCACGTCTATACTTCAGTTTAAAAGATCCTACTGAATGTCTACTTTATGATCCCACATCTTTGAATTTTAAGTTGTTTTTACTATAAGAAAACACTAGAATTGCCATAAGAATTCATATATTTAAAAGATGCTTTCCAGCATGTAAAAGTATCAAAGTATGTTCATTGCACAAGCAGTTAAAACATGTGTGTTGTAGATTTCAACAAAGACCTTTTATCTTAGACACAAGATTATCTGATTATTAAAACACACTCACATCTCAAATCCTCAGTTCTCTTATAATGTCATGACCTTTAACTGCAAGAAGAGATGTAAATACTGCTTGTTCTCATAATACTTAAGCCAGTAGAGGAGCATTTTGATTTCTTTAGGCTTTTCCATTTATTCTCAGAGGATTAGCTAAATTGATGAGTATTTGATGGGGGTTCGATGCATTTGGGCAGGAAGAGAGCAAACTTTTCTATTAACTGTCAAATATGTGTCAATATGTGGTGCCTTCCCTGTATTTAACAGCAATTCACTAAATCGTCACCCAGAATTCTGTCTGCCTACTAGTACCTTAAAGTTTTGCAGCACATAGAATTCTATGGCTTTTACTTTGAAAAAGCCTGAAGTGTTATACCTGTAATGTAACTTCAGGACTCCAAGGATATAGAGCAGTGGTCTTCAAAATTAACTATATACAGAGAAGTTTTTTAACATGTTGATGCCTGGGATCCATTCGCAGAGATTCTAGAGTACAAAATTTTAAACATTCAAATTTTTAAAAGCTTCCCAGGTGATTTTAATGTATAACCAATTTTGAGAACCACTGATGTAATGCAGTGCTTCTTAAACCATAGTATGTATACAAATCACCTGCGGATCTTGTTAAGCTGCCGAGTCCTTTTCAGGGGGCCTGAGAGTCTGAATTCCTAACAAGCTCCCAGGAGAAGCTGATGCTTTTGATTCATGGACAACTCTAGAGTAAGTAATCACATAGAATTTCTCTTTCTTTTTCCTCTTTGTCCTATTATTCCACTCTCCAGAACTTTGATGCGAGTTTTAATTCCATACCATATTCCTAGATTCTTTTTCTTTCCAACTTTACTTGTAGGCTTTTGCTCACAAGTTTTTCTAAGAGCTTGTTCCTGTCTAATGAACCAGGACATAGAGAGGCATTCCTTGACCCTTGTGCCTTTTCTAATAGGAAGGCCAACTTACATTTATGGCACACATAATTGGTGAGTGCCTTAGGCAGGAGAATAAATATAACTCTGGTCACTGGAAGGTTTCCTTCAGCGGCCCCATCTCCCAGGTCTCAAGTTGAAAAACTGCCTTTTATAGCTCCCATGGAAGTCCTTCTTGTTAACTTCTGGGACAAACTGTATCTAAGTGATCTAGCCAACCATCCTCCCCTGCAGCTAACCTCTGCTTAGTTGCTTGTTGTTGATAATTAGCTCTAATTTGGCCCAGTTTCTTGAACTTTGAAAGCGATATTCCAATATCCAATATTTTGTTTTAAAACTCATAGTCTTTTCTGTTTCTTTTTCTCTTTCTTACTTACTAAGAGACTCTCAGATCTCTGAACTACATTAATGGTGTTTCTCAAATTTTATTGTGTGCGAGCATCATCTGGGCTGCCTATTAATAACAATGATTTCTGACTTCATATTCGGAGATTCTGATTTGGTAAGTCTGCAGTGGGCCCCAGTATCTGCATCTTTATTAAGTGCCCCACTAGTGTGATTTTGTTGTAGGCAGTCCAACCCTTGGAGAAACATTATATTTGATCTGGCTTCTCAAACTTTGATGTGTATTTGACTCACCTGGGGATCTTGTCACAATGCAGATTTTGGTTTAGCATTTCTAGGGTGAGATATTTCTGACAAGCCTTAGTGGACGTCCAGTGAGCCACAATACTCTGAGTACTAAGGCTTTAGATTATATAATTAATACCACACAATTCAGACTTATAAGTGTATACTATCTAATATCTAATCTAATATCTAATATTAGATATTATTAGATATTAGATATCTAATATTAATATCTAATATCTAATCTAATATGTAATCTAATATATTTTTAATCTTATCCCAATGGTTAAAACATAAGCTTCTTAGGGGCAAAAATCTCAAATCATACAATACCAAACTTGGATGGGACCTTCTAGATAATTAATCCAGAGGTCCTTTGCCTAAGCTTAACCCAAGAGCCCAAATCTTCAGCTCTACCTAATTCTGTTTAAAGAAAAATTTAAATTTAAATGTCTGCTATATAGCCAGTGGTTAGAGCCTTTAAGAAAAAAATGTCATCTAAAAAGATTTGACTTTCCCATTTTTCTCAGGCTCTAACTAGCTTCTGAAGGCCTTAGAGTCTGGCAGTCTGTTGAAATCTATTTCCTTTCCTTACAGTTCAGGAAGAGAAGGCTGTTGGTCAGCATCACACTGCTAATTGTTGAAGAGCTAGGATTAGGCCTTAAACTTAAGTAAGCCTGGATGCATAGTGGCAGCCCAGTGCCTATTTGTTTATTGACTTAAATAAGGTCTGCATCATGGTGCTGATTTTAAAGGTTCCCTGAACCTGTAGCTTTTATAAAAAGACATAGCCCTGTTTTACTTTAGTATTAAACATCAAAAGTTATAAAAGACTGCCCTGGATATTCATTGTTGATGGAGATAAGGTTGGTCTTTGCCTTTTGCTTGCTTTGGTAGGCTTAACATAAGAGAAATCTATCTAAAACATCAATAAACTGGCATTTCTGGTATTGAAAGGAAACCTCAGCTTTTTCAAACCTCCTTTATAAGCAAGATGAAGTTCTTTTCCGTCATCTCCTGTGGAGTTTATTAGAATGAAGAAAAAGAAAAGAAAATTATTTAAGAGAAAAACTGAATCTAAAAGCCTGGTATAGACGGAACAGAAATTTTGAAGCTGAATAAAGCTGAACTGAATCAAAATCCGGCCACCTTCTGTGTGACAGGCCCTAAGCAATTTATTTTAGCATCTATGAACTGATTTCCCATCTGTGAAATGGAGATAATAATAATTAACTGCAGAGATATATATAATTATAAAACATGATAAGATATATATAACATAATACACAGCAAAGAATAATCATTAGGTGTCTTCCTAGATTTCTTACATATTATAGCTACTGCAAATTCTCATTGCTTTTGCATATTTGCTTTCTCTGAGTAAAATGTATATTTTAGTATCTTTAGTCTATTTAAATCCTGGAAGTTTTACACAGATGACTTTAAGGGCATAAATATAGATGGGAGATTGTGGTAAAAACATTCGAATATATGTATTACTGTAGAACCTTTTTAATAAAAGCCAGGTCAGGTGTTAAGAATAAAATTTATGAGAAAGACAAGATGATTCATTTGTACTGAATTATAAAACTGAAGATTATTAGCTCTTTAGAAAATGATAATTTGGTAATATAAATCATCCTTCTGCAGCATTTGCTATAAATGGTCTAGTGTTTATTGTCCTTCTTGAGGAAAATTCTGTCTATAGTGGAGAGTTTTCTTATTTGCTATGTCCTTGCAAAAATAATTACATTTTTTTATGTTCATTTCTTTAACCCCAGAGTTCTCAACCAGAAGCAATCCCCCCTCCTTCTCCCAAAGGGGACATTTGGCAATGTCTGGAGATATTTTTGGTTGCCTGATTGGAGCGAGGTGCTACTGGCATCTAGGAGGTAGAGGTCAGGAATGCTGCTCAAAATCCTACAATGCACAGGACAAATTCCTCACAATAAAGAATTATTAGACCAAAATGTCAATAGTGCTGAGGTTGAGAAACCCTGATTTAATCTATAGAATGATTAAAACAAATGGTATAGTGTCAAAAATCTGTGGCTTTAAACCATGCTTTCTTAAATGGGAGCAATATTGTTTTCAAGGGAGCTTGAATTGGTTCTTGGTGGGTGAAAAAATCTTAGATATTACAATCAATTATGGCCCTCCAAAGATCAACCCTACTCAACAATATCAAGAGATATGTAACATATCTGTGATGTTAGCATTTCACAGGGGTAGGAATGGGAATGATTAAGAAAAAAATGTCTACGTAGGCTCCTTAGTGGGTGATAATGAAAAATAATTGAGAAACACTGCTCTATTTTATAGGTATATGTTATCAGGGAAATCTTTCACTCACTAAATTATGCCCATATGCCCTGCTGTATTTATTCTCTTCCTTTTTGTGCCTTTTAGGCATTGTGATAGTCAGTCAGACCATGGGACCTGGGAGCAGTAATGGGAACTGATCCACCCAAGAGCTCTCCACCACCCCTTGGCTTCCTTCTGACTTAGTATTCCAAGTTAATTCTGCCACAAACACCCTCTACATACTCACCCATTCTCTCTTGCTCTTTCTTAAATAATCCTCCCTTTTTCTTCTTTCTCTTATTTCTTTGGTCCACTTTTCATTCTACTATCGAGTCAGAAAATAACCCTACATCTGGCTCTTCTCTGTCTAAGGAAAAGAAAGTCAATAGTTTGAAGGAAAATTGAACATACAGTGGAACTGTTGCTTCAGCCCTGACAGTACCAAATGCTCTTCTGAATGTCTACTCATTTCCTCCATCCTTTCCCTCATCTGCTTTTCCTTAGACACCAATATTTAATTCATCCAATCAACAAATATTGCTTGAGTGCCTTCCATAGGTGAGGCACAGTAAATTCTCCCTCATGGGGAATAGATGTTCTAAAAGAGGGTGCAAAAAATAAACAATAAACATAATAAATAAGTAAATCATATAGTATGCTAAATGATAAGTGCTACGGAAAACTATACAGCAGGATAATGGGGATTTGGAGGTGCTAGGATTAGAGGACAGTTTGCAAAATTAAATAGATTGATCAGCGTTTGCTTCACTTAATATATATAACAACATATTTCTTAATCATAGCTAAAAATAGCTAATGATTTTTAAGACTTTAACATTTGCTGCTTCCATTTCGTTTTGACAAAGATACCTGTGAAGTAGATAGTATTGTTATCATCTCCACTTTGCAGATGAGGCCACAAAAGCAGAGAACATAGGTAACTTTCCTAAGGTCCTGCTGGGAAGTAGCAGAGCCACATCCAAACCCAGAGAATCCTGCTTTGCAGTCTCACCCCTAACTGATACGTTATGTTGCATTTCTACTGAGTTTAATGACGTTACAACTAAATTGCTGTTTAATTACTTTTCATAGGCAATATAGCACAGTGATTGTAAAGTAAAAACATTACACCTGACACTTATTAAAAATGGCAAGGAAGTCTTTATTTATGACTATTGTGGTAGAAGAGAGAGAGAGATTGAACTCAACTCTGAGTACAGCAAAGACAGCTGGAGATTTGTAGCCAATGAGCAGAGTGAAGGAGTCAGTGGATGAAAAGTACTAGGAAGAACTAGATTCAGTATCAAGTATAGGATGATTCTTGCTAAACTGACTTAACAGGATTCTTTGCTAAAACTGAACTTAGCAAGCCAAGCATGGGACAGGGGCCACATTTTAGGTCTAGGTGAGAAGAGAGCTCAGAGGAGGCTGACTAAAGTTTGGTCAAGGAGGGAGTTCTTGTCGTGGTTAAGAGAGTGGACCCTGGCACTAGCCTACTGGATCTGATGGGTGGCTCCCACCTACCACCTGAATGACCCCAGGCAAGTCACTTAAGCTTTTTGTACCTCAGTTCTCCATGTATGCTAGCTCATAGGGTTGTTGTGAGGGCTAAAGTAACATTAAGCACCATTTACTGAGTATTCACCATGTGTTATTCTAGACACTGTCATTATATTGGGAGTAATTGCACACCTGTGAGGTAGGTACTATTATCTCCATTGTACAGATGAAGAAACTGAGGCTCATGTAACCTATTTAAAGATTCAAAACGGGCAAGTGGAAAAGGCTACATAAGATCTTGTTTCTAACTGACTCTAAAGCCTTTTTTCCCCCATCTCTCATTATCTCACTTTGTATTAATAAACGGGTGTTATCACAACCTTGCAAGAAATAAACCAAGCACGTGTCTAGGATTTCTCTGGGGAGAAACCATGGTGGTTAATCTTGGCAGGGGGTGGTGGTGGAGTTTTAAAACTACACCCTGTCTCAGGAAACATATCCCTTCTCCCTTTTAAGGTTCCCCTTCCGTCTCTCTTCTTGATCCCTGCACCTCCCTCTCCTCTGCGACCTAAGGCCTGTGCCAGAGTTTTTTCTTTCTCTCCTTTGCCTGCGTTTTTCACTCTGTCACTGCTGGCTCACTCCCTACTACCTGTCGAGTGCTCAGGTCTTTTGCATCTTCTTCAGCCTCACAACTCACCTTAGATAGCACCCTATCTCGTTCTTTCCCTTCCCAGGCAGCCTCGTCGTACGTCCCATGTACAACTTTTGCCTTTTCTTCCTCAGCTGCTATTTGCTCTTCAGCCTTTCCCAATTCGCCTTCCACTCCTGATCACCCGTTCTCACTGCGCTTAACCTGCCTCTGGGATTTATGCTGTGGACACTCGTTTCTATCCAAGACTCCCTACACTCTTAGTTTCTGGGCATGCTTCTCTTGTGGTCTTCCTCCTACTTTTCTGACCATTCCTTGTCAGCCCCTTATGCCCATACCAAAGTGATGGTGCTCTGCAGGGTTTCGCCTTGACGATCTTTTCCCCTCACACTGCACATTATCTCACTACTTTCATGTGTCCCTGTTTCATAGATCCGTATCTATGGCCAGATGTCACTCCTGAGCTCCTGATTCATGTGTTATCCTACTATCCACTGAATATCTCCGTAGATGCATTACATCTAAGAGTAAACTTATCTTCTCCCTTCCCGTGGTAAATTTATTTGTCCTCTAGTAGTTCTTATCTTGGGTATTGGTGCCACACCATTCAGGCAGCTCCCAGGGCCACATGTGGCCCTCCAGATCCCCAAGTGTGTCCCCTTAACCGAATCCAAACTTCACAGAACAAATCCCTTTATGAAAAGTATTTGTTCTGTATAATTTGGATTCAGTCAAAAGACCTCACTCAAGGATCCAGAAGGTTACATGTGGTTCCAAGGCTGCAGCTTCCCCACTGTCTTCCACATCTTACACTTCAGTCCATACACCACAGCATGATGTGGTGGGACCTCCTGAGCTAGCCTGTTCTTGCCTCCTCTTTCTCCATGCCCCTGCCTTAGAACTCATGGTCAGACCACACAGAATGAGTTGATTCTTACTGCTGTTTCACACTTCCATGACTTTATTCACACTGCCTCCTCTACTCAAAATGTTCTTTTCTTTTTTGTCCTTCTGAAGAACTCCTACTCATCCTCCATAGCTGACATAAAATGTCAACTAATTTAGGAAGCATTTCTACCTGAAATCTCAGGGGCAACTGAGCGGTAATTCCTCCCGGTAAATTGCGTATGTATATTTAGTATAGCTTCTTTAACAGTTAAATTGTCTCAATTTGGGTATCAAAGCTGTTTAGAGGTTGAACATTGGATTTAAATCATTCATCTATTTGGATTTGAATCCTTCATCTAACTCAAGAGCTTTGTGTCTTTGGGCAAATTACTTTCCCTTCTCTACACATATAAAACAGGGATTAAATATAGGTACTTAGCATTACCAAGAACATTAACTGAGATACTCACAGAAAGTGTTTGGCACATCAGACCTCATCACTTTCCTGCTCTCGACATTTCAGTGGGGTCCAATCATACTTAGTGTAAAATTCAAATTATTGTCTTTTGCTGTCTAACTATATTCAGTTTTAACTTCAGAGGGAGAGAGTTTGGAAAGTGAGGGGTACCTGTACTTATCATTGCCTTTACAATCCCGCATGATGCAGCCAGCCCTTGGCTATATTTCTGACCTGATTTTCTACCATTCTCCTTTTGCTCTCTCACTCTGTCCTTATTGGCAACCTGGCTCTTTTTGACTGTGGCATCTAAACTCTTGCCTCAGAGCCTTTGCTCCTGCCATGTGCTCTGTCTGGATTGTTCTTCCCATGAATGTCCAAACGCAAGCTGTTGCTCAAAGGTCACTTAGGTACCTTATCTAAAGTAAGCCCCCTTCACTTCATTTTCCTCTGGTCTTTAATTTTCTTTATCACACTTATCATTGCTTGACAGATTAGTCATTCTTTTGCTTGTTTTGGCCACTCTCAGTTCGCTGCAATGTAAATGCCATGACTGCAATGACTTTGTTTACTGCTATATCGTCAGATCCAGAATAATGCTTGACTTATAGTAAGCATTTGAATATAATTGTTGAATGAACAAATGACTAAATGAGTGGATTATATTAATAGTATTACTTTTCCTCATTAGATGTTTCCTAAAAGGCAGAGATCACATCCTTTTTGTCTTCCTACACTAAGTTCATTGATTTGTAAATTGTGTTCCTTGGAGCCTGAGGGGTTTTCACTGACTTTCTTCCGAGGTCCAGCTTTCCTGGTTTTAGGGTTAGAGTAGCTATATTTTATTTGTTTTATATATTGATCTGTAATAATGGTTTCACTGCTAAAAGGCTTTGAAATCCACAGACCTAGTGTAATTCCCAACACATTCAATAAATGTTTGCTGGATGAATGAGATGAGAAATGAGAAAAAGCTGCCAGAAACATTGTCTTCAACGTGAAGAAACTTAGAGCTGACATTTGCTTGAATAACCGCCAAAATTAACGCACCAATTAATTTTAATTTGCACCTGCAACTAATTAGATTTGATTATTAGATTGAAAATAATTTTAAAATTTTTTAAAATAAGCATAATGGTTTTTTCTGTGCGCCAAGCTTTTATTTGGTTTTTTTTTTTATGATTATTCAGTGAACACCAGTGCTAAATATAAAAACAGTAAGTGTTAATTAAATTACCAACCATAAAGTAATTACTTTATTATTATTAGCAAAATAAAAGAAGATGATGATTCAACATTCTCCACATCCTACTAAAATATTTATTACTAAAATATTCTACATCTTCAAGATATTTAGTGATATTTGATTTGGACCGGATTAAATTTTTATTTGTATTTGATGACTCTTGAAAATATCACATAATCGCTCTTGATTGGCATATATAAGTAAATGTAAATAAACTCATTTGGTTTGAAAAAATTAGGAATGGCCATAATGAAGTAAAACTTAACATTCATTTTACTTATTTTATTTAGCTTAACATAAAACATAAATGGTAATAATACAAATATTATAGCCATAAAAGGTCAAAGGGTTCTATTTTACAGAGTATCTTCTTATTTGTGACTGAAAAATTCATATCTTAGGTCTTTACCATAGTAATTTTCAAGAAAAGTATTTTGATTTTCTTTCAGGTTCCATCTTCCCGTTTCTAAGAAAAAAAAGAGAAGATGGAAAGTAGTGGTGATGGTGGTGGGGATTTGAGGTGAAAGCTGAGAATAGACAGAAATCAGGATGAAGGTAGATTTCATGGCCATCACAAAGAAGGAGGAAACTAATTCTGGCCCTGAAGCTAGATGTGCCTGTTAGCCAGAGCTAGTTTGTGTATGAAAAAGCTAGAGGGTCTGAAAATCACTGGGAGGCATTTGCACCACATTGGGAAAAAACAGGACTGTGTTCCATGGCTAAAGTGAACTGAAGAAAAATGTGTCGAGGTAGTCCAAACTGCTTACTGATGAGTGATCTAGTTAGATTAGAGAGATATCACTACTTATAAAATCAAATTATCTAATCAGTTTGAAAAGTAAGAAAAGTGATATAGTTGACATTGGAAATGCTTTTGACAGCTTTGTCACATTGACAGTCAACATGTTTGGGCAGTTTTAGATTATCTGAGTGGGCACTGAAGGAAATGTTTTTCATTCTTGAGGTCTAGGGAACTCTCACATCATGGTGGTATTTTGAGCCATAGGAATTAAAAATGCCACGTCTTTCATTTTTGAGTTAGTTTACCCTATGATTAGCTTTTAAAAAATGAAGCCTTAAAATCTCTTCACAGACCAATGTCAAAACGAACATATTTACACACATAAACACAAACACAGATTGAGTTTCACTTTACATTATATGATACCAATGTCAAACCATGCAGTAGGCAAATTTTAATAAAGCATGTAACAGTAATATGTTGATGATTATTTATTTATTTATTTATTATTAAACAATTAATTATTTATTAAAGCATGTAACAACAATATAAAGTATAGAAATTTACTTTTGGAAAATACCCTAAAGAACATGTATTTTGACAAACCTATTTTACAGACACAGAATCTGAGATACAGAAAAAGTAACAAGTTCAGTCATACAGCCTAAGTCATTAGTAGGAGTCGGGTCTAGAATCAAGGTTTTTAGGCCCCCAGCACAGTGCTCTTTATCAATAAGTGTATAAGCGAAGTATGGATAGGTCATTTATTTAATATTTAGTTATTTATCCATTCAGATATTACTGCAAGTATTTGAATGAATGGATAAATATTCAAAGTAATGTTTGAATGAATAGATTGAAGATATATTTTTAAGTCAAGTCCTAATTTACGCAAGACATGTGACTATTTCCCCCAATAAATACACTTATGTCTATACATTTTCCTATGCATAAAACTTTGGCTACATCCCATAATACTTTCATTCCCTTCCCTTCTAAAAGTTTATAATTTATTTATTATTATTTATTTATTTCTATTTCAAAATATAAAGGGAATACAAACGTTTTTGGTACATGGCTTGTGTTGAGCAATAAATGTGCCCATCACTGGAATAGTCTTCATTGTACCTGTTAGGTGAGTTTTTGCCCCCCCCCGCTTCCTCCTTCCCCCTACTTGATTTCCAATGACTTTTACTTCCCCCTGTGCACTTGTGTGCCCATCGGTTAGTTCCAATTTATTAGAAAGTACATGTGGTGTTTGTTTTTCCATTCTTGAGATACTTCGCTTAGGATAATGGTCTCCAGTTCCTTGCAAATTGCTGCAAAAGGCATTAATTCATCCTTTTTTATGGCTGAGTAGTACTCCATGGTATACATATACCACATTTTGTTAATCCACTAATGAATTGATGGGCACTTGGGTTGATTCCACATCTTTGCAATTGTGAATTGTGCTGCAATAAACATTCGAGTGGCTGTTTAGTGTTTTTAAAGATACATGTATTCTATCATATTGCATTTGGCATTTGTTATCAATAATTTTTTCTATATTATTTATTATATTTATTTATTTATTATTTCAGATCACTGGAATTGTGAATTGTGCTGCAGTAAACATGCAACTGCAGTGTCTTTATGATAAAATGACTTCTTTTCCTTTGGGAAGATAACCAGTAGTGGGATTGCTGGATCGAATGGTAGGTCTACTTTTAGTTTTTTGAGAAATCTCCATACTGTTTTCCATAAGGGTTGTCCTAATTTGCAGTCCCACCAACAGTGCATAAGCATTCCTTTCCCTTTGCATTCATGCCAGCATCTATTGTTTTTGGTTTTTTAATAAAAGCCATTCTAACAGGAGTAAGGTGATATGTCATTGTGGTTTTAATTTGCATTTCCCTGATGACTAGTGATATTGAGCATTTTTTCATATCTTTATTGGCCATTTGTCTGTCTTCTTTTGAAAATCTTCTATTTATGTCTTTTGCCCACTTTTTAATGGGGTGGTTTGCTTTTTTCTTGCTGATTTGTTTGAGTTCTTTGTAGATTCTGGGTATTAGCCCTTTATTGGATATGTAGTATGTGAATATTTTCTCCCATTCTGTAGGTTGTCTATTTGCTCTGTTGATTATTTCCTTAGCTGTGCAGAAGCTTTTTAATTTAATTAAGTCCCATTTACTTATTTTTGTTGTTGCTGTAATTACCATTGGGGTCTTAGTCATAAATTCTTTGCCTAGACTGATATCTAGAAGTGTTTTCCCTACATTTTCTTCTAGAATTCTTATGTTTTCATGCTTTGCATTTAAGTATTTTATCCATCTTGAATTAATTTTTGTGAGCGGTGAGAGATAGGGGTCCTGTTTCATTCTTCTGCATGTGGCTATGCAATTTTCCCAGCACCATTTATTGAATAGGGCTTCTTTTCCACATTGTTAGCTTGTTGTCTGATTTGTCAAAGATCACTTGGCTTTAGGTAGATGGTTTTGCATCTTGTTCTCCTGTTCTGTTCCATTGGTCTATGTCTCTATTTTTGTACCAATCCCATGCTGTTTTGGTTACTGTAGACTTATAGTATAGTTTGAAGTCAGGTAATGCGATGTCTCCAGCTTTGTTCTTTTTGCTTAAGATTGCCTTGGCTATTCAGGCTCTTTTCTGGTTCCAAATGAAGCAAAGAAATATTTTTTCTACATCTGTGAAATATGACATTGGTATTTTGAATGGGATTACATTGAATCTGTAAATCACTTTGGGTAGTATGGACATTTAATAATGTTTATTCTACTGATCCATGAGCATGATATGTTTTTCCATTTGTTTGTGTCATTTGCAATTTCTTTCCTCAGCATTTTGTAGTTCTCCCTGCAGAGATCTTTCACCTCCTTGGTTAAGTATATTCCTAGGTATCTTATTTTCTTTATAGCTATTGTGAATGGTATTGAGTCTTTGGTTTGACTTTCAGCTTGACTGTTATTAGTGTGTAGAAATGCTATTGTGTGTGTACATTGATTTTGTAACCTGAAACTTTGCTGAATTTATTTATCAATTTGGGGAGTCTTGGGGGTCTAGTCTTTCTAGATACAAGATCATATCATCAGCGAAAAGCAATAATTTGACCTCCTCTTTCCTGATTTGAATACCCTTTATTTCTTTCTCTTGCCTGATTGCTCTGGCTGGACTTCCAGCACTATGTTGAATAGAAATGGTTACAGTGGGCACCCTCGTCTTGTCCCAGTTCTTAGGGGGAATGATTTCAACTTTTCCCCATTCAGTATGACATTGGCTGTGGGTTTGTCATATGTGGCTTTCATAATTTTGGGATATGTTTCATCTATGCCTAGTTTGTTGGGTTTTTTTTTTTTTTAATCATGAAAGGGTACTGGATTTTGTTGGATGCTTTTTCTGCATCTATGGAGATGATCATATGGTCTTTGTTTTTGCTTCTCTTTATGTAGTGAGTCATATTTATTGATTTATGTATGCTGAACCATTCTTGTATTCCTGATATGAAGCCAACTTGGTCATGGTGGATTATTTTTTTTATGTTCTGTTGAGTTCAGTTTGATAGTATTTTATTGAGGATTTTTGCATCTATATTCATAAGGCATATTGGTCTGTAGTTTTCTTTTTTGTTGTGTACTTTCCTGCCTTTTGTATCAAAGTGATACTGGCTTTGTAGAATGAGTTGGGGAGAATTCCCTCCTTCTCGATGTTATGGAATAATTTCTGCAGTATGGGTACCAGTTCTTCTTTGTAGGTCTGGTAGAATTTGGCTGTGAATCAATCTGGTCCGGGGATTGTTTTTGTTGGAAGACTTTTTAATACTGCTTTAATCTTGCTGCTTGTTATTGGTCTGTTCAGGAGTTCTATTTCTTCCTCATTGAGTCTGGGAAGGTTGTGTGTTTCCAGGAATTTGTCCATTTCCTCTACATTTTCTAGTTTATGTTCTTAGAGATTTTCATAGTGTTCATGGATGATATTTTGTATTTCAGTGCTATCAGTTGTAATATCTTTTTCATTTCTGTTTGAGCTTATTTGTGTCCTTTCTCTTCTATACCTGGTTAATCTAGCAAGAGGTCTATCAATTTGTTTATCTTCTCAAAGAACCAACTTTTTGTTTCACTGACCTTTTGTATTATTTTTTGTGTTTTCAATTTCATTTTGTTCTGTTCTGACCTTTGTTATTTGTTTCCTTCTGCTGGCTTTGGGTTTGGTTTGCTCTTCCTTTTCTTGTTTCTTGAGGTGTGATATTAGGTTGTTAACTTGTGACCTTTCTGACTTTTTGATGTGGACATTTAAGGCTATGAATTTTCCCCTTAGGGATGCTTTTGCTGAAACCCATAGATTTTGATAACTTGTGTCCTCTTTGTCATTCAGTTCAAGTAATCTTTTGATTTACATCTTAATTTCATCATTACCTAATAATTATTCAGTAGCATGTTGTTTAATTTCCGTGACTGTGTAGAATTGAGTATTACTCTTGGAATTAATTTCTAGTTTTATTCCACTATGGTCTGAGAAGATACATGGTATGACTTCAATTTTTAAAAATTTGTTGAGACATGTTTTGTGGCCTAAGATATGATCAATCTTAGAGAATGTCCCATGTGCTGATGAGAAGAATGTATATTCAGTAGTTTTAGGGTAGAATGTTCTGTAAATGTCTGTTAGGTCCATTCATTTTAGGGTTCCATTTATTCCAGTATTTCTTTATTTATTTTCTTCTTTGATGATTTGTCCAACTCTGACAGTGGGGTGTTGAATCCCCAGCAATTACAATGATACTATTCATTTCCTTGCTTAGTTCTAGTAGAATTTGTTTTATGTATCTGGGATCTCCTGTGTTAGGTGCATATATGTTTAGGATTGTTATGTCTTCTTGTTGAATTGCTCCCTTTGCTATTATATACTGACCATCTTTCTCTTTCTTTACCATTGTTGATTTAAAGTCAATTTTGTCTGATATGAGAATGGTTTCACATGTTCTCTTTGGTTTTCCAATTGCATGGAATATTTTTCCCCATCCTTTCACATTAAGCCTGTGTACGTCCTTGTGGTTTAGATGTGTCTCCTGGAAACAGCATATTATTTATTTCTTTTGAGTAAAGAGTCCTATTGGAGGTTATTATTTTTTAAAAAATCTAGTGCTGTTGCATTGAGGTTTATGCTTGGATAGATTTTTCTAGTTTTGGAAATTATTTGACATTTTAATGGCCAAATACATTGTGAATTTTTGCAGATATTTTGTGGTATGTTTCTTTGTTTCAAAAGAGTGAGTGTGTGTGTATGTTCAATTATATTTGTTTGGTTATCACATATTCTAATTTCTTTTTTGTCTACTTATTTGTTTTTTGTCTACTTGATCTGTTGCTTTCTGACAGGTGGGATAAAATCCCCCAGTATTTGTGTGGATTTATTAAATCCTTGTATTTCTAGTTTTGTTTTATATATTTCAAGTCTATGTTATTTTGTGTATAAAGGTTAGCTACATATATTCTTAGTTAATTTTATATTTAATCATGAAATATCCTTTCTTGTTCTTGAATTTAATTAATATTGGTACAGTTAGCTGTCCATATCTATGGGTTCTGTACCCATTGATCCAACCAACTGCAGATCAAAAATATTTTTGAGAAAAATTGTCCTCAATGTATAGGGGAATTCTTTTTTAAAATAATAGAATTAAAAATAACAATATAAAAATAAAATATAATACAAATAAAACAATACAGTATAGCAACTATTTACATAGCATTTACATTGTATTCGATATTATAAGTAATCTAGAGATAATTTGAAGTATATGGGAGAATGTGCATAGGTTATATGCAAATGCTACACCATTTTATATAAGGAACTTGAGGATCCATGGATTTTGGTATCCTTGGGGGTCCTGGAACCAATCCCACGTGGATACCAAGGGATGGTCATATTGCTATATTTACTTTTTTATTCTTTCCACATTAGTCTGATGTATATTATCTGTCCTTTTATTTCAACATTTCTGTGCCATTTTGTAGATAACACATGAATGGATTTGTTAATTTATTTTCTTTCAATTAATAGTATTCTATTATTTTATGTCTTCTAGCTGCCATCTTCATTTTTCCTGCTTTATGCCTCTATTTATTCCTGCTTTTTAAAAAACTGATCAAAATTTTTTAAATTTTATATTTTGTTCTTGTGATTTGGATTTTATTAATTCTGTAGTTTTATTATTAATGATTACCCTTAAAAGTTTTAATACATATTTAGACAAATAGTTTTTTTACTGAGAACCTAATGTTAATTGATATTTATTTTCTCCTCTGTCTTTCCAACTAAAAAGACAACAGCATCCCCTTCCACTCCCTATTATACCTCCTAACTTAATTACATCTGCAAAGATCTTTTTTCCAAGTAAGGTGACATTCATGGATTCTGGATGGACATGTCTTCTTTGGGTGGCACAATTAAACACACTCTACATCAGACATACTCATGTTCAAATATAAGTACCAAGAGAAATAGTGATATGTCAATGAGAGTTGCTCTGAGGGTTTACTTACATTGCTGAAATGTGAATGATGGAGAGTCGACATTGAAATGAGTAAATATATAATGCTCAGTATTTTGCAATTCATATTATGTCTTAAGGACATTGATTCTCAAGATGTAACGTTCCTATATGTATTGAAACATCATATTGTACTCCATGAATATGTAGAATCATTATTTGTCAATAATAAAAAGAAACAAAAGCACAAGTATAAAATTAGGTACAGGTCACAATAAGTATCCCAGAAACTTAAGCTTGACTAGCTTTTTGGCAAATCTGTCCTGGCAGTTACACCAAGTGATTCTTGCATACGATCTAAGAACCAAACTTTATGGAACACTGTTCTAGCATATCCTTTCTACATTCCTTTTTTGTTGCTGTAAACATTATCTTTTACGAGAATATAGTGCTTTTACAAATTGAGCTTTCCCTTTGCAATCTTATCTTACAGTAAAATGTTAATATTTAGATAAGACCTTTAATATTGATTAGAATTATGACTATGTTAAGGGATAGATTGTTCTGGTATTGAATGTAAGACTTGTGAACTTCAAAAATATTTCTCTGATATAGTCTTTATTGTTACTGTTAGTACTATATATTTATAGTTTCTCTCCTGGAAGCATCATGGGATAGAAAAAGGGACATGGGTTAAAATCCTAGTTTCCCTTCTTGGAGACTCCTCTTGCATGAAACAAACATCTCATTAGATTGCTCCAAAGGTTAAATGATACGATGTGTGAGTGCCTGACACAAGGGCTGTTACACAGGGGAGAGGTTCTTGGTCAATATTTCTTTCTTCACTTTAGTTTTTTTCTTTTTTCCTGTTTCACCTATCCCCACTTTCTCTAAGGTATTTTTGCTCCTAGACTATTGAAGAACTCTTCAAGAAAGAAACTCAAAAGTTCTCTTTGGAACTTTGCATTTCAGTCCTTGTACCTATTTCACATATGAAAAGACTAATGAAATTTTGTTACTTTTTCTATGTAGTAGAAAAATTTGGCTTATAATAATAATGGTAGTATTTTCATTTTTCGTTGAGTGATTTCTTTAGGCTAGGCTCAGCCATCAGTGCTCCATACACATTACTGTCTTTAATTCCCACAGCAAATCTACAATGTAGGCACAATTATTTCCTGTTGTTACGATGAAAAAACTGAGACTTACAAGGCTTTATGTAGCTTTTGCAAGAAGTCACACAATGAGGAAGTGGCAAAACAAAGACACCTGTGCTGAGCTGACCCTGGAGTCCTAACCTGGTTAGCCACTGCTACAATTCTGAGATAATATTCCACAGAGCTGAATCAACTTTATTCATAATAGCTAATTTCTCTTACTTAACAATAAACTTCTGTGCATATTAGCAGCTAGTGGTAATAGAATACTATTTGCTTTGTTTTAAATGCTGGTACAGAGATATTGTAGTTTGGGGCATTTTAACTTAGGAAATTACTGAGAGTACAATTTTTAGTGATTGGGTAGAAATGCTTTTAATTTCCATCTTCTCTTGGCAGTAATAATTTTTAATAAAATTCTTTGCTGTACATTTCAGTTTTACTAATGTGATTATGTGGGCTAACATCAAAAGGGTTCATTGTTTAATGACCAAGAACCAAGCATGTCAGGATGCAGGAGTTAGAAATCATTTTAAATAAATCAATTTCAAGTGAATTAATCTTTGAAAACAGTGCTTGAGCATTTTCCATATGAAAGTCATTTCCATTATGACTTCACAGAACCATTGAAAGTGTCTTTTTGATAGTTATTGTCTTTATGGTAGCAAGAGTAGCTACATTGTGTTATAATAACATGGTTTATTTCTGCCTCTAAATTATCTACGGATGAGAGTGGATTTATATAGCTGTGTATATTTGCTCAGTGCCTCTTCAATATCCTTCCAGAATCACTTATCCATTGCCGTTGGTTGTGTATGTATCTTTGTGAAAATGACAGCAAGCACTGAATCAGAGTGATGCACCATTTACTCTGTGGTGCTTTATATATTGTCACTACAATTGCATGTTCACAGGCAGCTTGGTGTACTTAAGATTTACAAGTTATTTGTTTGCTTCCAAGAAGCTATCTGAGATGATAGTGTATATAAAAGTTGCTAAACAAATTACATTTTTTAACCTAAAACTTCAGTAATTCAAGATGCATTAGCATCTTCCTTTTTTCTTTCCACCCTTCCTCCCTTCCTTCCTTCCTTTTTTTTCCCAAAAAGCAATATACCTTTTGTAATTCATTAGGTAACTTCACTGAGAACCTGAAGTCATTTTTCTTAGAAATCCCTTTTCTTTCAATTGTTGCCTTTGTATTTATATTGTCTCCATGGCTCAAATTAACATATAGTCTCAAAGCAATTCACAATTTTCAAGCATTCTTTTTATAGGCATTATTAAACTTGGATTTTAGCTTCCCCCATCGAATCACTAAATTGATAAGATCAAAAGCTCAGATACAGATGTGATATATCTTTAAGAATACATTTTCTTAGCACTTAGTGTGTATACAAAAGATGTCAGAATCTAAGGAAAAAAAGTTACTAGAAGAATCTAATATTCTGCATAAACTAATAAAATAATTATCTCAAATTCCATCTTAAAAGGACACCTGGAATTCTCATAAATGATATAGATAAACATTTACAGCAGACTCTTATTAAAATATTTAAAACATTCTTTTTAGAATAGTCTAAGTTAGGTGATTTCACTCAAGGCAGATTTCTGGCATTGAACATGAAACCATTAAGTATCCATGTTGTAATGTCAGGTTAAGATATTTTAATTTGGGGGGCATTTACTTATAGAGTTCCTTCTCTCTTTCCCCAAATGACAAATCTATTGTTTATTATTTAATTCAAAGTAAAATTGTGCCATGATAATAGTGTTTTATGTAGAAGAATACAATGAATGATAGCCTATGCCACAGGCAGAACTCTAGAAGCCTATATAATATTTGTAAATTGTGCTAATAAAATACTACCTCGAATTCTGATTCTGTGTAGTAGGTTAATACAAAAAACAAGTAATAAATATCCTTTTATTTCTACTTTTCTTCCTTTGTTCCTTTCTGCTTCCTTATTTCTTCCCACCACAGATATAGCTTTGAGTTATAAATGAAAACACAGAGGTGATGAGCACCAATACCCTATGGTGGCTTTCAGACGTAGGCTTCTGGTGCCTATGAAGAACTTTGTCAAACAATTGAAAGTCCTTTTCAAACTGTATAGGATTTGAATCATCAAATTTGAAAGAATTTGGCAGTTATTCAGCTCTCTGTCTGCCTCCAATAAAAGATGCTATTATTAAGTCATCCCAGTGAGATGGGAATCTATGCTTTCTTTTAGGCTTTGAGACAAAATGATTCAATAATCTCTTTAACTTATTTCAGTGTTTAATAACTTGAACTGTCATAAAAGATTTTTTCATCATTAGCCTAAATTCTTTTTGTTGTCATTTAAGCCCAAGAATCAGATGAACAGCCTCATAGAATTAATCTGTGAATGCAACATCAAAGGACGCAATAATTACAACCCAGGCTGTTTTGCATCAGTCAAGCCATCCTAATTCTAAAAGTCCAGAACTGGGATTCTTATTATTAGTGATTAAATTTTAGTATTTAACACTCCTAATATTTATAAAGGCAGAATTTGTTTGATATGCCCCTGAATATCTGTTAACTTGTCTAAAACCATATTAAGATTTATAATGTACACATTGTTACCCTTTTTGTTTCCTGCTATTCACTGAAGTTATGAGTCTGTGAATAACATACTCAAAAGCAGGAATATGTATTAATATAATCCTAATGTAAAAGTTATTTATTCTTATAAAAACAATTTCAATATAACTTTATTCCAGAAGTTATCACTGAATAATTTCAGGGTTTTTTGGTGAGAATCAGAATTAAAGGTCATCGAGCCGTTCTATTCATATTCAATCATTTTCATCCACTCCAGTCTAAAACTATTTCCTTTGATCAACTTCCTGATCCTTCTGCTTCAGGTTCTAATCCTTCTTGTGATCTGCCTCAATTCTAAGTCTATTAGTTTTTCTTTCTTCCTATACCCCAGCTGTAGGTATCCCCCCCCAACTTGTGACATTGTTGTTATCATAATACTATTAATTGCCTCTACTACCAGTCCACAACAACTTTGTGGCTACTTTCATTGCTGCTGCTACACTTATGTCATCCAGATTTTGGGACAAGAACCAAAACTAGAAATGAAAACACCATCTACAGTTTTTATAATTGCCATAGTTGACCTGTACTGAGATTTTTATTTCTTCATACAGCTTCCAGTTACTCACTAGTGTTCTTTCATTTCAACCTGCGGTGCTCCTGTTAGCATTTCTTGTACAGCAGGTCTAGCAGTAACAAACTCCCTCAGCTTTGGTTTATCTGGGAATGTCTTAATTTGTCCCTCACTTTTGAAGGACAATCTCAATGGATATAGGATTCTTTGTTGAATTTTTTTTCTCTTTTAGCACTTTGAATATATCAGCCCACTGTCTTCTGGCCTCCAAAGTTTTTGATAAGTGATCTGCTGATAATCTTATTGAGGATCACTTGTATATGACTAGTTGCTTTTATCTTACTGCTTTCAAAATTCTCTTTTTGTCTCTGGCTTTCAACAGTTTGATTATAATGTGTCTCAATGAGAGTCTCTTTGAGTTCATGTTATTTGAGTTTGTTGAGCTTCTTAGATATTTATATTCATGTCTTTCATCAAATTTGTGTAGTTGGCCATTATTTCTTTAAATATTCTCTCTTACTCTTTTTCTCTCTCACCTCCTTCTGGAACTGTCACAACGCATATGTTGGTTCACTTGACGTGTCCCACAGGACCCCAAAGCTCTGTGGACTTTTCTTTAATCTTTTTTTTCTCTTCCTCAGACTAAATGTTTTCCATTGTCCTATCTTCAAGTTCACAGATTCTTTCTTCTGCCTACTCAAATGTGCCTTTAAATTCCTTTAATGAGTTTTCCATCTCAGTTATTGTACTTTTAAGCTTCAGAAACTTTTTTGGGGGGGTTCTTTTTAGGTTTTCTGTCTCTTTATTGATATTTTCATTTTGTTTGTGTGTCATTTTCTTGACATTCTCCACATCTCCTGTAGTTCTTGGAGCATCTATCTTTAAGACAGTTGTTCTAAAGTCTTTGTCTGGTAGATTCACCATCAGGTCTTTTTCAGGGGCAGTTTCTGTTAGTTTATTTTTTGAATGGGCCATATTTTATTTTCCTTTGTATACCTTGTTATTTGTTTTTTGTAGAAAACCAGACATTTGAATATGGTATGAATAATAATATGGTAACTCTGGATATCTCTTTCTCCCCCTTCCCCAGGGTTTAATGTTTTTTGTTGGTTTTGTTGCTGTTGTTTGTTTTTTTATTAATTGGTGTAGGCTGTTTCTGGGCCGAGAATCAACCCAAGGTGTAGCCTAAGCTCTTCTTAGGTCTTTTCTGAGGTTAAGCCATCCCCTGGGCATGTGCAGTGACTTTCTAATTTCCCCATATATGTGGCTGCTTTCAAATGTCTTCGTCTTTAATGTCTGGGTCCCAAAACAGGGAAAGGGAAAAATTAAGAAGGGAAAAAGGTGCTGGCCCTTTAAATCTCCTGGAAATCACTTCATCCAAAGGAGGAGTGACTTGCAACAATGGATGGTCGCAGCAACAATAGCACTGCCTCTTTATCTGTACCTCTATGGTCAGAAGCAGCAATCAGTGATCAGAACACAAATCCCTGATATTTGGAGGACAGGATTCTTTATGCTCACCCTGGCTCCTGCAAGCTATGTGCAAACTGCTCCTGAAACACATATACAGCTGCCTGCCAGAGGGCTGAGGGGTAGTAGATGGGTAGCTGCTATTGTAGTAGAGACGAAATTGACCTAAATTAACGTCAATTTATAGTCACAACCTTCCCCTGAAAGTTGCAAGCCTTCAATGAACTCCGGAGTTTTAAAATGGTTACATCAGACAGATTCTGCCAGTGCAGTTGTTGTCTAGATGGGAAGAGAGATTTCAGGTGCTTCCTACTCTGCCATGTTTCCAAAAACCTTTTTATTTATTGCATTTTAAAGAAAAACTAATACTTGTTAGAAATTATCTAAGAAGAAATTACCTCAGATGGAAAGAGCTTTATTTGTCTAAAATTCAGCCTGGAACACTACACATCAATTACAATGGTTGAGATTTCATTATAAGTAAGAGAAACCCAATTTGGGATAGCTCAGGCAGAAGTGAAGACTTTATTATCCTAAGTAACCAAATAATGTGATGTGTGAATGAAGAGGTGCCTCTGGCATCAGGAAAATTAGGAATGAGGACACTGAGGTGATACCAGAATTCTCTCCATTTTCCCTTCTCCTCTTTGGCTGAGGATCTATTCTCAAAAGACATGTTTCCTACATAGGACAGTTCTGGTGCCTTAGAACTCATAGTTTTGCTAACTGATGGAGATTAGAATTCTTTGTTTTTAGCTTACATGTGGAATATTATGATTTTAATGAGATGTTATTTGAGGATGTTAAGAAGGAGTTTGTCTTGATCTGGTTTACATCTTAGAAAGATGTCAGTTGCTCTGTTTGGTCTTGGGGCATGGAGGTTAGAAGAGAGAGGGAAGCCAGTTAGGAGGTCATTATAGTAGTTCAGGTGAAAAATATGGTTGTTTACAGTGAGATGGGCAGAGCAGAGAGGGTGAGAGTGGATCAACTGGGATATATTTTGAAGCATAACTAACAGGACAGAGTGATGGATTGGACGTAAGATGTGAGGAATCAGAACAAAATCAAGGATAACTCCTATGTTTTTGATTTAAGCAATTTGATTAATGGTGATATCATTTAATAAGAAAGAAAATGCTTATGGAGAGCAAGGATGAGAAACAGTGGCTTAAAATCAGTATACGTACTAAACATTAAAGTGTAGATTCAAGTGGCCATTTGGTTATCCAATTTTGGAGTTCAGGTTAGAGGCAAGAACGGAGATAAAATTATTGGACGGAGTTATAAGATTATCATTATGTGAAAATAAATGTGATTCTTTACCTAGAAAATCTAATAGAATCAATATAAAAATTCTTAGAATTGGAACAGGGAGTTCAAGAAAATGGCAAAATTAAAGACAAATAATTATAATAATGTTTTCTTGTATACTAGTAATAACCACTAACCATTAGAAGACATGAATCTATTCTAAATCACAGGGAAAAAATCTAGAGATATCCCTAACATGCACTATGCAATACATGTATTCCAGTAAATTTTTGTAGATTTTTTTCATAGATTCAAGGAAATGGAGAAATGCCATATCCCCATATCTGAAGACAGAATATTATAAATATTCTATTCAATTTCAATTGATACTCAATTTCACCTTTTAGCAGAACTAGAATGAGTCATAGTAACTGGTAGGAACAGCCTTATAAAAGACAAGACCATGCCTCTGTGTGCCCACAAATGATTGGACTGGGAGTAAACTAAAATAATACCAATACTGTGCCTGGCATACCACCTGGTTATTACAGTGTGAGCTTTTGACTAAGTAATACAGAAACTATTCTGGTTATGTGGGAGGAATAGGAAACTTGATCTTAATATGGGGCTTGAGTTAATGCAAGGAAGCTGAAATCACACAAAAACTGAGTTTAGAGAAGCGATAATCACAAGTAAGCAAATAAAGTGGCTCTGCAAAGAAATTTAGGAGAATGCAGCAAACTGAAAGTGAGGAACAGGAATAAGATACCACTCTATGCTATGAGAGAATAAAGAGTTGCTTCAATGCCTGTTTCCCCTTCAAGCCTTCTGTGGACAGCTTCAATTTTCTTTCTTTTCCTTGGATATCAGTATTTCCTGTCCTAGATGGAGACTTAGTATACACCTCTTAGGCAGAGTTGGTAATGCTAATTCAGGTAAGAAAATTATCACAGATGTGGAAAAATATTTATGTACAAAGTCATACATAGCCAAATTGTTTAATAGGAAAAAATTACTTAAATCTTTAATAAAGGGAAATTATAAAAGATGAATAGATCATAGTATTCATACAAAGGAATATTACACAACCAATAAAATTATACATTTCTGATAGTTATATCTTTATATATATTCATGTTATATATTCATATATATTTATATGTTACATACCAGTTGAGTATACTTTATGCAAAATGCTTGGGACCAGAAGTGTTTCTCATTTCAGATTTTTGCGAATTTTGGAATATTTGCATATGCATAATGAGATACCTTGGGGATGAGACCCAAATCTAAACACAAAATTAATTTATGCCTCATATATATCTATACATATAGCCTGAAGGTAATTTTATACAGTATTTTTAATAATTTTGTGCATGAAACAGTTTGTATGCATTGAACCATCAGAAAAGAAAGGTGTCACTGTCTCAGCCACCTATGTGGACAATCTGTGGTTGTTTGGCATCACCGTCATTTGTGACTCCGAATTTTTATTCAGATAAGCAATCATTTTCTTATACTTATTCACATATAAGCACTTAACAGTAAAAAATGTGATGTATTTGTTATGCACCTGCGTTTTGACTGCAACCCATCATATGAGGTCAGGTGTGGAATTTTCCACCTGTGGCATGATGTCAGTGCTCAAAAAGTTTTGTGTTTTGGGGCATTTTGGATTTTTGAAATAGGAATGTTCAACCTGTATATGATGTACATGTCATATATGACAGTTATATATTCATATATGACAATTACATATTCAATGACAATTCAGTTACATATACAGAAGCTCATCTTATAGTAGTAAGTTAAAAGTAAAATCAGAATACAAAACTAGAAGTAAATATGATGACACATTTATACATGCATTCCCATATGCCATCAGCCTCACCTACCTGGGACTTTAAAATGTGATTATATGTTATATCTGTACATCAGCCAACCTTCCAGAAAGCAGTGCCCTGACGGGTCCCTCAGTGATCTCTGAGTTTCTCATGGGGTGGGTCTACCCATGCTTTGTGACAGGTTCTTTTCTGGTCTTTGTTCTGGCCTTCAAGTCTTGACTTTGCTGTTGGTGGACCTTACAAGATCTCCACTCTTCAGGGAATGGCTGTTTGATTATTGTGGCCAAGGCTGCTGCTCTAGTCTTGGAGTAGGGAATCTTCTCTCCCTAATTCCCACAGCATAACCATTCTGGATTTTACTAAAGGCCTGGGAATAATAGAAGTAGAGCACAGATTTGTTCCTATCAGTGGGGGCTCGTAGTACTTATAGCCTAAATATAACCTCATATGTGGCCTTCTCACAAGGTCCCCATATACTATTTCAACTTCAAGAAACAGATTTCCAGAAAGGTCCATGTCCAGAGTTTGGGCCCAAATGCTCTGCAGCTATAGAGAGAGGCGAAGGACTTTTCTGCTGGAAGTCCAGCCCCCTTGAATGTCCTGTCCCAGGATGATGGATGATGGAAACATTTATTTCCGGCAGAGGAAATTTCTTCCCATAAGGAGAATGCATGGATTCGCACGGCCTCTATAATCACAATATTTATATTACATTTTCCAAAGTCTAGATCATTCAGTCTTAAATAACATTCCTATGGACACAGCCCCATCCAGGTCATGTGCCCCTGGAGTATGAAGTTAAGGGTTGATCAGGGCAACATGTCCTTCCTGCCATGATTGAATCTCCTAATTTCCTTGTGACTAAATGCTTACATGAGTGCACACCATGCACTAAAAAATAAAAATAAATTTTATCATAGGGTAATCCAAATGTGTATTTAGAGGACAAAATATTTTCTAACTCTGCAAAGGTACAATCCTGCCAATAGGACCAATTCATAACACTGCAAAGAACTGCCAGTGCCTCAATCTGAAGCATGTTTTCCCTGTAAAAATGGAAAGGTACCAGCCAAATGCCTGATTAACTAAAAGGATTGCAAAAGTGGCCCTTTGCAGAAGGAAAATTCCCTTAAGGGAAATTCACTTTTCAATCCTAGAAAATTTAGGAACTGATTGAAACCCCCAAAATGATGTTATTCAAAATTAAATAATTTAAATTACCCTCGTCAATGGTCATATGTGAGCAGTGATTATCTCTGCATAATGAGATTTACTTTTTAAATAATTTTCTATATTTTAAAAGTTTTCTGTGTTGAATGTGTATTATTAAAAATGAAGTAATTTTAAGAAGTCTATGTTGAAGTGTATTTATCTTCATTTGTTGTAAATGAGTAATATAGTTGTTTGCCAAGCTAGCTTATTAATGGCTTGAACACCACGGACTTGATAGAGTTTTATTTTAAATGGACATTTCTCATTCTGAAGAAAACCAGATGCTTCTATTAGTAGCATAATGACTATGTCTGTAAGAATTCCAGGTAGAATTTATAGCAGTTAAGAGAAGAGCTCAAAACTCCTAAAAAGTAACAAACAAGATTGAATCTCACCCCCCTGCCATTAAATCAGAACATTATTAACTTTGCATTGTTTGGAACTTGGGAGAAGTTTCATTTGATTTTTATTTTTGGGTGTTTTTTTTTGTAGGGGCAGTGACAGGGGCTCTATCCAAGTAGGGTTAATTACTAAACTACCTAATTAACTGTTTTAGAGGACAAAGCAGTGGATAATTCCATGGCATGGACTTCTAGGTCATCAAAAATTTCAACATTAATGAAATTATTATATCATTATGTTATCATTTGTGATAACATTTTTTATCTGGGATTTTAGTAACCATCTCAGCTGTAATTTCTGAACCAATTAATGGTACATGCCAACAGAGTTCAAATTGAGTTAGTTTTATACTCAATTCCCTTCCACTGTGGTGAAACTAAGAAAGAAACCTTAATTCAATTTTAAGTGCAAATAATTAATTGAATTGAGCTTATGAATGGAATCTTCTCATTGGAAATGTCAGGAGGTCAATTAAGTAGTTTTATAGGATTTCTGTGAATTGAAATGTATCTCCAAGTAGTGTGATAAATACTTGCTTTATAGTACTGAAAACGCTGTTGATTTTATTTTCTTTTAATTAGTCTAGAGTAGATAATTGTATTAGATTTTACAGAAGCCACTATACATTTTTGAGTACCATTTCTTAATACAGATTTGGTGTAGAAGCCTTTATCATCCCTTTTTCTTAACCAAAATAAAACTTCTTAGACACACATTATTTTTATTTTTATTTCTTTTTACTGAAGCAATGCTTCTTTGGGTTATGTTGTGAAATATATAGAAACCATGTTGTTTTTGATATTGAGATTCAGTTAAAATGTATATCCTCTCTATACAATAAAAGAACTCTTTCATAAACAACAATTAGAATTTTGCCTGAAACAGCATAATCTTCTGATTCATTTGAGGTGTTTAAAACAACTCACATAGCATTATGGTCTTGGACTCTTCCTTTCATCAGTTGAAATGTCAACCTTTAAGTCATTTTTTAATTTCACTTTACCACTTTTCTTTTTCAGTATGTAACTGATCCATCCTTTTACTGACCTTTACAAAGTGGTTCTCTTTGTTATATGAACAAAGTAACGGTGCCCTCTTACTTGATAATTATCAGGGAGCCATAAGATTAAAGAAGGAATAGTTAATTTTATGTCTTCTTCTTTCTCTAAATCTTCTATGCTCTTTGATATCACTCCTTACCAACCAGGAAAGAAAGCCTACCTCAAGTGGGGGTATAGGTCAGCAAACACAGCTTTCAAAATCAGACAAAGGCCATCATTTAAAATGAGAATAGAACTTTCCTTTAATTATTCTTTAACAGGTTAACTACATATTTTTTTTTCTATCAAACACACAGCAAACAGGTCAAATTGAAATTGTTTCCATTAAAATTCACATAATTTTGTAATACAATATTGAATTTACCTATATTAATTAGCTGAGAACAAGTCCATTTCTTACAGAATAAATATAGTAGGCCAAAAACTATAATCTCCATCTCCATTTTACAATTATCTATGTATAGATAGTTAGCAAAAGGGCTGAAACATTGTCTTGGATTTTTTTCTAGGTGCATTCTTATGCATTAGGTAGCTATACGTTCTGCTGGATAATTTCTGTTAATTAAAGTTGATAATCCCAGAAAATGAAGCCTGGTACATTCATCTGTGAGTCGTTATCACCTCCTCTAAGTTTTGGATAATGATGTCATCTGCTTCTTTGACTCTAACTGTTCAGAGAGACTGTCCATCTAAAACAGACTGCAGGAGATAACGAGACTCCTTTCCCACCTCATGGTGAAAGAGAATATTTTTTTTTTTGCTTAGAAATGCTATGTGAAGATGAAATTATACATCTAATATTTTATGACCTACCATTTCTCCTTCAGGGTTACTGTTTTTCATGTTTTAGTCTAATACATCTTGTTAAACAATGAAGCAGGTAACACTACCATTTGGCTTTAATGTCTGACTTCCAGAAAGCATAATCGTTCATCAAATTGTTTTCTAATTATGGTTCCCTAGGCCATTCACAAATATGCATTGAAAGAGTTTATTAGTGTAAAGATTAATTATGGTAATTTTATTGCCTAGGGATTAGATTAAGAGACCTTCAAAAACTCCTTTTGACGAAACCAAGTAATAAAGTATAGAAACAGCCAATTCTGTGGTTCAATATTTACATGTCTGTGCTAGAAGCTTTACATAAATTTGAACACTTTTTATAGGTATTTGCAGAGTGAAAATATGCCAGTGCTTTAGGCACACTTATAAGCCCCTCTTGTCTTCAGTCTTGTTGGCTATGCCCAATAAAGTTTGATATCTCCTGAAGGACCATTATGGTTTATTGGCTTAATGAAGCAAGTTGGAAAAAGTTTTGTACAGCACCTTTTCTGTGCTCTGGGTGCTTTATAAAGCTGCAAAGTATGTTCCAATTTTAAGCAATTCCCAATGATGGGTTTATTTCCAGTGTGGCAAAACAGGACCTGAGAGAATAGCTATCTTAAACACACATTAGCTCTAACTCCTCCATAGACCATGTTAACTGCCCCAAAGAGAGTATGCTCCAAACAACAGTGAACAGAGCATTAATTTCCTCTTCTGGAAATTTGCCAGGATATCATGATCAATGTAATGGTACGGGGAATAGTTTGAGAGTCTATTGATTAACATTCTGTCATACAGAAGACCTCTAAAAGAGAGATTTCTTCTTTATTATGCTGAGTGTTTCTCAAAATGCAGATTTCCATGCTAGACCACTGGTGCTGGACAATGAAAAATCCTAGTTTTCCTCACTAAAATCAGATTCTGATAGAAAATTTTAAAACTTTTTTCATTTAGAGAAGGGGAATAAGAAGAGAACAATGTACAGGTCTGTTTAGTGTTTAAACAGATCAGAAGAGATGAATCTGGAAAATGTCCTTCCAGCAAACATGAATAGGAGTAGAATCTTGTCCTTTCTTATTCATGGTTATGATTTAAAAACATTTATTTATTTATTTATTTATTTTTTGTGGCAGGGTCTTGCTCTGTTGCCTTGGCCTAGAGTTCAGTGGCATGATCAGAACTCACTGCAACCTCAAACTCCTGGGCTCAAGCGATCCTCCTGCCTCAGCCTCCCAAGTAGCTGGGACTACAGGCGTGCACCACCATGCATGGCTAATTTTTTTCTATTTTTGGGAGAGGCAGGGTCTTGCTTTTGCTCAGGCTGGTCTCAAACTCCCGACCTCAAGCGATCCTCCCACCTCGGCCTCCCAGAGTGACAGGATTACAGGCATGAGCCACCACGCCTGGCCTAAAAACATTGATTCTTACGTTCTCATTTGTAGTTCAAAGGATGCATTTAAAATGATACTTTATTACATTATTTTATAAACTTGTTTCTTTGTATATATTAAATTAGTATAGCCTGGTACCATTTAAGAGCAATATATCAGAAAATATGTTCACTATTCTCTGAAAAAGTGAATAAAGTCTCTAAGACTACCTATGAAGTTTATGGAAACACTTCAAAGATCTGGCTAGGAAAAAATTAGAAGTGTGTTGTTAAAAGATAATTAAAAAAAATAAAATCATGGCTCACACAAATATAAAATGAACATATACCTAAGATTTTCACTCATTAATTAATGAGATAATCAGTAAGATATAATAACTAGTTCAAAGGTGAATTTAAAGAAACATATATATGAGCAATAAGGAAAGCTGAAATGAATGTACAAATAGATGCAAAACTGCTTCGTCCACAAGGCAATAATGAATTGCATTCTTTAGGACTTAGTTCATTTGCATTTCCATAGCTAGGAGTCATTTGCATTATTATCAGTTTTATACAATTTACAAGATTATAAAATAACTCAAAGGCAATGAAAGACAGAAGCAACCAAGAAAGGCACACTAAGCAGGACATCCAGAAGTGTTTTTTGCCCTTTTCAAAGTCTTTCCCAATTTTTCTAATAGTATTAAAGCTGTTCACATTGTTATCTTTCCACAAGCTTGCTCATTAAGCAAAAACCACAAATTTTTTCTATTAATTTTTGTGAGAAAATATCTGAAAAAAATAACTCAGGCTGCACATAACTCAGGCTCGTGCCTGTAATCCCAGAAATTTGGGAGGCCAAGGAAGCAGGATCACTTGAGGCCAGGAATTCAAGAACAGCCTGGGCAATATAGTGACACCCTGTCTCTACCAAAAAATAAAACAATTAGCCAGTGTAGTGCTGTGTGCCTGTAGTCCTAGCTGCTTGGGAGGCTGAGGTGGAAGGATCACTTAAGCCCAAGAGTTCAAGGTCGCAGTGAGTTATGATCATGCCACTGCACTCCAGCCTGAGACACACAACAAGACCCTGTTTCAAAATAATAGCAATAATAATAATTCAGTTAGACTCCAACTAGTAATTTTAGGGCATCTATTAAGAACTATGATTCTAGGATGAATAGAATATACTTTCTGCCATCAGAGACCATTTCACCTATTGAGAGCAGCAAGGTCTGGTATGATATATATGCTATAAATAAATTATAAAATTCTGAGTGAGTGTTATAGAAGTTTTGACTTGAGAGGATTAGATAATTTGACACTTAATAATATTAAACATCTGAAGTCATCACACATGAATGAAGCATTTTCTTATCATTCACATCTTATTTTCCTCAAGGCTAACTCTTGGAACTGAGAAGAAACTCTCCTCTCCATGAGAGAAACTTAGTTGAGTATGCTGTGCTCTGCCTCAATCATGTACACAAACTTTTAATGTAAAATTAAAGAGTCTACATGGAGAATGTCCTGATCCAAAATATCATGCTATGAAATTGTAGTAAAAAATCATAACTGAAAAAAGAAGGAAAAAAAATTTCAAGTTTAGGGGTGGAGGATGGGAAGCCCAGTTTGAAGAAAGCTGTGTGCAAACCTGGGGTCAGACAAGTGCAGGAAAAAATGTTGAGTGTATACTGAAAGAGTTTAGTAAAATTCAAGAGTTATTTAAAATAGTTTTCAGAATGCTACTGTAATCATTGAGTTCATTAGAATGTATACATATTTTTCTTGCTTTACAGAATTGTACCTTGCACATTAATATCAAAATTTATTATAACAAACTTTGCCCATGACCTTTTTTTTTTGAAATAAGGTTTGAAAATTTCCAATGTTCATTTTATTGAGCTCAAGGATTCACAAGGTTGTACATGTAATAGAAGACTCCTGTCCTACTAGTAGAGGCAGATGTTTCCCCAGAACTACTGAGAGATGTTGTTAGTAATAATAATTGCAATTTTAAAACCTCTGCTTTATTAAGATGTGCTTCTGAGGGAAATTCTTTCATTTTAAAAATTAAAGAGCTTCTGACTTGTCCTATTCACCAGAAACCAAAAATCTAATACAGGCTGGTAAAATATCCTAAATACAATTGCTTAGAATCTCTTTGGCATGTGATAAATTACCAAAATTAAATAAAGATAGCTGAGAAATTAATTTTAGCTTTTGTTAAACTAGTGACAAATTTTAAAATAGTGAATTATGTATACTGATTAGTTTATACTCCTGCTTTTTAAAAATTCTGCAGTTGACACGAGGGGATTAATAAAATGTGGTATATGTATACCATGGAGTATTACTCAACAATAAGGAACAATAGTGAATTAACACATCTGGTATTATCCTGGTTGGAGCTAGAACCCATTCTTCGAAGCGAAGTGTCACAGGAATGGAAAAACAAGCACCACTGGTACTCACCATCAAATTGGTACTAACGGATCAACACCTACATCACACAGGGCAATAATATTCATCAGGGGGCGGACAGGAGGGAGGGGGGTGGAGGGGATGGGAAAAACTCTCACTGAATGGATGCGGGGAGCACAGTTTGGGAGACCACGATTGTAGCTCTGACACGGGCAGTGCATGGGCAATATATATAACTTAAGTGTTGTAACCCCATAATATTCTGAAATAATAAAAAAAAAAAAGAATTCTTCCATCTCCAAAATTTTGTGATCATGAGGAAAATCTAACTCAAATCTCTGAAACTGAAAAAAATAAATGTGCAATTTGACCCACACACACACAAAAATTCTGCAGTTGTACTCTATCGATTGTTGTCTGAGTGTTATAGAGGGGTTAGGTTTTATTTCTCATCATGCCATTTCCTAACTTTGTAACTTTCTTCTTGATCAGAAAGGGGTATTGCTTCTAAATAAGATTTTTAAAAAATTGTATTTTCCAATTTAAATAGTAGGGCACAAGATTAAAAAGGAAAATTTTTGTAATCCGGACTTTCTTGACAATTTTAGTGTGTATGAGCACTGTAGATGTGGCCATAGAATTTATGGACTCAGTTAAAATTTTTCACCTGATAAAAATAAAGTTCATAAGAATCAATTCAAATGGATGAGATTTGTATCTGAAGATATATTGCCACCTAAAAAGAGAGGATACACATATGTTGCTGATGGACTTATGAAATGACTCAGGTATCTTCTTAATCTCAGTAAAAAAGATTGTGGTTCTGAAGTGATAGACTTTGCAAAAAAAATATTATGGGATCTTCTAGATATTATCTAAAATATCACTAATGTGAGATTCTTTATCAATCTTGAGGTAAAGTTAAAATGTTTTTTGACTGGTTGGTCTAAGGGATATTAGAAATGAAGAGATTGTAAAGAAGTAATTTACCTTCAAATTGGGGAGACACTTCTATCTAGTGTACATAAGTTGTTGGCAACTAAAAAAGTATATTCTATAGTATAAAACTGATTTGATACTTGATTTTTGAGTCCAAAGACATAGATTGGGTGCCATTTTGCCACTTGTTAATCATCTATTTTTAGGAATATTGCAAAACTGTGTTCTCTTTCTGAAGTGAGATTAATGATACTATCACAGGCTGGTTGTGAGGAATAAATTAAATAATTACCTGTTCTAATGCCTGGCAAATAACAAGTGCTCAGTAAAGTATTTATTGGCATTGCCTCTTCCTAGGGTCTGGGTGAAATGATACATGAAACAACTTAGTTCCTTTTGCAATGATACTGTGATAAACATCCTTATCTGTTTGACCACAGCAGAGAGGAACCACTTCATATCATATTGGTAACAGAGGCACGTGCCAGCGATTCCTGGATACAACTAGAAAGTCTAGGTGAAATAGAAGAAAATACAAAGACATACAGTTTTAAAAAAGCCTCCCAACTGATTCAGACATGATTCCCCCTAATTAAAGAATTGGCTTAATGTAACTACAAACTTTTTTGAAGCATATTGATGATGTGAATGAAATGCACAATTTTTCTGGCTTCTCTAGAAATATTAAAGTATAAATTGCCACACTAAAATTGTGGATTATAAACTAATCACTAATCACCTTCAGGTAAGCTATTAAGATTCAAACCTGTAGATCTGAGGACCCACAGCATCAAAGTAGAGTGGCCAGGGAACTGTTTTTTCTCCCACACATCTTAATCTACATTTCTGTTTAGAAATAGACTGCACTCTTCCCTCAGAAAGCCTAGCTGTCCGATCAACCAGCCATCTCAAGCCAAAGATAGTCTTGGGCACAAGAGTTTTGAAGACTAAGTGACGTCCCATCAGTGGAACTAGAAACTTTTTCTTGAAGGTTACTTACTGGTTTAAAGCAAAAAGGGGGAAAAGTTGAATGATAGAAAAGTAGCTTCTAAGTATGGTGTTTTTTGGGGGCACATTGTATATGCTGAAAAGTTAATGCTGTTTTTAAAGTTAATTCATGATAATTGAACTGAAGTGCTCTGAAAGTACTGTTTGAGTCTATTTATGAACCCAGTGCCCTCTTTGTCAATTCAGTAAAAGCACCGTTCAGTGAAAGAAGAGAGAGAGAGAGGGCTGCATGGTGTGCACTTAGCCATATGTATGTCCTGTCCTTCTAAAGTATCTGTTTTTCTAAGTGCTCTTTTTCTTTTAATCTGTCCACCTCATTGAGTCAGCAGGCCTACCAGGCCCATTATCACTCCACTTTGAGGACTGGGAAGGGCTGATAAATGTATTTTGGTAGTGATTCACTGTAAATCACTTTTGTTGCTCTGAGGTGTAAGTCAGTGTTGCAAGTATAGGTCGGCAGGAGGAGAGTATGTGGGACAAGTGAATTAAATAAACTACCATTTGGATGATCACATTAACAAACATTTTAAATAAATATAATGTCCCATCTTTGTTAGAATGTGGGGTATATTAATCATTTTTATGAGTGCTGCTGAAAGTCAGACTTTTACATGAAGCATTACACTTTTACCCAGCAATTCTGTTTTACAATGGCAAAAAGTTGGTAACACCTTTATCTTCAACAATTTCAGGTTAATTGAAATTGAATTATGTTTTATTCAAATGATGGAATACTAAGTAGACATTTAAATGGTGATGTAAAGTAATATTTAATTACATGGAAAACTCTCCAATAAATCAAGTGAAAAAAGGAGACTATAAGATCATATTATATTTTTTGTTTAAAAAAAGTATTTCTCTATATGAAAGAAAAAAGACTACCGTAATATGTGTATAACATTAACAGTAAGTTTTTGGTGATGGTATTTTACATTTTTCTTATTATTTCTTCTCCTAATTATCTTTAATAAATATAAACAATAAGAGATTACAATAAAGTTATAAGAAAACTAAATTTTTAAAAAGTGTATATGTATGACTTAAAAGAGGTCATGCTTGTAAACAAAAAGAAATTAGAAAGTGGGAAAGGCTTATATCAGTAATTTCTAATTAATTACCCAACTATATTACATTGTTCCTAAGAATTGAGCCTTCCAGAATCCTCTTTAAAATAAAACCATATTAAAGAGAGAAACATATAGTGACCATGAGTATGTAGTTGTGAAAAAGATGTAGAAACCTCAGCAATGTGTAAAGGCTTAAAAAATAATTGAATCCATGATGGCCTCTTCTTCGTCCTCTTCTTTTTGTTTTTTTTTGAGACAAGTTCTCACTGTATTGCCCAGACTAGAGTGCAGTGGTGTCATCATAGCTCACTACAGCCTCAAACTTCTGAAATCAAACTATCCTTCTGCCTCAGCCTCCCCAGTACCTGGGACTATGGGTGTGTGCTACCATGCCTGCCTAATTTTTATATTTTTTGTAAAGACAGGATCTTCCTGTGTTGCTCAGGCTGGTCTCAAACTCCTGGCTTCAAACAATCCTCCTGCCTCGGCCTCCCAAAGGGCTAGGATTATAGGTGTGAGCCACCACACCTGACTGATGACTTATCATTCTGAAAATGAGATCAGAAAGTGATTATTTGGAAGTAATAAATAAGAGTATATAACTGTGTGTAAAACTGTTTTAAAATATTTGTAATATAAAATGTTTATAATATAAAATATTTCATGTACGAACAGAAAATTGTGGAAACAAATACAACTTTATCTTCTGGGGGGAGTTTGAAAGTTCCATATACTAGAATTGCCTAAGTTTCTTTGCAGCACTGTCTGTGTAACAGTGGATAGTCTGGGGGGTTTAGGCTGGTGGTAGTGAAAAGAACAGGAAGTCAGAATGGCTTTCTATTTACCTTGTTGGTCTGTGTGACCTCTTTGGACCGTGGTTTTCTAATCTGCAAATTGTAAAAATAACAATAAATACCTATTAAAGTTGTTAAATAAAAAGCATATTTAAAGTGCCTAGGAAAATGCTTGCCAAATAGCAGTGATTCAATGAATATTAGCTCTATCCTTGAATTTGGAGTCTGCCTTGGTGATTCAAAATTAATTATTAAAAAGCCTAATGGCTTCAAAAGTAGCCATTTTAGAGAGTGAATTCACAGCCAGGAGAAAAAGTCAAGCAGTTATTCTTCCACAGAACTCCATGAAGAGGTCCTGGGCTAATTTATTCAATTTAATACCAAAGGGCTATGGAAAAGTGCATTTTCAAATTTCTATCATTTGTTTGGGTTCACATTTGACTTTGATAAGTTCACAAATGCAGATTCTTTTAGCTACAGAACAAGTTGGGTTTTCATCACGGACACTTCATATTCAGTAGGTTAACTTGATTGGCAGCCCTTCTGAGGGAGAGATTCAGAAGCGGAATAGCAAGTCTGTGGCAGTTAAAGACTGAACTACTGAATAAGGAAATTAGGCTAGAATTTTGTCATCATGACATCTATTTGACTTCCATAATCATTAACTCAAGAAAAAAATCATGGCTATCTTTTCAAACGAATAACTGTTTAGGGAAAGGAAGTACTAAAACAGCTTTATGAAATTACATTCTGAGGTGGTGTACAGAATGGTACTTTTTCTGAAATGTAATTCGCCTTTAAACTATTCAGAAGCGTCTGAATGGTGATTATTACCTGAGTCTTTATCCAAAAGTTCAGTGATAGGGGCGGCATCTGGCCTTAATGATGTCTTGATTTCTTTAGTGGCACATCTTGGTTGTCTAAGACACAGATATGAGGGCCTCTTCCGGGTCACAAGGATCCAAAGGTTTCATTCAGTTTAGGAAAGTGGAATCTTATTGGCTTACAGTCTTACTTCTTTGAGTCTATTTTGTTTTTAAATTATTGCAGCCTAGATTTCCTTTCACCTATTTCTAAGTCACAATAATTCTGAAATGATCATTTCACTAGCCGCGACAAAAATGTTCTCTAAAGCTTTCAGGCTAAAACAAAGAAGTTCTATAATTGTAAAAAGATTTAAACATCTGAATTTGGTCTGAGAAGAGAACACTGTGTAATCCGTATTTTTCAGACTTGTAAAGCACATAGAAATGGATAGCGTTGGACATATGGAGTTGTTCATTTTGCAGAATACTTGCGATCAGATGTTCTTAAATAACAGGATGAAGAACACATGCTTAATTAGCTCAATTGTCTGTGGATAACTGGGTTGATGCTCAACTTTTCTTTCAGTTTCAAGTTTAGGATGCCACATAATACTTGCAGATTCTGCTTTAATAAAATTATCTAGCCCTACTGAAATCCTGCCATAGTCCTTCAAAATATTTCTACTCAGCAACGCTATTACCACGTTAAGCTACAGCAAGACCTTAAACTAAAATTTTATGAGCTATATTTTGAAGACATATATTCTACAATTCTTGTTCAATCATGAGCACATTTTCCCATTACTTTTATTTTTTTAAAAATAGCCTTTAATATTAGACCTGATAGTGTTAGTATTCTTTTGGTCATCTAGTTCTTAAATGGCTGTTTTAATTGTCATAAAGTCAAATGCTTATGATGTCAGCCACAGGAAGAGGTGATGACTGTAATGGATTACAAAGTATGCACTTCAAAGTGTGCTGCTATGGCTCAGCTCCTGGGATTGTTGTAATGCAGCAAAAGGGGCCTAATGTGTGCGTGTGTATTTGTTTCCCATGGCTGCTATAACAAATGACCACAACCTTGTTGGTTTAAAAACATCACCAACTTATTATCTTATGGTTCCAGAGGTGAGAAGTCTGAAATGGGTCTCACTGGGCTAAAACCAAGGTGTTGGCAGGGCTACATTCCTTCTGGAGGCTGTAGGGGTAAATCTATTTCCTTGCCTTTTCCGTCTTCTAGAGGCTGCCTGGATCCTTTGGCTCCTGTTTCCCTTCCATCTTCAAATGATGTATCTCGACTTTCTTATCTTTCATCATTCTGACACTGATTTTCTGGCTCTCTCTTCCACATTTCAAAGACCCTTGTGCCATTACATTGGGCTCACCTGGGTAACGCAGGATAATCTTTTTATTTTAATGTCAGTTTATCAGCAACCTGAATTCCATCTGCAACCTTAATGCCTCCTTGCTATGTGTATTAGTTGGGGTTCTCCAGAAAAACAGAACAAATAGGATTTGTTCACACACACATACCAGAAGTGATTTATTATAGGAATTGTCTTACTTGGTTATGGAAGCTGAGAAGTTCCCTTGAATTCAAGATGGAGAACCAGGAAAGCTAGTGGCATTATCCAGTCCAAGTCTCAAGGCCTCAGGATAAGGGATTTGATGGTGTAAGTCCTGGTCTAGGTCTGAAAGCCCAAGAAATAGGAGCATCGATGCCCAATGGCAGGAAAGGGTGGGTATCCCAGGTCATTCAAAGAGTGAATATGTTGTTTCTCTACCTTTTTGTTCTATTCAGGCCCTCAGTGGATTGGATGATACCCTTCCACGTTGGTGAGAATGATTTTATTTACTTAGTTTACTTATTCAGATGCTAATCTCTTCTAGAAACACCCTCACAGACACACCCAGAAATAATGTTTTACCAGCTATATGGGAATTCATTAGCCCAGTCAAGTTGACATAATTAACCATCACATCATGTAATATACCATGTTCACAGCTTCTGGAGATTAGTGCATGGACATTTTGGGCATTTAGAGCAATTATTCTGCACACCACAGAATGTATTTCTATTTTTAAGAGAAGTTGGAATACTTGTTTTAGGTGAAAGCTATAGTTATTTAAATGTTTAAAGCTAGTTATAATTTTTTAACTCTATGAGATACATAGCATCTCAGTAGGTCTATTTTGGCCTGCAGTCTGCCTGTTTATAGCCACTGGAATATTGCGTGCCTGACTCTTTGCAGAGCATTATGTCTCCTCACTCATGGTTTTTAAATCTAATTGAGGAATTAAACATTTAAGAATGTCTGTAAAGCAATATTTGAACAACACAGTACAAGGAACACTACGTAGGGGCTTTGGGAATGACTATTGTAGGGTGAAGCAAGATAGGTCTTGAAAAGAGTATGGTAGATCTAGTCTAGAAAAAATGTAATTTAAAAGATACTTGAAAGACATTGTGATTAGGTGAAGCAAGACTATGAGCAGTGAGGACAGGAAAGAACATTGTGACAGAAGGTGGCTGGTATTGCTGGGTTAGGAGGGACCAAATTGAGAATAATTTATTTGATAAAATGGACCAGTTAACACACAGTTTCCAAGGCCTTCTTTAGAGTTTTGCTTTATTTTGAGAAGCAATGAATTGTTGCGTTAAGTTCTTGAGCCAGAGAAATAGGTGAGTATAAGGCTGGCCAAGGAAGTTATTTTAGAATTATCATAACAGAGAAGAAAGCATGAAGACCAGAAAGATGACTGTTTTGTCATCCGGGTGTGCAATAACAGGACACCTAGACTAGGGTACTCGAGGTGGGTTGAAAAAAATCTGAAAAACATTGCAAAGAAGGCATCAGCAAGTTTTGGTGAATGAACGGCTGTGAGGAGCTAATGACATAAAGGTAATAATAAGCTTTCAAACAGGGGGACTAGGAGCACAGTGAAATTACTAGCTGAGGTGTGTAGATCTGGGTAATTAATACCATTGAATTAAATGCATTTTTTTTCCAAGAATAAAGAGTTTGGGGCCAAGGACCAAGCTTTAAGAGATGCCTATATTAGAGTGATAGGAAAAAGTAAGAGAATAAAAGGGGAAGAAAGAGTGGGACCATCATAAAACAGAGTCAGAACACCCAAGAGAGGAGGGAGTTTTATGGTAGAAAAAGAAGGATTTTATGATAACAAATACATGTTTGTGCAGTGTGAAAATTGCTTGGCTGATATGGAAGTAATGAGAGAAAGATAAAGAAAAGTCGTTCCAAAGAGTTAGTATTGGAATTTGAGGCAGAAATTAAATGTAAGTTGAGGGTGAGAAGATAAATTTCAAGGTTTTTCAGCCTTGAACTGCTTATAAGATAGAAAAAAAGAATAGGGTGGGGAGCAATGTTGCTGAAGAGTGCGTGCAGCAGACACCTTGGGAGGGTCTGTCAGGTCCCTGAGATGTGCTCATTTTACCCTCAGTTGAGCCAGGAAACCCCTTTTTAACCTGTGACCTTATCCTATTGACTCCAACAGGTTGTCAGTGGGATGGAATGGGCTGACTCCAGGTAGGCCAATCAGAATCTTTTGTTCTAGAAATTTCTTATTGAGCCTGAGAAATTGGTCATTTATTTCTGTGGGTGACAAGAAATGAAGCCATATGAACTCAGGTTCTGAATGCACCATGTGCATGTCCATCACAGCAGTGTGAATCAGTCAAGAGACAGGAGAAGAGAGAGAAAGCAAGAGAGAGGCAGAAAGAGAGCAGAGGCACATAGGAAGGGTCAGAAAGAGGCAAACATTCCTCCTTCCTGCCTGCTTTCCTGTTCCTGCTTTGAGTGCCTTCTGAGGTTTTTCTCATCCCCTAGATTTCTGTGATCATCTCATTACCTTCTCTGGACATTTCCTTCTTTGCTTAAATAAGGTTGAAGTGATTCTGTCATTTTTTAATCAAAAGAGTAATGAATAAGACACTAGGAAAGGTTAAGTCTAGACTACTGGCTGACATTTTGAGGATATCTCTTCCTTAAATAATAGGGAAATGGTGAGAACTGGTACAATGAATGATTTGGAAAACCAGAAAACCAAAAGTGGTACTTTGGAAGGCTTGTGTTCTTCACCCTATGATTAGTTCAAGCCTCTGTTTAGATGATACCTTTTCTGAGAAGCTTTCCTTAAACCACTACTCTAGTTAAGGTGCCCCTTCAACATGTTCCTTCCAACATATTGCTGTGAACATCCCCCATCTCGCAGCATTTGTTATGCTGTGTTTAAATTGTTGTTATAGTTATCTGTAACAGCCTCTAGACTTTAAGCTCTATGGAGTCAGGGGTCATGTATATTTGTAGTTCATATCTTCCCATTGGAGACCAAAGCTTGTCCATTTTGCACAGTGTAAGCAAAGCCTCTTTCAATTAAAACAACTGTTCCCTGAAAAGTTTAGAGTAGGAATTTAAAGTTGATTCTTATAACATCATGAGAACATGCCTAAAGATTGTAAATATGTTGTTTAATTTGTTATTATAATTATGAAGTGTTTAAATTGTATTTAGGTATTTATTCTGGGAAACTGATGATTTGCTTTAGTAGAAATATTTTTAATAGGATATAATGTGCAGTTGGGGGAAATGTGATAGTAGAATCCAGGGAGGGAATACAGACATCTCATAAAATGAGTTGGGCATGTGACTAGTCTCCACTAGTAGATTCTAGCTTTTGCAAGCTTTAGATCAAAAGGCTTTTCCAAGCAGGTCTCCAAGCCCATTGCTACAAGTGAAACTTACCCCTCTGATAATCTCAAAGTGAAGAAATTGGCGTGTGGCTCTTCACAATAAGGCCAGAGACCTTTGACAGCAAGAAGAAAGTGTAATGGTAATGTTACTATGGACATAGTTGAAGTCTAGTGTAGTTTTTTTTTTATTGTTAAGCTATAAAAGAGATGGCAAGCTTTGCCATTTTTCCAAGGTTTGATTATATATTAGACTCCATGCTATAGACCTTAGACAAATTTGCCATCCCATCAAAATTAGTTTTAGCACAATTGACTTGAGTGTTTGAAAATAGTTTTGAAGATACAGAGTTTTTGGTACTTAAAATAAGAATACATTTATTCATTTATACCCACACCTTGCTCTATCTTTACCCTACACAGAAAAGCAGCCAACGTGTAAGGGGGAGGCTACCATGTCATTCACGTCAGTGTTGGCAGGTGTCAGATTGTCAGCCCTTGGTCTTCCTGCACACGCTAAAGCTATCTGAATCAATTTTTTTCTCTCATTGAAACCCATTCCATCATCATCTGAACATATTGATCTTCAGTCATGCACATACTCATCATACTCTTCATGGTGTTTCTGCCTGCAGGCCTCTCCTTGTCATTATTTCTGTATTGGTCACTCTGTACTCACAGCTGATACCAATCACGCATCTTACAAGTGCATTTCAAAGGCATTGAGCCTCTGGTGTTTCACTCACAGGAAAATAACACTGGCTTTCTGCTTTGTACCTGCAGTTCTGATTCACTTAGCTGATTTAATTTGACTGCTAGTCAAAATTTTAAAAAAATTTATAAAAGCACATGCATTTTCAACTCCTCCCTATGTTCCCTTTTCACCCTATACACAAGTGAAAAGAGAAGAGTTTCATGTAAAGAACACACAGAACAATTGCACTACATAAAAAAGAAAGAATCAATATTAATCATGACCTGCAGCCGTACTACCTTTGGCTGTGATTATCTCAGAGCTCCTGAGAGAGACTCAGCGGTTGCATTTTTTCAAGGAGGACCCTGTGGGAGAGCTAAGAGGTGGTCAGAAGCACATCTGGGGATTCTGTTTGTGACACCGCATTCTTGCAATTCTGCAATCCTGCCTTTCTTGAGAAGATTGTGCTCACTGGATTGCTAGTAGAAATTCTCACAAGATTGTTACTAGTCTACTGTGTGATCAGGGTGGATTGCTTCTACCTCACCTTTTGGATAGATTCTTTAAAACATTAGGTCCAAGTAGATTCAAGAAAAATAGTAGCAAAAGTAATAGTTAAACCTGACTGAGATGTTATGATGCGTCTACTGTGCAGCCTGCTTCATCTCATTAAATCTTCAATAACATAAATTAGCCTCTATCTACATACCACAGGTGAGAAAATTGTGGCTTAGAAAAATTAAGACTCATATTTCACCAATTTTGAGATGTACATTTTTAATATCTCTAAAGTTGGGCTTCATCTTACTAGGGATGTATCTTATGAAGATAACTGGCAGATTTATTTTATTTTTCTGAGTGGCAGATAAAATACTAGTGTATCTTACATTGAATGGTGGTTTAAATTTCCCAAAATATAGTACCTTGTCCAAGGTCATCAAGTTAGTATGCAGCAGAACAGACTGGAAATCCCATGCTATGTCCTCAAACATTATACCTCCAAGAAAGGAAAACTAGAAACTAGGTGGAGGTACCCTAGCTCATTAGAAGTAGTATGTTCTTACTGAAGTTGTGATAGTCTTTCCACTGGGTGAGTTGGTATTGATAAAGAAATTCTAAAGACCTTTGCTATTCTGGCCCCAGTTTTTAGGGAATGCAATTATGCAGGTTAAAGGAAGCTATGTCAGTGGCCCTGGAAGGAGATAATAAACTTGGAAATTTCTATCCATTTTTAGTCTTGATTCTCAAATTTGTTATAAAGACAAGGAGAGAAACTTTGAGTCTCTTTGCATTCTCTTTGTTTTTAGAATATTGTATTCTCTGAACTTTTTTTTACACTGTCTTCTATAGTCCTGAGCAGTCATTGATTATACACATTATCCTTCAAGGAATTATAACCTAATTAATCAAAGACAAGGGTAGCCATCTCTTTGCTTAGGGACAGATAGTTTTCTGTTATGTATTAGGTAATGTGTCTCTGAAGGCATTTATCTTTCTTTACTTGCCATTCACATTGAGGAGTGAGAAAAGCAATAAATGGTTTCTCCCCTTCTAAGTGTTTTAGCATCCTTTGTATGGCTTCTCATGTTCCCCTGCCTCCTGTTTTAGTAGCACTTCAGCATGTCTGCCAGTCTGTTTTAGAGACAGTTTATTGGCTGTGATACTGAGAAACATGCAACTTATGTTTCTTAACTTTTTTCCTGCTATATTTTCCTTTCCAAATTAATACCACAAATGGCAACCATTTAAAAAGTGGGAACTTGTCAAGAGAACTGGAAGAAAAATCGTCCAATTCGTATTTCTGTGATATGATGTTAATGAAATATTTTGGTATGCTGAAACCTCAATTTAACACTGGCCTGGTAAATGAAACCATCTTGTAATAAGTATCTTTAAGTCACAAAAACTCTTGAAATGTTTCCAAAGAGAAATTACTTCATCTTGGGGTAAATTACATATATAGTTCCAAATACTTAACACTCTCCTTATCAAAGATCAATCTCATTTTAGTTGTGATATCAAAGTTCTTACTGACTTTTGATAAAGGTAAATGCTAATCTGGAATTTTTATGTAACTGGGTCACTTCTCACAGGATGGATATTCTTAAAAATAGAAATTAGATGCCAAATTCCAGTACTCTGATAACAGCTTTTTTAATCATAAGATGCTTTTTTTATGATTTGATTTAGACTTTTAAAAACCATTACCCAACCTTTCCACCTATTCTTTGCCTGAGATTATTTCTTTTTATCCAGATTGTAAAAAGATAAAGATCAAATTCCCATTTGAAAAGAATTTAGGAGTTTGCAAACAGGAGAAGTTATTTCTTGATTCATTTTCCTTCTGCTTGATTGGTACTTTCTCATCACTTGTCTGCCATACAATTAATGCACATCAGTTTTGTTTTGTCATCTCTGTTGAGAAATGTGATTGAATGATTAGTCCAATTTTATGCTATTAACTAACACATTACACATACGTAAGTGAAACAAAATGCTGCTGCATATAGACTTGCCTGAATATGTGCTTCAGTAATTTCTCACAAAGAGTTCACGTAAGCTTCATTTCTTCAGAAACAAAGATGCCTAAGGCCATCTATGTAATTTTGGGGACTAAGTGAAAAAAAAAAAAGTAAGCCTCCACCTGGAGGTGAGAAAGTCAATCTCCTCTTCCCACAGTTGGTAGACAGGTGATTTCCAAGGGATTACAATTTATGGCACTAGATACTTGGATTGGGGGTGGGCAAGAGTTGACTACTGGGTGCATCATGGGACTGGCAGCTCACCTGAGTGCTGACACATACCTGATTAGCCTTCCTGCACCTGCACCCAGGTCCCACATTCTCCACCAGACCTAGCTGCTGCCATGTTAGACACAGGTTGGCAGTGGTAGTGGGCTGGAGACAGGGCTGAAAGCAAGAGGGGAGAACTCATGCAGGGAGACATGTTGTGAGGCAGAACTCCAAGCTTCTGGTGCATACTCCACTGGCCCACTGGACTTCACTTACAAAGCACAAACTCAAAGATAAAAATGATTAAGCATTTCAAGGTGGTAACCACAAAGCAAAGCATTAAGCCCACTTGCAACTACACTGGTTGCATGTCCATGAAGCCATCCCTAAAGATAACCACTATTTCTGTTATGAACCACATACTCTAATTACTGTATTTTTTCCTTAATGTTTCAAATATTTATTTACAAACATTTCTCCCCACTAGATTATGAGCTATGGAGCAGTGTGGTGCATACAGCTGTATCTTTCATGGAATTTCTATGACATTTTTGTAGCTGCTATACTGCACATAACAAGATTATTGATTGGACAACCACAACAAACAAAAATACATGACTCAAGGAATATTACTTAACCCTATTTTCTAGTTTATTTAATTTAATAATGGGATAATTATATAGACAATTTACAAATATCTGCTTGAGTATTATATCACTTTTCAGGTTTGAAGGCCCCAAAAGGGTATAAGGAAGTTGATTATTGTCACCTGAGGGTTATGCTGTGCTGTAAGTCAGTGGTTTTCAGCCTCATTGCAGGTTTCAGTTACAATCACCTGGGAATAATTTTATAAACATTATGCAAGGGTCCCTCACTCAGAGATTTTGATTTAATTGACTAGGAGGTGAGGGCCTGATCATTATTCCTTTTCAAAAGTTCATAGAAAGAGAGGGGAATGAGGGGAAAGGTTGATGCTTGTTGTCAGCTTGGGCAGTCAACTGGGGTCCCTATACATGTCCTCTTCATGAGGACTGGCCTTCTCAGAGCCTGACAGCTGTGTTCCAAGAGGCAGTTTCCCAGGAGTGAATGTTACAAGAGGTCCAGGTAGAAGCTGCGAGACTTCCTATGACCTAGCCTTAGAAATCCCAAAGCATCCCTTCTGTCACACTTTGTCAAGTCACTAAGGCCCACCCAGATGCATGAGGAGAGGAATTAGATTCCACCTCTTGTTGGTGGAATGTCAAGATCACATTAGAGAAAAATATATGGGATGTAAAATATTGTTGCAGCTATCTTTGAAAAATACAATCTACCACAAATTTTTATGGACCCTTTAAAGTCATTTTAGGCAGAACTACAATATTAAGAAAAAAAAAGTCAAGGAAATAGCTCAAGGTGTGGTTTGTTCCATTATTTTTCAATTCACAAGCTAGACTTTCAAGAGTTACCAGCCTGTGATTTTTAACTCTGATTGTAAAAAAGTCCATTCATTTTTAAAAATCTCTGTGATGGTAAAAGTACATTGCTGAGTCTTTGTTTTGTTTTGTTTTGTTTTTTATTTCAGAATATTATGGGGGCACAACACTTTGGTTGTAAGTATTGCCTATGCACTGCCCAAGTCAGAGCTACAATCGTGAAGTGATTTTTTTTTTAAAAAGGGAAAGCAATGATAAATTAAATGGCAAAATCCCTTTATGCTACTATATTTTCCTTACTAGACCTACTTCAATAAAGGCAATATATAAAATCTAGCATTTGGAAGGACATTCAATCCAACTCTCTAATATTATGTTTGTAAATTCAAAATGACAGAATACTGAAAAGCCCAAATTCTATCAAATCTTACCTTGGCATGACCTCTTGATAACTACCACCTCAATTAAGGTACTCATTAATTCTTTGCCCAACTTGATTCAACCCAACCACCAGGTTTATATGGTAATAGGTGTTTATCCACCAACCTCCAGGTCTTTTCTAGGTATGATAATGTTCTGGAACTTTTCAGAGAAAGACATTTAGGTTCCATCTTTGAAGCACAATGGTATTGTTTTGGCATTATGAATGTTCACCCAAAGTTAGAAAACAGTAACATAAAGTCTTATTATTCAGCATATTTATAATATTCATTGAGCAACATAAACCCATTTAGGCAACATAAAATGAGTATACAATAAACATAATATATAGATATCTTATGTGACTCTAAGGAGCATTTGTCTTTTGTGAGAGCACATGCAGCAGTACTAAATGAAAGCTATAGAAGCATCTGTGCCTTCATGTGACCATAGGTAAATTTTCACTTACCTTACATTTTCTTTCCAAGAACTATGAGCTATAATTAGTAGTGGAATCCTTGGCATAGATCACTAGACCAGTCTTGAAGTATATGTTGGTACATTCATTTCATGGGCAAAGATTCAGCCGTAAAGAAAAAAATCACGAAATTATGTGTACTTAAATTAAGCAGTCAGAGAAGTGTTAATCACTTATCGTTCTGAGCATTTTTATCTAAGAGGGCCTCCTTATACACTTCCACATGATCTTAAGATTTTTCTTGCCTTTTAAAAAAATAAATAATCAGCACTTTTCACCCTTCATCATGACATCCCTTTAGTTTTTTTAAATGCAAGGAGGAATACCTTCCTACTCCCCACTTTTCAGTATGCTCCTAGGTGAAGGACCACCCCTTCAATACCACTCAGAGTGCTCACAGAAAATTGTAGGTTCTTGGACCTACTCTCAATCTATGGAATCAGTAAAATGCCCAAAGATCTACATTTAAACATGTTTTTCAGGTGATTCTTACAAGAAATTTTGAGACGCACTGCCCTAGAACCTCACTATTGTAAGTGCAGTCCTAGGACTAGCAGAATGGGCATCTTTTGGGAGCTTGTTAGAAAGGCAGAAACTCAGGCCTCCTCACCCACTACTGAATCAGAATCTGCATTTCAATAACATGCCCCAGTGATTGATATACACTTAACATATAAGACGTACTGTTGTAGGTAGAGGAGTAAGTCCAAATTCCTAAGCATGTCAAACATGGCTTAACATAATGTTACTACCTGTGTCTCCAGCTCCTTCTTCTGTACTTCCTCCAACCCCTGTGCACACTCTACTTGAACCATTTCAACTATGGAGATGAGCCTTTTGGAATTGCAGATATTCTACCATTTTTGAGCTACAAAATAACAATTTCCTATGGTTCATCCTAACTACATGCAGTTCCTTTTCTAAGGGTTGCTATTTTATGATTCCTTGCCTTTGGACACCTTGAAATTCTGTTACAATGACCTCTTTTCCTACTTAATGAATTGTTATTCATTCTTGAAGAAAAGCCTTCTATAAATCTTGCTTTATATCCGAGATCCTGACTGTTTTCATGTGTCTATTACTCATTACAATGCCTAGCATATATAGGGTGCTCAATTAATATTTGTTAAATGAATGAGTGAATAAATGAATGCATATTTCACATGCTTTCCTATTTTAATTACCTTCTCCAACACAACAAATTCACTACTGGTGATGGAAGCACATGTTTTCTTATTTCTACACATGTTTTTTTATTTTGACTATCTTCTCCAACACAACAAATCCACTACTGGTGGTGGAAGCTCTTATTATGATTTCCTCTGTAACAGGTAATATCAAAAGAAAACAGAGAGTAGAAATATATTTTCCAAATTTTAGTATAAATAAAAGTCATGTATAACTACACTTTGCATCATGCAAAATATATGTCCCTACATTGTGACTAATTATGCTTTTAGAAAGTCAAAAAATTACACCTTTTTGGGAAATGCCCATCTTTCTGAGATTTGAACCTTACAGTATTTTCTTTTTATAAGGTGTCGACTCTTCTTAAGATAATAGGCACCCCTAAATTTACCAATTTTGTAACTGTATTGTGTTGCTACCTCTACTAATATAGGAAAGAGTTAGCAGGGCACCTCTGATTTTATACCAGAATAGGAAACTAGAGAACATCTTTACATCTCCAGTTTTTCTGCTGTGATATAATTATGACAAAGACCATAGCTTGGATTGCTTTCAGCTTGGCTAGAGGATGCATACTTCATATGTGCTCTTTGACTTTGGCAATGTTGTCTTTCAGGATTTTCCTTTTGAATGGGAAATTTTCTTCAGATGAATGTATCCTTGATGAAAATGAGATCTTAATAAAAGTTTAACTCAGATATTGCAAAATCACATGCATACTCTATTTATGAAAAAAAGTGAAGATAAATTTTCACTTTACAAACAAATAAATTTATCCAAATTGTTTGGCCAGAGAATATCTAAACTGTTCAGATTATCCATTTCAATAAAAAACACTTTATTATTTTTTCCTGCTTGCAAAAGTAAAGTTTGTTTATTGAAAAAACTAAATTCCTCAGAAATATAGTAGAAAGTTGAAGTCCATGATAATAATCATTGTTAACATTTTAGAATTTATTCTTCCAGATTTATTTCTCTGCAGATACTGTGATATGTTATGATCTATATATAGCATAAACAACTAGATCTAAAATGTATTGGAGGGAAACTGTGTGTTTCCGGAATCCGACTATGAAGCATTTTTGATCAAAAGTCATGCTCTATATGAACTGCGCATATACACACACACACACTCTCACTTTAAGGGAAGGGGTGTACCTTTTTTCTCTTTGAGTTTTGCATGCATATAACTATTATAAATATTTTATTAATATATATTATCAGCAGTAAAATATTAGAAATCAATGTAAATATTAAATGAAATGATTATTCCATTTCTAATGGAATTCATTGGAATTTCCAGTGAATTCCATTGGAAATTGAATAATGAAATTCCATTGGAATTCCATTGGAAATTCATTCCAAATGAAAAAAATAATGGGGGGGATAGGATCAAATGTCAGTTCTATGTTTATATTTTTTCAAGAATAATAAGATGTTTTAATATTTTTTTCATGAACAAATGATTAGTATGATTTTTGAAAAATGATTGTTAAATAGTAATTTTTCTTGTTGATTAGGGAAGAAAATTTCTAAATTGAGAGCACTAGTGCTCTAGGATTCCTTGAACAATATTGTTTCTAAGGAAAGAAATGGAAACTAATGGTCACTTTGGAGTGGGCTTTCTTAAGCAAGAAATTATGAATTAGTCTTTTTTACTCATATTTTGAATTTAACTCTTTTTACTTTAAGAAAGCTTAATTCTATTCAACTTGGGGTGTTTTCTCATGTTCATGAGTTTATATTATGGTTGTTTGAATTTTCATCATTATTTTAAATTACAACAAATAAAAATCCCCATTCTCCGTTTCCTCTTCCAAGATATGTGGGACTTATTAAAAGAAACTCAACCCACTTATACACACATACACACACATATGTATTTACTTACAGATATTGAAAGCATGTTTCAAGTACAGGATCAAGGCCTAAATAACTCAATTTATTAGAATTAATGAGGATAAGGCATTTGAGACAATTGAATGGAGGATGCTATTCACAGACCCAATGTTTATATGATAATTATAAACAGTGGATCCAAATGCCCTTTACCTGTGAAATTCTCCCAAGAATGGGAAAGTCAAGTTATTATCCTAGTATTGGATTGTTCTTTAAGATGACTTCTAAAATGTACTGTTCATAATAATTAACCTGGAAAACTTTAGAAATGCAATTCATCAGTAGCTTTGGGCTAGATTTAAGACTTGGATTAAGGTCAGGAATAAAATCTCTTTGCTCAGCAAGAATATTACCTTTGTGACTAGAATTTGAAAAGGCACACACTAAGTATTTTTACTTGAGATTCTTTATGTTTTTATTTCCTTCTATCTGTTTAAGAAATTTAAATGAAAAAAATAATGGGGGGGATAGGATCAAATGTCAGGCAAACATAATAACCACTACACTACAGAAATGAGGATAAGATCAAGACAGCCAGCTAAACACAGGTAGTATGTGCCTCGTCCATAGAGAGGGACCAGAATGTTAGCTGATTCTCACATTTTGAACAGATCGTCTAGGAGAGAACACTAGGATTCAACAGAGAAGTGACAAGAAGCACCAAAAGTGGGTAAAGAGAGGGTTCAGGGAAACTTGCCTGGCCAGGGACTGGCTAAGAGCTGGGAGAAGCTCCTGGAAATGGGGAAACAGAAAGACAGAAACCCCAGGGCTCCACACTCTGAGATGAGCTTTTATGATCTTTGGCTACAGGAGAACCTCCTGACCTATGTAGGTCTTGGGCCTAACATAGGGAGCTGCCTGGAGATTGTAGAGAGATATTGCTCCAGAAAGTGAATCCATGTGAAATCCCACAGGCATCTGAGCCTAGAAGAGCTTGGGCTGGGTGCCATTATTAGATCCTAGACACCGGAGAATTGTGAGTGTGCCTGTAAGATAGAAGATCTCAGGCACTCCCATGCACCCCTGGGAAGTTCCCCACTGCCCTACTGTGGGCTTCTGTTGAGACTGAGATGTGAGTGGACAGCATTTTCCATAGTTTCTTGCCCATGCTGCTTGCCTAGGTGAGGCCCCAGTCTCTCTAGTCCCACCCCAAGATGCCATCTTGAGAGTATAACACTGGGCTGTGCCCCACCCTTGAGCCAAGTTCGAGCTGATGTGGCTGCAGTCCCCACCTAGGTGGGGAGGAACAGGGAAATCAGGCTTTCTGACATATATCTAGGACTATATCAACCCTGCAATGGGCTATGGTGAGACTGAGTCTCAAGTGAATTGCACTCCCCATGTTTCCTGCCAATGCAGCCTGCCTGGGAAGGGTTCTATGCTCTGTTCAGAGGCCCAAAGCACAATTTTGGGAGTTTAAAGCTGAGCTGTGCTCCACTCTCAGCCTGAGATCAGACTAATGAAGCTGCAGCCACTGGCAAGCTGAGGAGGGATAGGGGAGCCAAAGCTCTCCTATGTGTACCTAGGACAATTCCCACCACCATGCTATGGGCTGTTGTGGTACTGAGACATGAGTGAACTGCACTCTGCACAGTTTCTTTCCCATGCTTCTTGCCTGAAAATCCCCCCCTCCTTTGATTGCAAGGCCACAGCAAGTGCCGTTTTGAGAGTTTAACACTGGGATGCACTATTCCCTTGGGCCAAGTTCAAGGTGGTACGGCTGCAGCTTCCACCCAGTCGGGAAGGGACAGGAGAGACAAAGCTCTTCTAAGAACACTTAGGATAATACCTACCACTCTGCTACAGGCAGCTGTGGGACTTGGGACTAGCCTGCCCAATACATTGGGCAGCTGCCAGCATCACCAACATGGACCACTTGGGTCCTAGTGGCTGGCTCCACTGACATCTCCCACACCACACCAGCTGTTCAGGGGCCAGGGAACCTGCCCACATACCTCGCCCTCTGCTCCAACTACTAGCTTCTGAGCAAGCCATCTAAAGGCCCAAGAATTGGCTTTCCAGGACCGACTAACACTGCTGCCAGCGTAAGCTGCTCTGGGGCCTAAAATCAGGCACACTCAGCCTATTACTGCCACTATTGGGACCTGAAGACTGGCCCAGCTGGTGTTCAAGTCCCCAGCAAAACTTCACCACAGCCTCAACTAATAACTGTACCCTAAGTCACCAAGGAAATTACAGATATTACTGACCCAGTGCACTGCCTAAGAAATCATACAAAGGTCATACTACTTCAGGTACCCAAAATAAAGCCAAAGTGTACTACTCAACCAATGCCATATATATATCCTCAGGAAAAATGTCTTCCCTTTGTAAGTAATTTCAAAAAGTTGGAACATGCAACTGCTATATCAGATGCCCAGATATCAACATAAGGACACAAGAAACATGGAAAATCAAGAAAATATGAAACCACCAAAGGACCACAACAATTGTCCAGCAACTGATCTGAATCAAAAAGAATTCCTCGTAATGCTAGATAAAGAATTCCAGGTATTGATTCTAAATAAGCTCAATGAAATGCAAGAGAAATCTGAAAACCAATACAAAGAAAACAGAAAATCAATTCAGGATATGAATGAGAAATTTACCAAGGAGGTAGATATCTTAGAAAAGCAGAAGTTCTGTAGCTGAAAAATTCATTGAAAGAAATTAAAAAAACACTCAAAAGCTTCAATAGTAGACTAGACCAAGCAGAAGAAAGACTCTCAGAACATAAAAACAGGTCTTTGAAATTATCCACTCAGAAAAAAATGAGAAAGAATAACAAAGAATGAGTAAAGCCTTTGAGACAAATGGGACTACATAAAGTGGCCAAATTTACAAATTATCATTATTCCTGAGGGGGAAGAGACATCAAAAAGTATAGAAAACCTATTTAAGGAAATAATAGATTAAAATTTCCCAGCACCAACAAGAGAGTTAGAGACTCAGATACAGGAGGCCCAAGGATCCTCAGGCAAATATATTGCTAAAAGGACTACACCACATCATATTATAATCAGAATGACTAAAGTTGAAGTGAAAAAAAATTTTTTAATTAGCCAAAGTGTCTAGTAGTCATCAATAACGGACAACCCACCAGACTAACAGTGACATCTCAGCAGAAACCTTATAGGCCAGAAGAGAATGATATGGCATTTTCTTTTTCTTTCTTTCTTTCTTTCTTTCTTTCTTTCTTTCTTTCTTTCTTTCTTTTTCTTTTTCTTTTTGAGACAGAGTCTGTTTCTGTTGTCCTGGGTAGAGTGCAGTGGCATCATTGTAGCTCACTGCAACCTCAAACTCCTGGGCTCAAGCAATCCTCCTGCCTCAGCCTCCTGAGTAGCTGGGACTACAGGCATGTGCCACAGTGTCTGGCTAATTTTTCTATTTTTAGCAAAGATGGGATCTTACTCTTGCTCAGGCTGGTCTTGAACTCCTGAGCTCAAACAATCCTCCCATCTCAGCTTCCTAGGGTGCTAGGATTACAGGTGTGGGCCACCGGGCCCAGCCTGAGATTTCAAAATGCTGAAAGAAAAAAACCTGTTAACCAAGAATTTTATATCCTGCCAGAAAAGGCTTCAAAAATGAAGGAGAAATAGTCTATCTCAGACAAGCAAAAACAGGGAATTTGTCACTACTGGAGCGGCCCTACAGGAAATGCTCAAAGATGTTTTTAACATGGAAATGAAAGGTCAATATTCGCTCTCATAAAAACACAAAAGTATAAAACTCTAAGGTCTAATCAAACAATCACACAAACAAGGAAGAGAAAAGAATTAAATGGCAATATGACAAAAGTTCAGCCAATCACAAAGACAAAAAGACAGAGAAAAAGAAAGAAACAAAGCATTTATAAAACAACTAGAAAACAAGTAACAATATGACAAGAACAAAGCCTCACATATCAATATTAACCTTGAACATAAATGGATTAAATGTTCCACTTAAAAATATATATTGGCAGGATGGACTAAAAACCACATCATTCAACTATATGCTGTTTACAAGAAACACCTTACTCATAAAGACACACATGGACTGAAAGTAAAGAGGTGGAAAAAGGTATTCCATGCAAACAGAAACCAACAGTGAGCAGGAATAACTATTCTTATATCAGTAAAACAGACTTCCAATCAAAAACAGTAAAAAAAAAAATAAACAAAGAAGGTCATTATATAATGATAAAGGGATCAATTCAGTAAGAGGATATAACAATCTTAAATATATATTCACCCAACATTGGAACACCCAGATTCACAAAAGAAATATTACTAGACCCACAGAAAGAGATAGACAGCAACACAATAGTAGTGGAGAACTCGAACATCCCACCCACAGCACTAGACAGATCATCAAGATGGAAAATCAACAAAGAAAGACCGGACTTAAATGGACTCTAGAGCAAATGGACCTAATAGACACGTATGGAACATTCTACTCAACAACTACAGAATATACATTCTTTTCATCACAACATTCTCCAAGATAGATCACATGTTAAGCCAGAAAACAAGTCGTAATGAATTTTTAAAAATCCAAATTATATCAAGTATCTTCTCAGATCACAGTGGAATAAAACCAAAAATCAATATGAAGAGAAACTTCAGAAACTATGCAAATATATGGAAATTAAACAACATGCTCCTGAATGATCACTGGGTCAACAGAGAAATAAAGATGGAAATTTAAAAAATTTTTTCAAAACAAATGAAAACAAAAACACAAAATACTAAAGCCTGTGGGATACAGCAAAAGCAATGCTAAGAGGGAATTTTATAGTATTAAATGCCTACTTCAAAGAAGAAGAAAGATCACAAATTAACAACTTAATATCACACCTCAAGGAGCTGGAAAAACACAAACAAATCCAAAGTTAGCAGAAGAAAAGAAATAACAAAGATCAGAGCAGAACTAAATGAAATAGAGACAAAAAAAAATACAAAGGATCAAAGAAATGAAAAGTTGGTTATTCAAAAAGATAAGCAAAATTGGTAAATCACTAGCTAGCCTAACCATGAAAAGAAAAGATACAAATAAACATAGTAAGAAATGAAAAAGTATACATTACAACTGATACCATAGAAATACAAAGATCATCAGAGACTATTATGAAGAACTATATGTTCACAAACTAGAAAACCTAGAGGAAATGGATGAATTCCTGAAAACATACAATCTCCTGAGAATGAACCAAGAAGAAATAGAACTCCTGAATAGACCAATAATGAGTAGTGAGACTGAATCCATAATAAAAAAAATCTCCCAACAGAAAAAAAGCCCAGGACCAGATAGATTCACAGCCAAATTCTACCAGAAGTACTACTCCAGGGAGTAGTACTCAGCTAAAAAAAGAATGAAATTATATCTTTTGCAGCAACTTGGGTGGAACTGGAGGCCATTATCCTAGGTGAAGTAACTCAAGAACAGAAAAATGAATGCTGCATGTCCTCATTTATAAATGAGAGCTCAACTATGGCTATGCAAAGACACACAGTGGTATAATGGACATTGTAGACTCAAAAGTGGGGAGGGTGGGAGAGGGTGAGGGATAAAAAAATTGCCTATGGGGTATGATGTACACTATCCAGGTGATGGGTACATATACCCAGACTTCTCCACGATACAAATATATATGTGTAATGGAATTAAACTTGTAATTTAAAAACCCCTGCCATTCTTGATTAAAATTTTAAAAAAGAAATAACAAAAAGGAAAATCTCATCCAACAAGCTCAGATTCTGCTACACCAGCTCAGTTCTAACAATTGATTCGTAAGTTTTGAGTTAAATTATTCAGGAACACCCTTAAACTATAATCATAAGCATGTCAAATAAAACCGCCAAAAGTACGAAAACAAAAACAAAAAAAAAGGAAACTATTTTACCATCTTCCTAAGACTATAAGGTCTATATTCTAAAGTGCCACAGGCAAAGTTCATCTATGTTTATATGTACCTTTAAATCTTATTTGTATTAAATATTGGCTGAATTTATGAAAATATAAATGAAATATCTTTATTAAGTTGATTACTTTGTAACACTGAAGCCTGACTTTGTGGTGTTCTACTTGGGTTCACATTATTGCAGCTATGTTGACTCTTTGCTCAATAGCAATGATCCCTTGGAATATTTTAGTAATCTGGAGATTGGCAACCACTCCAGCACAGGATGTTTTATTGATACCATGATATCGACCATGAAAAGGGGGTGTGGTTTTTGAACTTAATAATCATATAGCAGACACTGTAATAGTGAGGTTTCCTGCCCTCATGGGACTTACAGTCTGCAGAATTACAAATTGGGATTTGGGTTTATGGAAAAAAACAAACAAACAAGGAAGCAATGAGAGAAAATAATGAAATGTATGTCAGGGGTGGGAAATTAAGGATGTTTTACTTTGGTTACAGATGTCAGGGAAGAACTTTTTGAATGGACATTATCATCAATTGGGTTTCTGGAAAACAGACTTTGAGATCTGAAATCAGGAGGTTGACTGGGGAGTACTTTTGAGGATAATACGATGGGGGTGAGGTAAGCAGAACTGGGACGAGGTTGAACTGTGATGTAGTTGCAACAGAGGCTTAGCCAATCCTACAGAGAGTTCTGGAGCTGAGATATTTCTCCAGTGTTGTCCCTGCCTTGAAGCAAAAGGGCCTGATTTAGCTTTTATACAGCACCCACCCCAGACACACACACACCTTACAGTCATTGGGTAAGGGCAGCCTCTCAAGAAAAAGCATGATCTTGGGCAAGGTAGCTCTCCTCACTTTGAGGGTAATTCCTGATTAGGAATTCAGCTGAGAGTTGTTCTCAGCCACTGACAGCCCAGCAGCATAGGCATAAGCATCTCAGTTCTAAAGGGGAATCTAGCAGGCACACCAGAGTATTCACTGTGACTGTAACTTAAACACCTTCAGAAGGAGAAAGCCACAGCCAAATGAAAATGGAGGGGAAGGGCTTTCCACATAGATCATGCATCATGGGCAAAGGCCCTGAATTAGGAAAAAGCTTGAGTTATTGATGGAACTAAGAGTTTCATAGTCTAAGTTCTACTAAGGCTACTGTTGTTAATATATGGAGAATGGTTTTGGTAGGAATATGAAAAAAAAAAACATTGCACTGGTCCACGGAAAAGAAAATTGTGGCTTATTTGTGATGGTAATAATAAATATGAAAAAAACCAAATATTTTCAAAGTATAATTGAAGGTAGAATCAACAGAACTTGGTGATGGATTGGGTGGTGAATGAGTGAGAAGAGAGGTTAAGAATATTTTCTACGTTTCTGGCATGAGCAGCTAGGTGTGTGGTGGTACCATTTATTAAAATGTGGAACATAAGAGAACAGACTTCTAAAGCCCATTGAAAGAGTACCTTGATTCATTTAATATAAACCAAAATACAAATAAACAACACTTCTATTGCAACATTTTGCAACTCTCATGGCTCTCCCTCCCATTACTAAAACTGACCACGTTTCCTGAAATACAGTAGAGTCATTATTGAGACCCATAAGAGAAGCAACCTAAGAACGCAGATTTTGTATCACTATGGAAATGTTTATCAACTGAGATTTCATTGTATTCCATAGCACCTGTATAAAATAACAAGAAGATTCCAGATGGATACTTTGTATGTCTTAGTGTAGGGCATATTACTGTGGACATTCATCACATGAATCATCCCTGCTCATTCAGTCACTTACTCAATTTTATTGTACCTATAATTTGCCAGAAACTGCCCAAAAGTGCTGGAAAACACAGTGATGAACACGACTGAAAGGATCCCTGAGCTTCTCATGAAGCTTACATTCTAGCCAAGGGAAAAAGACAAAAAACTAGTCAGTAACTAGATAAAATCATTTCAGATAGTGATTAATATATATAAAAATCAAAAGGGCAATGTGGAGGTCTCTCTAAGGAGGTGACAGGCAAGCTGAGAACTGAACAGTAAGAAGGAGTCATTATGTGAAAATCTGGAAGATTTTTCAGGGCAAAGGAAAGAGAAAATTCAACTGCTTAATGTGGGAACAAGCTGAGAATGTTTAAGAAGCAGAAGGAAGACCAGTTTAGGCTGAAGCATAGTGACAGGGCAGGTACCCAGAAATGAAGTTAGAGAAATAGACTGGAAGTGTCATGAAAAGAATTTTGTGTGTCATTCAAAGAACACTAGAAAGCCACCGAAAAATATAAGCAGCTAAGTGACATGATCCGATTTCTGTTTTCAAAGACCTTGGCTGGTGTGGAAATGCATTTCCAAGGAAGCATGGGTGAAGCAGAAGGAGATTATGTAGGAGGACCTGGACACTGCCAATAACATGATTGTCAGTTGGACTAAGGTGGTAGTAGTAAAGATAGAAAAAGGAATGATTTGAAATATATTCAGGAGGTAAATCTGTTAGGAACAGTTGATAGCTGGGATCTGGAGGGAAGATAAAAGCGCATTCCTTAACTTTTAACTTGAGCAGAAGGATGGACATTGGTAGAATATAAGAAAAGGAAGTGAGTGGAAAGAACAGTTTTGCAGGAAGAAACCAAATGTTCTCTTATGGAGATGTCAAGGATGCTACTGGGCTTAGTCTAGAGCTGAAGGAAAGAAGTTCGAGTTGAAGTTAAAAATCTAGGAGTCACCAAAAAACACATATTAATTAATGCTATGGGACTGGATGACATCACCTCAGGAGAGAGAATAAAGCAAGAAAGAACAGGGCCCAGGACCAAGCCTGGGGGCAGCCTGACACCTATTCTGGCAGAAGAGGAAAATTCAGCAAAGGCCACACAGATACATATGCATTTTTTCCCCCACCGTATTGTAGATGTGTCTAAAGATGACTTTTCATTAAGCAGTGAGATAGGAGGAAAATCAGAAGGGTGCTCTGTCATAGACATCAACAAGAAAAAAATGTTTCAATAAAGAGAAGATGGTCAACAGTATTGGCTACAACTGAACAGGAGGGCTGGTAATACAAGTCTCTGGTAGGCTTGGTAAGAGCAGGTTCAGTGGAGTGGAGGGAACTGAAACCTGATTGCAGAAGAGTGAACAGGAAGCAATGAAATGCAAGTGCCAGTACAGACCACTCTTTTGATAGATTTTACTGAGAAGGTGGAACAGAGAAGGGCAGTGGTCAAGAAGGAAGGATGAGGGGACTAGAAATGGTTTCCCAAAAAAGGGGCCTTAGGGCATGTTTCTATGCTAATGGAAAAATTCCAGCTGAGAGGGAAAAAATGATGATGCAGAAGGGAGAGGGGATAATTCCAGCAGTAGTGTCCCCAAGAGGTGAATTGGGGAGAGAACTGAAGCCCAAGTAAAGGGCTCAGCCTTTCATCTGAGCAGGGGCAAGATGTGTCTTCCACAGAAAGAAGGCAAAGAATATGGATGCAGATGCAGACAGCCTGGTAGGCTTAGTAAGGAGAAAATGGAAGTGTTCCTGCTCTGTCATATCCATTTTTCCCCATGAACTATGAAGCACTGAGAATGGCAGGGGTTTTGTGGAGGCAGGTGTGTTGGAAGGGTAGAATGGAGATACACCAAAACTGTAAATCTTATGTATCTTCTAGGGGAAAGGTTTGAAGAAAACATTGTCAGGTTATCACCAATTAACCATATTTAATAGATAAGGACATATGGAATGATAGCAACCTATTAAGAGTGCCCAATGTTAATGCTAAAGAGTAAGCCATACTATATAGTAGTGTAGTGCTTTCAAGTCTGATGGACGCATTCCTATGCTCCTTAGCAGAAGTAACTATTTTTAATCACTGAAAATTATGAACATATCTATTTATTACGGCTTTCTTTGAAGATAAATTTCTAAATTTAGTGGGAAGATTCTCAATATTAGTTTTTTTATGTGAGTTTATTGAAACCAACAAAATATTTCTTCTTTAGGGGAGAGGGTTTTCAATTTGCTTTTTTCCTCCTCATAAATAAGGGGTGATCACCCTTTTCATAGCCCATGTAGGGTAGCTTGTAAAATATCTATTTTTGGGGCAATAAAACTCAGCTAGAATGATCTTATACCTCTGCTTCCTCAACTCATTTTCTTCTTTCAGCTGTGCAGAATGTTAATTGTGAGAAGGTCACAATGGGGACACAACCTGCCCACAGAAGTACTTGTGAGGATAGATTTTATCATGCTTGATAAAATGCCTGTTCTACAACATAGTCTATCATCATGAAAACAGATCATTCTGATCTTACAGTTTCTGCTGTATGGGTATTGCACCTTTCTGGGTAACTCTAAGGAAGGAAGGTCAATTCTGGCTGAAAATAATGCTTTGTTCTGTTTCACTGTTGTTGTTTGTTTAATAATTGACAGTCAGGAAACTAAACCTGGGGTTTGAATAATTAGAGGGAACAAGTTATGTGCCAAAAATTCCTACCATCCACAAATATGTGTGTGTGTGTATGTACGTATACATTCATTCCCCTTCCACCTAGGAGTCGGTCATCTAAGGGTGACTTTTTACTACGCAGTGTAATTTCCTTTCTCAGTACTATGGGCGTTTATTAGTTCTGTTTATTTGCATTTTAACATTCTTAAATTACAGAAAAAAACTTGACTTAAAATATGACTTTATCCAAGGCAAGAAAGAAAATGAGAGATCTGGTGTTGTTGAAATTAGAAACCAAAGAAGTACAGATTTGGAATGAATTAGTATTTTTTACTTAAGCTTAAAGGTATTTTTTGAGAGCTGAGTTATGATTTACAAGGTGAGAGTAATGGAAGTCTAGCTTTAAGACAGTCTAAATTTGTAGAAATCTAAAATCTATATCCTCTGGAGAAGAACAAACACCTAAAAAGTTGAAACAGTACCTGGGTACATAGAGTAAAATGAATATAACCATAAATTTTAAAGATTTGTGAACTGGAGCCAATTTGTAAAACATTTCTGAGTCTTCAGTGATCTTATTAAAATGCAGACTCACACACAGTGTGCTATAATGATATGCATTTAAGCACCAAGTTTGAATGCCTCCAACTCTGTTTAAACCCATCTACAAAAGGGTTTAAAATATAAAATTTTGGTTTTTTACTTAATAATTTTTTATGCTTGGGTATTAGAATGTTTTGTTATTGGTTAATACTTATCTTCGTCATATGTACACATATTGTATGCATGCTCTTTGGAGACATAATACTCGATAAATCTAAGAAATAAATATGTACCATACATATTATTAATGTATAGCTGCCAGTGTATATTTATGATATATGATATTTTTCTTTGCTTTTTTAGAATGATTGATTTTTGTCTCTATGTAGCTTTTATGGTTAGGTTGAGTGATGATTTTCTCTCTCAAAAGTATCAGTGGAAACATTTCTAACTGCCTGAGGCAGTCATATGCCACAGCTGGCACCATATTTAAACTACTTTCCCATGTAAGTGCATAATTTTGTCACCTGGTGATAAACAGCAAAGTGCTACAAAAGGAAATTTTGCAAAAAAAGTCCTGTTTTTACTGCGCTAATTCTGCACTCTGTCAATTAAGCCTTTCAAGGTAGATGAAAATGTTTGTTTGCAAATTGAATAACTCAGCAAATTTCAGCAAGACTCAGCAAAAGTCAGAATGCCATTTCCGAAAGATGCAGCTACATTCTTGTTAGGCATATACGATCAGATACGGTCTACGACATTTAGTGGCTCCCCAGATACCAAAAACCTTTTAAGTCAAAGAAAAAGCAACACTATTGGCTAAAGGAAGGTCAAAGAAGTTAACAAATGAAACAAAAATACTAAAAATATGACATAAATAATTGTTCAAAGAGATATTCTGGAGAAAGAAGAAGGTGGGAGAGATGATAAATTAATTTGAATTGGTAAACATTTTTATATTTATATTTTATATATATTAATTTTTATTTCAATGTCTAGGGCTGATTTATTTGTTGCTTAATGACAAAATTCTTAAAGAAATAATAGGCATATTTGCTATGTGGATTAATATGGTGTCGATAGTTTAAACACAGAATGATTATTTAGTAAAAAAATCCCAGACATCCACTTATAGTGACATTTTAGGAATTACCTAAAAAAAATCTATTTTTAAGTTTTATACTTTTTAAAACTACTGCCTATTTCTTAACAACCTCATCAAAATGTGTTTCTGTTCCAAAGAGAGAAAATATGAAAATATTTATTGTTACACTTCACCAAACCACCGTCTAATCTGATCTGTTCCCCTGCTTTCCCACTACCTAAGGCCCACTTCCATACCTTTGCTAACCTTTTGGTCACTATTAAATCTTACCTGTTTGGATCCTGTTCCTTAGGTTCCCTACTTTCTGCTTATTAATTTTTGCTTCAAAGTAAAATGATATCTTCATTGAATGGATATTTGTATCCTTGAAAAAAAACCACACATACACAATTCAAGGCATCAGCAGACAGACATGTTTGTACCCATGGAAGCTAGTGGAATGATTTGTTGCCCCTCTTCCTGTCTGTCCCCACAAATTACATTATGTTGAAATCTGCTACTTTTGCTTGTGCAGCTTGACCCTATGTCTCTCTACAGAGAATTGAACTGTCAGCCTCTGAAATAACAGAATAATTTAGGTGATGAGGTTTTATTTTTTTCTTCTCGAAGGATCATACTGGAAAACATACTGCTTTCTACAGAGATAAACCCCAAATTCTGTAAGAATAGTAAGAACAGTGCCTTTTTCAAAATGGCATTTATGAGATAGGTGAATTGTTCATATAATAAATTTGAGGTAGAAGTTTCTCTCAGAAACGTTAATGGCAGCGAGATAATTAAGTTTTCTGGGAAACAGAATATTGAGTGAAATAGGACTATTTCTGATTTTAGGTAGATTTTAGATAGTGAAAGAAATTACTTGCAAAACAAAGAATTGTGGTTATTTTTAGTAGAGGGCATAAGAAAATAAGATGTTGGACTGGAGATCACTGAGTAGCATTATTTTTAGGAAATGTTAATTCGTACCCTGAGTTTTGGAAAAAGACCCAGAAGTGGTAGTCACTTTGCTACAAATGTCCTCCAAATGTTCCCAGGACCCCACTGTGGGGGCGGAGGGAGGTATAATCTACAAACATGGGGTGGCTAGGTTAGCTCTCAGCTGGTGGTTGATGCAATTTATCCAGCTGGGCCAGCTGTTTGGCCGGCTAAAAATAAAAAGACTAGCAGAGTGAATTTAAAGAGACAAAGGACTCAGTGAGAGCCAATATTCAAGGTAAAATTCAAGGTAGTATCGACTCTTCAAATATTCAGGAGAGGACCAACAAATAGCCAAGTTGGTGTCAAGTTTAAACAGCAGATTCGATCCAGGCACAGGTTAAACGTTTGAGGTTCTCTGCTGGCTGCTTACTTCAACAGAAGTGGAACGTTTTAGGGATTCTGGTTTCATGGAGCCCAAAACTAATGCAATGCAAGAGACCCTATTTAATAAAAATAATATAAAATTATGAATACAGAATTAGGTCCAGTGCCTTGGAAGGGGCTCATAGAAGTGAGGAGGCCTGAAGTAGAAGTTTCAGAAGTCTGCCTCTGAGTAAGATGGTGCCCCTGTAAGTTTTAAGGGCGGGTCATTCCAGAGGGAGTAAGAGCTGTAGGAACCAGGAAAAGAGTTGACTCAACATGGAACAGTAACAACCAGGACTGAATGTTAGAGTCACCTGGGAGACTTTCAAATAAAACATACCTGGGCTCCATCCCTGGACATTTCTACCCAAACTGTCTGGGTTGGTGCCGGTCATTGATATTATTTAGTCCCTGTCTCCTATTTAATTCTAAAATGCAGTCAAGCCTGAAAACTACTGACAGTTAATAATAATTGTGGTAAAGATAACTGTGTAGCTACTGTGTATGGAACATCTACTTTGTGTGAGAAGATACTGTATCAAATGCTTTACAGGCATTACCTTCTCAGTACTCAGGACCTCCAGAGATATGCGAATTATCACCATCTTAACAAGGAGGATTCTGGGGCTCAAGGAAGTGCCTTAGGTCATGCAGCAAGTGCAGGAACTTGGATCTAAATTCTAGCCAGAACTGGCTCATTTTATAGCCACATATTTCTACCTTCTTAGGTGGTAGCATTTTTGAAGTAGGCAGAAAAAGCTCAAGGTCTCATAGAATGAGCTGAAGAGCTGTCTACCACTAGGGGAATTTGTAAGGACTGTCTGCCAAATAAGTCCTAGCAAGTCCGGGAACCTCCACTCACACCTGCAGGGGCAGAGGTGACTATTTCTGGATCTCAAAGATGTTCTTATGGAAGCTAAAGTTCTATCCCTTTTTTTATTCTTCCCCTCACCTTCTTACCCCCAACACCAAGGGTTAAATTCGTCATCAGTAGTGGCACAGGTCTTCCTCATACCTTTTCTCCTCATTCACTGGGTCACTTTTGATGCTCACAGAATGTTTTTTGCTTCCTGGGTAGATATCACTGCTCCTGTCTATAGATTTATTTTTTTATTTCCTGCATTAATGCCTTCCTTGCTCCTCCTCTTCCTCTGTCTGTATGAACTGTAAGCTGATGAAGTATGTTTGCATATACCACATTTTACCCCATCTAGTTGGCTCTTGGCTCCAAAATGAGCCAGGCTTCCCATTGGCCAATAAAATTTATGGTGTCCATTCAAGATTCCTAATTTGCCTGGACATGGGAGAATTCCCATGGTGGCTATGACTTGGTGACTTGCTCTGGTTCTCTTACTCCATGAATAAATAGGCAGGTGAGATGCAGAGGAAGGAGTATGAGAGATAAAGTCAAAATCCTGGATTCAAATCTGACTCCACTACTTTGTAGTTATGAGACGTTGGGCAAGTTAGTCCCTCTCCTACATAAAACACAAATGAAATGCCTACCTGATATAATTTTTGAATGTAGTAACATGAAAAACTCTTTTGAAATATGATTGGCATATCGGGATGCCAATATATCTCAAATATCATTTTTGAGTAAAGATTCTTCCCTTTCTCAAGAAAGGTGTCTATTATTATAATTCTTTCACAGAAGTCCTCTTACCTTAGAAAGGCTTTTTAAAAAGTTTACTGATCCTGGTTATACTTCCCTTGTGTGATTCCAGTAAGTTGTCAGGAATAGCAGTGCATATTTTTTTGAGGGATGAGGTATAGATTTAGAGATTCTAAATATTGCTAAGTTTTGTCACTCTCTGCCTGCTGATTTGAAGTCCACAGTCAATCCTAATATGTAAATCAACAGAAATCATTAGAAAATATCTCAAACCCTCCTTTCTTGTTAGTGTTACATGTTCAGCCAGTACCGATTCATGCACGGCATTGAATTTCTCTTTTCTGTACTGAAAATGTGGTCGTTTGTTGCTTTCAGGTAATTGATTAAATGAAACAACAATACATATTTTATTCTGTTAGGGAGCAGAAATTAAAAATATATAATACTTTTATATTATATTATATATTAGAAGAAGACAAAAGGGAAAGCACATATTACATATTAATTTATTCATTAGGTCAGCAAATTGTGCCAGGAACTATTCTAGGAGGTTGGTAAGTGGACATAGCAACAAGACAGACAATACTTTCCTTCTGTCTACTATAAATTGTTTTAAAAATAATAGATAAAATGAAATTTCCTATCAAATTCTGTGATTTCATGCAGCATATTAACCAGTTCTATATGGATTGTTAGCACTCTGAGATATAATCATTCATTAAAGCATTATGAATTACATTTGCCTCAATTTCTAGTGATTATACTTTCCATTTCTATTAATGAATGCAAGCTAGAATCCTAAGTTCTCTCATGATTTAACACGTATCTTAGAGTTGAAATGGTTCAAATTCCACTTTTTGACTTACTTTCACCCACGTCAAAATGTATTAATATCATTTATCCTGCAATAGTCTTCAGATAGTCTTAGAAACAAAAGTGTAAATTCTATTATTACATCTACTTCCATACGACGAAGTATAAATGAATGATTTTACACAAATTTATTCGGCTTTAGTGCTAGTACAAAGAATATAAACACATATTTTATTAGTCTCAGCATCTAGATTTATTTTTATCGATTCAGTTTATATCTAAAAAAATTTATGCTTTTGGTTTCTCATATGTACTCAAGTATTTGCATTTATGACATTGCATTTGACTGTCTGTGGGTAATGTTCTCCTTATGTGTACGTTACATACAAGTAACCATAATGTTGCTTTATCTTTGAACATGGCTTTGGAACAATATTATCTTTTTAAAAATCTATTTCATTAAAGCATTTCTCATAACAATCTTTTTATGCACTATTTCACAGACGCATTTCAGCAGAGAATTTGTGGATGGGAGGGGAAGACACACTTTTATCTGTAGAACAATAGTGACTTAGTTATTAGGAGCAATTGCTGAGCAGCTAACACAGATGCTTTTGTATCAGTTGTGCATAACTAAATGGTGATAGCATGATATAGTGTTCTTGTAGCCAAGCAACAGTAAACAAAAGAGTCCATATATTCACTCTAAGAAATATCCATTAAGAAGGAAAGCAATTTGAGGCAGCCACAAACATTCACAATTGACAACTGAGGAGAAAGATTTAAGTGCTGGAATATGCACACATAACATATTTCCACCTTGGCCATTTTCAGGTTACCTATTTAAGTGCCCTAAAAGGCAATAGCCATTCTACAAAGTGTGTGGAATGGAGCAGAAAGGTTAAGGACCCTTAGACCTTGATTCCATCCCTCCCTGACCATTGGCCATCAACGTGAAGAAAGGAACAAGTCAAGTCATGATAAGGTGAATGCACTAGAGTACTGATTCAGGAAGTGATGTTTTAATTTCTTAAAAAGCTTGTAAAAATGACATACGAAAATAATAATGAATTGTTAAAGATAAAATTTTTAAAGTAATCCTACCATACTAATGCTTTTTTATGTGAGCTTTACCTACTGGCCTCACTAGAGCCCCAAGCAAATTTAGTACGGAGTTATTGTTCATCCCTAGAACATTTTTATTATGTTCTTTAAATTATCTTTGTCACCCAGTAAACATTACTCTTTTCAATTTCCGAGTTGCTACAACACCACTAAAGTTTCATGATAATTGTCTCTTTAGCTCTGTTCATTATCCCCAGTGACTATCAAAATGCCTGGCACAAAGCTGAATGAATGAATGAATACTATAGCCTCATGTTCAAACCATTCCCTTTCTAAGATTTTCTTCCTGCCCCCACTCTATCTTCCCAAACTACACATCTTTTTTTAAACTGAGATATAATTTACATATCATAAAATTTACCATTTTAAAATATCTAATTCAGTGAATTTTAGCACATTTGCAGAATTGTGCAATCATCACCACTATCTGCTTTGAGAATATTCTTATCTCCTCCAGACAAAACCCCACATACCCATTCTCAGTTTCTCCCCATTCTCACCTGCCGCCAACTCCAGGTAACCACTAATCTACTATGGATTTATGGATTTGCTTATTCTGGATATTTCATAGAAATGGAATTATATAATATATTGCTTTTTTTTTTGGCCTGGATTTTTTCACTTAGCATAATGTTTTCAAGGATTGTAGCATGTGTCAGTACTTCATTCTTTTTTATGGCTAAATGATATTTCATTGTATGAGTATACCACATTTTGTTTTATTCATTCATTGTTTGGTAGACATTATTCATTCATCAGTTGATATACATTTGGGTTGTTTTCACATTTTGGCTATTATGAATAATGCTGCTATGGACATTTGTATATAAGAATTTTTGTGAACATTTGTTTTTAATTGTCTTGGGTAGATGCCTAGTTGTGAAATTGCTGGGTTGTGTGATAACTCTGTTTAAATTTTTGAGGATCTGCCAAACTGTTTTATACAGTAGCCACAACATTTTACACTCCCATCAGCAGTGTATGAAGATTCCCAAATCTCCACATCTTCACCAAAACTTATTTTCCACTTAAAAAAAATTATAGTCATCAGAGTGAATGTGAGGTGTTATCGCATTGCGCTTTTGATTTGCATTTCCTTAATACCCAATGATGTTGTATATCTTTTCATGTGTTTGTTGGCAATTTGTATATTTTGTATATTTGGAGAAATATCTATTCAAATTCCTTACCCATTTTTTATTGGGTTGTTTGTCTTTTTATTATTGAGTCATAAGTGTTCTTTATATGTTATGGACACTGGATCCTTATCACATATATGATTTACAAATATTTTTTCCCATTCTGTAGGTTGTCTTTTCAATTACTTTATAGTGTCATTCAATGCACAAAAGATTTTAATTTTGGAGAAGACCACTTTGTCTATTTTTTTCCTTGGTGGTGTATGTTTTTGTGTCAGGTCTAAGGAACCTTTGCCTAGTCCAAGGGCACAAAGATTTACACCTATATTTTCTTCTAACAGTTTTATAGTTTTTGCTCTTAAACTTAGATCTTTAATTCATTTAGAGTTAATTTTTGCATATAGTGAGAGGTAAGGGTCCAAATTAATTCTTTTGCATATATACAGGCATACCTTAGAAATATTGTGAATTCAGTTCCAGACCACTACACTAAAGTGAATATCAAAATAAAGTGAGTCACACAAATTTTGGGTTTCCCAGTGCATATAAAAGTTATGTTTACTCTATACTGTAGTATATTAAGTGTGCAATAGGATTATGTCTAAAAAAATCTACATACCATACTTAAAAATATTTTATTGTGGTTTTTATTTGCATTTCTCTGATGATTAGAGATGTTGAACATTTTTTCATATGTTTCTGGGCCATTAGTCTATCTTCTAAGAACTAAACGTAGAACTACCATTTGATCCAGCAATCCCACTACTGGGTATTTACCCAAAGGAAAAAAAGACATTCTTTTAAAAAAAGACACCCACATTCAAATGTTTATAGCAGCACAATTCACAATTGCAAAGATGTGGAAACAACCCAAATACCCATCAATACATGAGTGGATTAATAAAATGTGGTATATATATACCAGCCATTAAAAAATGATAGTGAATTAACACCTCTTGTATTATCCTGGATGGAGCTGGAGGCCATTTTTCTAAGTGAAGTATCACAAGAATGGAAAAACAAACACCACATGTACTCACCATTAAATTGGAACTAATTGATCAACACTTATGTGCACATATGGAAATAACATTCATTGGAAATCAAGCAGGTGGGATGGGGGAGGAAGGGATAGGTATTCACACCTAACGTGTACAATGCACACTGTCTGGTTGATGGGCACACTTATAACTTCGACTCAAATGGCACAAAAGCAATTTATATAACCAAAATGTTTGTATCCCTGGAGTACTATGAAATAAAAAGAAGATTTACATGATTAAAAAGTAGTTAAAAGGAAAAAAAATACTTTATTGTTAAACAAAATGCCAGCAATTATCTGAGCCTTTAGCAAGTTGTTGTCTTTTTGCTGGTAGAGTGTCTTGTCTTGATGTTGATGGCTGCTGAGTGATCAGAGTTGTGGTTGCTGAAGGTTGGGGTAGTTGTGGAAATTTCTTAAACTAAGACAACAGTGAAGTTTGCTGCATCAATTGACTTTTCCTTGCACAGAAGATTTCTCTATAGGATGCAATGCTGTTTAATAGCATTTTACCCACAGTAGAACTTCAAAAATTGGAGTCAATCCTCTCAAACCCTGCCACTGCTTTATCAACTAGCTTTATGTAATATCCTAAATATTTTGTTGACATTTCAACAATGTTCATAGCTTCTTCACAAGGAGTAGATTCTATCTCTAGAAACCACTTTTCTTGCTTATCTACAAGAATCAACTCCTCATCCATTCAAGTTTGATCATAAGATTACAACAATTGAGTCCCATCTTCAAGCTCCACTTTTTTTTTTTTGAGACAGAGTCTCACTCTGTTGCTCTGGGTAGAGTGCAGTGGGGTCATCGTAGCTCACTGCAACCACAAACTCCTGGGCTCAGGTGATCCTCTTCCTCAGCCTCCTGAGTAGCTGGGACTACAGGCACGCACCACCACACCTGGCTAATTTTTTCTATTTTTGGTAGAGTTGGGGTCTTGCTTTTGCTCAGGCTGGTCCAAGCTCCACTTCTAATTCTAGTTCTCTTGCTATTTCTACCACACCTGCAATTACTTCCTACACAGAAGTCTTTAACCCTTCAAAGTCATCCATAAGGATTGAAATCAGCTTCTTCCAAACTCTTGTTAATGTTGATATTTTCACCTCCTCCCATGAATCATATATTTATAATGGCACTTGGAGTGGCAAATCCTTTCCAGAAGTTTTTCAATTTATTTTTCCCAGATCCATCAGAGGAATCATTATCTATGGCAGCTATACCTTTACAAAATGGTATATCTTACTAGTAAGACTTGAAAGTTGAAATTACTTCTTGATGTATGGGCTGCAGAATGGATTTTGTGTTAGGCCTGAAAACAACATTAATCTCCTTGTACATCTTCATCAGAACTTTCAGGTGACCAGGTGCATTGTCAATGAACAGTAATATTTTGAAAGGAACATTTTTATCCCCTGAGCAGTAGATCTCAACCTTGGGCTTAAAATATCCAGCGAACCATGCTTTAAACAGATGTGCTGTCATCCAGTCTTTCTTGTTCCATTTCTAGAGCACAGGCAGAGTAGATTTAGCATAATTCATAAGGGTCCTAGGATTTTCAGAATGGCAGATGATCATTGGCTTCAACTTAAAGTCACCAGCTGCATTAGTCCCTAATGAGTTAGCACGTCCTTTGAAGCTTTGAAGCTAGGCCTAAACTTCTCTGTAGCTATGAAAGTCTTAGATGGCATCTTCTTCCAATGGAAGGCTGTTTTGCCTCCACAGAAAATCTGTTGTTTAGTGCAGCCACCTTCATCAATGATCTTAGCTAGATCTTCTGGGTAACTTTTGCAGTTTCTATATCAGCACTTGATACTTCACCTTGCATTGTTATGTTATAGACACATAGCATAACACTTAAGACACTTCTTTCCTTAAACCTTATGAACCAAACTCTGCTAAATTCCAACTTTTCTTCTGCAGCTTTCTCACCTCTCTCAGCCCTCATAGAATTAAAGAGAGTTAGAGCCTTGCTCTAGATTAGGCTTTGGCTTAAGAGAATATTGTGGCTGATTGGATCTTCTATCTAGGTCACTAAAACTTTCTCTATATCAGCAATGAGGCTGTTTTGCTTTCCTGTGGTTCATGTGTTCACTGGAATAGCACTTTTAATTTCTTTCAAGAACTTTTCCTTTGCATCTACAACTTGGCTAACTGTTTGGTGCAAGAGGCGTAGCTTTCAGCCTATCTTGGCTTTCAATGTGCCTTCCTCACTAAGCTTAATCATTTCTAGCTTTTGATTTAAAGTGAGAGACTTGTGATTATTTCTTTTACTTGAACATTTAGAGGCCATTGTAGGGTTATTAATTGGCATAATTTGAATATTGTTGTGTATCAGGAAATAGGGAGGCTATAGGAGAGGGAGAAAGATGGGAGCATGGCCAGTTGGTGGAGCCGTCAGAACACATATAACACTTGCAGTTAAGTTCACTGTCTTGTATGGATACAGTTCATGTTGCCCCAAAACAATTACAATAGTTACATCAAAGATCACCAATCACAGATCACTGTAACAAATGTAATAGTAATGAAAAAGTTTGAAATACTGCGAGAATTACCAAAATGTGACATGGAGACACAAAGTGAGCACACGCTCTTGGATAAATAGCACCAGTAGACTTGCTCAATGCAAGATTGCTACAAACCTTCAATATCTGCAAAGTACAATAAAGCAAAGCACAATAAAACAAGGTATGCCTATATATCCAGTTGTTGCAGCATCATTTGTTGAAACAAACTATGCTTTTCACAGTAATATTGGTGTTTTTTGTTTTAATGATTACATATTTGTTTTAGAATAGAAAAATATCTTTCATAACTTTTATGCCTGGTTTCCCATTTATGGTAAAAACATTATTTAAGTAAAAATCTTATTTTAAAGAAAAATATTAAGGAAACCATATTATGGGAGGTACTTGGATTGACAAATATAATGACAGTAATGTAGAAGTAAGAAAAGTATGGAAAATTTTCCTAGGTTGTAATTAACTAATCTTGAGATTAGATATTAGAAGTTAATACATTGTTGGAGGGGAATGAGCTATTAAATCATTTTAATTAATAAGAGCTACCAGTTTGTGGGTGCTTATTACGTGCCAGCAATGATCTAGGCACTTCCTCAGAAATTACTGCATTTAATCTTACAGTCTCCAACTCCCAGGCTGTGAAGTAGTACTGGTTCCTGGCCTGTTAGGAACCAGGCCACACAGCAGGAGGTGAGCAGCGGGCAAGCCAGTGAAGCTTCATCTGTATTTACAGCCCCTCTCCATTGCTCACATCACTGCATAAGCTCCACCTCCTGTCAGATCAGTAGTGGCATTAGATTCTCATAGGAGCCGGAACCCTACTGCAAACTGTGCCTGCGAGGGATCTAGGTTGTGTGCTCCTTATGAGAATCTAATGCCTGATGATCTGAGGTAGAGCTGAGGTGGTGATGCTAGTGCTGGGGAGCGGCTGCAAATACAGATTATCATTAGCAGAGAAGTTAGATGTCACAATAAACGTAACTCAAAACCATCCCCCCCACACCACCCCTGCCCCGGTCTGTGGAAAAATGTCTTCCATGAAATCAGTCCCTGGTGCCAAAAAGGTTGGGGACCACTGATTTAATCCACACTCAATTAACTCTCCTGAAGTCACATGGCCAGGAGAGAACAAAGCCAGATTGCAAACCCAGATCTGTCTTACCTGTCAGCCTGTGCAGACTTCTTTATACCAGGCTGCCTTTCACCTCTTAGTTAATGTAAGTTAAAGTTTTAATTCAGATGAATAGCTCTATTAGTGGTAGTTCAGGCCTTGTGGGTGATAGAGGTCAGGTATGGAGATAGCAGGTGGTATCCTCAGTCACTTCTTAACAATGTTGAGACAGCTATTTGACCAGCCTTTTCCCTTCCTCCGTAACCATCCTCTCCCTTCTCTTTTTCCTTTTCCTGCTTTCTCTTCTGAGAGATAACTATGAATGAACATTTTATTGTCTTTGGATGTGTGTAGCTACTTACCATTTAAAAGATCCACATTTGAAATAGAGCTACAGCAATTAAAATTATATGTTCATTATTTTTATGTGTTATAAAAAATACATACCCTCAGATTTTAACATTTCACCTTAGTTTCATAAAATTAATCTCAAATATATTCATTTCTTTTCTTCTTGCTGCCTATCTCCCGCCCTCCTAAAACCCAGATTATTAATATACAGAAAAGGGACAGCTTCTGAGTTAGTTCTCATTATCCTGAGAGGCAATGAGACAAACATTGGCTATTGAGTTTAAATCTTGAGACATTCCCACTAATTATTATATTTTTCTGAGCTTTCTTTGTCTCATAATATGGAAGGTATAAAATCTGCTTCATCGGATTGTTTTGAAAATTAAATGGTATATATTTATAGTGCCTAATCTTATACTGGGTATCCAACAAATGCAGCTGTTATTAATTGTGTTGCATATCATATTATATTATTTTATCATCATTATTATTCAACCAAATATTTTGGTAAAAATTAGAGTGATTAAAAATCCATACATAGTGAGAAACATAAGCAGTCTGGTGGTTGTTAACTGGCTCTCTCTCTCTGCAGATAGTTGACTTTTTAAAAAAATTCCAGAATATTATGGGGGTACAAACGCCTTGGTCACATAAATTGCCTTTGCACCGCTTGAGTCAAGCTACAAGCCTGCCCATCCCCGAGACAGCATGCACCACACCTGTTAGGTGTGCATTTACCCATCCCCTTTTTCCCCTTTGCACCTGCCTGATTCCCAACAAATGTTAATTCCATATGAGCATGTAAGTGTTCATCAGTTAGTACCAATTTAATGGTAAATACCATGGTGCTTGTTTTTTCATTCTTGTGATACTTCACTTAGAAGAATGGGCTCCAGTTCCATCCAGGTTGATACAAGAAGTATTAGTTCACCATTTTTTTACGACTGAGTAGTACTCCATGGTATACATATACCACATTTTATTAATCCACTCATGTATTGATGGGCACATGGGTTGTTTCCACATATTTGCAATTCTGAATTGTGCTGCTATAAACATTCAAGTGCAGATGTATTTTTTATAGAATGTCTTATTTTTTCTTTGGGTAAATACCCAGTAGTGGGATTGCTGGATCAAATGGTAGTTGTACTTTTATTTTAGTTCCTTGAGGTATCTCCATACTACTTTCCATAGAGGTTGTACTAGTTTGCAGTACCACCAGCAGTGTGTGAGTGTTCCTATATCTCTGCATCAACGCCAGCATGTTGTTTTGAGACTTTTTGATAAAAGCCATTCTTACTGGAGTTAAATGATATTTCATTGTGGTTTTGATTTGCATTTCCCTGATGATTAGAGATGTTGAGCATTTTTTTCATATGTTTGCTGGCCATTAGTCTATCTTCTCTTGAAAAGCTTCTGTTAATATCCTTTGCCCATTTTTTAATGGGGTTGTTTGATTTTTTCTTGCTGATTTGCCTGAGGTCTTTATAGATTCTAGTTATCAGCCCTTTATCAGATGTATAGCATACAAATATTTTCTCCCATTCTGTAGGTTGTGTATTCACTCTAATAATAGTTTCTTTGGCTTTGCAGAAGCTTTTTAATATGATCAGGTTCCATTTATTTATTTTTGTGGTTGGTGTGGTTGCTTTTGGGGTCTTCTTCATAAATTCTTTGCCTAGGCCAATGTCTGTAAGAGTTTTTCCAACATTTTCTTCTAGAATTCTTATGGTTTCATGCCTTAGGTTTAAGTCTGTTATTCATCATGAGTTGATTTTTGTGAAAGGTGAGGGGTATGGATCCTGTTTCAGTCTTCTACATGTGGCTATCCAATTTTCCCAGCACCATTTATTGAATAGGGATTCTTTCCCCCTGTGTATGTTTTTGTCTGCTTTGTCAAAGATCAGATGTCTCTATGAGGATGGTTTCATATCTGGGTTCCCCATTCTGCTTCATTCGTCTATGTTTCTGTTCTTGTGCCAGTGCCATGGTGTTTTGGTTACTATAGCCTTGTAGTATACTTGAAGTCTGGTAGATTGATGCCTCCCAATTTGTTCTTTTTGCTTAAAGGTTGCTTTAGCTATACAGAGTCTTCTCTGATCCATACAAAGCATAGATTTATTTTTTCTAGAGCTGCAAAAAATATTGTTATTTTAACAGGGATTGTATTGAATCTGTATATCACTTTGGGTAGTATAAACATTTTAACAATGTTGATTCTGCCAATCCACGAGTATGGTATGGTTTTCCATCTGTTTACGTCCTGTGCTATTTCCTTACTCAGTGTTTCTCCCTATATGGTCCTCCCTATAGAGGTCTTTCACCTCCTTGGTTAATATAGTCCTAGGTATTTTATTTCCTTTATTGCTATTGTGAAAGGTATTGAGTCTTTGATTTGGTTCTCAGCTTGACTGTTGCTGCCATATATGAATGCTACTGATTGTGTACATTGATTTTGTAACCTGAGACTTTGCTGAATTTATTTATCAATTCTAGTAGTCCCTTGGCAGATTCTTTGGGATTTTCTAGATATGCAATCATATCGTCAGCAAAGAGCGATAGTTTGACCTCTTCTGCTCCCATTTTGATACCCTTGATTTCCTTCCCTTGTCTGATTGCTTTGGCTAGGACTTCCAGCACTATGTTGGCTAGAAGTGGTGATGGAGGAAACCTTGTCTGGTTCCAGTTCTAAGCAGGAATGCTTTCAAATTTTCCCTGTTCAGTATGTTGTTGGCTGTGGGTTTGTTTTATATGGCTTTTATCATTTTGAGGTAAGTCTCATCTACGCCAATTTTTTTAAGCATTCTTATAACAGGGTGCTGAATTTTGTCAAATGCTTTTTCTGCATTTATTGAGAGGATCGTGTGGTCTTTGTTTTTCTTCTCTTTGTTTGGTGAATTACATTTATAGATTTACATATGTTGAACCATCCCTGAATCTCTGGGATGAAGCCCACTTGGTAATGATGGATTATTTTTTTGATAAGCAGCTGAATTCAGTTTGCTAGGATTTTACTGGGAATTTTTTGCTTTATATTCATAAGGGATATTGGTCTGTAGTTTTCTTTTTCTGTTGAGTCCTTTCCTGGCTTTGGTATCAAGATGATGTTGGCTTTGTAAAGTGTTGGGGAGGATTCCTTCCTTCTCAATGTTATGGAGTAATTTCTACAAGATAGATACCAGTTCTTCTTTATAGGTCAGGTAAAATTTGGGTGTGAAACCATGTGGTCCAGGACTTTTTTTTTTTCTTGGGAGATTTTTTATTGCTGTTTCAATTTCAGTACTTGATATTGGTTTGGTCAGGAATTCTATTTCTTCCTGATTGAGCCTCAAGGCACAGTGTGTTTCTAAGAATTTGTCCATTTCCTCCACATTTTCAAGTTTATGTGCATAGAGATTTTTATAGTATTCAGAGATGGTATTTTGTATTTCCATGGTATCAGTTGTAATTTCTCCTTTTTCATTCCTGATTGACCTTATTAGAGTCCTTTCTTTTCTACTTCTGGTTAATCTAGTGAGAGGCATGTCAATTTTGTTCATCTTTTCAAAGAACCAGCTTTTTGTTTCATTGATCTCCTATATAGTTCTTTGTTATTGATTTCATTTAGTTCCGCTTGTTCTTGGTTGTTTCTTTTCTTCTTCTGTTTCTGGAATGGATTTGCTCATCCTTTTCCAGTTCCTTGAGATGATTCATTAGATTGTTAACTTGTGATCTTTCTGTTTTTTGGATGTTGGCATTAATGGCTATGAGTTTTCCTCTCGTGACTGCTTTAGCTGTATCCCACAGATTTTGATAACTTGTGTCCCCTTTATCATTTAGTTCAAATAATCTTTTGATTATTTCCTTCTTAATTTCTTCCTTTACCTGACTATCATTCAGCAGTAAGTTGTTTAGTTTTCATGGCTTTATGTAGAGATGAGTATTTCTGTTGGAGTTGACTTCTAATTTTTATTCCACTGTGGTCTGAGAAGATGCATGGTATAAGTTCTATTTTTTTAATTTTTTGAGACATGTTTTGTGGCCTAGGATGGGATCAGTCTTAGAGAATGTCCCATGAGCTGATGAGAATAACATATATTCATTGGTTTGAGGGTAGAATGTTCTGTAAATATCTGTTAGGCCCATTTGTGCTAGAGTTCTGTTTAAGTCTGTTGTTTCTTTGTTTATTTTCTGTTTGGATGATCTGTCCTGTTCTGTCAGAGGAGTGTTGAAGTCCCCAGCTATTACGATGCTGCTGTTTATCATTTTGTTTAGATCAAGTAGGAGTTGCTTTATGAATCTGGGCACACCTGTGTTGGGTGCTTAAATATTTGGAATTGTTATGTCTTCTTGTTGAAATGTTCTCCTTACGATTGTATAATGACCATCTCTGTCTTGCTTTATTTTTTGTTGATTTGAAGACTATGTTATCTGACATGAGAACTGCTACATCAGTTGTCCTTTGGTTTCCACTTGCATGAAATATTGTTTTCCATCCCTTCACCTTGAGGTCTGAATGAGTCCTTGTAGGTTAGATGTGTTTCCTGGAGATAGCAGATACTTGGCTTGTATTTTTTTAATCCATTCAGCCAGTCTCTTCAGTGGGGAGTTGAAGCCATTCACATTTATTGAAAGAATTGATAAGTGGGGTGGATTTCTGTTCATTCTGTTGAGTAGAACTTTGTTGCTTTGTTTTATCTCTTGAGCCATTATGGTATCTGGGCTTTGACCTTTAGCTTTTGGGTGATTTTACACTGGTGGGCATCTATTGTTCTGATCTGTGTATAATGCAGTTCTGAGTACTTTCTGCAGGGCAGGTCTTGTCTTGACAAATTCCCCAAATTCCCTATGTGTTTGCTTGTCTGAGAAAGACTTTATTTCCTCCTCATGTATGAAACTTAGTTTTACAGGATACAAAATTCTAGGCTGGCCTTTATTCTGTTTGAGAACACTGAGAATGGGGCCCCAATCCCTTCTGGCTTATAAGGTCTCAGATGAGAAGTCTGTAGTTTGTCTGATGGGTTTTCCTTTGTACGTTAACTGATTCTTTCACCTTACAGCTTGTAGGAATACCTCTTTTGTGTTTATTTTGGCTGGTCTGATGACTATGTGTCATGGTGTTTCCCTTTTTGCAATGAATCTCCCAGGGGTCCTTTGAGATTCTTGTACTTGGATATCTAGATTTCTTGCAAGGCCAGGGAAATTTTCCTCAATTATTCCCTCAGATAGGTTTTCCAACCTTTGTACATTTTCTTCTTCACCCTCAGTTATGCCTATGATTCTTATGTTGGGCCTATTTACATAATCCCATATTTCTTGTAGGCTTTGTTCATTCCTCTTAATTCTCTGCTCTATCTCTTTGACTGACTTGTTTAATTCATAGATATTGTCTTTAAGCTCTGAGATTCTTTCTTCTGCCTGATCTAACCTATTTTTAAGGCTTTCCACTGTGTTTTGTAATTTCTTGAATGAATTTTTTATTTCTAGAAGTTGTGTTTGATTTCTCTTTAATAATTCAATTTCTGTAGTGAATTTTTCATTCATGTCCTGCATTATTTTTGTGGTTTGTTTGTGTTGGGTTTCTATTTTATCTTGTAATTCTTTGAGCTTCCTTACAATTCATGTTCAAAATTCTTCATCTGTCATTTCAGTATTCTGGTTTTTGTTGGTATCCATTGCTAGATTGCTGGTGTTCCCTTTTGAGGGTGTCCTTTTGCTCTGATTCTTCATATTTCCAGAGTTCTTTTGCTTATTCCTTCTCATCTGGAGCAGCTGCAGCTTCTTACTTTTGGATTTCCTTTTGTTTAGATAATGACATGCCCAGTTTAATCTCTGAGCCAGTAAGTGGTACTTGTGGGTGAGAATCAACCACACCCTGTATGATTGAGTCAGTATATGCATGAAAGGGTGTGCAAATTGACCTCCCTGTCAGTAGGTGTTGCTTGCCGGAAGTAACAAGTTGCAATGTTGTTTTTGGGTCCTGTGACCAGCTCTAGTTCCTCAGGAGAAGCACTGTAATGCCTCAGGTGGTGAGTGGGACCCTGAAACTTCCAGGTGTGTCCTTATTCTCCACCTCAGCAGAGGCAAGTGGGTGAGTGAGGCTGGGTGGGGCTGGGTTGGATGAGCCTGGCCTCAAGCTCTGCAAATGGTGGCAAGGTATCTGCTTCAGCAGGGGTCAAAGGTCCATTTGCCATCTCTGGGCAAAGCTGCCAAGGAGAGCTGAAGTGGCCCCACTCAACCAGAAAGTCTGCATGTGGAGGTGGGGTCATCTGAGACCCACAATCCAGCATTTTGGAGCAGGCCTTGCTCCTTTCCACCCTCCCCTATTCCATGGTTTCTCCTGGGCCTCTGCTGGTGAGCAGGACTTCAAGCCAGCCAAGCTCCCCCACAACCGTGATGTGGGCCAGGAGTTTCCCTGCCCAGGATCCCGGCCTGAGCGGGGAGCATGGCCCTCCCATGGGAGGAGCGGTGCCCCACGAGCATGCCACAGTTAGAACCCACACTGCATTTTCCCCCCTGATCTGCCCCTGCAGGTACCCACATCTCCTGAGACTAATTCACAAATATCCTCTCTGTGCCCCCAGGCAATGCAATTGAGACCTTGGGTTATGGGATCTGGCCTGCAGGCCTGTCTCAGGGGCCCCAGAGATCAATCTGTGACCATGCCAGGGAGAAGTATGCTGGCCCCAAGTCACCCATGGGGTGCCCAATCTGGTTTGATGTCCCTCCACCTCAGGGTGTGCCTTGCTCTGATGAGGCCACCAGGCAAGCAGCACCAGGGAGGGCCAGTGGGCAGGGAGCTCACAGTCCAAGCACCCCTCAGTCTGCTGCAGTTTCCCAAAGGGAAAAGTGTGAGCCCCGCTCCCTGTGGAAGCCTCCATGTTGCGGCTCAATTGTCTCTCTCAGAAGCCTCAGGTGGGGGAGAGGAAGGGGAGAAAAAGAGTCTAGGTGGAGGAAAGTCTGCACTCTGGTCATCTCCAACCCTCTCTCTGGGAGGCAGTCCACCCAGAATGACCAGGCTCTGGTGTTACACAGATCACCCAGGACCCACTGGACCCCTGTGGCTCCTGAAGTCTGGGCTGGAGTTGGGAGATGTCTGTGTGGGGATGAGCAAGATGGAACCTAAGGAGTTGAAGCTCCCTGGAGAAGACAAAGGTGCCCAGTGGGTAGAGAAGCAATATGGCGCTTGCCGTCTGCCTTGGGTCTGTGTCTTGGGAGGGACCCCAGGGGTACTGGGAGCCTGGTGCCCTGTCTGCAAGAAGTTCCCAGCTCACTGACGGCAGCATTCTCTGGGCTCGTGTGAGCAGAAGGTCTCTCTAGCAGCTCGAAAGCGCACTAACAGTCCAAGATGGGAGGGAGGGAGAAACTAACCACTCCACCTACCCTTCTTGCTGGTCTTCATGCCTCTTGGGAGTAATCTTTGCTGATGCCTTTCTCCTTCCAGTTCTGCTCTGAAACCTGTTCCCGTGGAGTCTCCTGTAGGTTCTGGCACCCTTCCTTCAGACCCTCATCTGATCTATGTTTGTCTGTTTGTTTTTTCTCTTTCATCTAAGGCTTGTCCTTTTTACTGAGATGCTCTGGTTGGTGGTGTCTGTGGTCTGCCATCTTGCTGCTGGCTCCCCCAGTAGATAGTTGAATTATTGATGTAAGTCCTAACTACTGTTCGGAATGTATGGAGATTGGAAGTGTGCTTATGGCTCTGGAAAGATGCTATGTTGTCCTTTGTATACTGAACATGATCTTAATTAAATCTGTTGGCAACAATGATTTATATTTTAATAGAGATATATTAGCTAAAATAATTACGATTCTTGACTAATCTGTTTTCCAAAATGCCCAGCTAGGCCTTTGCACATTGTTTTTGGATTAGGTAATGAACACTATGCAGGATTTGTAATTATATTTCTGTAGAAGGATTCCAAAACACCTTGATACCATGATCCTCTGAGCATAGACAAAGAAGTTGTAAATATTGTTTTGTCACTAGAACCTGATGATATATACTTTAACAGTAATATAAAATGCACTAGTGCAGTTTTCAGATATTTTGTTCTGGTATACAGGAAGCAGTACATTTTATATTGCTAGCTAGCACACATGCATTCTTAGCTGGAAAAAAAAAGCCAGAATTTACCTTTGTTATGTGCAACGTCCTCCTGTATTTTCTGATTGGCTTTATTCTATCCCATTTTATTAACTAATGCCACTAAATTGATTTTACAACCCACTAATGGTTTGAAACCTTCAGTTTGATAAACACTTTGTTTCTAGAAATATCCTCTTCACCTGTGACTTTCTACCAGAGTCAGATCAAGAAATTTTATGAAACACCTAGAAAAAGCTTAAGCAGATTATGAAATGCTTTAGCATATTCCATTTCCATGCCACATCATTGTCTTTGGTGATAAGGCTCCTCTCCCCCTTTCATATTGGTTAAAGGCACTTTACATATATTTGTTTAAAATAAGAGTACAAAAGCATCATGGAATTGTATTTTATTCCCTTTAAGTACAATAAAAGATAATTTCACTGAATCTATATTTTGCTCTTTCATTTTTTCCTTCATGATTTCTATTAATTTTCCTACATTTGATAAGGTTTGCATCTCGTATTAACTTCTTCTTAATGAGTGATTTGTATTGAATATCATGTTTTAAATGTAAAAAAGAGGATATTATCACAATGGAAAGGAAGGCTGTCCAGTGAAAGAGCAGATGGACAGGGCTTGATTGATGTTCAGAGGTTATTTTTGCTGTGAACTCCCATCAGCCTAGTAATCATAAAACAGAAAGGAGTCTCACACCACACACCCTTAGGGGATATATGAAAAAGGATTTAAAATTCTGATAGAGTAACTTCAAAAATGCAGCAGCTGAAATAATTTATTTCACTACAGAGCCACCAACCCAACTTTTACATTGAAAGGATTCTTTTTGAAGTTCCATGTGGTAGCAGGAAGGCACTGTTGTTTCTGCACCTCAGTGCTGAGGGTGCCAGGGCTGTACCACTTTGCCTTCCTGCCCAGAACCAAACAGAAGAAGCTGCTCTGGTTCTTTCTGCACTTTCTCACTGATCACTTCCTGAATGGGCAAAAACACCTGAAAGTCCAAGATTTAAAAAAGAAACAGTGAAGGAGAAGGAGGTTGGGAGTAATATAGAAGTTTTTCCTTTTTTTCCTTTAAAAATGTTTCCAAAGGTTAGTTTTAATTAAATTGTGTGAAGACAACAGAAAACAGAAAAAATATTGGGGCTACTTAGTACTTGGGTATTTTAATCCATAATGACTACCACATTTGGTTAATTACATGATGATAGTTGAGCTAGTTGGAACTTAGAGTCGTCTCAGGAGAAGAAATACGAGAGAATGGGGTCATGTTGTGGACCACAAGGCGTTTTCAGTCTAGGTCTAGTTGCTCATTGCACAAAGATCCAGTTATTGAGACAAGGACTACCAAGGAAGGAATTTTTAATAAGACAGACCTCTTGTTAGAAGATGGGAGAAGCTGCCTTAAATCCGTCTCTCTGACTAAGGGATATCTTGGGCTTTTAAAGGAGGGGCAATGTGCCTTGGGGCAGGTTGGAGGGAATGGTGAATCTGGGCATCAGGAAGTCTGCCCAAGGGCCTTCACAATCTCAGCTCGTTGTCTTGCAGAAAATCCACCATTACTGGGAAACAACTCAAAGTTCAAGTAGTTAGTTAAGGAAGAGGATTATATAGGGGTGATTGAAATTTGTTCAGTGGAGGACCAGTTACAACTAGGGCCACTATATTTGGTGATACATGACATTTCTTTGTGTTCTTTCTCTGTTTTGTCAAGATGTGCCTGGGCAGCTCCAGGCATCTGCTTGTTCTTGAGTGACATTGAGTTGATAACCACCAACGAAAAAAGAAAAAAACTCTGTCCCCTCTGGCCAATGTTTCCCAACCTGACCCCATCTGTGATGGTTGTATGTTTAAGTGCACTTAACTAAAAATATGCAGAATAATGGCAATAAGCCTAATATACTGTAAAATGAATTTCTATTGTATTAACCTATGTGTGGTGTATGTATGAGAGTGTATGACCTATCATGCATCCAATCTATAAAATATATTCATACATAGGAATTCCTAGACTCCCTTCAATCATTCCATATATCTACAGTGGTCTGTAACTCACCAGTTGAAAACCATTGCTCTAAAATTTTGAAGACCATTATCCCAATCAGATAAGAAAAATGAAGCCCCAGAAGAACTCTGAATTTATTGCTTAAAGAGTCAGAAATTTTAAAAGAGAAATAAAAAGAGTGTGAATAAAGAAAAATGCACTACCTAATTTGTCTTTATTGATATCCACACCTTGAGACAACTAGAAAAAAAACAAAAGGATGGAAATGCATGTTTGTTTTTGCATGAACATTTTCCTGGAATCTACAGATATTTTTTTCAGATGAGGTCCTTTTATCTTTCTTTGATGTAAAGAAACAACAGAAAATTTGCTGTTGCTATAAACAATATTTGTAATTTTAATAATTTCCTATGGTAATTACCTAAATATGTGAGCTGTTATTAAAAATTGGTAAGGTAGATAATTGCACACAAAAAAAGACACAATGACAACAACAACAAAACAAGTCTTCATATATACTTTCAGCAAAGATGAAAGACCTAGAATTATAGACTACATTTTTAATTTATGTTATTGAAATTTTAGTTTAATATATATATTTTTAATTTAAGGAGGAAATGTCTTCATTCTAAAAAAAAATGTTTCACAATTAGATACAAAACTTGAAACCTGGAAAACTCTGCTTCAGGGTAGGGATTAATATTGAATCATTTTATGGTTTATAGTTAATTACCATTTCTCAAATGCTGAAAAGATATAGTCAACTGAAACGCAGTCCCTAGTTAACAAGCTTTTTCAACTGAGTGTAATTTTTGTCCCCCACCGAAGAACAACTAGATTGAATTCTATGCTAATGAAACTGTTTTTCAGTAGAGCATACAGTGATTTTCATAATTCTAGTCCTGGCTGGGATGTTGGGAAAATGGCACGTAGCCAGAATAATTAAAATGGGATTTAAGGCCATATTTTGGAAGGCTTTCATTTTTCAGGATGGTATATTTGTGACTGAAGTTACTTCTAAAGTCTCAAAAATTTCAGACCTTAAATTAAACTTGGTGTGAAGCAAAGTCATGACTTTCCATGAAAGTCAAATCTCAACCAACTTTGCTACTTCTGGCTCTGTGATCTTGAATAATTTCCCTAACTTCTCTGAGACTCAACATGCTTAACCGTAAAATAATGAATACTTATTTTGCAGGGTTGTTAAGAAGGTTCTTATAATCTTTAAAGCACCTGTCATGCTGCTATACTCAATAAATAATATTTGCTATTATTATCATTAGTATTATTACCAGTATAATCAAATGGCGATTATTATTACTCCTATGTGATTTAGCCAGTGATCCTTTATAAATACACTGAAAATAAACTCTTTTCTAAAAAGGTGTCAAGTTAAATATATCCAGTGTAAGATGAATGAATGGGGCTTTAAAAGCATTGGTTGATAAACCAATGATTATGAAATTTGGAAATGCTAAATCTGGCAAACTATTCCTTTCTCTAATGTGATAGAACAGACAAGATTCCTGAAGGACCCAAACTGTCACATACATAAGTTGTTTGATCACCTTTAAAACATGTCCTTTTTCACATGATTATTGCTCCTTTGTTAATTGTACACTAGGTTGTAAAATGTCTCTATATCTCTCTGAATAATACTTTTTTCTTACAACGGACAGACACCATATTGATTTTTCCTGGGATCTTCCTTTGCCTTGACCCAACTCACAATGCAACATCCATTAAAGAAATAAAATATTTTCTTTATACTAAGAGAAGAAAAATGTAGGTAAAGGCAAAGGAAAGTGTGCCTGGAAAAATCTTTGTACTTTTATAGGCTCTGTATGGAAAAAACAAAAGAAAGAAAGAAAAACTTAGGGCAAAGATAACTTGGATGTGGTGGGTATAGGTCTCTCCACAAGATGGCACTCATTGCCCCCCCTTTTTTTTAATTGACAAAATTAAATTTGTCATATTTCTTGTACATTCACAGAACAAATATATTGTTGGTTTATGTATTAAGTGTAGCTGGTTTCAAGTATTTTTAAAACGTTCTATTAAGTTTCTTGCTCTCAGTAGTAATGAGTGTATTTTTACCTCCTTTAAGGCTGTTTGTAGGTTAATACACTAATTCTTAGGAGGACATACTTACCCCCACTCCCACTCTCAAATCCAGTAAAGCTCATACTAACCTTCTAAAAATTTTCTTCTAAAATCTCCAGTTTAAACTATTAAAGATAAAACTAAAGATCAACTGAAAAGAACCAAAATGCCCCCCCTTTTTGTTTTGATCATTATCATTATAATTTTAAATTTTAAGTGGACATGCCTTTCAATTTTAAAGAAAATCTCTGTGATACTTACATTTGGATGTGAGTAAGAAGCATATTTACCTCCAAAGACCCTTAGGTCTCCTTACCCTTATTACTGATGTCAGATGTCACATCTATATTCTAGCCACTTTAAGTTAATGTCAATTGGAGTCTCAACAATCATTTAATTTTTCTTAAAATAGGAAAAAAGATGATACGTTAAATGATTTTTAAGATCAGATGCAAAGCAATATATATTACCTATTAAAACATTAGAGAAAAATATTAGCCTATCAGTTCATTAAAAACAAGGCTTTGAATGATAAATGGTAAATAAATAAATGGAATTTAATTGACAATTCCACATTTATATCTTTATATCACGTTATATTTCCTAGTTACTGATTTTCTTTCAAAAGACTTAAAAGGTAGGAGTGTATGTGGGCAAAATTATAGCTTACTTGATTTGTTAATGTGATGATAAAGATTCCCTGTTGAGAACTCTTATTGTAACATAGCTTCCAGTACCTAGATTTCCTTTTGGCAGACTTTGGAGTCAGAATTTAGAGAGTTCATGGTTTCTATAAGACAGATTGCTGAAAGTTATAGTAAAGTTTTTCATACCTTCATCATAACAACTATTGTTATAGAGTCTCTGCCTCACTTTTTAGAATGCCAACACTGTGTTGGAAGCTAATATTGCAGAATGTTTGCCACCACATGGTGAAAGTCACGCTTTGAAAGGAGGAGGAAGAAAATCTAAAGAGGGCCCTAAGAAGAGAAAAATAATTTTACAGAGAGAAAACTAAACATGTCAGAAAGTTCATAGGAAGGCAAGGTTAGAACTTGAGTGATTTAATAAAAGTAATTGTGACTGCTATAATAACCTGTTATGGGCTAGATGCTAAACTAAGCAAGTCACATTTATTAGTTCATTTATACTTCCAACATTCCTAATGAGACAAAAATTGTTATTCTTTTTGTTAACAGACAGGGTGACTGAGAGTCAGAAAGGTGAAGTGGCTTGGATTTGGAGGAAAAATTTAAACCCAGGTGTATCTTGTTCCAAATCCTATATCTTTAACCATTATATACCCCTGCCTCACTGACTTTTAAGGACATAAATATTAGAATTTGACTACTGGCTTCAAAGATAAGTAATATCTTTTTATGAATGTAGATCAGTTGCTCCATTCTTTCAAATTTTAAAGACATTGAGAAAATGCATTTTCAACACACTCAAAAGAGATTTTAATTTGATGCAGGGAAGATGTTCTTTATCCTCAGTGTGTGGAAACAGTGAAAGAACCAAAAAAGAGATGGTGTGGACTCTGAAATAGGTGTCTTCAAGAAATGAGTAGTCAAAAGCACCTTTTAAAACTGTATGAGTCAATCTCCAAAAAGAGCATAAGGGGCTGTACACAGTTATCTCCTTTTAGAGATTTTTATTATAATTGTAAACACCTTTATGTGAAAGATATTTCATATATATTGAACTCAGTCAACATCACTCCACATTCACTTCTCAACTATCACTATAAAACCTCAGACTTTTAAGGAATTGGCATTACTTTATATGTTAACTTTTCTCATTTACCATTTTTGCACATTCTCATTAAACTAGGCACCTAACCTACTTTTAGTTGTTATAGCTACATGGAAATTTCTCCTGTTGCTAGGCCTTAGGTTACTAGGTGTTCATATACTGTTGGGTTTTTAAATTTTCTCTGCTTTTTTGCTACTATGAGTGAATATTTCTTGGGGTCTTTTTTTGGGGGGGGATTTGAGGGGGAACATGTTTGTTTTCTTTGGAATAAAATCCCAAAGTGGAATTATTATATCAAAGAGTATTAATAGCTTTGTAACTCTTGTTAAATATTTGCACATTGCTTTTTAGAAAGAATAAATGACTTTTTAGTGACTTTATCAATGTATAAATCACAGATCCCAAACTCAAATTCTGAATAAGTAAGCTTTTCCTAGTTTTTTAACTTGGTAAAATAAGTGAGTGCAACTGACCAGGTGTTTGACAACAGAAGGTGGTAAGGACAGCAACAACCTGGAGGGCACAGGTACCATATAAAGGGGGCGGCAGACTCTACTCAGTGCTGAATGGTTGTTGCTTTGTGAAAATGAAGGCTCAGTGTTGGTATAGAACTTTCCAGTTTTATGGAGACTCTAGAAATCTAGGTTTTACATGAAATCTTACAACTTTTAAGCTTTGACAAGACATTTAAAGTATTTTTGAATACTGTGTGGGATATGTATATATATACATACATGCTACTGGTGCTGATCCAGCCCTTGGGCAGTCCTCCAGTTGGTGACCTTGAGTTATATATTCTGCTTCCCCAAAGTCCCACATTGAGCTGGAGCTTACCATTTTTTAAAATTTTATTTGTCATGTCAGTAGGTGTGTGTATTAGTCAGGATTCTCCAGAGAAACAGAACCAGTGGGATATATATATAAAAGGAGATTTATTATGAGAAATTGGCTCACGCGATTATGGAGGCTGAGAAATCCCATGATCTGCTGGCTGCAAGCTGGAGACCCAGAAAAGCCAGTGGTGTAATCCAGTCCCAGTCTAAAGGCCCGAGAACCAGGGGAGCTGATGGTGTCAATTCCAGTCCCAGGGCCAATGATATGAGATGTGCACTGTTAGCAGGAAGGCAGGAAGCAAAAAGAGGTGAAGTCCTCCTTCTTCTACCTTTTGTTCTAGTAAGGCTCTCAGTGGATTGGAGATGCCACTCACGTTAGGGAGGGTGGTCTACTTTACTGAGTCCACCAATTCACATGCTAATCTTATCTGGAAACACCCTCACAGACACACCCAGAAATAATGTTTAATCTGGGAAAATTTACCGGCATATCAAATTGCCACATAAATTTTTTTATCCCAAGTCCACCCTTTGTCAACTTGGCACCCCTACACACCTCCTTAAACCATACTTAATCTCCAAAATAATGACAATAACAAGGTCATAATTCTGCTTAACATGATACAAACATCCTTCATACAACTGAAAACACACTAACTCCTTCCCCAGAAAAGGAGGTAAGTCCTTGGGTGATGTTTATGCTTCTCCTTGATATCCTGTAACTTAAAGACTATGATACAAAATTAACAGTACTTAAATACTATGATATAAAGTCAACAAATCATATGTTAGATGATAAAGGAATAGGAGAGGAAAGAAGACAAACATATATATATATAATATACATATATATACACACACATATAATCTCACACACAAATGTATTCATAGCAAAATAAGGGGGAATACTCATGACAATTACATTCCTAGTTTCTGTAACTGGTCAAGTGGTTGTAGCTGGTATTTTTAACTACCTTTCTCTGTATTGCACCCTGGTGGGTTGACCCAAACCTTCATTTCTAAAGGGTCTGAGCCATTACTAGTCCTGCCTGGATGGGATTGTTGTCGTTTTCCATTGACAGGGCATGGTAATACTAAGAAATTCCATACAGGATCTCCTATATCCCAGACATACTCTTTCTCACTTCCATTGTGGAATACTAGTCCAATTTCCCTTTGGTAATCAGGATCAATCATCCCCGTCAACTCCCTCCTATTTTGCCTGTTGATTCAAAAGCACGAAGAGCACAAGGAAGCATTTGTACCTCGGGAACTAAGACCTCTAGGCCAGTAAAGCATGAAATCACAGGAACAAGCAGCAAAAACATGTGTGTATGTATTCATATATACGTATATATATGTATATGTATATGACAATATGTTTTAATCAGATGTATTTATTGCATGGTCTCATTATGTTGCTTTCTTCTTTTGTATGTCATAGTTCAGATGTTTTAGCTTTACAAATCGGTGGTTATCCATCTTGCCTCTGATCAGATCCTAATATACTCCATTTCTTCAGTATCAAGAATTTATCTCTGTCCACAGCTGGAGAGAAACTGTTCTTTTTTCTCTAGTTTTCAATAAAATGTTTAACTCAGACTCATCTGGAATTTAATACAGTATGTGGTATGAGGAATGACTCTAAGGTAATTTTTTCTATACTGATATCACATTGGCCCGATATAATTTATTAAACAGTACTTTATATATTGTTGGAGATTCATATAATCATTTGAATTGATTTTCCAATCTCAATTGTATTTCTCAGTATGGTTTTATGGGCCTTGAACTTTTTCTTAATATATAATTATTGCTTTGTGAGTTTAATCTCTGTTATAATAAATCATATAGAGATATATCAAATTTCCTTATTATTTAGACAAGGTGATCTCTTCATGTTCTCTAATGTTCTCTTCTGGCCCCCCCATCAAAATTGTCATCTTCTAAAGCCCACTAATGTGGGCAAAGAGAATGAAATAATATTAGTTGAAAATAAATGACAGACTATTTAGGATAACATGTATGCCAAGTGAGCTGTATCAGCTGATGCAATAGTGTGATTGACAGTTTTTGTTGAATATTTTATGAATCTATTAAATTAGGAAATGAAACAGTTGGTCTCAAAGTTTCCTTATAACAGGGATGTTCTCTGACTTTTTTCCCTGAAATAACCAACTATAATCATTTGGACAACCCTATGTCTGACAACATATTTCCCTTGTGATGTGAAGACAACCTCAGACAGTCTCCTCTGGTGAACCTTCCCTAAATGCCATCATAACTTCCCATGCCAAATCTCCTGCAGCCTCTCCTGGCTCCTCCTCTTTGCCCCTTTAACACCCTGAACAAATTACTGCACGGGCTCTGGAACACAGTAGGGGAAGAGAAATTTGTTAAATGAGTTAAGTCCATGTGAGGCCTGTGCAGTGACCTTCACTGTGACAATATCCCCCCTCTGTGGGTACAAGCAAGAATAAGTTTCCAAACCTTCGACGTTTGAGGTTCTGGCATCACAGTAATATGCCTGGGCTGCTTTCAGGAGACAATTTCATCCAGGCTATGGCTCAGATGTTTGAGGTTGGAGTGCAAGCTAAAATGAGAACTGACATACCTGATAATCACAGTGACAAAATGAATATATGTGGGGTTCTTTGAATAATCTTTTCATTCCAATATGAATTGCAGAACCTGTACATAGATACAGATTTAGAAACTTAGAATACTTTCAGTCTTTGTCCAGAGAAGCATTGAGGTTATCCTAAAGTTTAAAGCTTAAAGCCATTACATCTTCACACTGCAATTTATTGTTCCCTGCCAGTGATGAACTGTTTATTCCCGTTACAAGAGGGTGCCGTGCTGAGACTCGGGGAACTGTATTTGTCTAGACAATGATAATATATAACATAGTAAATAGAAATGAAATTTTTCCATCTAGCATGTTTTCTGATTACATCTTAAAGAAAAACATTTTGGTAAATATATCTAAAATGAAGGTGAAGATATCTTACAACTGTAAACCATCCCTACATAGCAGGGATGTAGTCCATTAATTCTCAGTGCTTGAGGCAAGGCTGACAATTTATAAGTGGTAAATCCAGAGAGTTATGAAGATATTAAATCTCACATCTGGTGAGAAAATGTGTTATTTCACTGGGTTGATTGATGGACACTTTCCCATTACAGTGCAATTTGGGAAATCGCACTGTTAATTGCTAGGGTTTTAGCAAAACTCTGTAGTTCAATTCCAATTACTTTAGTTTTGAAAAGCAGAACAGCTGGATGGTAAAATTGCCCGGAGCTGTCACCGAGGGAGAGCACAAGCCAGCAACCTGACCTCTAGCATTCCTGACTTGGATTTTCTACAGAGCTATTAGTGAGTGAAATCGAAGGCTCCTGGCACAGGAGGTCTTTTTGCCATGTGCTTTCTTCTGACTGGGAGCACGTTTGTTTGCTTCCCACTCAGCTGATTGCCACCCTAATAATCATCAGGCGCCCTCCCATTATTCCTCATTTGCTTCCCTCTTCACAGGGGAGAGATGAGAAAAGCAAGTCTCATCAAGTCTTGATCTCCTTACCACTAGGTGATCGCTTCCTTGCTTTGTAGCCAAAGTTTAAACCTTCTCCTCTGAGGTTTCTTTTGCTGTCAAATCGACCTTTGGGGCCTCTGTCTATGGGGACAAATTACATGTTTCCACACACAATCTCTTTGTCTCTGGCTAAATCTAGGAAGAATAACTCCAGTTGTGGTTTGGAAATTATCTAGTATCAGTGACTAAATATAATCTCACTGGATGATTCAGCACCCCCACTCCCTGCTTATATCCCAGTTCACTCACCGTATTTGAATCAGATAAGTATCCAGTTTTTTTTTTTTTTTTTTTGGTTAATGTAATATAGACTCCAGGAGGCTCTGCCTTGCTTTGTATAGCTGTGAACATATAAGGGGCTTTCTTCAATTTTGGAATTTAGGAGCCATAATGAAATGATGCCATAACACTTCTAGATAAAATCTCAGTGAGGACAAAGTTGGGGAAGGGTTTCAAGGAGAAATCATTGTGAGAAGAAGGAAAGCTTAGTTATGCAAATGGGAAATTTAAAGAAAACAGTGTCTTGCCTTTCTAGAATCTCTTCCAAGTATTCAATATATATTTTTGATATTGTAAACTCAGATTAATAATTTTTGGTGCTCCTTCAAAACAATAATCTTGAAATATGTGTTCAACATATTTTGACAGGGCAGGGGAGGTGGGGAAGGGGTCTGGCCACAAGAGCAGGTACCTTTCCTCTCTGGCATCACCCTGAGTGATCCAGCTCTGGCCCCAGATTTGCACAATACTCAGCTAAAAAAAAATACTTGTCCTAGTTATGTTACTCTTGGGGGAATGCTTTTTGGGGTCTCATTCCCCCTCCTTCCCAGAAAGGCTTATTAATAAGGTGACTATATGGTTATGTGGCTTGTGCCTTGTCCTAACACAGTTATTAATAATACCCCTATAACTCTCAAAAGAGTCACAGGTTGGGTGGTAAATTATATAATCACCCTACTTATCAATGTATGGCTTCTCAACCATGTACAGTATTCAGCTTTAGAGAAAGTCTTATGTAAAATTTTCTCAGTCTCCCCAGATTTACTGTCCCGTTCTTCACCTCTGGAGATTGATGCTCTGGAAAGAATCTTATCCCTCAGTCATTCCATACATAAAATCCCCGCCATTTTAGAAAAATATATCTGAAGGGAGCCTTAAAACGAATAAACAAACAAACAAACAAAAAACCTTTTGGCAAATTAAGGAGCTTCACTTACTTTCAAAAACCAAGACATAATGGTGTAAGTAAACATTAAGTGTTTTCATTTGTCAGTATTTCTTACTTGATATTCTACATTAATGGCAAATCTCCCACTTCTAAAATCTTTGCAGTGCTGCCTTTCTAAGCCATTGTTATATCTCCTGTAACTCTCTTCTTCCTTACATCTAACAAGCCCATCATACTCTTCTCTTGTAGGTCCTCTTTTCTACTTTCTTATTCCTGTAGATCTGTCCTGTAACCTTTCCATGTTATCCTCGGGCTCATCTATTTTCTGAAGACTGGGCAGAGCCCTTTGGACAAGGTGTGTCTGATGATGAGCAGGAGTATTTATGAGGAGTAGGATTATTTATGTTGAATGTTTTTAGCAACCCTGAATACTGCCAACTGCGTGCCTTACCCATGTGCACTTTGCCAATGGAGACGCTGACTCTTTTCTACTTTATTTACCCCTCCAAAGCCATTTGTTGTGGGATTTTATTATTCTTGTTTAAAGTGTATGTACTGATATTTTTATTCCTTGAAGTTCATTGACTTATGACAGGGGCCATTTATTTAGATTCTAGTCTATACTCAATCCCACTCTTCTTCCAGAAAGTCTTTGAAGTTCTGTTTTGTTCTCACCCTTTCCAGAACTGCTATTGCACATAAAATTGGATTTTTTTCTTAGTAATTTAGTTATTCATAGTCCTGTAATCATTTTCCATGTGCAATTTCTGTCTCCCTGGCTATATTTAAAGCTTACTGGAGGCAGAAACGATGTCTTCATATACCTTTTGGATCTCTTACAGAACTAAAGTTCTCATTAAGTGTATGAAAAAATTGTGTTGGTCAGCTTGATAGGCCCTTGATCAAAGATGTCAGCACCACGGCTGTCTGTAATTCTCAGATACAGGGCCTGTTTCAGTCGGGGCTTTTTGATGTCAGGCATGAGAAACCTCTTCTAGCTTACTTAAGTGAAAGTGGGAATGCTGCCTGGATCTGTTGTACGGTTATGTGGGACTGTCAGAAAATTGAAGGAACAAAGGAAACCACAGTCACAGAAGCAGCAGAACCCAAGGCAACCCCAGGTTTCCATGTAATTGTTATTAATGGGCAGACCCCTTGGTCTTTGTGCTGTTTGACTCACAATTCAAAACCTAGAGCTGAGTTCAGGTCTTATGCTGTCATTTTTAGACAGGGAAAGGTAGGCTTTCTTGATTGGTGTTGTTTTCAAGACTGGGACCAATAGGCGGTTAAAGACTTCAAAAATCCCTACCACCAAAGCCCCCTCCTTTCTGTATGCTACCTCAGACTCTACCTATCTAAAGGTGCAATGAATGATAGCTCTACCAGCCCCCGTGCATGTCTTTCATTCCATTCCACTGATGTTTCTTTTACACTTCTTTACCCAAGCAGACATGCGTGTACTCTCTACTACTCCACCTTGCATTTCTTTATAGATCATTCTAGGGCACTTCTCCATTTAGAGATTCTATTGTAAGCTTTTATAATCTGTAGTATTGACTAGATTTCTATGCAGGTTAAAGGAAGGAATAATAATGCAAAGTTGCCAGCTCTAATAAAGTGCTATTAAAGTGGGGGAAAAAAGAACTTTATGCATGATTTGAAACTTACAGTTATAACATTTTTAGGTCCCCTTAGTCGTGTGTTCAAAATAATGTGCTCTGCTGTTATTCTTCCCACCTAAATTTTTAAATTGAAATTTCTCCCATGTTTTCTATATTACCTCTTCTCAGGCAGGTAATAATGACCTTCTCATTCCTAAAAATTAACAGTTTCCACAGAGAGCAAATAAATAGAGTATATGTAGCCAAAAGTAGCCTCTTATAAACATTGAAGAGAAGATGTGATAGATGCTGAAGTTGTTATGTCCTATACAATAACATTGTTGGATTTTTTTTTTGGACCTTAAAGATAATGTGCTAGATATAAAAATAGCTTTTTAAATTTTGTGTCTTCATATTCTGGTGCATTTTATTAATATTTTTGTTAATACTTAACATTAATATTTTATTGCAAAACTGTCATCTTACTATAAATAATCAATTTAAAATAATTTCAGCATTTTAAAGTATGATTGAATTATTATATTATACAATGGTGCCTTTTTTTGGTAGAAAATGTCCTATTATTTTAAAAGAAAGTCTATAGGAAAAAAGCTAATACTAAATTTTATCTGTAGTGCAATTATGACATTTAGAAGTACTTTTATATTTATCATTTAATTTTTTGGTCATAAGAATGACAGGCAATTTAGGATTGGGGCTTTGAGTCAGTCAACCTGGAGACTGATTGCTTGATTATCCAGCCATGTGAATAATCAGTCAGTCATACTTCATAATGGAGCCCCAGTGAAAACTCTGAATGCTGAGACTCAGGTAAGCTTCCCTGGCTGGCAGCGCTCTGTGTGTACTATCACACATCAATGCCAGGAAAGTAACACATCCTGACTCCACCGGGAGAGGACAAGGGAAGCTCTGGGTTTGGTACTTCCTCTGTCCTGTGCCCTTCATCCCTTAGCTGATTTAAAGCTATATCCTTTCCTTGTAATAAACTGTAACTGTAAATGTAATAGCTTTCCATGAGTTCTGTGAGTCCTTCTAGCAAATTATTTATTATAAGCATGGCTTTGGGAATCCTCAAACTTGCAGTTGGTGTTAGAAGTGAGGGTGGTCTTGCAAACCAACTTTGCAGTTGCCTAAACTCCCAAGAAGTTGGCTTAAGCCCTCCCAATAATGCACTAAAATTATTAATTTCTCTTAACCTATCATGTCAATTATTTTGTGAAAGAACCTAATTATGGATTTAATTTTGGTAATATTCATGACAGACTTCATCCCCAAATTTTTTATTTCCCAAATTTATTAAAGTAAATGTGTTTGTTTAAAGAAACTAGCCAATTAGGACCATAATACTTAAAAATATTTTATTTCTTTTTAAAAACTATGTTAGCAAGTTTTAAAAACAACTAAAGAAAAAGAAAGAGAAGAAAGAAAAAAGGAAAAAAAAATTCTCACACTTGGTTAAAGTTCAAGCAGTAGGAAAAAAAAATTATTTGTGGGAAAATAAATCCCCTGCCTTCCTCCTCTGATAAAATCTTTTATTTCTTAAAACAAGAATTGCTTCCCTCCTTCCCTCTTTTAATTCAACATTTATGCATTTATTAATGTTAAAGAATATCTTTTAGATTGATTGAAGCCCTTAAGGTTCTATTGTTTGTGTGTGAAATTTCAAGCCACACATTCATAATTTCTCAGTGTTCTTTCTGTGTCCTTATCAGTAATTAGCAGGCCCCACTCATTTTGTTTCTAATCTCTATTTACATTCCATTTTTATTATCCTTTTTCAAGCTTGCCAGCTGCCACTTTTTTAGCCTTTTTGATTTGGTGCCTTTTTAAAAAATATTTGCCCTTTCCTTACCATATCAGTTCAACTACTGGTTTGTTATTGAGAGACCACTAACTGTGAAACACCACTTAATATTTTGAGAGTCACGTTTTGGAAAAATCCAGATCTTTGTTAATGAGTCTCTAGATTTGATGTGTGTGTATATGTTTGCTAGCCTTCAGAAATGACCTTTCCTTTTGCAGAACCTCCCAACATTCTGTAATGTAAACTTTATTTAATGATGGGGGGAATTAGACACACATGCCAAAAACTCACTGTGAAGGTCTGAAATAGATATTATTACAGAATAAATTAGACTGAATGAACTGTGTTATAATAGATAATAGTACATGCTAAGTAAGTATCAAGATGTTGATGATGAAAGTATAATCTCACAGCAATTAAAATATAGAAGATCTAAAGAAAGTTGACCATTAGCAAAATCCCAGTTGAAAGTGTTTTTCATTTTCATTGGTAAATCTCAGATCTACAGAAAATCCTAAACCAGTAACTTGAGGAATAAATTGCTTAAATGAACTGATTTGAAACAGATCATGAATTTAGTTAGCAAAAATGTATCTTAGTTAAGTTCTTACCAGTACTCTTATCCCATTTAACAGGGATAAATAATAAATAGGAATTATAATGCCGTAGCAATGTATATTAAGATAACCATAGATTTTTTATAATTCTTTGTCCAATTAATATATTTGTACATCTTGTTTGTAGAATTTGCCCCTCTTTCATTTATTATGAAGATAAAATGTTATGTTGATAGAGATTTCTTAAGTCTTAATGATGACAATAGCTGGCATGTTTTGAGTACTACGTATATGCCAGGCAAAACATTGTTTGTGTTTTCATCATTTAATTCCTCACAAAAGCATTATGAAAAAGGTTCTATTATTATCCCCATTTTACTATGAAAGAAAAATGAGTCCCAAATAGATTAAATATCAGGTTTGAGAGGAAAATGCAGCTAATGATAGGGGGAGCTGGGGTTTGATCCCAGTTAGATGCCAAAACTCTCACTATTAGAAACTTTGGGACAGGGATAAACTGGATGATCATGTGTGCAAACAGTGTCATGTTCAGCTAAAGACACTGTGCACAGCAAATTAAATGACAGCTAGTTTATGGCAAAACAGGAACCAGGGTGCAGGTCTTCAGACTTCAGTTTAGGGCTTATAATTGCATTTTCTTTTCTTTCTACACATTATTAGTTCAGGATAATCCCAGCCTCAAAACTGTCAAACTGAAGACATGCAAGACATCTTTATACAAACTACAACCCCCCTATAATTTCTAATACAAAGTCATCAGGTCATTTGTTTAAGAAAGAAAGCGATCCATGGCTCTAAATAATTAGATTCTTGGCCAGTTTATTAGAAGATTTTTTAAAGTATTCTATTTTAAAATTGCTAAGTATTACAACTTTAAGCAGTTACTAGTTACTGAATGAATGTACAAAACAGATGAAAATTCTACCTGAACTGTTTAAATGGATTACTTTGAACTGCAGTGAAATCCACAGACGTGGAAATACAATTTGTGAGAATACAAGAAGAGCAACCTTGACCAGTAGCTCCTTTAGGCATGTTTTCTCTTATTTTGCTCATTATTTTTAGACTGAAATCCAAACCTAAGAAGGTGTATAACCTGTTTTGAATATTGGAAATGCCAGTTCTCTCAGAGTTTCAAATCACATTCCTTCTCAAAAATTTCTACTGAAGTTCTCTTCATGGCAGAAAGAAGTGGACTCACTCCCAGGCCTCTGGGTGTGGGGTAGAGCAGCCCTCTGAAAGCAAGAGTGCTTTAAAGTAATGCCTTTCGTTTGTTTTAATTTGAAAACAATGTTCTACATCTTTTATTCTTTAGTAAAATTGCAATTAAAATTGTCACTGCAGAGGTATGTACCATACTTGATCTTAGTGTTGGATGGTATCTTGTCACGTATGATATTTGACTTTGTGAATTGCGAAATTACAGTTTATTAGCCAGGTATAGATGTGCGTTTTAAAGATATAAGATTAAACAAAAGGTTGTTGCTCAGAACTTCCTCAGGATTGTTGGCGTATAAGATTTAAAGTTAAAAAAAGGGAGACCTACTAAGGTTTCAATATATTAGACCATTTTAACCATTTCTACGACACTTACCGTCATCTTTATGGAATGATTTTTACAAAGAACACATTTTGGGAAAAGCTGTTCTAATTCATAGCTATCTTTCTATTTTATTATGTAAGTATATTTTTTCTTAAAATATTTTTTTCATTTAAAGTTAGCTACTATAAATATTAATTCTATTTTGATATCAAAAGAGATTTATGTTTCAGTCATTTTTTTCTAAAGCCTGTCATAAAATTTTGTCTGCTATTTGAATAAAGATTTTGAAAGGTTGTCTCAGTATTTGAAAATAATGTCAGCAGGTCACCAGTCTAAAAATTAGAAGAACTTGTTGTCTTCTGGATTCTGATGCCTGCTGGCACTGGGACTGCAATCTTGCTAGTCATATAACCTTTCTTAGCTTCAGTTGCTTGTTTGTTTATTAAAAAAAACCAAAACACCTTTCCTATCCACTTCATAGTATTTTGGGTATTAAATTATACAATTAAGTTGACTGTATAAACTAGGAAGTATGAAGTAGATAACATAAGGTATTATCTATATTATTACCTACCATTGTCGTCATTATTATATGACTGTTCTCACTTCATTTAATTCTCTGTAAGTGTTGGAGAAGGTTGCTGGAGACTTGACAACATTGCTGAAAACAATTTGAAGTAAGGAATGATTGATTATTTGAATAAAATGTGAATTTCTTCTAGTAATTTCTTCCACCATCTTTTGGAGAGAACTCTCTCTACATGTTTATGTGGGTTAGATAGCTTTAATTTGTTTCTTCTTGTTTGCTCTCAGCTATCACAACTACCATTCCCATGGGAGGCTTTCTTTGTCTTATAATTTATTTTTAAGTGAGAAGACAAAACTGTTTTAGTTTAATGCATTTTTTTCTTCAAGTTTCCTGTGAGTGGCGTTTATGAGCAATTTCAGATTTATTCTGTTACAATGGCATTTTAAAAAAGATTATCCTCAGGCATTATGGTGGCTTTAGAATAAATCTAGCTAAAAATTTTATCTTTGCTGTGAAAAAGAAAGCTCCTAAATGTCTTTAAATGTAGTCCATCTTTCAGAGACCTTTCTATTTAGAGATAAGTGTGTCTCCTGAGTATATTGAACAACAGTAATTCATGGTATTTATTCAGCATTGTGTATTTTCAAAGCAATTTGCAATCGTCAATTCATTTAACCACCCAAAAATCCCAGCACCGAGAAGCAAATGTGGCCTGACCACCACCACCTGATCTGGCATTAGAGCCCCAAATTGCCTTCTGTGCTCACATCACTGAGCCTTGCTTCGATTAAAAATCATCACTGAGACAAAAGAAAGGCTAAATACAAGGTACTTCCCTCTACTTCCTTGTCCTTTATTTGTTCATAAGTGGAATAATCTATTGCCATTTCAGTGGGAGCTGTCTGTTTCGCCACTACTCCTTAGAGGTGGTTTGCCTGTACAATAAATATGATGACAAGCTGTTATTTTAAGATCCTTTTAGGGAACTTTTTGTACTCACCCTTTATGGTCCAATTCAGATGTTATTTAATAACTACAATGTTCTTTAAATCTTCTTTTTCTGTCTTCCCGTTATTTAGTTAATTTCCCCCTCCTATATTCTCATAGAATTTTATACATACTTCTGTTACAGCTCTTGCCACAAGTTTGCTGTAGCACTGTCTAGGATGGAAGCATTTCTATGGCCTGTAATTATGTCTTACTTATTCATCTATCTGCCATCACCCATTAGCACAGTATCTGGAATAAATAGGAACTCAAGAATATTTAAATCCAGGTTAGAATTCAGCTACTCCAGATTGGCTCTCACCTAGCCATCTGCCCTTATCTCTGATGGATATGAAGAGTAGAAAAAGGGATCCAAATCAGATAGGTTCAGGGAAGTCTCCCTGGAGGCATTAATGCTTTAGCTAATTTCTCAGAATGATGAGGTATTATTTTGGTGAAGAGGATAGGAAACAGTGTGTGAAAGCTCCAAGGCAAGAAACAGTATAGCACGCTGCACTATGAATAGTCCTAATAATAGTGGCCATCACATGTGAGCATCCTCTTCATCATCATAACTGCCATTGTCATCTTACAGTTGCCATTTAGTGAGCACTTTCAAGGTGCCTGCTGTCATCCCTGGTGTCATACAGACTTTGCGTCCCGTAATAATCACCATAGCCATGCAATGAAGAAATTACCATCATATTTTTCCTAGGTAAAGTCAGGTTCAGAAAGACTAAGAAACTTTCTCAAGTTCATATAGCAGTAAGCAAGGTAGCCAGGATTTGAACCTTATGACATGAGGATTGTATTTTTGTGTATTGCATAGTGCCACTTGGATACCATCTGGAGACTGCTTGCTTCTTGGAATACCTGCTGATTGTGGCATTTCTCTTTTCTCCTTTGTCTATGAACCGGTGAGTGGTGAGCAGCCCAGAGGCTACATTCAGTGGAACTTTTCAGTTCTGTGATTCTGTTCAGAATCCACACATCCTCTAAAAGGCCTCCTATAGAAGGAGTCCCCATTAACTGCAAATGGAGCTCTGATCACAGGAGGAATGAGGACAGGAGCTGAGACCATTATTCTCTATTCTAAGATGTCTAAAGCAGACCATAACAGCTTTTATGTTTTCATTCCTTGCTTTGAGGTCTACACCTTGAAGGCTACCTTTCTTCTCAGGTCCCCAAAATGATTTTTATTCTCTGAATTATAAAAGGCAATGCTATTAGTGCATGCTCATGCTGTTTAAGGAAGCAAAAACTTTTCAAATCTTGAGTACAATTACTTAGGGCGTGTTTAATTTAAAACAAGGCAGATTGAGCTCTATTGCTTGAGGTTAAGGATATGATATATTCCTTACAGTGCTTTGGACCACTATAGTGGCTCATTGCCGAATCAGCTGGAACCATTTGAGAGTTGCCTGACACAATATAGAGTCATTTGTAATTTACATCAATCAAAGAAATCAATGAAATTTGCAAAGCTTTGTGGCTCTTTGAAGACTTAGGTGTTACCTCAAATTTCAGCAGTGGCTTACTGTATTGAAGGGTTCCATTCCACCTTCCATCCCAAACACACTATGCCATAAAATTAATACAAGGGACATTTAATTAATCTAAAAAGGATGTAGAAGTGCGTACCGTGAGGGTGAGTGTCTCTGTGTGTGTGTTTCTCTGTCATTTTTGGGTGTGGCACATGCATTTAGGGATTTAGAAAATATGTTCTGGGTGTCATTTCTTCCTTTTCCCTTCTTTTCTTTCATACACACACACACACACAATACTTTTTTTTAGAACAGTTTTAGATTCACAGAAAAATTGAGCAGAAAGTACAGAGATTTCTCATATATCCCCTGCTGCTACACATGCATAGCGTCCCCCATTATCGACATTCCCCACCAGAGTGGTACATTTGTTACAATTGAAGAACACACATTGACATATCATTATCAACTAAAGTCCACAGTTTACATTAGGGTTCACTCTTGGTGTTGTACATTCAGTGGGTTTAGACAGACGTATAATGACATGTATCCACCATTATAGCACCATACAAAGTAGTTTCACTGCCCTAAATATCCTCTGTGCACCACTTATTCATCCCTTGCTCCCCTTTAACTCCTGGCAACCACTAATCTTTTTACTGTCTTCATAGGTTTTCCTTTTCCAGAATGTCATTTATAGTTCAAATCATACAGTATGCAGCCTAATACATACAGTATGCGTTATTCAGTGCTAAAAGGAAATGAGGTATCAAGCCATGAAAAGACATGGAGGAAATTTAAACGCATAAGTGTTAAGTGGAAAAATCTAATCTGAAAAGGTACATTCTGTTAAATTCCAACTAGAGTTACGTACCACATACCGATGTTTTGGTCAATGATGGACTGCATATATGACAGTGATGCTGTAAGATTACAATACTATATTTTTCCTGTACCTTTTCTATGGTTAGATACTCAAATACCATTGTGTTATAGTTGCCTACAGTATTCAGTACAGTAACATGCTATATAGGTTTGTAGCCTAGCACCAATATCATATAGCATAAGTGTGTGGTAGGCTGTACCATCTAGGTTTGTGTAAGTACACTCTATGATGTTTGCACAGTGACAAAATTGCCTAATGACACATTTCTCAGAATATATCCCTGTCATTAAGTGATACATGACTGTATATGACTTTCATTTATTTTAATTCCCATCACTTCCTTACATGGCCTTGAGTAAATCTTAACCCTTTGGCAATTGGGTGTATTTATTCATATATCAACCTTACCTGGTCCATCTTATGTATAGTTTGTTAAAAATGTATTATTAAAGGTTGTATGCTTTCTTGATCTTGCCCAATAAACACTTTTTTTAGATTGTAAAAGTCTAGGCTAGAGGACATGGGCAATGGCAAGTCACCAAACTCTGGACACACTGAAACTCATGAGGTCCTTAACAAGTGATTTCACTTTTGGTCTTACAAGATTATGTAAGCTACCTTTATAATTGATGGTCTTGTACTAAAAACAGAATAGGACAAAAATAATACAGATCATTGAATTTGTAGCCTTGTCACATTAATGGCTAGAAAACTATTCATTGGCATTAAAATATGCTATTAAGTACCATAAGCTTTGTGGCATTAACTTGGAAATTGTCAATATGATTAGATTAACAAAGGCTACCCTGAATAAAACAAAAATATGGTGGAATTTCAGGAATATGAATAGGCTATATATGAAATTGAAGAAATAATAACAAGGATTATAAAAGGTCTGCTTGGTAAAAATAATACAAATGAGTATTTCAGATAGTGGTAAGTGAAGGGTAAGACATGGAAGGTTTTTAGTTGGGGTGGAAAAATAATTATTTTTTAATATGTCAAGGAAATTTTCATAGAATGGCTAGATTTCAGAAATGATTTAACAAAGGCATAATGATAAATTATAAAGCAGAAAATATGTGAGATGTATTTGTCATAATGGTTAGGTTCCTAAAAACATAAGGTAGCCAACTGAGGTAGCCAACTTTGAGTTTGAATTATTTGAGATATAATGAGAAAAAATAGAATTAGGAGAAAACCACTGAATGCTCTTATATAAATATTTTAGGAAGGTTAAAATAAAGCAATTAAGGTAGCCCACTAAATATACATCATATTAGTGCAATTTTGTAAGCCATAAAATTACTAAAAGTGTTTACCATATTTAAAAATTTCCGTTTACCAATCCCTTGCCCATTGTGAATATTTTAATATTTATGGCATTATTTGTGATATCATCCACTATCTTAAAAAAATATGCTGTGTTCTGTTTCAGTTATGGCTCTTCCAGCCACCATCCCGACATTTAATGGGCTCTGATTGAATCACTCAGGGTTGTTGACCCTTTGTCCCAGGCTTGTTCTGAAGCTCTTTGTTTGTCCTTGTGATATGAGTGTCAGATGCTGCTTTTTTCCCAAGCATAACTTGAGTATGTCCCTGAGGCTACAGGTCTATTCTCTGTCTCTTTGTCTTTCTGTTTGTGTGTCTATCTCTGCCTTTCTTTTTCTGTGTGTGTGTGTGTGTGTGTGTGTGTGTGTGTGTGTATTGTGTATATGTACATATATATATATTCCCTAAGTCTTCCTGGGGAGTGTGTCAGGGAAGAAAACCTCTTATTCACTTTGCCTTTCATCACTTTTTTTTAAATGAGAGTTTATAGCTCTCATTTTAATTATCCCTAACTGTAAGGACTGGGCGTTTAAGCCTATTTGAACCATGTCTCATAGTTATGGACCAAGTATTTAACAGTTTATTCATTCACATATACAGTACTTGAATTTAGAATAAAGGACTCCTGGTTGGCGAGATTTAGTACACCACTTGTATATTGATAAAAATAAATAAACCTAATTTACTGTCTAAAGCCCTTAAAATGATAGTTTTAGAAAACTTTTAATTGATCTAGGTACAATATGCTGTATTTTTCAAACATTACAGAATAACCCTTATAGCAAGGAAATATTTTTTAAAAATTTGTTGCTGATGCCAAAACTTAGGGGTTGACACGTGAAATTTCTTCCCTCTTTAGCGTTCTCTAATTCTGACTTTCTTGCTTTCCCTCTTCCTATTGTCTTTCCTTTCCACACTTTCACTTGTTGCCAGAGGATAAAGCAGGTATGAGGCTTCATGGCAAATATGTGATCACCGGATGCTGTGACTCACCTGAGAGGACATTCCTAAAAAAGGAATTGATGGAATTGATGTACAAAGAGCACCTGGCTTATGTATTATATATTATGTATTTCAGAAGGGTCCAGTTCTGTGCTGAGCTTTTTAGCTCACAGCTCTAGAAAGCTTAAGGATGGTGAGGGCTTTTTAAAGCTTGTGAAGAAATTTATGTGCATAAGTGGAAACTCTATTTCCCTGTATTTTGGAATAAAGCACATCTGCTGGTCATAAATTGTTAGAGGTTAAGACTCTAGGAATAGGTGATTTCTGCAGGATTGAAATTCAGAGAAAAAAGATTACCTTTCCCTGAGTATTTTCCACATTTTAAGTTTTCATAGCATTGATGTGTTAAATTAATTAAATGTGAGGCTAACACCCTGGGTTCCTACTTAAGGAAACTGAAACCTAACTCTTAATTTAAAAGAAAATGAAAATTAAGGTCAGCCAATTACAGGAAGCCAAGTAGGCATTAGTTATATTGTCTTGAACTTCCCTGGTGGATAGTCCAAATAAAGCAATTGATCAAACTTTAACCAATCAAATAATTTCTTTGCTCTGCCTCTGCATTCACCCCATAAAAGCCTTCCCCCTGTGCCCCTTCAGCAGAGCCCCAAATCACTCCAGTTTGGAGCCGCGCCATTGATGAATTGCTGTCTGCTCAAATAAACTCTTAAATTTTAATATGTCAAGTTTGTCTTTTAGCAAATGTATGCATACTTTATATCATAGCATCTACCTATGTGCATCTTTTCTCTTTGTTTCATATTTAGGGTGAGCAGTGGCTGAGAGTCAGGCTTCTGGATTCCAGTCCCATCAGAATATTAATTAGCTTTCTGATTTAAGCCAAGGCACTACAAATGTAAGAAGACTCATTCTTCATGAATTCTGAGAGAATTTACAGCTTAAAAAATCTTTAATTCCACGTATTTCTGGTCCTTATATATATATACATATTATTAATATAATCTCCATGAAGATATGGCTTCTATATCTGACACACTGGGACACTGCTGGCTATAATTTAGGCATTTAAGAAATTCTACTCATTCAAAGCAAATAAATTATTAAGGAATACACTTCTGCCACAAATTAAGGCATTTCCTTGCTCTCAGTATTGTACTGTTGGTATATGGAATAAGTTTAACTCTGAAGCTATTTATGGTGAGACCAGCCTTCTTCAGACTTCAAGTTAAAGGATTGTCATAATTGGATGTTCTGAGCCTTGTGAGCTATGTGTCTATACAGATAAAGTGCAGAGAAGAGTAGTGGAATCGTAATGAATTTGTACAATTTCCTAATAGGCAATAGAGAAACACCCCTCCAAACAAAAGCCTTTCTAAACATAAGAAAATTAGTTATAACTCATAGACAATCAACCTAGGATGATCCATTACTTACCTGAGAATGGCCTCATCTTATTTGACTTAATTGCGGATGATGTAATGAACAATCATTTTCTGGCGACATGGCAAATGCAACTGGATTTCTGGTTAAGGGGTTTTTATTGACAGTAAGGCTGTTTTTTGTTTTTATTTTTAGGGCGGGGGTTGTCTGTTTTTTCTTTCTTTCTTTCCTTCTTTAACCATGAGCTTCTGAACTTTGTTAGTTGAAACCCCAACTCCCGTGGTTGCAGTTAGGTATGTGGAAATATTAAGGGTACATTTTTAGTAGAGGAAGTCTCCAGAATGTGTTCCTGCTAATCTTCTGAGCCATTAGTGGCATTCATATGATAAAATGTTAATGTTGCTCTTCTAATTTAAGTGCATTTCTGAACATACCTCAAAGCCAAGCCATGCTGGGTTGAAATGAGGAATGTGATTAGATTTGATTTTAATAGAACATAACATTGCCTCATTAGGACTCTCAATTCCATGCAAGATCTTTGCTTTAGGCATTAAAGAGCATATGGTAATAACTTTTTTTTTTAAAGCTTTGTTGTTAAAGATTTAGTGGAAAGATTATCTGGAATACTTTTTATCAAATACCTTATTTAAACAAGAAGAATTCTTTAAAGCAGTCACAGAGCTGACAAAATTAAAGTTAGAAAAATCTATTAGGTTATCTTACTTCTCCCAGAAAAGGATTACTTTAGAGGAAAAAAGCTACGAAAATGAAAATAATAACTGAAACAATTATAATATCGACATTATAGGTGAGAGAGGAATGGATGTATTGAATTGGTTAGAGAAATCAAATAAAATAAATATCTCATTCTTTAAGAAACCTTTTAACCCTTTTTTATATTAAGATATTAAGTTTATATGTGTGGGGCATTTACAATTAAATCATCAGTTATTTTTGTTGTTTTTAAACCTAAGTGATTTTTTTTCATGCACCCTAATGAAGATAATAAACCTAAGTGATTTTGAGGACATTTTGTTACAAATAAGCAGCTGAAATTAGAATTTGATTGAAAATTTCCAAATCAAATTATCAGCTTGTACTACCTTAACATGCTTTGCATTTTTGTTTTGAATTCTCAACACAGAACTCTGTCTAATCACACATATATGACATTTTCAGTTTGTTATATAATATGCACATATGTTAAAATGACATTGTTTACATATGTGTTAGAAAGAAATCATTAGCAAATTTATATGTAGAATTCTGATTATTTTGTTTTCAAGAACCACTGAGCTTTTATCCTACTGACCATAAGGTAGATGGGCCAAGAAACAAACTTTAAATTTGTCAACTTAGAGCATCATTGATACTTTCTATTTAAATGACCTTTTTTGGATGATTCAGTATCTTTTAGAAAAATGTTCAGTCTTTTGGATACACCCCACCCCTGACCCTGTTCCTCTCCAGCAGGACACATGTAGCTTCATTTCTTGTGGTAGGGGGATATCTTATCTGGTAACAGTGTGGCTGGGCTGGTCTGCTCCTGGGGCTGGTACCTTTGAGGTACGAGTAGTCCAATCTGGATATGCAGGTGGAATGCTGGCACACACAATTGGAATCTGTAGCCCCAACAAAGTGTCACCAGTCTTGATATTCTATGTTCTGTAGCCATTTCAAACCCCTCATCCAATTTCAATATTGATCCTACAGATTGAGGTAAAATTGATGCTAAGAGTAAGTAGTCACAGCCCTGGAGAGAGAAAAGATGAGGGGACTAAATAAAGCGGTTGGCTCTGATAGTTATTTTTAAAATAATATTAATTTTTATACCTGAAATGTATTAACTTATTATGTTAATACATTTATGTGCCAGTAAACTTGCAGGTTCTAGTAAACTATAAACAAACGAGCAACAAAGTCCTATTGGATGGGCCCTGTCTCCCCAAAATTGTCTTCTTCACTCCCTACTGTCTGCCAGCCACACTAGCCTCCTTTCTGTTTATCCATTTTCTCAAACTCCTTCTGAAACAGGGCCATTGCACTTTCCTGTCTCTCTTCCTAGAAGGCTTTTGCTTGGGTGTTTTCTTCTTATCCTTCGCTGTCTCAGCACAGATATTTCCTCCTCGGTGGTCTGACTGCGTCTTTTATTTTACTTTTCTTTTGTTGCTATATGACTAGTACATAGAATACTGCCTGCTTTTTATTCAATTAATACATATTAATTAAATAAAGGTTGGATAAATAAATGATATTTATTCTTCCTAATAACTTGATGAGGTGTATATTATTATCCCCAGTTCATAATGGGAAAACTGAGTCTTAGGGAGGTTAGGTGACTTGTCTAAACTTAACATACCAGTATGAGGCAGAAATAGAATTCACATTCAGGTCTATATAAAGCAAAGTCTGTCTTTGGACACTAAGCTATGCTGTCTGCTTTTGTAGTGTGAATTTTGTCACTTATTTCTAGTAGCTTGGTTCATATGTCAATAGACTAAAGTTATTATTTTTTCACTATGTGGTACACAGCATAAGCATATTAATCATATAATTTTAAGTAGTTTCCCCTCCCTAAATCTCACATGAGAACAGAATCATATTTGCGTATTCATTTTTCTTAAAGCATCCTGAAAGTTTTAAGGTTGTTGAATTGTGTCTCTTACAAGTAAAGCTGAGGCTGGGCGCAGTGGCTCATGCCTGTAATCCTAACACTCTGGGAGGCCGAGGCGGGAGGATTGCTTGAGCTCAGGAGTTCGAGACTCGCCTGAGCAAGAGTGAGACCCCATCTTTACTAAAAATAGCTAAATTAGCTGGGCATCGTGGTGTGCGCCTGTAAGCCCAGCTACTTGGGAGGCTGAGGCAGGAGGATCACTTGAGCCCAGGAGTTTGAGGCTGCAGTCAGCTATGATGATGCCACTGCACTCTACCCAGGGCGACAGAGTGAGACTCTGTCTCAAAAAAAAAAAAAAAAAAGGAAATTGAACCCCCATTTTCACTCCCCCCCTTAAAAAATTTTTTTAAAAAAGTAAAGCTGCAAATGTCATATCCACACTCAGATAAGGAAAGAAATTTCATAAATAATCTAATGAGATGGAACATTTTCAGGTGGTAACAACTTTCTTCAGCTCTCAAAAATGTGAAATTTCTTAATGATATTTGGGTTTTATGTTCAACTCCAAATGGGGAATCCCATCGTGATGTAATAATCTCTTTCACTGAATGAAAAGTTAGTGTAGAAGAATACAGGGTTATTAAGGAATAACCAAAGATATTACTGATAAATTAACATAAATTGATTTTTTTTCTGGACAGAGTATTGTCTTCTTTGTGACCATAGTTGTATACACTGCTTCTGCACAAGTGATAGGTAACTCCATCAAATAGATTTCACCACTTTCCTTGTAATGAGAGATATATGTTGTGCCTCTGCTTGATATAGTTACTTTGAAGTACTTCTGGCTGAATACCTCTTCTCTTATTTTATGGGTGAGAGGAGAAAAAATATAAGATTTTTTCCATCAATATTTCAACCTATACATGTTTTGCTTCAACAATTTGTGCAATGGGTGGTGGAAAACCTGAGCAGTTGCTAGGTTGTGCATCTCTATAGATCAAGCCACAAAGGACAGAACAGACTGCATTCTGAAGAGGTAGGAATTAGAAAGTGAAGCCAAGTCAGCAAAACAAAACTAAGTAAACAGCCTTAAACAAATTAATCATGACAAAACCTGTACAAAATCTGGACAGCAAGTTGCTGTACCTTGAACCTTTAGTAAATGAATTCATTTTGAATTTTACTAGGATAGAAGACTTAAATGTAAGCTGATTCTAGATGTAAAACAAAGTTGCTCAAATATGTAAGATAAACTAGACTTCATAAGAAAAGATTTAGTTTGAGAGAAATTAATAGTAATAATTGAACATTTTGCTAAATATTTTACAGTTTAGAGACCATTTTCTAAAACATTGTTATTATAAAATCAGAAAAGCAACAGATTTTTTCTTTTCCTTGGAATAAAACTTTGTCTGCCTTTATTTAAATAAATATGATTCTATTAAAATGGAATGTTTGTATTTGGTAAGATCATAACGTTTTAGACTTAATTCTTGACCCAGAAATTTCAACAGTTTTTAATGCAAAACTGTTATGTTGATGAACAAGAGAAATTCTATTATAAAACAAATTCTTATTTTTTACTATCACCTATCTCAGTTTGTTAGATATTTTCTGTTAGCAGAACCAGCTTTATTAGTAATCACTTGCCCTGGTAATCAACTGTATTGATCACATGGTAAAGAACACTAGATGTGCTTATTTGTTTGCCTTCACATCTCTTGGTGTAAAGGCAACTGCTAAATTATTAGTGGCATACTTCAGAACTTAAAAGCTTCTCTTTGTTACATCTTATTTCATCTTCTCAAAACTAGTAACAGGTTGTAATTGGAGATTCTCTTTTGAGTAAGACATAGATGCAGAACAAAATTAGTTCATGATAATTACATGCACAGGATAAAAGGTAACATATTATAAGGTAGAATTTGCTGAGAGTATATTTTATATAGTGGGACTAATATCACTTAATGATACCAGAAAACTCCTAGAAATTATCTTTGGTGTTTTAAAAGACTTAGGCAGAAAACTGAAGATTTGAGAAGTATTGTTGAACAATTCATCGCTTCTTTCAGTAAATGGCTGGGATGATGGAAGAGAAAAATTGGGAAATAGGTGGTTGGCTGTAGAGATGGCATTCAATGGCCAGGGGAAATTTTAGCCTTGCCTAAGACACAGGTGGTGTCTGGGTGGGGATAAAAAGAACAGAACAGGAAGATAGATTTTTTTCACTCACAGTAAGTCTGTAGTAGTTTTTCAAAAAATAGAATGGGGCTGCATCAGAGGGTAGAATTTTTTATTTCTGGGGAATGCTGACACCAATGAACAACTTTTTAGTGAGAAAACTGTAAAGATGGTTCAAAGCATAAGTGATAATAATAGATTATTTTTAAATTTTCTTATAATCTGATATTTTATGATTTTATTATTTTGTACTTTAAAAAAATTTTTACAAGGGTATAATTTTTTTAAAATACCACACAAGCTAATCAAAATTACAGGACATAAATATAAATTTCTCTCCTCACAAAAGAGTTAAGTTGTCTCTAGTGTATTCTAATTCAATAAACAGAAGTTAAAATTTATAGAATTAAAAAATATATATTTTTTATAACTCATCTTCTCAAAGTTAGAATTTTTATAAAGGAATATTTACTATGATCCCAGACTGGGGAGTTGTGATAATAGAGGTTAGCGCCTATTAATCAACCCTGAGGGGAAAAAAGTGGAGGGAAAAATCTGGAGCCATAAAGTGTGAGTGGAGGAGGGACTGAATCTCCAAGAAGAGACGAATAACTGATGAGGAAGGTGAATTTTCACATGCTGGAAAAAGCAACCATATGCATGTTAAACCAATGTGCTGGCTTTCATGATGTCAAACATACTCTTACACGACAGTTGTCATAGCACTTCAAGTTCAACCCATAATTTATCAAACATTTTAAGCCAATCTATTATATATTTAATCATGTGGGACTATACCTTTGATTTTATAGTGAAAATTCATAGAAACAGGAAGTGTAACCAAGTTTTCTAAGGTACATTCTATAAAACTGAAGAATCTTTGTTACATGTTGTAGGATTGCGTTGTGATATTCTTAAAATATGATTAATAAGTTATCTGAATCACCATATTCTGATTTAAACACAATTAAATAAGATTCAAAGAAAGTAAAATATTAACTGCCATAATTTATCTTCTAATTTTCATTTTTTAAGCATTTCAAGGAAAACCAAGTTATTACACGGAACATATTGTAGCTTCAAACCTCTCCTCATGATGGCTCAAATGAAAACCTCAGACCTAATAGGCAAGGTTTTCAGATGGCATATTTTTTATTGCCATCAGCAAGTAATTACTACTAGCATGAACACTTAGAACTTTGTGCCTCCTTTCCTCTTCAGCTTTGGGTGTATCTCCATTTTTAATGAATTGGGTAGGTGGTTAGGTCATATGACATCTGAGGTCCTTCTCAACTTGAATTTCTAATATTCTATTCTTTTTTATGTTTCTTTTTTTGAGGATCTGCAGTAATTTTTTCTTTAATAAAATGTACCGTTTGCTATGTTAATTTAGAAAATAGTTTTCAAAAGATTGAGATCTTATATGAAATATTTAAAATTGGGCTATTTTTTTCTTGCAAAGCATAGCAAGCCACCTTGGAAATGCACATTATCAGTTAGTTTTGCTGACCATAGCTGGGGATGTTAGGTGAATCAATGTGACTAGAACAACATGTCCATCATCACTCCAAGAAAAACTATTAAAAACACATCCCCTGGAGCCCCAAGTAACTACTGCAAACAAAGGAAGACCTCTTATTCAATATCATCAGGACCAATATTTGGCTGGTTAATGGACATGTTGGTGTATAAAATCCAAAGTCATTACCACACATGACATTAAGCATTTATTTTAAACTAAGATGTATGAACATAAATTCAATGACACATCTTTTGATGAATAATCAGGAATTTTTCTTTGAATATGAGTCTTCTCTTGGACGTCTTGTGTTGTATTTTTAATATAAACCATATCCATCATGTATCATTCCCATATCCAGATTCATTTTCTTTTTTTTAAATTTCAAAGTATTATGGGGGTACAAATATTTGGTTACATGGATCACTTTTATAATGCTTGAGTCATGGTTATACGTGTGCCCGTCACCCAGATAGTGTTCATTGTACCCGTTAGATAGGTATTCACCCATCCCATCCACCTCCTTCCCCCACTGCTTGCTTTCTGTTGAGTTTTACTTCTTTCTATGCACATATGTGCTCATCAGTTAGTTCCAATTTAATAGCAAGTGCATGTGGTGTTTGTTTTTCCATTCTTTAGGTAATTGATTTAGGATAATGGTCTCCAGTGCCATCCATATTGTTGCAAAAGGCATTAAGTTGTCCTGCTTCATGGCTGAGTAGTATTCCATGGTATAAATATAACACATTTTGTTAATCCACTCATGAATTGATGGGCATTAGGGTTGATTCTACATCTTTGCAATTGTGAATTGTGCTGCTATAAACATTTGAGTACAGGTGTATTTTTGATAAAATTCCATCTTTTCCTTTGGGTAAATACCCAGTAGTGAGTTTGCTGGATCAAATTGTAGGTCCAGTTTTAGTTCTTTGAGGTATCTCCATACTGTTTCCATAGAGGTTGTACTAGTTTGCAGCCCCACCAACAGTGTATAAGCATTCCTTTCTCTCTGCATCCACACATCTATTGTTTTTGGATTTTTAAATAAAAGCCATTCTGACTGGGGTAAGGTGATATCTCATTGTGGTTTTAATTTGCATTTCCCTGATGCTTAGTGACATTGAGCATTTTTTCATATGTTTGTTGGCCATTTGTCTATCTTCTTTCTAGTACCTTTTGTTCATGTCTTTTGCCCACTTTTTAATGGGGTTGTTTGATTTTTTTCTTGCTGATTTCCTCGAGTTCTTTGTAGATTCTCATTATTAGTCCTTTATCAGATGTATAGCTTGTGAATATTTTATGCCATTCTGTACATTGTCTGTTTGCTCTGTTAATTATTTCCTTGGCTTTGCAGAAGCTTTTTAATTTAATCAAGTCCCATTCAATTATTTTTGTTGTTGCTGTGATGCCATTGGGGTCTTCTTCATAAATTCTTTGTTTAGGCCAATGTCTAGAAGAGTTTTTCCTACATTTTCTTCAAGAATTCTTATGGTTTCATGCCTTACATTTAAGTCCTTTATCCATCTTGAATTAATTTTAGTGAGTGGTGAGAGATATGGATCCTCTTTTAGTCTGCATGTGGCTATCCAATTTTCCCACTACCATTTATTGAATAGGAATTCTTTTCCCCAGTGTATATTGTTGTCTGCTTTGTGGAAGATCAGTTGGCTGTATGTGGATAGTTTTATATCTGGACTTTTTGTTCAGTTCCACTGGTCTATGTCTCTATTTTTGTGCCAATACCATGCTGTCTTGGTTACTGTAGCCTTGTAATATAGTTTGAAGTCTGATAATGTGACTCCTGATTTGTTCCTTTTGCTTAAGATTGCTTTGGCTATTCAGGCTCTTTTCTGGTTCCACATGTAGCATAGAATTATTTTTTCTAGATCTGTGGAATATGACATTGGTATTTTGATGGGGATTGCATTGAATCTGTAAATCACTTTGGGTAGTATGGACATTTTAACAATGTTGATTCTACTGATCCATGAGCACAATATGTTTTTCCACTTGTTTGTATCATCTGCAATTTCCTTCCTCAGTGTTTCATAGTTCCCTTTGTAGAGATCTTTCACTTCCTTGGTTAAGTATATTCCTAGGTATTTTATTTTCTTTGTATAATAGCAATTGTGAATGGCATTGAATCTTTGATTTGACCTCAGCTTGACTGTTATTGGTATACAAGAATGCTGCTGATTTGTGTACATTGATTTTGTACCCTAAGACTGTGCTGAATTTATTTATCAATTCCAGAATGTCTTGGTGGAATCTTTGGGGTTTTTTAAATATAAGATCATATTGTTGGCAAAAAGCAATAGTTTGACCTGCTCTTTCCCAATCTGGATACCCTTAATTTCTTTCTCTAGCCTGATTGCTCTGGCTAGGGCTTCCAGCACTATGTTGAATAAAGTTGGTGACAATGGGCATCCTTATCTCATTCCAATTCTTAGGGGGAAGCTTTCAATTTTTCCCCATTCAGTATGATTTTGGCTGTGGCTTTGCCATATATGGCTTTTATAATTTTGAGGTATGTTCCTTCTATGCCAAGTTAGTTGAGGGTTTTTATCATGAAAGAGTGCTGAATTTTGTCAAATGTTTTTTATGCATCTATTGAGATGATCACATGATCTTTGCTTTTGCTTCTGTTTATGTGGTGAATCACATTTATCGATTTACATATGTTGAACCATTCTTGCATCCCCGGGATGAAGCCCACTTGATCATGGTGGATTATTTTTTTGATGCACTGTTAAATTCGGTTTGCTAATATTTTGTTCAGGATTTTTGCATCTGTATTTATAAGGGATATTGGTCTGTAGTTTTCTTTTTTTGTTGTGTCCTTTCCTGGCTTTGGTATCAAGGTGATACTGGCTTTGTAGAATGAGTTGGGAAGGATTCTCTCCTTCTCAATGTTATTGAATAATTTCTGCACTATGGGTACCAACTCTTTGTAGGTCTGATAAAATTTAGCTGTGAATCTGGGCTTTTTTTGGGGGGGGGTAGATTTTTATGGCTGCTTCAATCTTGTTGCTTGTTATTGGTCTGTTCAGGAGTTCTCTTTTTTCCTGATTGGGTCTTGGGAAGTTGTGTGTTTCAAGGAATTTGTCCATTTCCTCAACATTTTCAAGTTTATATGCATAGGGATTTTCAAAGTATTCACACATGATATTTTGTATTTCTATGGTATCAGTTGTAATATCTCCTTTTTCACTTCTGATTGAGCTTGTTTGGGTCCTATGTCTTCTATTCCTGGATAATCTAGCAGAGGTCTATCAATTTTATTCATCTTTTCAAAGAACCAACTTTTTGTTTCATTGATCTTCTGTATTATTTCCTTGTTTTTGATTTCATTTTGTTCTGCTCTGACCCTAGTTATTGCTTTTCTTCTGCTGGCTTTGGGTTTGGTTTGTGCTTCCTTTTCTAATTCTTTGAGACATGTCATTATATTGCTAATTTGTGATCTTTCTGTCTTTTTGATGTAGTCATTTAATGTTGTGAATTTTCCCCATAGGACTTATTTTGTTGAATCCCAGAGATTTTGATAGCTTATGTCCCCTTTGTCATTCAGTTTGAGAAATCTTTTGATTTCCATCTTAATTTCTTCATTGATCTAATAATAATTCAGCAGCGGGTTGTTTAATTTCCTTGACTTTGTGTAGAATTGGGTGTTTCTTTTGGAGTTGATTTCTAGTTTTATTCCACTGTGGTATGAGAAGATACATCACATGATTTCTATTTTTTTGAATTTGTTGAGCCGTGTTTTGTGGCCTAAAATATGGTCAATCTTGGAGAATGTGCCATGTGCTGATGAGAATAATATGTATTCAGTACTTTTTGGGTAAAATATTCTGTAAATGTCTGTTAGGCCCAATTGTTCTAGAATCCTGTATAAGTACAGAGTTTATTTATTTATTTTCTACTTGGATGATCTGTCCAGTTCTGTCAGTGGGGTGTTGAAGTCTCCAGCAATTACAGTGCTGATGTTTATCTCTCTGCTTAGATTTAGTAGGGTTTGCTTTATGAATCTGGGTGCTCCTGTGTTAGGTGCATAAATATTTAGAATTGTTAGCTCTTCTTGTTGAATTGCTCCCTTTACCGTTATATAATGACCATCTTTGTCTTTCTTCGCCATTGTTGACTTAAAGTCAATTTTGTCTGGTATGAGAATGGCTACACCTGCTTTCTTTTGGTTTTCATTTGCATGGAATATTTTTTTCCCTTCCTTCACCTTGGGTGTGTAAGAGTCTTTGTAGGTGAGATGTGTTTCCTGGAGACAGCAAATACTTGGCTTATATATTTTTATCCATTCAGCCAGCCTATGTCTCTTGAGTGGGTAATTCAAACCATTCATGTTGATTGATAGAATTGATATATGTGATTCTGTTCTGTTCATCCTGTTGGGTAGTACCTTATTGCTTTGTTTTACATCCTGTACTATTGTTTTATTTGAGCTCTGAGCTTTAGCCTTTGGGTGGTATTACACTGTTGGGTTATCATTGTGCTGCCCCATTTATAATGCAGTTCTAAGTATTTCCTTCAGGGCAGGTCTTTTCTTGACAAATTCCCTCATTGTTTGTTTGTCTGGAAAAGTCTTTACTTCTCCTTCATTTATGAAACTTAGTTTTGTAGGATACAAAATTCTAGGCTGGCAGTTGTTCTGTTTAAGAAGACTGAAGTTGGGGCCCCAATCACTTCTGGCTTGTCTCAGTGGAGAAGTCTGCAGTTAGCCTGATGGGTTTTCCTTTGTATGTTACTTGATGTTTTTGCCTTACAGCTGGAAGGTGTTCCTCCTTCATGATGACTTTAGACACTGTGATGACTATGTATCTTGGTGATTGCCTCTTTGCAATGAACCTTCCAGGTATTCATTGTGCTTTTTGTACATGGATGTCTAAATCTCTAGCAAGACCAGGGAAGTTTTCCTCAGTTATTCCCTCAAATAGGTTTTCCAGCCCTTGTGTGTTTTTTCTTCTCCTCAGGGATGCCTATGATTCTTATATTTGGCTGTTTTACATAATCCCATATTTCTCATAGGCTTTATTTGTACCTCTTAATTCTCTGTTCATTATTTTTGACTGACTGAGTTAATTTGATAGAGTTGTCTTCAAGCTCTGAGATTCTTTCTTCTACCTGGTCTTTTCTATTTTTAAAACTTTCCACTGTGTTTTGTATTTCCTTAAGTGAATTTTTCATTTCCAGATGTTCTATTTGGTTTTTCTTTAATATATTGATCTCTTTAGTGAATTTTTCATTCATTTTCTGAGTTGCTTTTCTGGGTTCTTTGAGATGGTTTTCCATTTTCTCTTGGATTTCATTGAGCTTCCTTACAATCCATATTTGGAATTCTTTATCTGTCATTTCAATATTTTCATTTTAGTTAGAATCCATTGCTAGAGAGCTTGTGTTTCCTTTTGGTGGTGTCCTTTCGCTCTGATTTTTCATACTTCTGCAGTTCTTTTGCTGATTCCTTCTCATCTGGAGCAGCTGTTGCTTCTTAATTTTGGATTTTCTTTTGTATAGATGGAGCTTTTCTCTCCCCTCAATTGAACAGGTGTGTTTGTAGCATATGCTGGTTAAGAATCTCTGGCTTTGTTTATGGGTGCTTTGTTGGCTATCTAAGTTCTGGATAGATGCCTTGGTTATGGATATCCTTAGTGTGATGGTTTTCTTAACTGCTAGTTGTTTGTAGGCTGTATCAATGGTGACCTATGTGTGTGGGCAGATTCCCTCTCTCACTTTGATGAATGAGGATGGAGGCCTTTGAATTCTATCTCTTTTTCCCAGCCCTGTGGTCTTCTTAGCAGTGTGAATTGTACTGGCAAACTCAGTTTAATCTCTACAACAGTACGTGGCACTTGTGGGAGAGAATAGACCTCACCCTGTTTGAGACAGTAAATGCTCAGTGGCTGTGAAAATTGACCTCCCTGTCAGTAGATGGTGTTTGCTGGAAGGAACAAACTGCAGTGCTTTTTTTTTTTTAGGATATATCACATATGGAAAAGTACTGTTTTTTTGACTGGCTCTAATCCCTTAGGTGGAGCATTTGATATCCCCAGGTGGTGGGTGGGGCCCTGGAACTTCCAGGTGTGCTCTTATTCTCTGCTGCAGTGGAGGTGGGTCGGGGAGTGAGGCTTTGTGGGGCTGGGTTTAGTGAGCTTGCCCTCAGGCTCCACAAAAGCTGGTAGGTAGCTGTTTTGGCTGGGTTTTATGGTCTGCTCCCAGCCCCTAGGGAAAGTTGCCTGGGAGAGGCCAAAGTGGCCCCACCCAGCTAGAAAGTCTGCCTATGGAGACAGGGTCATCTGAGATTCACAATCTGGCTTTCTAGCTCTCACACCTCCTCTGGACCTGTGTGTCTGACCCACTAGCATGCATCTCCATGAAACACCGGTGAGCAGGGTGCTTCCCAATTGGGCACCCCAGGTCCACTACAAGTCCACAGGGGAAGAGGCATGGGCCCCACTCTTTGTGAAGGCCTCAGCCTGGAGAACACACCTGCTGAAGAGAGGCAGTTGCTTACCAAATTCTTGGCACAAACTGCTCTCCTGGTCGGAATGGTTGAGGGATGGGCCATAGCTCATGGTAACCCCAAGTGCCTGAGTGCACCATGCCTGGTTGCTATGGCTCCTGTGGCTGTAATTTTCCTCACCAGAAGCACCACCCTAATCCAACATGGCAGCTTTCCCACAGTGGGGATGGGCACTCTCCCAATTTACCATGTCTTGGAACCCCACAGAATTCTCCCATCAGTTCTGACTACATGGGCTCCCTTGCCCACCCAAGTTCAGCTTACAGACCTTTCCCCTGTGTCCCCCAGCAACAGGCTCGAGTCTGGAGGACACAGAGACCAATCTGTTTGTCCGACCTAATGGCATGTGACTCCACAAAATGCCAGCAGGCAGGGAGTCCCTGAATTGGGCACTCTGGATCCACTGCAGGTCCCCAAGGAGGAAAGGCATGAGTTCCACTTTCTGTGGAAGCCTCAGCCTGTAGCACACCACTGTTGGGGAGAGGCAGCTGCTTGCCAAATTCTCAGCCTAAACTGCTCTCTCAGTTGGCATGGGTGGGGGTAGGGCCACAGATCCCAAACAGTCCAAGTGGCTGAATGTGCCACACCAGGTTGCTATGGCACCCAGGGGTGTGGCCTTGCTTGCCACAGGTCCTACCCTAATCAAACAGGGTGGTTTGCCTGGGGAGGGAATGGGCACTCTCACAGATCACCACTTCTTGGAACCCCACAGTATTCTCCTGTCAGATCTCTCTGTGTGGGCTTCCTCACCACCCGAGTCCAACTCCCAGATCTCTCCCCTGTGTCCCCAGCAACCCACTCAAGTCCACGGGGCAGGGGTTCTTGTCTGCTTGTGTGAAAGTCACATGGTGTGTGACTCCACGAAATGCCAGCAAACAGGGCAAATCGGGAACCCCCTGTCCACTCCAAGTCCCCAAAGGGAAAAATCATGGGACCCACTCTCCGTGGAAGCCTCAGCCTACAGCACGTGCCTACTGGGAAGGTGTGGCCACACTCCAAGTTCTTGGCCCCAACTGCTTTCCTGGTTGCAGTGGGTGGGGGAGGGGCAGGAAGGAAGCATTTGAATGGAATAAAACTGGCTGTCTGGTTTCTCATGACACTCTTCTTGGAGTGGAGCCCCATGCGGAGTGCCCAAGCTCGGGGGTCACACATAGTCTACCCACTATACCATGTTTGCCGCCGTCCCTGGGCTGGTGGGGGTAGAAAAGCCTTCAAGAAACTTGGTAGTCCAGAGGCCACTGAATGCTTGTGGAAGGGTGAGAAGGATCCCCCCTTAACCTTTCACTGGGCTTAGAGGCTATCTGGGTTTGATCCTCACCGATTTTTTTTTCTTTTATCTTCTTCCTTATCTGCTTTGCAATTTGCCTCTGTGAGATCCCCGGCAGGCTCTGGCACCTTTCCCTATGATCTACACCTGCTCTGTGTCTCTCCTCCTTTTTCTTTTATCTAAAATCCAATCTTCCCCCTAGGACGGTCTGGCTAGTGATGTCTCTAGTTGGCCATCTTGCCCCTGATCCAGATTCATTTTCTTGAAAAAGCTATGAGAATGTAAAGATGCTTGCAAAGTTATCTGCAAAAAATCTTTCTAGGTTTTTATAATTTTTTCCCATACCTAATTCAACTTTACTTTTTCAACTTTTCACTATTGGCAAGTCTTCCCAAAGCTTTCACCTGGTTCTTTTTAATACTCAAATATTGTCCATTTTTATAATATTTAATTAAATCTATATCATTATAACTATAAGTACAAAGGACAAATGGATTTGAGAACAAAGACAACTGATTCCTTGCAGGCATACAACTCAACTGGGTGAAGAAGCTCATGGTGAAAGTATAGTTACTAACTGGAGTGTTTGACATGCCATGGATATTGGTCATTTGTTTAAAGAAATAAAGAGTGAGAATTATTTTGTAAGTCCAGATACATGTAGGTGAGTTAAGAGAGCCTCTAATGTTTTAATTTCTTTGAGTATAAAATCCTTGAATGAAGTGACTGTGTCTTATGCATCTTTATATTTCCTGTTTACTTAGCATAATACCTGGACAAAATAGACATAAGCATTTTTTTCTTCATTTGAATTATTCCATTGACAACATGTAATCTGCCCATCAAGAAACTGTTTTCCTTAAAGGTATGAGTGGTGGTTGTATTTTACTTTGTTTTTTTCCCATGCTCCATGAGTAATAGGGCAATATTAACATCCTGTTTGTGTTTCATTTTTATTGCCTTTTGGTCAGTTTGAGCCTGAGAAAAATTTATACACAGTGTTTAAGAGGACCAATTTATGCCAAAAGCTTTGGAATTATCTTAGAGCTATCATGAAGCCACTGCAAATTGCAGTTGCAGTCATAGTAATGCAAGAAATCAAATGAATTGAGTGATGTTTGGTACACAATGTCAAAACATGTCTGAATTACTCCTTTGAACACAAGCATTGAAAAGAGTTAGCCATTAATGGATTATAAGAGTTTTACTAAATGTTTGCTTTCTATAAACTCGTCTTTGTATTTTATGAAACTAATACATGTTCATAATTTCCCTCTTCCCATCCTTCTAAAACTTATGTCATGTTTTTATTAAAATAATATTCAGTATTTTATAACTATATGAATATTGATCATAGATAAGCCATTTAGTATTCTATAATTACATTTCTTTTCTGACTTTTTTTGTGTAGCCAGTAATTGCTTCATTTTTCTCATTTGTTTACTTTCCTCTGTAACTATCACTAATTCAGCATAAATTTTCTGAGAGAACTTAGAGAGTCATTTCAACAAAGTCCAATCCATGAAAGAATCTAACAATTCTAGTTTCTCTTTAAAGACAGCTCTTTTAGGGGCCAACAGTCACTGTTCTAGTAGGGTTGGTTTCCCTTATGTCTGCAACACAGTTGCTGCTCAAAGATTTCTCATCATCACACTAAGAATTGCCTCTGCCTCTTTCACACTGGATCTCCTGTTTTCTGAATCTCATGTCTAATTATTTCTTGTGTAGAACACCTTTCGGTAGCTTCTTGAGAAAGACTGAGGGGCAAATTCCTTGAAATCTTGCCTATCTCAAAAAGTCTTTCTTACACTCTCACATGTGATTGATCATAGGATGGTTGTAGAATTCTAGGCTGAAAAAAATTACCCCTCAAAATTTTGAAGGCAATGCTCCGTTCTATTCTCGTCTTACTTCCAGTTTGCGCAGTCTGATAACCTTCAGATCCTCAATCTATTCTATCTGACTGGTTATTTTTGAAAGGTTCTACATTTTTTTCTTTCTACCTGATGTTCTAAAATTTCATAAGATTGTGTCTTTGTGTGGGCCTTTTTTCATTTATTTGTGCTAGATATTTGGGTGACTCTTTTAATCCAGAAATACATTTCCTTCAGTACTGGAATATTGTACTCTGTTATTTCTTTGGCCATTTCTGACCCTCTGTTTTCTCTCTTTTCTCTTTCTGGAACCCTCACTAATCAATTTTGATTCTCCTAGATTATGATTATGTACTGTATGTATATTTTTGGTCTCCTATTTTCTGTCCATTTGTTTTACTTTTATAGTCTGAGAGAGTTCTTCAAACTTTTTATTGGATTATTTTTGAACAACCATTATTTTAATTTCTAAATGTGCTTTCCTCTTTTCTAAAAGTTTTTGTTTGTAATTTCCTGATGAAATTACATAGGTGTAATATCTGCAATATCTTCTTTTATGTATGAAAATACACATATACAAATATACATACACTTATTTAGTTTCTTCTTCTAGAATTGTACTGTTTCCTTCAAGATTTTTTATTTTTATTTTTTTACTGTTTACCTTACTCTTTCTTTTATATTGGAGGCATTTCTCAAATGTAATCATTGACTGTCCATTTATATTTGAAAGTGAAGCACACAGATGGCAGATAGGAATTAGTATGTGTGTCCGTCTGTCTGTGTATGTGTGTGTGAGTGTGTGTGAAGTGTCATCTTTGGGCAAATGACCAGGGCTTAGCTATTTTTTGTTTGGCTTTTGTGGGGAGGACATCCACATGTCAGTCAAAACCAGTAGGTCTTTTTTCTCGGGCCATGTGGCCACGTAGTTTCCCAAGGAAAGAGTTCTCCACCCTCATTCAATATGGACAGTATATTTGACCCTATTTTCAGTGTAGTACTTCACCCTCACCCTAAGCTGGTGTCACATCTTTCCAGAAAGTAAACTTCCTGTGGGGAAAGAGCAATTAGTTGTCTGAGTGGACCATGGCATTTGATAGTCTCTATTTCCTTATATGGCCTTAAAAACAACGCTCCTGTTTTCAGTCTCACCCTGCACCCTGGTCTCTACTAACTAACTCCTAAGCCTAGCCAGGATCATGCATATGAATCTGGCTTTCATCCTCTTGGTAAATCTACTTCCCATACTTAAGCAGTGAGGTTCTCAGTTTGGCTAACTCAGTAACCCCTCTTCCATCTGCTTCCCTCTTTCCAGAACTTGGCTGCCATCTCTTGTCTGCTGCTGTCTCATCTCCTGTCCTATGTGCACTTCTATGTTTATATTTGATTATTTTCATTTTAGTGAGATTTGGGGAGGTAATGGAATAAAGATTATAAAGGTTTCTTTTCTCAGTAGTAACAGGAAATTGCTCGATATTTTCTTTTTAAATGCGAAATGTACTGTACAGTGAACTGCTGTTGGTTTATTTATCAGTTCTGACCTTTGGTTAACAGTATTTTAACTTTGGACATTACTTTCCCAAACTTTTAAAACCACTAGGATCATTTATCATTTATTTTTATAACCTGAAAAATAAAGTCTTAGCTCCCATAAAATGAAAATAGTTAATTTTTACAGTTGCTTTTGAACATTGTATTTCAGATTATGTTACTAAGTTTGTCTTATCTATTCTATAATAAAAAGTTTTAATGCACATCTGATTCCCTGTCATCTCACAAGAGTTTGCATTTAATTCTGCTTTCTTTATTTGATTTACTTTATAAAATATTCCCTTTAGCAGAGATTATAAGTAGTTTATTACTTATAGTCTGAGTCAATGAAATTTCATATATGTAAATATTATATTCCAGTTATATCGTCTAAATACTTCTCCATACATGCTTGAATCATTCTAATAACATAATTGTCAATTAAAATATATTACTTTCTTTTGGAGATAAAATGTATTAAGGGTATCTTCTTTTTAAATAATGTATGAATTATAAATCTGTGTTTATAACTTTATAATGCCTTCAAGTAGAAAACATTGTCAGTGGAAGAATTATGTTGTAAGTTTGTTTTTATGCTGCTAATAAAATGAAACTGTGTTAGGTAAGAATACATTAAATAGTGATAGTTAAAGTTAAATAGGAAGCCATCAAATTGTGTTTGTGCTCAAATTTAAACAAAATGTAATATTTACCCAGCATTCTTTGAAGCAACAATTCCAGATGAAATTTTTATTGAACTTGGTAAATAAATGATGATATTCATATTCTTAAATAGAATAGATTACTGGAAAAATAAACAGTTCCACCTCAATGACCAGTTTTGCTATTCTTTTTAACCAGTCATATTTTGGCTTAAACTAAGCTTAATTAATGATTAATTGTTGCTTGGTTTAAGCAGAAAGACTAGTCTATACTGTGAAGGATGAGTAAACTAAGGGTTTTCATTGTTTCCTCAATTGAGCTAGTTGAATACAGAAATTACTTGAGGGCTCCTGACCTTAGTACCAAACAGTGAAGAACCAAAGGCAGTGTGGGAGGTGAAATAATGCCTCCCTAAATCACATCTTAATCCCCTCACCCTGTGAATATGTTACCGTATATGACAAAGGGGACTTTGCAGATGTGATTAAATTAAGAATCTGGAGAGGAAAGGATTATCCTGAATTATCCAGGTAGGCCCAATGATGTGATCACATCTGTCTTTATAAAAGGTTGGCAGAGCGAGATAAGACTATAGAAAAGGAGAAGATGATGTGATGATGGAAGCAAAGAGAGATTTGAAGATGCTGTGCTGCTGGCTTTAAAGATAAAGCAAGGGACCATGAGCCAAGAAATACAAGGAATGCAGTTCTAAAACCTGGAAAAGGCAAGGAAAAGGATTCTGAGTTCCAGAGGGAGTATGGTCCTTCCACCAGTTGGACTTTAGTTCAGTGAAACTGATTTCAGACTTATGGCTTCCAGAACTATAAGAGAATAAATTTGCATTAAGTGTAATTTGTTATAGCAACAATAGAAAACTAATACAACCAGTTACTCCCAAATCACTACAAAACAATACAAAACCAACCAATAGAAAACTAAAGCCACAAAGACCTATTTCCCTTCAACCATAACCTAGATCCATGCTGAAGGAAGATTCTTATGGAATATTTGCAAAATGTTCATTAACCGGGTTTAGAAATATCCCTAGTTCAGCAACAGAACAATTTTGTTTTAATCCCTCCTGGAAGTTTCCTTTTTGTACCCTGTTCTCCAGGGGGGAATGAAGTGAATTATGTCACATAGTAATTATAGAGGAACTTTGGATTAATTCGTTTTCTGACTTTTGTAGAGATGGTTATAGCACTTATTTTTTTCCTATAAGTAATCATGGAGGAAAATGAGAAGCAAATGTATAATTTTTATGAAATTTAATGGAGAGAGGTTGAACTGCAAAACACTTTATAAAGCTGAGACTTCAAAAATTTGCTACTTATAAATTGCATACAATATACATATATCAAAGCAAGCACAGCAATCATCAGTTCTTTTGAATATTACATAAACTTCTATATCAAGTATCTCTTTGTACATAGCAAACCACTCCAACACTTACTAGCTTAAAACAGCAACCATTTATTTGCTTATGATTGTATAGCTTGATCTGGGCTCAGCTGGCAGGTTATTTTGACGGTCATACTGATGAACATTTGACAACTCATCTGGTCCTGAGTGGTCCAAAGTGATCTCACTCATATGCCTGGTAGTTGATACTGGCTGTTGGCTGTGGCACTCCAGTTCTCCTTAACATTACCTCTCATTTTCCACTAGGCTGGACTATGTTTCTCCAAATGATAGTGGAAGCATTCTAAGAGGACAAAAATGAAGCGCAGGTCTCCTAAGGCTTAGCCTGGGAAGTCATACAGTGGCACTTCCATCACATTCTCTTGGAGAAAGCAAACCACAAGGCCAGCCCATTTTTAAGGGGTGGAGAAATAGAGTCTACTTCTCAGCGGGCGGAATGGTGAAGTCACATCATAAAGGATGTAGATATAGGATAGTGCAGTTTATTCAGGGTTACTAGTGTAATCATCTACCACACATCTCCACTGCACGTGATCCATGTTTTTATCTTTAGCCAGGCAACATGGGCCTCTTTGTTTTTGTTTTTTATGTTTTTTAATCGGTGATGACTAATGGTGGGGAACAGGAGCCATGGGGTGAAGGATTGTGGAAATTTAGTTGGGAAAATCATATTATTAATACTTAAAAATTTGAGGGCCTATATAATGGACATTTGTTTCTTCTTGTCATTGTTTTCTCACCACTTTCTTTCAAATATGTTATTTGAATATAGAAAATATGAAATACTATTCTATTTGAATATAGAAAATACTGTGAGATTTTTCAAATTATTTGATATAAATACATTGAAAACCAGACTGATTTGATCTCTGATTCTATGTATTCATGAAAGGAAAGTGGTTATATCTACAGATGGGCTAAACAGGCAGTGAAAAATGGATGATGGGATGACTAGAAGATAGCTTTAGGGTAGTGGTTCCCAACTCGGCTGTACCTCAGATCACGTGGGAAGCTTATAAAAATTTTGATGCTAAAGTCCTATCCCAGTCCAATTACATCACAATTTCTAGATGTTTGTATTTCTTAAATGGTTCCCAGAAGAGTATAATGTGTAGCCAGGATTTAGGACCACTCAGTGCTTTAAGTGTTAGAGATTTGGAGGAATGGTTTGAAATAATACGTTCTGTGGATATGGTATAGAAAGGTTGGGTTTGGACAGGGACTTCCAGCCACAGCTAATAAATTGGAAGTACCTCAAGGTGGAAAAACTATTAACCTTCTTGTTTGATTGGATAGGAGAGAAAATGTCTTAATTTTTTGATGGGGATCCTAATTCTAAAATATATTTGTAGAGAGCAAAATAGCACCAGTGACAACACATTATTTTGAGCCAACATAAGTAATTAAAACTCTGATGGAGAGATAACTAAATATAAAATAATAACAGAATTTCATATATCAAAAACATTTTTAGGTTCTCTGTTTAAAAGAACAATATTTATAACTAGACATTTGAAATTTGTACTCTCTTTTCCCAGTGGGGTTATTCTTAACTGACTTATAGCTGGAGTTGAAAGTATATTGTTTAAAAGTTGATGAGGCTTTTCAAAGGAGCAAGTGGCTGTGCTACCTTTTTGTAATCATTCTTAAATATATTACTCTCAGGAAATGGAAAAACACATCAGACTGTATGCAAAACATTTGCCCAGTTGCACTGTTTTATGTAGGAGAGAACTGTTAACGCCTGAAATTGGGGAATTTACAAGGCTCTAGAGTAATCTGGGATGGATAGAAATGTAGCTTGTATATTGATGCCACTGCAACTTTGCTTGTTATAGCAAAGTTCCTCTCTCACTAATATTTTCCAAAGTGAACAAATGTTTGAATCAGAGCTACTCACAAAACACTGAAATAATGGAACTCTTCATTTGTTGACCCTCAAAAGTGGCTGATTAGAAACATTGTTTTGATGGTTCAAAACTGTCATCCCAAATCAGGACTTGATTGAGTGGGGAGAGTAATCTGATACTGTACCTGAAGTGAAAGATTAATGTCTCAGACTGAGCGAAACCATCAAGTAAGTAATATTTCTTTTTTTTTCTCCTTAAAAAAGTAATTACTGGTGGAGTAAAGGATACATTCAGGCATGCAAAGATTTAAGAAGACATGAAATCTTTGGAGTTAGTTATAAAAGTTGACTTATTCCAGAGGATCCAGAAAAATGGTTCAATAAAACCATCTGTGCATGTTGAGACTGTTTGTTTCAACACAAGCCTTTAGGATAGAAAAATCGGTTTTGAGATAAAAAATGTCATCCAAGGAAAAGTCTATGTAAAGGCTCAGGATTAAAAAAAATAAAATTAAATAAAATTACCCCTTTGATCCTGAGGCTAAATCTAAAGTAATCTGCAACTCCAACAGGCCTTTTTTTTTTTGTTTAAGGATTCCCAGTCCTTTGAGGTGACGTGTGTGCTGTGTTTAATAAAGATTATGTGACTGACTACCTTTCACATACTGACAGCTCCCTGTAGTGTCTTTTATATGGATGGGGGAGATTATATTAAAGCTCTGCCTTTCTGTATATTGACCACCTGCTCTTAAAAAGGGTTGTATCAAACTTTCCTGGAAATAATGTTAGGAGTCCAAAGCATCATGCAGAAACTAATGGGACTGATCTGCATCTAAACTGAGCAGTACGGTGAATGGCAATGAAGATGGAAAGATTGAGCCCCAGGCAAGTTAAGATATCTGCTAGGTTACATTTATCAAGGATTACACTGAAATCTAATTCTGATCATGAACGAAGTGCCATATCCTCAAGTAAAGATAGTGAGTAAGCAAAAACAAGGTATAACATTCTTTTTCTGTGATGTGTATGCATAAATGAGCTTTACAAATTTATTTTATTTCCTTAATTGATTTCAAGGAGGAATCTTCTTGGGTGAATATGTGAAAATCAATTTTTACATGAAGCTTCTAGTGTAAAGTAAAATAAATGATTAGCAGAGGTCCTCAAAGTAATTATACTACATGGAAATCAATATAAATACTGTCAGGTAGCATTTATTTCACTTACGAATGTGCATGTGTATGGTAGGAAATAATTGCAATAAGCTAGGCTAAAGTTTGCATTCACAATAACAAATAGGTAAATGTCTTCTAAACTTCAAAATTGAGATTTTATAAAACAATACAAAAAAACTCTGTAAGTTTTAAAATGATCTAGTATGATGATATGACTTCTATGGCACATGCAAAAGTTGACATGCTCTTTCTTTTGCTTTTTTCCCTTTTACTTTCTCCTTCATTTAGGGTACCTGGTTTTCTGTCCTCCAGTCATTACTCTGTCTCTACATACTGTTCTTGGGCTGTCTTAATTTTTTGTTTGTTTGTTTTAAGATCTAATATCCTCAAGTCTGTTAATTTAAATTTGCCATGTTTAAAATTGAGCTCATTTTATAGCTACTTTAAATCTCTATGCTTTCTTTTTTTCTCTGAGTAAACAGCACCATAACCTCCATGTTCAGGCAAACTGAAAAGCCAGCTGTCATCATGCATTTTCCCTCCACCCCGACGTCCAGTCTCCAAGTTCTTTTGGTATAGTCCATCCTCTTTTTTGCCTTCACTGCCACAAGTCTGGTTTTATGCCCTCCTCACTTTTCACCTGAAAATTCTAACAGCTTTCTAACTAGCCTTTAGTATCTCACCACTTACCTGGAAAACATCCAAATTCCCTGGAACCACATTCACTGCATTCATCGCCTTTGACAGTATGATCTCTGCAAGCCCAGTCTTTCAACGGTTTTCTGCATCTCTCACCAAGTCCTCTGTTCTTACTTGTTGTCTGGTGATAATGAGCTTCTAGGAGCTCCTGAGTCTCTTGCTTTGCTCACCTTTCTCTCTCTTCTTGGAATGCCCTATTTTAATTGTCTGGTTGGAAACTTCCTTTTCATCTTTTGTATCATCCGTTCCACTCTTCTACCCCACATCATGCAGTAATGATGGTCCCCTGGAAGATCCCTATTGTGTGGCCTGTGCCCTGTGAGCAAATGCTACCTTGATATGAAACTTTCTACAAATAAGTTCATGTTGGTAAAATGCCACTTGGGAATTGAAGCGTGATGTTTTGAGAAGTTAAGTCCAATGACCTTGTAAAGAACTAGACATTGTTAACAATGGTGCTGTTGCTCCAGGCTGGCATACTTGAGAGGTACAGTGTCTACACCAAGGTCTGAGTTCACGGGATGGAGGAGTGGGAGGAGGAGTAGTGGTGGTGGTAGTTATAGCTGAGAGGGGAGACCCAAACAAGATGGGTCTTTCTGCTCAGGAAGCCAGAAATGTAAAAGCCAAAGAAGATAGTGTAAGGCAGAGTCTTTAGAGAGCACTAAAGATCAAAGCTAGGATACAGAATGCAAACACCAAGTTTAAATGTTGGTGCAGGAGCTGATGACAATGAGATGAAGCTGAGCTGGAGCCAGTGAAAAATGGAACCGAGTAGGAGCAGGGAGAGGATGGAGCAAGGAGGTTCCTGGGCCACTGTCAGGATCATTCATGAAATGTCCTTATCTTGTAATTCTTTCTGGAGGATACATAGAGACATGGAGCTTGGGCAAAGTGGATTGACATAGGTCATTGATCTCAGCAACCTCCAGTGTCACATTTCCAAATTCAGATTAAGGTGAAGGCCAATAACTCCTGCTTCACCATATCTAAATGATTTGGATTGGACTAGGAGATTATTTCCAAGGTATCTTTCAGTTCTGCTATGCTATGACTCTGTGATTTTGTTTTTATTTGGTAATCTTATGTGGACCATAGTTGCATTTTACAAATTTAAAGTAACTGTCATGTCAATGTGGATTTTGTCTGTTACTTTGCTTCTGTTTTCTTTTTAAATATTGAAAGATTGGGATACACATTTATATCATCCTAAATTAACAGAAATTATTTGTCTTCAGAATTTCTTAAAATTATATAGTATGCTTTTTTTTTGAAAGCTCTACATTTTCTAAAACCAAATTTGTCAGATGAAGTTTTAGGTATCATGAAAGCATTCAGTAGATTTATGAATTGGCAGTGTATCTTGGATTGTATTTTTATATCTTTTTCTTTTGGTAACTCATAAAAATGTACACCAACATTATAAGGACTCTATGCAAGTGCATGCTTTGTAAAAACAACTTGATGGAGAAAGTTAGACATTTAGGTCTAGAATGATTGATGTAAAACACATTGGATGAGACTGTATAGTTGAATTTTCCAGATGATAGAAAATTGACAGTAAAGAAATCTATACAAAATACATCCAAAAAAGTTGTGGAATGTTTACCTGTCACTACATATTATTTTGGATATTGTACAGATAATATGAATGGAAAATTGCACTGGAAATGTCTTTCTCGGAGTCATTTTTATTGGCTCTTTTATAAAATGTTATTTATCCAATGATTTGTATCTGCTCTTGTTTTATTTCTTTACCTTCTTCTGCTGACTCTCCTGACTTCAGACCTCTGTTAGATCTGCCAGATGTGCTCTCCTGGCCTGTGAAATCAAGCATGGGTGAGACCTGGTGCAGAAGAGGAAGGCGACCCATACTTGGTTTCAGAGGCTGCGAGAATACCTACAGTTTAGAGGAAATACCATTTATGTTTATACAGGCCTTCCAGAGAACAAAAGCATCAGGGAAACTTTCTTTTATTACAGACAGAAACAAATAAGAAAAAGATAAAATTCATGATTGTATTACATTTTTGCTCTAATGGAGTCTTTTAGAATTTTCTAAATGATTTGAACCAGGTTGACAGCTAATGATTTGATTCCTCTGTTAATGATTTTAAAACATTGCAAATCTGAAGCTTCTTATTCCTTAAAGACATACCTCCTTTCCCTCCGCTTCTCCAGCTGTGATAGTCAGTTTGCCGATGGTCCTGGGGATAGCTCCTTGGAGACTATCAGAGATGGACACACAGAGATGCAACGATGAGAGTATGGATTTTGCTGGGGCCCTCCTTTAGGCTTGGGCATCCATCAACCCTTTTTCCAACCACATTTGTCCCCACACCCAGTTTTACTCACAGATGCTTGCCTATAGGGCCAAAAATCTCTAGTTAACAATCTGCCAGAATCCCATTTTTCTGTGTAGGAGATTGGAGTTATTTCAAATAATCCATCTGGTAAAATGAAGTGAAGTAAAGAAACTGAGGTAAATAAAATATATATTGTTAAATACTTTATTGCATGCATTGTATCTTTGCTGTTAATTCATTTATAGACTATATTTGTTGAGTGGTATTTGTTAATTTTTTGTTTGCTTGTTTGTTTGTCCTATATTCTTTAATTTAATTTTACTGGGGTGAAGGGCAGGAACATAATGATGTTGATATATGTTGTCATCTCTTAGGCCAGAGGAACCATTTCACAATTGCTTTTTATTTTTTCAACCAGAATTCTGAAGGCCTGGATCCTTGGCATAGAAAATTAAGCTAGAAAGGCAAGTTCTGCCAAGTGTATATTACATACCTCCTGGCCATGGATTTTGGTAGGCTCACTTAGAGAAATGAGAAAGTCATTTCCAATGAAGATTTATTCTGTATTTCCTTAATTGATTTTCATATTTGTAATACATTTTCTATTTATAAATGGTATTCATTTGTTCCACTTAAAGTAGTTTAATTTATAAATATGCAAAATTAATAAAAGACATATCCCCATTTTGTTGGACTCTAATACTTAAAGCAAATACTTTGCCCAGACTTTTTCTTTGTTGGAAAATGAGTTGGGGAAACAGTTTTCTTTGAATTGTCATGCAGTTAAAGAACTTCTCTTAGACATTCTAGAGAAGTGCTGTCTGGTAGATTTTTCTGCAATGATGTAAGTGACATAGGGCACTTGAAATATGGCTAGTGTAGCTAAAGAACTAAATTTTAAAATTTATATAGCCACGTGTGGTTAGTGGCTACTATATTAGACAACACAATTCTAGGATACTTTAGTCATTTAGATAATTTTTTCTAGGTTAAAAGTTCACTAAATTCATCTTTATCAGTTCTCTTACAAATTTGATAGGTTTTGGTTAGTAGCTTAAGTTTATATATTTTAGAGCAGTTTTAATTCATCACCATGTCCTTTAGCTTAGTCCATTTGGGCTGCTACTAAGCCAAACAAAATGTTATAAACTGGATAGCTTATAAAACAACAGAAATTTATTTTTCACAGCTCTGGAAGCTGAGAAGTCCAAGATCAAGGCACCAGTAGATTTGTTGTTTGGTGAGGGCCCATTTCCTGCTTCACAGAGAGTGCCTTCTTGCTGTGTCCTTACATGCTGGAAGGAGCAAACAACTCCTTTGAGCCTCTTTTATAAGAGCACTAACTCCTCTCAAAGGCCTCCCAAAGGCTCCACCTCCTAACGCCATCACCTTGGGTGTTAGGATCTCAACACATGAATTTTGGGCGCAACACAAACATTCAGACCATAGCATCCTTATACAATACCCATAAAATAGAGAGTGAACTAAAACAATTTTCCAAGTTTTAAACTGTTTATATGGATACCACTTTATTTTTAATAAAAGTACATCAGATTTTTGCTGAAAGCTAAAATCTGGACCACTATCAAGTGATGATCACACAGTTATTGAGTAATACTATTTGGTCAGCATTAAATAAACCATTCTTTAAGTTACAAAAAAGGATTTGAGGTGACTCTTCTTATCAACAATCTTATAGTCATGCTGGAAAAACAAAACTATCAAGCATGAAATAATAGTAAATCAGTGCTAAACTCTGTTATGTAAAATAGGAGTGCAGAAGAGGGAGAGATCAGTGTGGATCATAGTAACCAATCTCTGCACTTTAAAGTCAAAAGGATCCTTAGAAATCATTTATTCTGAGTTTTAGAAGTGATGAAATTGTGTTTCAGCAGGTTTACCCATTCAAGATTTCATGCCAGCTAATGACATGTCCAGTACTCAAATGAAGGTCTCTTGACCCTCAATCTCTTGGTCTTTTTTCAATAGTTTGCCTTTAAGATGCCTCCTGCAGGAGTTTGTTCTTAATAAGTCATTGAAAAGAAAGCTTGGGGTTAAGCAATTACAAACCAAGTTCTATTTCAAACATCAATTTCACCTAGCAGAATGTTGCACAAATTTTAGTTGTTCACTCAATACATTAATAATTTTTGCCATATCCTTCTACCACCTGTACTATTATTTATAAATTTTTCTTTTCTTTTTAAAAAAATGTATTGCAAGGAAAATGAAAAAACCAGAAGCATTTATCATAGGTAAAAGGTAACAAGGAAATAAACACCTGAAAAATAAAAACCAAACTATGGTATAAATTCCCAGCCAGACACTTTGTCTGCCTAGGCTAGAGTCCTATTCTCTTTCTTATAAAGGGATTAGTGAATGGTGGAAAAATGTTAGATGCAAAAATCCCACATTACTACAAAGAGCAATCCTTTCCTTTGCCTCCAGTTTTAAAATTGTGGGATTTACAAGGTCCAATTGCTGAACCTAATATTGCCTATTGACCTCCATAGGGCTGTTCTGTCACTGCCTAAAGAAATGAGCCAAGGACTCATAGTTCTGCACCAGCACATGTATGTGTCTGCATGAATTTGTGTGTCTATGGTGGTGGGGGTTAGGGAGTGGTGGTTACTTGTCAAATTGTATAATAATTGTGTAAGTTTTCTGATGTGCTTTCTTCATTGAAACAGAACTTTTTTGAACTACTGGTTGCTGTTTTCCTTTACAAGGGAAAGTAATTGTATAATTAATCTTATTTTTTCTAATGTTAATTAAATGGAATTTAGATAGATTATCAATTTAGATAGATTATCCCTCCATCTAAAAATATGCAATTCTTATCATTCATGAAGTAGAAAAGCAACTTTTATTGTTGGTGTAGAGCAGTTGGGGCATATGAGTAACTCTGTGGCTTATGGAAATGGTTTATCAGGGCAAAGAATGACATGTATTTTTCTCTTAAAAGTGAAAAATGCTGTTAAAATATAGTTAAAAAAATTTTAAAACATGACTCTCACAGAAATATCAAGTGAGGATATGTCACAACTTATTTAACACATTAGTGAGAACCCTCAGGATGGTGAGGCAGGCTTAATGAAACTTTGAGGAGCAGAGATTTATTTATATGGTTAGTTTGGAAAGGTGTGATGAAATAAACCTGCTAAGTTAGAGAAAATGCTAATTAATGTCCAACAGAGCAATGAAATTATAACCATTGAGTATATCTTTTCTACCAGAGAGAAGTCGTTTGTATTTCTACCAGACAAAAATCTATAAGTTAAAAGTAATTTGACCAACTCTGGGTACTTACCAATAGTAAATAGTAAACCAAGTAATGATACATTTTCCAAAAGCAGTGGTTCTTGGGAATCCAGGTGATTTTGCTTCCCAGGGGCTATTTGGTAAAGTTTTAGAACATTTTTGGTCTTGGCAACCTGGTGGACGCTGCCAACATCAGGTGGGTAGAATCCAGGGATGCTGTTAAACATTCTACAATGCACAAGATAGCATTTTCTGCCTTTCCTCATACCCCCAAGAAAGGATTATCTTCCCCAAAATCTCAGTGGTTCTCAAGTTGAGAAACCCTATCCTAGAGAATTAAGTAACCCTTGTGCAGACCTGTTAGTGCTGCAGTATGACATTGAAAGGGCCCAATGTCATCCTTTTGCCTTATTTCCAAGTTTTGGAAACTTTTTCTCGATCATGCAAAGAGATTTTCCATACAGAATGTTTTTGTATATTCTGAATATATCTAGCAGAAGCAGACTTAGTGAGCTATACTAGAGCTGTACTTGGTTTCTACATTTCTTGTCCCTTTCATTCTGTTGTTGCTTTCCTACAGTTGATTTAAAAAATTCTAAAAATAAATGGTGAAGAAATGTTAAAACATGCATTATCTGTCACTGTGACCATCTTAATGACTGCTTCATTCAATTTTCTATAGGACAACATTTTTCTCAGCTGAATGTATCCTTTCCTGATTGACACTTGTGATTCTTGAAAGAGAAATAGAGGCTGAGGCGCAATAATGCAGGGTAAGAATGAAGTGCATATTAGTAAAGTATATACTCTCCACACCACCTGTGACTAATTTCCTCCACAATTAGAAAGTTAAGGAAAATTGACATATTCTCTGTAAGGAAATATAGAGTTGATGACATTATACTTTATTTTTTTCAACTCTTTAGTGCATTGAAAGTGAGAAATTAAGGGCATTCTTCTCTTATACCACTAATTTAGTGAAAAACTAAAAACAAGGAAAATTCATGCATAACCTATGGTGATAACCCAGCAGCAGCCACTATAATTTTTATGTATTAGTTCAGACTTTTACTAGGTAAAGCCTCATGGTTTTGTTTTGTTTTTTTTCCTATTTAACTTAACGTTATTTAATTCAACATATACTTCTCGGATGAGGCACTAGCATATGGAGATGAGGAAGAAGACTTGCACTGCAGAAACTCCTAGGCTGGTACCCAAAGTTGTAATTACAGAGAATATGCAATTTTATATACTAGTTTTTCACTTAATATAATACTATCAGCATTTTTTTCATGTTGCCACATTGTCCTCCTAATTATCATTTTAATGGCATTTTTAAAGACGGGTTTAAAAACAGCTAAAGTTTCCTGTAGGAAATATAGTATTATTTATGGTTACATTTCTAATATAAGTTTTAGCAATAGGATCACACTCATATATAGGTATAAAATTATCCTCTAAATCATCTAGCACAGTGCTTGGTATTTGGTAGGTACTTGGAAAATATTTGTTCCTTTTCTTCTGTCCAAGTGCTACAGTGTTTATACTGCAAGGAACCTTGGCATAGGCACATTCTTTTCTTTTCTTTTGTTTTCTTTTCTTTTCTCTTTCTATTTTTAATAGTAAAGAAACTGAGACCTAATTAATTTAACTGAGGTAATATAGAGCACTGCACTTCATTAAGTTCAAGCCCTATCTCCATCCTTTATTGACTATATGACAATGATAAGTCATCTTACTTCTTGGGGAATTTTTCTGAATATTAGGGTGAGAGTTGCACTAGATTACATACAACATTTCTTTAAGATTTAATGTTTTTTGCTTCTATCCAAGATATCATGCTAATGAAATTGATATAATCTATGATCTCTTTAAGAAAAAAAATATTATAAGGCAATTCTTAATATACTAAATAAACTCACTCTGTAAGGAGCCCCACAGTAAGATAAAGTAATACACATTCATTTGGAAACAGAGACTAACATTTTAAGACCACACTATACATAAAGGATGTCTAAATGTTTTCTGTGGGTTTTCACTAGTAATCCTCAGTTATGCTTTCAGGTAGGTGGTATGCTTCTCAGTGTATTTAAGAAAAGTGCAACTCAGGGAATTTAACACCTTGTTCTAGATAATCCATCTAGTATACATTCCAATATGTCATGCTAATGTCTAAAAACTGATGTGTTCATTTAGAAACATTACTTCAGCCTGTAAGTAGCAATATTTTTTCTCTCTTCTTTAAAATTTTAGAAAGCTCTTTTGAGCATGGTTTTGTGATCTACAACTATTTTAAAAGCTCTTTAGGGACGTAGGAAGTAACTTCCTTCTTATCTTACATGAATTGTTCTTATAGCAAGAGCCTGTCAAAATCCTTCTATTCATCATTTTTCAGAAAAATGGTAAGCATTGAGGGTTGGGCAGCCCCTTGAAAGAAATCCCAGTGATGCAGTGGAAAGCATTTCAGAGTTGAGGTCAGAATTCTACACTCCTGTCCAAGCACATATGCTAACTTGTGTGAGTTAGCTGATTTCCAAGACGGTCATCTACAAAAGTGAGGCAGGTGTACCACATGATCTCCAAGATCTTGCACTCTTGTTTTCTACTCTCTCCCTGTGCATCTATTTTTTCCCCCTCTTTGCTATTCTGTGTGTGGGGTGGGAGTAGGGAATCTACAGTTCTGCTGTGTTAAAATACAAACTTTAGACAAATTAAATTTTGAAGAGTTTAATTGAGCAAGTAACAATTCATGAATTGGTCAGCCTTCAGAAACAGAAGAGGTTCAGAGAGCTCCATTCTACAACATGGACAGACAGCATTTATGGCTAGAAAATGGAAGTAAGATACCAAAACAGTTTAATTGGTTGCAGCTTGGCATTTTCCTCATTTGAACATGGTCTGATAAGTTGGCCACCTGTGACTGACTGAAGCTCAGCTACTGTGATTGACTCACACTTAGCTATTTGTTAGAAAAGTATACTCCTATGTTAGGCATTCAGTTAGTTTATGTACTTAGTTAAATTGCAGTTTGTTACATAAGGACTCAAGTACAGAGGCATCCTCAGTCCAAATTTAGTTTAATTTAACAATTCCCCCTTTTGCTCAGCCTTTCAATTTTGAGAGATTGACCAAAACCTTGGACATTGACGCCACACTCTCTCCCCATCATAAATGGACACACTTGGTCTCAGTATGGAATTCACACACATGATGTTACATCAGTTTAATATTTCCTCATGTTCTTGCTGATCTAGTCAAAGTGAGACTATTCAATGATTGATGGGTGGCTGCATACAAACATTTAAGACTTGAGAGAACATAGTACACCGGGGGAACTATTATGATGACCATCAGGAGAATAATAACAAAAGACTTAAGCGTACTCCTTAACAGGAGCCTCTGTGAACTAAATTAATCAAAATTTAAAAAAAAATAAAGCTCAGGTAACAGTTCAATAGTATTTCAGTACAATTGGTCGTAGTCTGTGTTCAGGGTGTGATGGTGGTTGAGGACCATAGTTCACTATAGAATGGTCTGACTTTAAAATGTATCAAATTTTGTTGTTAGTCTGTTAACACAAGTCATAGTAACCTGGAGACTCACTAGAAGAACACAAAGATTAGAAAATCTTAGAAAAGCCAAGCTTGCCACCCACCACTTAGGATGCCTGGAACCCATTGTTAGCTGCTCCTATAAACACATGATGTGTTCCTTTCCATGAGAAATTTTCTTAATTATTTGGTGGCAGTGTTTGAAAAAAAGCAGTATCAGCCACCTTTTTAATTAAGCTTTCTGTAGGAGCAAAATCAGGGGAAAAATGATACAACATTCAGTTTTGTTCAATACCTCACACAAGCCCCCAGCATGAGCAAAAAGGAGATCTAGAGCTGAATCATGTTGCATTAAGTGCTTTTGTTGAACATATATGTTATTGTCCACCTTTTGTAGGGTAACTTCTATATGTCTGAACCCCTGGGAGGTTCTGTTTGGCCATGAAGGCAAAGATTTTTCCCCAAGTTACAGATCAGTTTCAAATTCCATACTACCGGTAGTCTACTACTACCAAGAGTGAGCTCTCAGAAACCCCATTGAAATCTTTCCTCGTTGGAAGCTAGCTTATCTTTGCAAACCCAACAATTGCTCTGTTTTTTGTTTTTGTTTTTGTTTTGCTAAAGCATAAGACTTAACTAAAGCCATCCACAAATTATGGTCCCATGGATTTTCCGTAGGGAAAGGAAAAGATTAAGACAACAGGAAATGAGGGAAAAAGAAAAAGGATGAGGCTTTCATGATGGCTTGATCCATGACCTTGGAAAAGCTGTTCACATCTAAGTTGCTTCCTGCTTCTGGGGAGAAACTTCCCTGATCAGCTTTACCTACAGGTCTCCAATGGGTGTGTGGTTCCAAGAGGTTGAAGGTGCCCTTTTGAGTTGTGAGATATCGACACAAAGTTTGAGACTCTGAAGTTTTGCTGCAGTGTGGATAGTTAGAAGAACTTAGTATGGTCCCTTCCAATGGGGTTCATGGGTAGTCTTTCTATGTTGCTGTTTCTGGAAGACCAAATCTTCTAGGGTTCAGATCTTCAAGGGTTTTATGGTTCTCAGCTGGTGGGTCATGAAAAGCTTCCTTTACCTGAAGAAAATATACTTTGGCTGGGCCCAGTGGCTCATACCTGTAATCCTAGGCCGAGGTGGGAGGATTGCTTGAGTTCAGGAGTTCAAGACCAGCCTGAGCAAGAGCAAGACCTTGTCTCTACCGAAAATAGCTAAATTATCTGGGCATTGTGGTACACGCCTGTAGTCCCAGCTACTCAGGAGGCTGAGGCAGGAGGATCATTTGAGCTCAGGAGTTTGAGGTTGCAGTGAGCTATGATGATGCCACTACACTCTACACAGAGCAACAAAGTGAGACTGTCTCAAAAAAAAAATACATTTTGGCATAATTCATTAAAGCCTTGTAGCATTTAGTCATATCAGAGTTTAGGAGACCAGAAAATACATGAGATTCTACTATTAGGGGCATGGGCCTTTAAGTGACTATTTCATAAGGGTTCAACTTATGTTTTCCACTGGAGGTAGATATATGACTGCCATCAAAGCCAGTGGAAATACCTTTAGCCAAGTAAATCCAGTCAATTCAGTTTTAAAATGCCATTTGTCCTCTCAACCTTTCCAGAAGACTGAGGATAATAGAGACAATAGTAATGCCATTGTGTTCATAACACCTTATTTAATTACATTATAACTTTTCCTGTAAAATGGGTTCCTCTGTTGCTGGAGATTTCTCTAGAAATGCCCCATAAAGAAAACATTTTTTAATAACCTTTTAACTACTGTTATAGTATTGGCCTTCCTGCATGGAAAACTTATCCAGCTAGAGAAGTTAGACTGTTAAGAGAACATATTCATATCCCAGTGAGGTGGCAATTAAATGAAATCCCTCTGTAAGTGTTCCAATGGCCTGTCAGGTAGCAGAAATGTACAACCTGTAGTTTTGATTGTCTTCCCAGGATTATGGATTTGAAAAACCAAACATTCATTATAAACCATTTTAGCAATTTTAGAACAGTCACTATACCAATATTTTTCCATAATTTGTATCATTTTTTTCTACCCCATGATGAGTTATAGAGTGAAGAACTTTTAATAATGGGAGCTGTAGGCACTCAGGAGAGATCAGGTAGTCATCCAGGCCTTCTTTGAGTCCACACTTAGCATTGAATTTATAACCTTTTAAATACCAGTTTTGTTTCTCCAACTCAGGTTCATATCATAGGCAATGCTAAAAGAAAAACTTTAGACAAAATAAATTTAATAGATTTTATTTGAGCAAAGAACGATTCATGAATTTGCGTAGCGCTGAGCATCAAAAGAGATTCAAAGTACTCTGCTGCAGCTGTGTAGGCAGCAAGCTTTTACATGAAAGGAAGACAAAGACGATGCGCTTGATTGGTTTAGAGTGGAAAGATCCTAGTCAGAGGTTAAATGGTGGTTTTTGTGGTAAAGTCTCTAGTTTCATTTTACTGTTTACATTGGGATCTGGTTTGCTTATGTAGGAACCTAAAGCACTGGGATGTCTCAGTCTAATGGCTTCCCTATTAGGATTTTTAAAAAATAATTATTCCCCACTTTTGGTCAGTTTCTCATTTATGAGAGATTGATCAAAGCTTAGTCATAAGCACCACTCCCTGTTATCGTCATGGCTTTGTTGTCTTTGTCTCAGCATGGAACTCATAAGTTAGGATGTTAGGCAAAGAAAGATTCCTTTTTTTGTTCATTCAATTTTGTACTCTAACCACAGTGAGAATATCTGATGTACCATTGATGGCTGTGGATATGGACTTACGACTCTTGAGAGAATATGTTGTACAAGGGAGATGGAAATGATGACTATTAGGAGGATAATACCAAGAGACTGGTGTATGCTCCTTAGCCAAGGTCCCCATGAACAAAACCAGCTAAAATCAAATAAATCAAAGAATGAACCAGAGGAGGATTCAGCTTGTTTTAACCAGATGGCCTGTTTGTTAATTTTTTGTCATTGAGTTTCTATAATACCATAGGTATTATATCCAGGTACAACAGGAGATGTTAGTTATTGTGCAGACTCCTCCATTTTTAGCCAACAGATAGTCCAATGCAATCCTATTATCTAAAACTCTTGAGCAAGAGAATTTAGAGATTTTTGTTGGACAGTCATAGCCTTAGATGTGGCTAATGTCAAAGACAAACTTCTGATCACTATTTTGTTTGTACTCACCACAAGCCCTGGGAAAAGCTACCAAACAAATGATGCCCACCTGGCATAGTTAACATTTGATGGTAAGTTTCTTTTTAATCTATGATATAGGTTTAGAGGTGTGGACCAATGTTTAGCTTCTGACTGATTGTGGACTGACAATGGCATCATGAAAATCCCTAGTCCACATTGGCCTTTCATTCTCTATCCATCAATACATGGGTGGCCCAAGCATATGGCTGAGAGGTAAATTCTCCACAGATAGAGATGTTCCCTGGGGATGCACATAAGGCTCTTCCTTGGGTAATTTCATTTATGAAGCCATTAGTTGGAATTGAGGCATTGGCAGTTTCTCACCAAGAGTCTGATGCTGAGTTATTACGTGTTGGAAGGCTGCCAAATACAGAGGTAGACAGGCCTTCTTGCAAATAGCTCTATTGAAGTGTTCTTTTTTGCCACATAGTCTCCTTACAATATAGTCAGTGGTTGGGTTAGATTAAAACAAGGAGTAAGAATAAATGGGTCTGGGAAATTAAATTTGTAGAAGAGACCAGCTGTACAATCTAAACAGATGGTCACATTTGGGATTCTGGCAAATTCAGTCATAATGTGGAGTAAAGGATCTCTAAAGTTATGCAAGGATTTTGGCTTGGCATGGTAAATCCAGCATTCAGTTAAATTTCCTGCAGAAGATATTGACTGCAAGATTCTAATTATGACATTATTGTGCCATGCACATATAGAAAGGAAAAGCAAGAAATAGGAGAGGAAAAGAAATAAGGACTTAATGATAAGGAGAGTAGGTTATTGATCCATGATCTTGGGAAAGCTGGCTCCATTCAAGATGCCATCTGCTTCTGGGGAGAGATCTCCCTGGTCAGTTTTACCTTGAAATCCTCAACTAGTGTGCAGTTCCAAAAGTCTGAACTTAAAAACATGAATTCAAGCCCTGAAGTTTTGCTGCAGTGTGAGTGGTGAAAAGAACTTGGTATGGTCCTTCTAATGAGGCTCGAGGACAGTCTTGCTTTGGTATCATTTCCAAAAGACTCAGTCTCTAGGTTTTAGGTCACAGAAAATAAGGTCATCAATCCATGGGTCATAAAAGTCTTCTTTTACCTGGTGGAAATACGCTTTGACATAGTACATGAAGGCCTTGCAATAATGAATTATATCAGAGGTTACAAGTACAAGAAAGACATGAGGTTCTATCATTAAGGGCATAGGTCTTTTAGTGAATATTTCATAAGGTGTCAGCTTATGATTTTCAGTAGGGGTAGGTGTAATTTCCATTAAAGTCAGTGGTAAAACTTTTAACAGGGGCAATCTAAAGAACTCTATTATTTTAGCCAATCTTAGTTTTAAGATACCATTTGCCCATTCAACCTTTGCAGAAGACTGTGGATAATAAGGAAAATGGTAATGGCATTTTGTTCATGAAACCTTTTTAATTTAATAATTTGTCCAGTAAAATGAGTTTCTCTATCACCCTACATCTATCCAAGAATACCCCATCCCATAAAGGAAACACATTCTCTAGTTTTTGGGTTTTTTGTTTGTTTGTTTTTTTGCTACTGTTGTGTCATCAGACTTCATGCATAGAAAGACCTCAATCCATTCTGAGAACAGAGAGCAGGCATACAATTATGGGAACATACTGATAGCCCATTGAGGGCTGCAACTGAATGAAGTCCATTTGCAAGTGTTCACATTGCCTGGCAAATGATGGAAGTGTAGTGCCTGAAACCTTAATGGTTTTTCCAGGATTATGAATCTGACAAATCAGACATTGATTATAAACCATTTTTGCCACTTTAGAACAATCACTTCAACAATATTTTTCATAATTTAGACCATTTGTTTACATTATGGTGAGTTGTGAAATGTAGAGCCTTTAACAGAGGTAATTTTAAGGACTCAGGGATGATCAGGCAGTTGTGTAGGCCCTCAATGAGTCCTCATTTAGTATTAAATTTGCATTCTGTTAAGTGCCAATTTTGCTTTTCTAATTCAGGTGCATAGCATTGTTTACTGAATAAATTACCATAGGTGATTTGATCTGAATCAACCTTAGGAAGTTCATTCAAATTGCATATCCTAACACTTTGAGTAATAGCTGACTTAGCACGGAAGTTCAGTAGGGCATTTTCTTGACATTCAGGGTTAGTTTATGAGTGTGAAATTCAATTTTAATAATAGCAACTTGTGAAGGCAACAAATAGCAGAAAGAAACTCATTCATTTGGGGGTCCATTTTTTATTGGGGTCCCACTAAAAATAAGGAACCTTCTTTGTTTCTATAATATGCCAAAATCACAGAGCACCCCAAAAGCATATCTACTACCTATATAAATGTTGACTGATTTGTTCTTAGATATTTGACAGACTTGAGTTAGAGCATATAACTCTCCTGGTTGGGCTGACTTAAATTAGGGAAGAGTTTCCTTTTCTGTTAGTTCATATTGGGTTGTCACAGCATACCCTGGTTGGTATTTTCCTTCTGCAATGGCACAGGATTCATCAGCAAAAAAATATAAGCTCAGAATTGTCTAATGGAGCATATTGTAAATCAATGAAAGGGGTCAATAGCTGTGGTACCACATTTACACAATTGTGGTCATCACCAACATCAAGTAGATTGCAGCATTTTTGATGGTGATTAGGAGACAGGAGAATAATTTCATAAGATGTTAGTCTACTTGCTGAGAAGTGTTGAGTTCAACTAGAATTTAATAGAATTTCCACAGCATACAGAGTTTACAAATAAAGTTTATTTCCTAAACCAGCTCAGATGAAACCTCCACCATTCTGGCTGCTAATGCTACTGCCTTTAAACAATTGATATATACCTACCTACTGGGTCTAATTGCAGGCTATAATAAGTGATGGGTCTATGTTTTCCTCCATGTTCTTGTGTAAGAATGCCTATAGTTGGCAGTCATGTTTATGAAAAAATGAGGTGAAAGGTTTAGTATAATTTGAGAGTCCTAAGACTACAGATTGCTGTAGGGCCAGTTTTAGTTGTTTGAAGGCATGTCCATAGTTATCCTCTCAAGTTAAATGCTCTGGGAGAGAGATTTTTGTAAGTTCATATGAGGGAGATGGCCAGCAAAGAAAGATTTGGGACCCAAGACCTACAATACCTGTAAGTCCAAAAAAATTTTTCTTAATTGTATTTTAGTTATGGGTATGGGGAAACTTTGAATAGCTTTTATTCTTATAGGTGAGAGGGAAATTCCTTCTGCCGTCAGATCATGTCCCAAATAATGAACATTTTCTCTGGAAAGTTGGAGTTTTTCCATAGAAATCCTATGGCCTTTGTAAGCTAATTGTTGTAAGAGGTAAGGTAATTTGAACCTATTTCTGAACCTTCCTTAGCAGGAGAACATAGCAGTAGGCCATCTACATATTAAATAAGAGAAGAATTCCTAGGGAATTATGTTTGTCAAATCCTGGTGCAGTGTGTGAGAAAAATAAGATGGAGCTTTAGTAAACCTCTGTAGCATTACAATCAAAGTATATTGTTGACTTTTCCTAGTAAAGACAAATAAATATTGACTCTCTTTATCAACTGGGGTACTAAAGAAGGCTGAGCAAATGTCCACCACTGTAAGCCATTTTGAATTTGTAGGCACATGAGACAAGAGGGTATTAGGATTTGGAAATACTGGAAATTTTGGTATTACGATCTTACTTACTACATTTAAATATTGAATAATCTCATCCATTGAGTTTTTTAACTGGTAGGATTGGAGTGTTACAAGGGCTAGTGAAAGAAATTAGAAGTCCTTGTTTAATTAAGTCCTTTATAATTACTGAAAATTGCTAAATAGCCTCTGGTTTTAGTGGGCATTGAGGCAATTTAAGCAGTAGCTTAGAATAATCTTTTTGGATTGTTATAGGTTCAGCACTTTAATTTTTCTGACATCAGTTGAAGCCCACAAATATTTAGGTACTTCAGAAAAGTCAGGATTTTTATAGGTTTGAGATTCAGTGTTATCAACTTCTACCTATAGGGAACAGAGCAGTTCGGGTTCAGAAGAGTTAGAAAATTCTAAGATTATCTCTTCTTCTGAAGAGAATTTTGTGTGACTTCTTAATTTAGAGAGCAAGTCTTATCCCAGTATATTCAGTGGGACAGTATCACATAGTAAGAGGACATGTTTTTCTGAAAATGGTCCAAGTATCAGTTGGACAGTTTCAGAGAAAGGGACCTTTGGACTTGATTTGAAACCCCCACCACAGAAATATTCTTTTTACTCTGAGGGATTTGTTAATTTATGAGGGTAGGGTTTAAAGTAGATAAAATATCTACTAATATTGTACAAGATTCTCCGTTAATCTTAATCTTAGTTTCCCCTTGTTCATTTAAGGGTGTGGGAAATAGTTCATTGGAGAATCCCTTGGAGCTCCATCAGTGTTGATGATTATTCCAGGAGTCAAACTCTCAGGGACTTCCTCAAGTGGAAAAACAGTATGGGCCAAAACAAGTGGGTCCATCAGATGATTGGTGTAAGAGTGGAAAATTTTTTTCCAGTGCCTAGGCTGTTTACAATAAAGGCAGACATCTCAAGACAGGCTTTTTAAAGTTTGGGACCTCTTGGTTTTGATTTAAAATGCATACAAGGAGGTCCTCTTGGTCCCTGTAGCTGTTGTAACTGTAAAGACATGAGTCTATTTGCCTTTGATTTTCTCTTGTTCTAGAATCCCCTCAAAATGTTCAGCTAGAGACACCAATTCAATACTATCTACTACCATTTATGAATAGAGCAGTTAATACTATTTTAATCCCTGTGGGAAACACCCCTTGTTGTATTTCAAGCCTGGAACGTTTTATAAATAGTGTTTCTAAATAGGCTCTGTAATCTGAAACTGGTTCAACTTTTTTTTTCCTTTTTTGTCTACATGATTATATAATGGTCCAGTCAAATTTTTTTCAGGGAAATTCCTAGGAATTAAATGTAAAGTGTTTACAGCAATTCTTCTAACTTCTTTTAGCCCTTCTCTTGAGGACATTTTAATATTCTCCTCATGTTTTTCCCACTCCATTATTGCCATCTGTTTTTGAGCTCCACCAGGTTCCAATATCATATAAATAAATTGATAAAGATCAGGGAGTCCTGGATCACATGCTCCAATAAGGATTCTTAATTTCTCAGAAAATTTATTTTCCTTTGGGTTAGGGAAGTCTTTGTTGTGTTTTGTTTTGTTTTGTTTTAATAATACAATGGCTGTAAGCTGATTTTAGAACACGGAGTAAAGGTGGTTACAGAAGGCAGGCCTGGCTCAGCAGAGGATCTCACTTTGTAAGGCCTTTGTCTAATGTCCTTTATTCCATTATCTTCAGAATAAAAGAGTAGTTGAGCAAAAGGGTTAGTGAACTCATAGTTCTTAGGTAAGGATGAATAAAGAGACGGAACAGTTGGGGTTAAATCTGTACAGTCCTTTGTAATGTCCCCAGTTTGTTGCTTAAGGTTTTCATTTGCTTTTTGTAAGAATTTTTTAGGAAGGCAACTTTTGATTCATTTAATCTTTTAGATACTTCTGTGTACCAGTTAAAAAATGCATCTCATTGCTTTTGAGGAGATTTGGATCCTTTCTTTTCTAATGCACTCTAAAAATGAACAATTTTATCTAGGTTAAAACTTCCACATAGTGACAACTTTAATTCTAAATTATATTTGGTAAAGTTAACTTATTTTTCTAAAAAAATTACAAGTCCTGGGTCCAAAATATAAAATTTATTGAAGTCTGAGAAGGTAGAGTGCCAGACTCCTTTAATTCAGATGAACTCATTATCAAAAGGTATGTACCTAAGGCCTGTAACTGAATCCAGTCCAGATAATTATCAAATACAATCTGATGCTGGGTACTTTCTCATCTAACAATTGCTTAAAGTCCGTAGAGTCCAAAACACAATTAGAGAAACTCAATCTGAGGGGAAAACACACTGTGGCCTCCAGTTATAAACAAGATAGCAGTGAGCACAATGGGGCCCAAGGGTACCCCACCTGGTCACCTGGTGTTCTGGGGGTCACCAGAAATCTCCTTTGGATCCCACTTATGACATCAAATCTTTAAAATAAAAACTTTAGACAAAATAAATATAATAGAGTTTGTTTGAGCAACGAATGATTCACAAATCAGGTAGTACTCAGAATCAAGAGATTTAGAATGCTTTACTGCAGCAGCATGGGCAATGAACTATTACATGGGAGAAACACAAAAAAAAATTTACTTGATTGGTTTAGAGAAGAAAGACCCTAGTCAGAGGTTAGATGGCAGTTTTTTATTGTTAAAGTCTCTAGTTTTATTTTACTGTTTACATTTGGCTCTGGTTTGCTTTCATAGGAACCAAAAGCACTGGGCTGTCTCAGTCTAATGGCCTCCCTGTTAGAATTTTTTAAACAATAATTTCACTTGGATCAATCTTATGGAGTTAATTCAAATTGCATATCTTAACAATTTTAGTACTAGCTGACTTAGCATGAAAATCTGCCAAAGCATTTCCTTGGTTTCAATTAATTCTTGCTTTGCTTAATGTTGGGTTAGCAGTTTTATAAAACCAGTTTCTTCATTAGAGTTCTGGGAATTCTTATTCAGTCCAATGGTATGATCAGATTTTTAGGAATTTCATACAATTTCTGGAACACATATTGATAACACATCCAAACAAATGTAAGTCAAAAAAGGTTCAGCATTACTTATTATTTGGCATTGCTTCCCATATAACTTAATATATCAAATAAACCCAACTAGTTAATATCTTCCTTTTTATAAGGAGAGAGAAAAATCCTTTTGAAAAGTTCCCAGGGCCTATTTGGAAAATTCCAAAATTAATTTGAGATCAAGAAAAAGAATTAATATAGAATTTGATTTTGGGAAGTTTGTCAAAAATATCAAGGGTATAAAACATTTGATCAAAATAGAATCACAAGTCACTATGAAATAATAGTTGTTTATTTAACTAGAGTAATAATTAAAGACTTCAAAGGCAAATGGAAAAGTTTCATAGTTGTAGGAAAAGTGTTACGTCCTTAATAGAGAGGATTCAGTTTTCTTAAGTAATCAAAGACTTAGCAAAGACAATATAAAACCACAGGAACTCATCTTGATAAAACACAGAATCTTTGTTTCCTCAGTCAGTTGCTTAAAAGGTAAAGAAAAACCTCTCACAATTTCCTATAAAGAGATCAATACTCCAAAAGTTCTTTGTTGTTTTAACACAGGAGACCAAATTTTAATTTTGCATCAGTGTACTTTTGATATTAATGCTCAGTTTTTAGAAAAATCTATAAATAATCACCTTCTAATTTTCTAGCCAGTTTGATCATACGTAAATTTTTTTTTTACAAGATTCACCTTCCACAAACCTTCTACAACCTTCCTATATACTTTCAGTTATTTGTCCTATACTTGTCCTCTTTTTCATATTGAAACAACCAGTCATTCTGCTTTAGGACAAAGATTATTCTCTTTTACCCTCAACAAAAACACATCTTCCATATCTCATAGCTTTACCTACCAAAAACATCTCTTACTTTCCTCACGTATAGAGTTATTTTCCTTATTATTTCTAGTTTTAATAACCATATGTTGATTAGAATTTTTAACACTTAGGAACTTTACTTTCTAATGAAAATTCAAGAACTAAAGCAATTTTGAACTGCCATACAACAACATTTTATGAATATATATTTCATAATTTCTAGAAACATGCCTCATAGAACAATTTTTTCATGATTACTAACAGATTAAAATATATTACCTTCTCTATACCAGATAAAAACAAGATTCTGAAGTATATATACTTTAAGCATATGTTCAATCAATGTTTTAGGATTTTAGCTTAGAAATGACTCAGATATTTCATAAATATCTATTACTTAATTTAACATAACTTCAAGATTTCACATTACTGAAAAAGATCTTTAAAATTATGACCAGTTTATTTTAAAACTTTTATGCCATGTACATTCACCTAATTTATTTGTTCTTAACAATTATGCTTGAATTCCTCATTAAATAAAACTAGCCATTGGAAGAGTTCAGAAGTGCCAAAATATGTATGATAGGTCAACCTAAAAGGAAGGCAAAATTAATATAAGTAGAGAGTTAATTTTGGCCAAACTTGAGAATTGCAGCCTGGGAGCATAGATTCAATTCAACTGATTAGCAGCAGTTACAAGTAGATTTTCAAAAGAAAAGAAGAGGCAGTTCCTGAATTGTTTACCAAGAGTTTACATTAAAATAGCATAAGCTATTGATTGGCTATACATTATTCTTGTATCATAAATTCCAGGAACATAAAGATAAACAGTGAGGCAGCTAGTAACAAACAAAATGATTTTAAACAATTATCCCTAGGCATGGGTTCAAGGGACTTGACTAAAATCCTATAAACATGTCTCTTTGGGCCTGATTAATTTTGCATACCTCACATAGTTCAGACTGCTCTGAGCTATTTTTCTGTTCTCATTTCCCTTTTGTTGTTCAAAAATCATTCCATGGAAGCATTGATGATCAGTCTCTGCTTGGGTTAGAGTGATAGATGTCCTTCATCCCAGGGTGCTGGAAAGGCTAATTCCCAGATAGTCCTCAGTCAAGTCACTAATTTATATTACTGCTATCATCTCTAGTCTTTGGGAATTTCATACTTGTGATCTTCTTGAAAGAAGTAAAACAATGACAGAGATACACTAAAACCTATTCCACTGGAGATTTTAGGAAAATAATATACCTTCAGTCCAAATTATAGGAAACTTTAATAACAGTGGTCAAGGCTGGAATCTAATAACAGGTATGCTACAATATTTCTCTGAAACATAACTTTTCTCTCTCCAGCTCCCCATTTCTACCAAACAGAAATTATAGTAAGACAAATTTATTGGCAAAATAAGTTTTTGTCCTGTTATACTTGGCCTGATTATTTCCATGAAGTGCAGCAAGAATAGTGATTGGCCATATAAGATCCTTTTAAATTGACTTTACTGGAACATTTTCCTAAGAAATCACAGATTAGACATTGTTTTGTTTTTTGAGACAGGGTCTTGCTCTGTCAACCAGGCTGGAATGCAGCAGCACAATCTTAGCATACTGCAACCTTGAACTCCTAAGCTTAATTGATCCTCCTGCTGCAGCCTTCTGAGTAGCTAGGACTACAGGCTTGTGCCACCATGCTCAGCTAATTTTTAATTTTTAATTTTTTTTTATAGACAGGGTCTTGCTGTGTTGCCCAGGCTGGTCTGAAATCCCTGGCCTCAAACAATCCTCCTGCCTCAGCCTCCCAAAGTGCTAGGATTACACGTGTGAGCCACTGCACCTGGCCATATTAGATTTTTTAAAGGCCTTTTGAAGCTAGGAAGCCAAGCCAAGCATTCACCAAACTGTGTTTGTAATACCTGTATGAATGGGGTGAATTTCTCTCTTCTCAAAGTCCCAAAATGTGTTGAGGTTCATGGGCCTTTCAAAAAGTGACATTCTTTACTTACTGCAAGGTCATAAACCTTGAATGGGAACTGTAGACAAGGTACCAGACCAGCCTTCCCAAGGGATTTTTTAATCAGCTCTATAAAGTCAATCTTAGTTCTTCAAAACAGTCTGGTCATATCTGAAAATATGCCATTGCAGTCAAGGGCTTGGTAAAGTAAAGTAAAGTGTCTCCAATTGTGTCCTGTTATAGAAAACAGATTCTTATTGACCTTATGCAAATAACTAGATTGCCAGAAAATAAGAGTACTCAGGAATTGTTTCCAAATTTTGGAGAAATCAGGTAGAGAGAAAGGCAAATGTTTCCATCTTTGTTACAGGAATATTTTACCCAATTTGTATAAGCTATAAATAGCTTAAAAGAAAAAAGTTTTTTTGACTCTGGTAAACAAAATATAAAAGGAATCAGCAGTGTTTTAAACAAAAAGTCATAACTGTCATTTCAGTCCTCTGTCAGTATAGTCAGTCCATGTAATTAATTCTTGTTCTGCTTGATGTTGAGTTAGCAATATTCATTCATGAATGCATAGTTTTAATTATTATCATTTCAATAGATTTAGGGGGCAGAAGTGTTTTCTTTATTGGCATTCTGGAAGCTTTTATTTAATCCAGAGATGTGATCTCCAAAGTTATCAGAAATTTCTATTCATGAGTACTTGTCAGGGTCATTTTCCATGAATTTTCTTGAAGAAAAAGCAAATTTTGGACTGTAGACAATTGTAAATTGCTTTTGGGGAAGAATCAAAGTAAAATAACAATTGTCTATGTATTCACAAAGGCTTAGAGTAGTGATGGTTAAAAATGCAATTGACAAGGAAATTTGGTTATTCTATGGCATACATTTTAACATAATAACCATAATTATGTCTGACAACATACATCAAGACATATCAAAATTTTAGGAATCTCAGTTAATTTTGGAAGACATATTAATGACATATCCATACAAATATAATTCAGAGAAAGTTAAACACCATTTCTTATTTGATAATACTTCCCATATGACTTAAAGATACTAAACAAGCCTAAAATGTCTCTCTTGGATTTCCAGGGGTTCCTTCTGGAAAAGACTTAACTTTAGAATTTGATATTTGATTTTGGGAAGTACGTCAAATATTAAGGTTTAAAACACTTGATCAAAATAGAACCACAGGTCCCTGTAAAATAATAGTCATTCATTTAATGCAAGTGATAATTCAGAGATTTCAAAAAGCTGCGAATGAAAATAAAATCTTAAGCTCCCCCCCCAGCTGACTGAATGGACCCCCTCTTGGCCAAGGGGATGCCCTAAAACTGAGTTGCGGACTATGAGAAGGGAGGTCAGAAATGTCTCATCATGCCCCCCTCCCTTCTTGTAGATATCCTTTGTAAATCATTAACAGGCCTAAGGCTATGCAAGACAAACCTGTAGGTCCTCAATTTACATAAGAAATCACTTGAGTCTGGGTATATGTCTGGTGGCTTGTCTCTGATTAACAGACTTCCTTATCTTAATTTAAAACACTTTAGGTCTTTAGACAAAGCTTCATTTCTTTAACCAATAACAAATCAAAGAATCTTTAAACCAACCTATAACCTGTAAGCCGACCTTTGATATGTCTCACCTTTTTGGGCCAAATCAATGTACACCTTTCATGTATTGATTTATGACTTCACACGTAATTTCTGTCTCCCTGAAATGTGTAAAACCAAACTGTAACCCAACCACAGTGAGTCCACTTGCTCAAGCCTTATTGGGTATGGCTCCAGGGCCATGGTCCTCAGATTTGGCTCAGAATAAAACTCTTTAAATTATTATGTTTTGAAGAGTTTGACTTCTTTTCCATTGACAAAACAAAAACCTTTACTCTGATAGAGAGGAGACTCAGTTTCCCAGAAAATCAAAAGACTCAATAAAGATGGAATGAGGCAAACTGTCTCCCACTTTTTTCTTTGCAGGTTACTCAAAAGGTGAAGAAAAACCTTTACTATATCTTATTAGTACTACACAAAAACCAAATTATACCTTTGCATCAGAACATTATTAATGCTAAATCAAATTTTAATAAAACTTTATAAACAAACGCATCCAATCTCAGTCATCTTTGACCATACGAAACAAGATTTCCATAAACCTTTTATAACCTATTACAATTTTCTGTCAAAGAGCATTTCTATCAATGCTCTGAGAAAACCCTGTTGTTTCAACACAGGGGCCCGTACTCTGGCCCTGCTTCACGTGCTTTTGATATTAATGCTCAATATTTAGAAAAACCTATAAATAATTTTTCCTAAGTTTAGTCAACTTGATCACACACAAAATTCACAAGATTAATCTTTCACAAACCTTCTACAACTTGCTTAAACCTTCAGCTTTGTCCTATACTTCCCTTTTTATGTTGACATTCTACTTTTAGGACAAAAATTTCCTTCCTTTCCCCTTATCATTTTGACCACACAAAGTTCTCTTCATGTAAAAGAAAATGTTACTCTCTTTCTAACTTTCTTTACATCTTACTTTCTTTATATGTTGTGTGTATAGAATTGTTTCTCTTGTATCTAATATTTTTAAAATTACGTATATTAACTACAATTTTAACTCTTACTAACCCTAATTTCCAGTGTAAAACCTAGGAAGTCAGCAATTTTGAACTATTTTATACCAGTATTTGTAGGTGAAAACCATTTCATAATTTTTCCTCAATTCTTGTTTATCAACAGATCTAAATATATTTAACTTTTCTATACCATATAAATAACTCAGACATTTTATGATTATTACTTGATTTAATATAACATGACTTTAAGTTTCTAAAAAAGATTTTTGAAACTATAACTGAATCTAAGCTTGTGCTACTTGCCACACGACAGTCGAGAGACAAGGTGCTGGAAAGCAACTTTTACTTGGAAAACCAGCAAACTGAGAAGATGGCAGATTAGTGTCCTAAAGAACCTTCTTAAGTTAGTATGAACTTTAGCCTCTTTTTTATGTTAAGGGAAGGGGGAATAGGAGGGGGGTTGCAAGAGGTGACCAATGACTGTAGACATCTGAGCAGCAGTGAGGGTCCAAGGAGGTTGTGAAACTTCTTTGTTCTTGATCAGTTAACTTTGGATGATGTAGGTCAGGTCATGATGTTTCTATAAATCTTTAACATAGCATTGTTACCTGTGTGCATACTTTCCTTATCTCCCCAGGAGTTAGTTTTGGGGAAGGGACGATTATCATCTTTCTTCTAGAGTTGAACTACAAACTAAATTCTTCCTATAATTAGCTGGTGTATGTGCAGAGCTAAGGAGAAACGTTTGACCTAAAGGATATTACTGCAGGGGGTCAGAAGCAAAATGGAGCTAGTCATGCTAAACCTAACCTCCACTGTTACAAAACTATGAAAATTTGTTTATAAAAGTTTTATCTCATTTACATTCATTTAAAGTATTCATTCTTAACAATTATATCTTGAATAGTTCATTAAGCAAAGCTAGCCATCATCTTTAGTTATTTCTTTGTTAATCATTTCTACAGCCTGTGCATGTTAGGCAAAATCCTAAATTTAAATACATGGGTATTTTACTTATCAGAAGACAAAATTGCTTTTATTAAACCAACAAACTGTGTTATTTACAAAAGATTTACTCAAGTCATATGAACTTAAAGGCATTTGAGTTAGTATCTATTTTTCTGAAAAAATATTTTATTGAAGCACTTGCTTTTTTTTAAGCCAATTAATTAGAGCTCTTTCATATATTTTGGTAGTGAAATATCACATACACATGACACATATAAACATATAGACATGCATATAGACACACAGAAGAAGATGTTATAGATTTATAAAATTTTTTTATTTGCCAATTTTCAAATACTTCTCTCCCTATCCCAGATTATCGATTTTTTTATTACCTGTGTCATTGCCCTAAACAATTGTTACCTCGGGTACCCTAAATTTGCATTGCCAAAGACATGACTCTTTGGTGAAAATTTACATTTCAAAGGCACAGAACTTAGATTTCAGGTCTAAATACCATTATTTGCTGAGACCAAGAAAGGGGTAAGTAGGAAGCCCAGTTAAAAAAAATGATCAAAGGTGAGGCTTGTTAGGTAGATTTAAATCTTTTCCTTCTCCATTGTAAAAGTTGGAGATTTCCTTGATGATGTCAATTTCTTTTACAAAAAAATCTCAAAAGAGTTAAAAATAGGCAGCTTCCCAATCCAGCTTGTGTAGTTTAACTAGATTACTAAATTCAGAGCTGAACCAATGAATAAGTAGGGCAGACAAAGCATCTTCCATGCTGGACTAGGATATCTTTCAATATTGTTCTGAGCTTGAGGTTTTGACCAAGGCATAAATGTGATTAAAGAAGCAGACCCCATGAATCTGAGGGACCAACTTCTTCTACAAACAACTTTTTTTGTCTTTGAGGTAGGGAAGTAACTAAGTGAAAAGGTTAGTAAATTCAGAGTAGACAGACGAAGATAGAAAGAAAGAGAGAAGGTGCAGAGTCATCCGTCATCATAAAATATTTTCTCTCATCAACTGGTTGCTTAAGCTTTTTAATTGGTCTTTCAGAAGCCTTTGCATAGCAATCAAAGATACATCATGTTGTTTCTGAGGTGTTTGAGATCTCTCTTTTTTATATTTTCCAAAGTACTCATAGATGAGCAATTTTGTTTAGGTTAAATGTTTCCCCCTGTGGCCACTGTACTCTAAGTTATTTTTGGTAAAATTCACCCATTCTTCTAGAAAAGCACAGGTTTCAGGATGGAAGAGTCCTAGACTCCTTAGATTCAGATAAACCCACTATTCCTGTCTTCTTGTAACCTTAACTACATACTGAACCAAGACCAATTTCTGCCTGATCCACCTGAGGACTCTAACTGGATCCAATCTAGTTAATTATTGGATCCAACTGATTCTGGACCCAGTACAGTCTAAATATTGCTCAAATAAACTCAGAAAGCTCAAAATACAAGTTTGCGGAGCTTGAATCCAAGAGAGAACTCACCTATAACCCCAGTTGCTACAAGAAATCAGTAGGTACAATGAGCCCAGCAGGTACCTTCATTTGGTCACTTGGTGCTCCATGTGGTCAGTGGAGGTCTATATTGGATTGTGCTTCTGATGCCAAACTGCTAAAATAAAAACTTTAGACAAATTAACTTTAGCAGAATTTAATTGAGCAAGGAACAATTTGTGAATCGGGCAGCCCTCAGAACCAGAACAGATTCAGAGAGCTCCACTCTACAACATGAGCAGACAGCATTTATGGCTGGAAAATTGAAGTGAGGTACAGAAACAGCTTAGACTGGTTGCAGCTTGGCATTTGCCTCCTTTGAACGTGGTGTAATCAGCTGGCCACCTGTGATTGACTGAAGCTCAGCTACCGTGATTGGCTGAAACTCACCTATTTGTTACAAAAGTACACAGCTATGTTAGGCTTTAAGTTAATTTACAAGTAGTAAGTTAGGTTGCAGTTTGTTATGTGAGGACTCAAGTACAGAGGCAATTTCAGGCCAAATTTGGTTTAACTTAACAGTTGTTAAGGTCAATTAATCCCTTGTTTTTTAGTCTTATACCTCACCTTAATCATCCACTCTATCCAATTGTAAAAATATGAAATCTTTTTCCTTTTTTGTTGGGCAACTCAGCTTTTTTCTCGCTTTTTCCTCTGCTGTGACCACTCTAAGTTTTGACTTCTGCTCCTCTTTAACACTTTCTCTATCTGTTCAACGGAATTTCCTAAATTGTAATGACAGCTCTTATTCAGAAATAGCCTTCCCCCCATTCTCTTTTTTTGTGTGTTAGGTTTTATTATCATTATTATACCTTTCCAATGATTTTAGGGCTATTTCTGGACAGAAAGGAGAGGAATACATGTAGGGGTACACTACACTGTAGCCTTGGGGAAGCAAGTGGGGAGAGTGGAGATTATCGGTAAGTTTGAGCGAAAGGCAGATAATGTTATAGGAATGTTCCAAAGGAAGTGCAAGTCAGGAGGGGCCCATAGACTGACAGAGGACCACCAAGAGAAGGGAGGTTGAGAAGAACTACCAGAGAATGAATGTATAAACTTTTTTTTTTTGTACTGTGGACATCTGGCTGAGAAGGTAAAGTCATTTATTAACTCAAAAGACATTTACTGAGCACCTATTATGTGTTTACTCTACCCTGGGTTCTGATGCTGTGAAAACTAATTGGTACAATTTCTATCTTCTGTTTGCTCATGACATTGAGATACAGCCAAGCAACAAACCAACAAACAGAACAGAAATAAAACATAGTAAGTTATAAAGAGAAGGTATCATAATTTGGAAGTAACTAATTGACCAAACTGAAAGAGAAAATCATGCAACACAAATTCTGATTAATATTTTATACAGTGGATGTTAATTATTTTTAAACAAATCAGGGATTTGAAAAATATTTATTAGAGAGTGGTTTCTGTGACACGTCCAACCTAAGATTAATATGAGACACATAATTCCAAGAATCATGTTTTGGGTATCTAATCAAAAGGGATATGAGATGTGGAGCTTTAGAAGGGAGAATAAATTATGGGTAATAGTTATTCCTATTTGGGGGGGGAAAGACAATAAAGAAGAAGCAGTGAAGCATAACTATGTGCTTACTCTAAGAGCTCAAGGCATGGATAGTGCTCTATGTGGTGATGAACTTGAATGTAAAGATACCTTACAGCAGTGGTCCCCAAGCTTTTTGGCACCAGGAACCAGTTCACAGAAGACAATTTTTCCACAGTCTGGAGTAGGGGGGAGGGGATGGTTTGGGGATGATTCAAGCGCATTACATTTATTGTTCACTTTATTGCTATTATTATTACATTGCAACATATAATGAAATAATTATACAACTCACCATAATGCAGAATCAGTGGGAGCCCTAAGCTTGTTTTACTGCAACTAGACGGTCCCATCTGGGGGTGATGGGAGACAGTGACACCCGAAGTGTGTTGCTTACATCCAGCCTACTCCATCATCTCATTATGGTTGCTGTAACTGCAGAAAAGCCCACTTCACAAAGACAGGGTGTTGGAAATGGAAGTGGGCTTTTCAGTTTTTTTGTGACAATCTCAGGATATTCTGCCTTGACTTTTGATCCAGAACCTATGGACATTTGAAGTTGTCTCAAACATACTTTTAAGTATCCACCATCATTTGTGATCTCAAGCGGTCGATCCTCTTCTAGCACAAAGTCAATTTACCTGCTCATTCACAAATGGGTTGCAGATCCATTCCTTCCCAGTTTGGGGGTTTCTTGTGGTTGGGAAGTAATGCTCAAACTCTTTTGAAAGCTGAGATAGGTGATCATGCAGCAGGTGGGAGAAAGAATGCCCTGGTTTAGTCTCTTTCAAAATCTCTCCTAATGTTTGAAACATGTCAAAAATCCCAATGTTCACTTGTCACCCCATAACTCCAGTTTGGCTTTGAATGCAGCCACTTTATCAGCTGACTTGAGCACCATTGTCATTCTCCCCTGAAGTCACAGATTGAGTTTGTTGAGCAGGTTGAATATGTCACACAAGTAAGCAAGTTTTGCGACCTATTCTGTGGCACTGAAATGTGCTGCCAGTGGTGACTGTTTTTCTAAAAGAAATTTCTGGTCTGTCTCTCATAACTCAAAAACTCTGGCCAGTGTTCTGCCTTTAGAAAGCCATCTGACTTCTGTGTATAAGAGAAGACATGTGTGCTCTGCGTCCATCTCCTCACAGAGCTGCATGAACAGATATGAGTTAAGGGCATGTACTTTAATGTAGTTGATAATTTCAATCACATCCTGCAAAATGTTGTTTAATTCAGGTGACACTTTTCGGCTAGCCAGCATTTCTCTATGGATGATACAGTGCATACATTCACATTCAGAAGTGACCTCCTTGACCTGAGTAGTGAAACCAGAAAGCCATCCAGTCATGGCAGCCACTCTATCAGTGCATATACTGACACAAAATGAGCAGTTCAGTTTTCTTGATATGTATTCAAAGACTTGAATAGTTATGCAGCTATGATGTTGGTTGGCAACAAAAGTGGACATGACATATCCTCATCCACATCCTCCTGAAAAATATATCCCACAAAACAAGCATTGTTGCCTTGTTGTCAACATCACTAGACTCATCAACTTGGATTGGGTACCACTTACTCATTAATCCTCTCTAACAATTGTGCCTTAATATCTTCTGCTATTTCATCAATTCATCTAGTTATGGTGCTAGCCAAAAGAGGAACTTGTGCCACCTTTTGTGGCATAAGTTCACAGCAAATGTCTTTAGCAGCAGGCAAGATCAACTCTTCACCAGTAGTAAAGGGGTTCTTGGCTTTAGCAACGCAGTTGGACGCTAAGAATGTTGCTCTCAGTGCAGACATATTTGTTGAAGTGGTGGCCTTCAATAATTGCTTCTGTTCTTCATATTCATGTTTTTTCTTTTGAAAAACTCCAAAGGGTTGTCTTTTAATGCAGGGTGCTTGGTCTCCATGTGGTGAAGGAGTATTGAAGCTTTCATGGCTTCATTGGACAGCTGGTCGCCTCATATTATACAAAGTGGACTTGGAGAATGTGAATCACTTGTTGCAATGAACCTGTAATTTAAGCAGGACTCTTGGTATTTTCTTTTAAATTCAGCTTTTGTTTTTTTGGCAGTCTTAGAGGTCTTGTGTTGTCTCATCATTGGGTCTCTCTCCCTTTTCAAAGAAGCTCTCCAGTGACATTTCTCTTTTACTCATTTTTGCTAGGGTTAGCTTGTAGGCTTACCAAAACTGTGACTGGGACAAGTGCACAGTGCAGGAAAGAGGCACAAATGGAAGTGGTAAATAAAATAATGGGTGGGCCACGCATGGACTAAAATAAGTGTCAGTTTCTGACTTAAAGCCTGCCACCAGATGTAGCTGTACAATTGAAGTATATTAACTCACTTGCCACTATAAAGCCTGCTGCTGGATGCAGCTTTACAATTGAAGCAAGATGCTTACTTGCCACTATAAACCTGCCACCAGGTGCAGCTTATTTGTCACTTGCCACTCACTGATAGGGTTTTGATGTGAGTCTGCAAGCAATTGATTTATTATGGTCTCTGTGCAGTCAAACCTCTCTGCTAATGATAATCTGTATTTGCACCTGCTCTTCAGCACTAGCATCACCACCTCAGCTCCACCTCAGATTATCAGGCATTAGATTCTCACAAGGAACACGCAACCTAGATCCCTCACATGCGCAGTTTATAGTAGGGTTTGTGCCCCCATGAGAATCTAATACTGCTATTTATCTGACAGGAGGCAGAGCTCAGGTGGTGATGCAAGTGATGGCAAGTGGCCCGCTGCTCATCTCCTGCTGTGCAGCCTTGTTCCTAACAGGCCATAGAGAGGTACTGGTCCATGGCCCAGGGGTTGGGGACTGCAGCCTTACAGGGTTCCAGGGACTCAGGTGCTGCTTGGTTTAGAGGGGAACATGTGTTTTCCAAAGAGTAGACTCTTGAAGTATTCCCAAAGAGATCATAACGACTTATATCTAGGCTTTGAAATAATGGGAACCGTACAATGCACCTATCTGTAGACAGGATCTCCTGGTAGAAGAGATAACTGCATAAAACATACCAATTTTACTAACCTTGAGATTTCTCTGCCTCTTATTATACCATTACCAAGTTGTACAATTTCCTTTATCCTATAATTGGAAAGGGACCACAGAGGACCATAACCATGTCTCCGATCTTCTTCAAATCCCTTCCAATGATCAGGAGGCTGAAGCCATAAAATAGAAAACATTTACTTCCAGGCACTGCCTTTATTCAATCTTAATAAGAAATTGTTACCAGGCAAAAGTCAGGCTGTTATTAATTTCAAATTAAAACTTACACTATGTATGACCTCTTTAAATCAGCTATTTTCCAATTCATTTATTTTGTCTGTAATTATGACTGATTGCTCAATTCTTATTGGAATAGCTATGTGTGGTTTAATTTTAGTTGAATCTTTTACAGTAGTAACTAGGGAATATTTTCCACATAAATGTATAAGATACCTATTTTTTTACCTTGTAGTAGGAATATGACAGACTTGGACACCTGATGTATTTCTCCTTACTGCACTGTGAAAAATAATTTGTTTTTTTATTCTGTGGCTATGTCTAGGCAGTTCCAACAAATTGAACTTTGTTTCATTGAAGGAAAAAAAAGACACATATCAGCCATAAACAAGTTAATTTATTGACACTATATGTATATGTGTATACATACCCACATATATACATTCACACAGTTGCATATATAAACATGCCCAGAGATCAGAAGCAAAATATTCCTTCATAAGACATTTTTAAAAAGTTATATCAAGGTCTGTGTCACATCCCCACTCTGAAAAATCAGACTCCCCCTTTTTGCTTTTTGCACATTGAAACTAGAAAAAACTTCATTGATTGTTTTTATTATGTTAAAAGTCTCAGCCTTTCTATCTGACATTGTGTTCTATTTAAGCCCATCCTTTATCATCTGACAGAAATCCATTTTAAATATTGTTTTGGAAGCCAGATTTCTAATGCTTTCTACTTCTGCTAGACCTTATTTTTGTGTGTATGATGTACTGCACGAAATTGTCTATTGATATGAAGCAGGCTGTGGAACGGTTTTTCAGCTTTGATCACTAGAATGAATCGATTTTTAACAAGCTCTCGGTGTGGCAGCAGTTGCTGATGTTGTGTGTCTAACAACTTCATGAAGGGCTGCATTTGATTTGCTGTTGCTAAGTGCTCTCTTTCAGTGAGCTTGTCTGTGAAGACTTCCTCAACCAACTGAAGGTCGTTTATTGGGTTAGAAAATGCTGTTAAATGTTATTTACTGATTAAAATATAATTATAGGCAGTCTCCATTACACAGAATCATCAATTTGCCATTAGTGCTACTCGATGTAAGCTTTGAAAATGCTAATGAAACCCAAAACTAGCTTTCCAACTGAACATACTAATTAAAATAAAAAGGTATTTGTTCACTTTGAATGTGCAAGGTTAGTGACAGAATCTATTGTGGTGTTACTCTCTCTTAGCATTTACTACTTTTTGTGTTCAGCCAGTAGGCTAGATTATAAGGCATTGTTGTCTACACAGAAGAATCACGCAATCAGAAGTCTCCAGAACTGTCAGCATTAACATAATTGGAAACATGAAATCATAACACCACTGACTATTTATGTCCCACTTGTGAGCTACACCATGGATGAATATATTATGGTGGACAATTAACTATCGTCAATGGCTTCCTGAATATAGCAATATAATTTTTTTAATCTATAATAGGATTGTCAGTCCCTCCTCCTTTAATCCTTATTTGATTTCTACAGTCAGTTAACAAGGCAAACTGGGTAAAATGTCAATAAAGGCAGTCTTTTTTAAAAAAAAGAATTTTCATTAATATTACTTCAAGTTTTATTCAGTAATAAGTATTTTATTCTAATTTTTCTTTTAATCTCTGTTATAAATTTAATGCATTAAAGGACTTATATGTATGAGTATATGTATGTAATATTAGCTCTTTGGTACACAGAAAGAGTTTGTATTTTTTTAAAAAGTTTTTAGCCTAGTTGTCAGATATCTTAGCATTGCCCTTTCCTTGTTGAAGTCCACTACGAATATAATGTCCTTTAAATATATTGACAACATGACCTCAGAATATGAATGATTTTTTCTTTTCATTAAAAAATATAGTTTAACTTTTTTCATTAATCTAGAGATTTTCATTTTGACCCAAGACTGATGATTTAAGAGTATTTTTGACAGCTGTGACTGTCAAGAACAGAACAGAATAAATGATTAAACGGGGTAAATCCAGAAAAACCAACCTTCCATAGCAAAGAAAAAAGTTATATTTCTGGTTTTAGAAATAAAAATGTCAAACTAATATAATTGCATTTGTCCGGAGCCCACTTTCTTGAGAGGATTAAGTTCTAGCTGCTTATCAACCACGTTAATGTCATTCAAGGATTCAGATCAGAGAGGGAACAAATATTCTATAGTTTCACAAGCACTGATCCATACAAAGATTCACTCTCCTATTAAAATAGTTTAAGTTACAGCATTAATGGAAAAAGCCAAGATCATAACAAACTGTAAGTTTTGTTTTACAGGCAAACAAAATATGAATGGGAGCCAGATAATGGCAAAATTGCTTGTAACTCCATATTTACCTTTTTGCTTCCTGTCTTCTTTGCATATGCTTCTCGTTTTGTGTGTTAAGTTGACAGAATGGTCCAAAAATTCTGGGTTTTTCTGTTAAATATATAATGAAGCACCAAATGTGGTAGGTACCTGAAACACGATTTGTTAATAATATTTTTCTTGTCAACTCTCATTTGGCTGTTAAGAAAGGTGATCAAAAGAAACAATTCAATGAGTTTCTGTGTTTATTCTGTTCCCTTGGTTGGTCTCTGGGTTTCTGTGTTCTTTTAGAAACACATTTCCGTTTCATTCTTCAACATGTAAATATAGAGCAAAATATTTAAGGGCTGATAAAGAGACACAGGGTGGACTGTGTGTTTTTATCTGCGTTTATTGTTCAAGTTAGCAGGGCACAGGAGACCCTCAGTGGTCTGATTCCAGCCTGCCTTTTCCGAATGGAGCTTTGCGCAGACCCGGAACCATAAATCGACAGTGTTTACCTATGTGGCTGTTAACTCTGTGATGGCCCTTTATTAAGACCGCTTGCCCTTCTCATTTATTCACCAACATCACAGACGCTGGATGATGTGAAATCTACCATATTTTAGGGCACAGTTACACAGTTCCCTTAAGCACTTTCATTTCCTTTCATTCTTCTGTGGGAGAGGAAAAATACTTTGCCCCAGTTGACACATGTTTGAAGATCACATTTTCTTGAATAATTTTTTCAGAAAACACCCAAAGTTTCTATCACCTTTCTAAAATGGCAATTTTATCTTCCTCTCTGAAAACATGTTAGAATAAAAGATGCCTGGCCGTTGATTAGGAAAGTGACATGTATTTTACTTCCTTTCAGATGAAACATTCTAAAAATGTATTTACTTACCAGGGGTAGTGACAGCCTGTCTAACAGAAATAATTGATATCCTTTCCTCTCATTGTAGAAGAGGAATGAAGAATCAAGAGAGACCTTTCTCATACCTTCAGAGATAAATAAACTAGAAGAAACTTATTAAATTAAGGTTTTCTTTTGGGCACGTCTGGCTACTGACATATTCTTGTATATTGGTAGTAACTCTTTGTCTTACTGGGGCTTGGTGTGGTATTTTTAAATATTTCTGCCATGGAAACATGCATATACTGCCTTTGAGGTAAGGTGAAAAATAGCTAAAAATAAACAAGTTTATATATAACTGTGTATTCCTGAAATATCGTAAAAGTTCAATATAGTACTTCAGTAATTCAGATTAATATACACAAAAATCTTTTCTAAATGAAAGCATATTAATTTTTGAATGAAGTTCAAGCTGGAATGCTGGTTCCAGTATTTGTAAGCTAAGTGAAAACAAAGAAGCCTATTGCACCTTTTGGAATTTTTCCTTTTGATACAGGTAAAATAGATCAGGCTGTAGTACCCACTTCTTTGAAGTCATGCACAAGAAATTATATAAATATTGTTATTATGGGATACCTTTAAAGAAATAATGAATGTGGTTTTGATACTTATCTGTACAAAGAACAAAATTTTTTTTGAGAGAGGACCTGTCTGTTCTGCTTTAAGAAACAAAACTTGCTTGTTATTAGTATATCAATGATTTGCTTTCAAAGGACCAAAGATGTCAAAATTATTTTCTAAAGCACCATCATTTTCATAGGCATATTTACCATATTAATTTCTTAAAGATTTTGTTATTAATCTTCTTCTTTTCTTAGCACTTTAACCCCATCTATATCAAATTATCATCTGAAGATGTGTTAATGTAAATGTCTTCTTGGCTTTTGAAGTACCATCACAGGTCAGTGTTGCTCATATAAAAACTTGGTAGAGTGAGGTTACTCACTATGCTAGAAACTGTGATTAATTCATGGCAAACCTAGGAACCAGGAACTGAGCTACTCTGCCAAATTCCATATTTTTCAGGCACTATGGAATATCCTTGTTTTTATATTAAAACATTCTACTATACATAAACCAGTATGTGTCTGATGCCATCAGATCAAAGCATAGTTGTGGGGCATCTGTAGAAGTCATGCTTTGTTGACCTAATGGAGTCTCTGTCTTCAGAGAAGTAGAAAATTGGTTGTTTCTGTAGGTTATAAAGTTCCAAGCCATTGCTTGCCACCTGAGAGCATTAATTCCATTATATTGGTTGTTTTCATAGTTAAGGAGTGGCTTGTCAGAGTGCTAACTGTCCATGTCTCTTCTCCAAGCCATTAGGTAATAAATTAGATATAATGTGTGATTTTTATTTTTTTTAATGAAAGGTATTATGTTAAATTCTGTGCACACAAATGTTCTTCAGCCATCTCATATAATCTCATGTTTTCTGAACTGTGAAAAGTACAAAAACTCCCAGTTTTCAGGAGAGACTCCATTTTGCCACTAGATTTATCAGGCTTTTCCTTTAAGAATGTTTGATTTGGGGAAATCATAGGTAGGTTTTTTGATTAGATGTATATTTTATTAAATCTAACTTTGAGTTTTTTAACTCCTAAATAGCAGTCAAATTTTTAATGAATCTTGAGAGATCAAGAATTTTGCTAAAATTTTATATTGTTATTGTTAACTAAAAAAAAATTAATAGGGGTTATACTTTGGAAAAAGGAGAGCTTTATTTCTCATAAAGGATAGCAACCTGCTAGGCGGCCATTCTAACAGGTTAGGAAGCCAAGCCCTGTCCAGAAGCCAGGCTCATGTGTTTCAACAAAGAGATAAAAGGGACCAGGATTTTATACTGAGTGGGATAGTCAAATATACATATTTAACAAGCTATAGGAGGAATCATAAATATTTATGAAAGGAAATCATATACATATAATTGTGCTTTCTCTCTCCCATCCTGTCATGGCTGGGAATTCAATTTTAAGGTGTTTCTGGGGTCTCCTTGGCTGAGAGGGGTCTATTTAGTTAGCAGAGGGCTTACGATTTTATTTTTAGTTCACATTATGCTAATAACTTTTCCACGGATATACCTTATCTTGAAGATTAATATTATAAATCATAAAAAATTAATTAAAATATTGAATTCTGACAGTGATTTTTAAGATATAATGGGTTAAAATGTTTCATATTTTTCAGCATATTATAATGTTTATAATACATGGCCATATTATTTCACTTACTTTTCATTATTGTTTGTCTTATTGTGGAATTTACTGCTGTTTGTCTCATTTGTGAATTGAGGAAACTGAAGCGAGGAGGTTGGCTTGACCAATGAAAGGTCATGCAACTAGTTAGTGGTAAAACAAAGCACACGTGGTTGAATGCTATGACCACTATTATATACTAACAGTAATACATAGTTCCTATTATCAGAGTAGTTTTTATCTAATAAATCAAACTGTCTTCTTTGACAATTGTGGCATTTATTGTTTCCTGATGACATGAATGATTCATGCCACTGAAAAATTTTGCAAATAATATCTATACAGTCTACCAGATTTTCAGGTTTGGAATCTGCCCTGTTGCAGGTACAGGCATTCTTTGTTATTACATGAAAAGATGTGAATAGGACTTCTTCTTGAACCACAACAACAAATTCTAATTGAAATGTTAGATAACTACATACAAAAACAATGCTATTTCATCATCTGGACCAGAGCAAATTCTAAGGCATCCACCATGTACACAGTGGATATACATACCAGTCACAATTCACTACATTTTTTTCTTTCTTCCTTAGAAGAACAATGTAATTTCTATCATTGCAGATTCTTAAAATAAATTATTGAAAAAGCCACACAGTTTCCAAGCAAACTTTCACCAATTTTTTGTATCACCCTTGTTTTGGTGGAGAATCAAAAAACAGAAACTGTGTTCCCAGTGGAGAAGCCACAACGAAGGCTTTATGTAGAAGCCAAAGTTAAAATGATGCCAATAGGCAGATGGAAACCAAGTCCGAATGAGGAAATTCTGAGCCAGGCCTCTTGCTGTGGCTTTCTGTAGCCTGGTTGTGTTCTGATTTCACTGTCCTAATTACTAGGATTCCAGTTATTTATGAATTGAATTCCCATGTAGTTATCTTACTATTATTGTAAAATGCCACATGATATTTTGTGCTAAGTCAATAAATGCCTCATGCCAACACTGTATTTATTTTGAGTTTGTAATCTCTGTGCTTTTACCCTTTTTCTGACATTTTCCCAATCTCTCCCTGCAAATCAGATGGCCATGAAGCAGAGCTTCCTTTCAGCAATTGACAGTCTGCTGATGCAGGCCTAACCACCAATTCACACCCCAGGGGACTGTCCACCCCAGGAAAAGATTTGCTATCAGTCGTCTGACACTTTGGTTAGTTTAAAAATTACTCCTAGAATTTAGACTTCTTGTAGGTAATTCTTAGAGAAACATGAAGAAATATTGGTTGTTTGAAGTGTGAGCTTAAAAATAAAGAGAAGCCACAAAGCAAGATCATTTGAATTGGAGAAATAGAGGGGATTTCAAGAGGCCACTGGACACATTTTCTAATTAGTGTCTTTCAAAGTCTTTTGAACAAGGTACAAAATAAGAAATACAGTTTACAGTGTGATTTATTGCATTCATGTATACACTATAATTGAAAGTAAAGTTTTATAAAACAATAATTAACCCTATATTACATAGTATTGGCAAAGCATAACACTACAAAGTTAAAAATATGATTCCTATGTGTGATGGATATCTTAAGTTTTGACTCGACCTGGTTAAGGGATGCCCAGGTAGCTGGTAAAACATGTCTGGGTGTGTCTGTGAGGGTGTTTCTTAAAGATAGTAGCATTTGAATCAGTAGACTATTCAGTAGATTCAAGAACATCGCTTGCTGCTCTCACCAATGTAGGCAGGCATCATTCAGCCAATCTATTGAGGGAAAAGATAGGGAAAAAATGAAGGCAGAGGAAGGGTAGGTTCTCTCTCTTTCCCTCTCTCCTTGAGGTGGAATATCCATCTGCTTCTGCCCTTTGACATCAGAGCACTGGGTTCTCAGACCTTCGGACTCCAGCATTTGTACAAGTGCCTTCACCCCCTCCCTTACTCTCCTCCATTCTCAAGCTTTGGCCTTGAACTGAATTACAACACCAGCTTTCCTGCCTCTCCAGCTTGCAAATGGCATACCATGTGCCTACTCAGGCTCCATAATCTCATGAGTCAATCCCACTATAAATCTCTTATATATGCCTATATATATATATATATACACACACACACACATACACACACACACACACACACTACTGGTCATGTTTTTCTAGAAAATCCTGACTAATATATCCCATAAAAATAAAATGAACACATATCAAATATTTTATTCAAGTCATTAATGAGGGATCCAATTGGATGTTAAGATTAATTATAATAAAAAGTTATTTGAGCCAAGCATGGTGGCTCATGCCTGTAATCCTAGCATTTTGGGAGGCTAAGGCAGGAGGATCACTTGAGGCCAGGAGTTGAAGACCAGCCTTAGCAATATAGCTAGACCCTGTCTCTACAAAAATATAAAAAAATTAGCTGGGCATAGCACTCAGGAGGCTGAGGCAAGAGGCTCTCTTGAACCCAGGAGTTTGAGATTGCAGTGAGCTATGTTTGCACCACTGCACTCAACCGTGGGTGACAAGGTGAGTCTCTGTCTCAAAAAAAAAAAAAAGAAAAAGGTTGTTTGGGGGGCTGAGTATTTATTAGGTTATTAAGTATTGTTGATGGAAAAGAAGCTGAACTCTGTAAAATAATTTTAAAAAGGTTTATTCTGAGTCAAATTTGAGGACCATGACCCGGAGCCACACCCAAGAAGCCTTGAGCAAGTGGACTCGCTGTGGTGGCCACAGTTTTTGGTTTTATACATTTTAGGGAGATAGGGGTTACAGGTAAAGTCATAAATCAATACATGGAAGGCATACATTGGTTTGGCCTGAAAAGGCAGGCCATCTCGAAGAGGGGGTGGGCTTACAGGTTGTAGGTAGGTTTAAAGACTCCTTGACTTGTAATTGGTTAAAAAATGAAGTTTTGTCTAAAGGCTTGGAATACTTTAGATAAGGAAGAGACAAGTCAGGGACCTGCAGGTTTGTCTTGCATATCCTTCAGCCTATTAATGAGTTACAAAGGATATCTCCAAGAAGGGAGGGGGCGCATTTTGAGGCATGTCTGACCTCCCTCCACATGGCAGACAATTTAGTTTTAGGATATCTTCCTGGCTAGGAGGTGGTCCATTCAGTCAGCTGGTGGCGGGGGGAGCCTTTAATTTTAGTTTAGTTCACAGTATGAAATGTCTGATTTCCTTAAATACTAAGTTAGACAGTTGATATCTCTGACATTTCACTTTGACACTTCTTGTTTTATTTGTATTGTGAAGGCACGCCCTCATTCTTTCAAATGCATGGTTTGGCTTGTGATTATTTTTCAAAATTTTTTTAGAGCAATTTTTGTGAAACCGTGAATAGGTCAAAATTCATGATATTTTCGAATATGAGTTTCGTCATGGAACCAGTGAAGTACAGACAGCTCAAGATATCAACGAAGTGTTTGGGAAGTGTTTGGGAAGGGTTTGAGAAGTTCCATTCTGGTGATTTTAATCTTGAAAATGAGCCAGATGGGTGACCTGAGACCAAGGTGGATAATGATGAGCTGAAAGCTGTAGTGGAAGTGAATCCATCTCAACCTACATGTGAATTAGCAGCAAGGTTTGATATTACTATCCCAACAATATTGGGCCATTTGAAACAAATTGGCAAGGTAAAGAAGCTGGATAGATGGGTACTGCATGAATTGAGCAAGCGTCAGAAGAGAAATCATCTCGAAGCTTGTCTTTCTTTGCTGTCATGACATAAAGGCAAACTATTTCTATACCATCTTGTTACGTGTGATGAAAAATGGGGTTTTTTGACAATCGCAAGTGTTTAGCACAACGGTTGTAAAACCGCCTTTTCAAATTGATAAAAGGGTGCAAGGTGAAAACTGTGGTAAGGGTCTAGCTAAAAATAAGGCACAAGCCTAGCTAAAAATAATGATAATAATTAGCCACTGTCGCCCTGTTTCCTTCTCTGTAATTGCCACTCTGGAGCCACATAGCTGGTGGTCATAAAGATTCTTAACTTTCTCTTTAGATAACATCACCTTTTTGAAACCTAAGGGTAGTTTCTGAGATATCTTCCAGGTCCTGCATTCCAGTGGAATGGCTGACCCACCCAGATCAGTGGCCCATACTGAGGAAATGACTCAACTGGTCTTGTGACCCCCACCCAAGAACCTGGTCAGCAAAGAAGACAATTTCTATGCCCCTATGGTTCTGCCTTGAACCAAGCCAATTAGCAGACTTAATTGTCTATGCCAAACTGTCTTTAAAAATCCTGTCTCCCAAATTCTCAGGGAGGCGTATTTGAGAAATTTTTTCTGTCTCCCCTCTTAGTGCTATGCAGAATAAACTCTTTCTCTACTCAAACTCTGCTGTCTCAGTGTATTGGCTTTCTCTTGGCCAGCGGGCAAATGAACTTGGTTGGGTGGTAACAGTTGGATAAAGACGAAGTGGTGAAACACAGTCCAAAACCAAATATTCATCAAAAAAAACTAATGGTGTTTGTTTGGTGGTCCAGTACTTGTGTTATCCACTACAGTTTCATGAAACCTGGTCAATTGATTACAGGAAATGTCTACTGCAACCAGTTGGATGAAATGATGAGGATGCTTGTGATTAAGCTGCTGAGATTGGTCAACAGAGACAGGCCAATCCTCTCGCAAGACAATGCTCAACCACATGTCGCACAAACAACGCTGATCAAACTACAGAGGCTGGACTTAGAAACTCCTTGTCTTCCACCACCTTCACCAGACCTTGCACCAACTGGCTACCACTTCTTCCAGGCTCTGGACCACTTCTTGCAAGGAAAAATATTCAATTCTCAACAAGCTGTGGAAAATGCCTTTTGCAATTTCCTTGCCACTTGCTCTCCAGGCTTCTTTGCTGCTGGAATAAACAAGCTACCGTTAAGATGGCAAAACTATGTCGATAGTTTAGGTGCATACTTTGATTAATTGTACTTCTTCTTGTTTGAGATATAATAAACTACACTTTTGATTTGAAATTGGACATTTCTTATTTAGTGATCTAATATAAGCAATTTAATAAAGATATGTTAAAATTACTAGGTTAGATACAAAATTGATTAATGTGCTAAAGGACAACCAACCACAACTGTTAGGGTTATATTTTTTACTGGATGGAAATAACTTACCTCTCTACTACATGGAAATCTACAATTTAATATGGAATTTCCCTAAATCTGAGACTCTTCATTAGTAGTAAGTCAAACTAAATTAATTTCCCTGAATAATTCTTGGTTGGGCCAATAATGGGCCGTATGGGCCAATAATGCCCACAGATGATATTGGAAGATATATTGCCTGACTTTATTACTTATTTCCTCCAAATTCGGTTAATTTTTCTTAATAGAATGTACTCTGATATTTTCTAGTATATTCTATTCTATTTTTTTGAAATGCTGGTACAGCCTGTTTAATTATTTTCATGAGCCATAGTAGGTTATGACCCAGTTTAAACTATACTGCTCTAGTATAAAAATATGGTTTCCCCAAATGCTGCCAGACAGAGATAAGTTTCTTTCTCTATCTTATGAATAGAAAAAACTAGTAAGAAGAAGGAGGAGGAGGGAGGGGAAGGGGAAGAGCAAGGAGAGGAGAACATCTCAGTAATCGATCATCAGGGATGTCAGCATTCTTTAAAGTGATAAGGTTGTTTATAAAAGTCATAATTCTTTTCTCTCATAAAGACAGATCTTGCTTAAGGTGCAACTTAGACTCTTTATCTCCTGATTAGGGTGGAGTGTAGATAATTTTATAGAGTTTTTACAGCTATGGGAGATGGTATCTAGAACTACTATCTCATTTTACAGGTGAGGAAACTGTAACTCAAAACTAACTTTGAAACTAACTGTAACTCAAAACAACTTTCTCCATCACCCAGCAATTCCCTGGGGAAGCCCAGTGTATAACTGTGCATGAAGAGAACAGTCCCTGGACTCAGGAGGGTGTGAGCTCAGTTGTGAGTGACAGTTACCATGTAGGACCCTCAGGAAGAGCATTTGTCTTGCTGGTCTGAGTTGCCTCATTTCTAAAATGGGGAGAAAGCTGTTGTAAGGATCAAAATATGGACTGTATGTGAATTTAGAAAAGCACTTTGAAAATGTAAAGTAGCTGTAATTATTCCTGACGCTTTATCCAGTGCGCATTTTTCCATCAGCTGGTACCTCGTAATACATAAAATCTAAATGTTGAGCTATTTGCACATACTTGGAAGTAATTGAGATCATGTATACAACATCTGGGTAAGTCTAGTTAATTTTTAAGTGCATTTTCTCTTCTATATACAGTTCTATGTTAAAATATACAAAGATGTGATAGCTATTACTGCTAATAGATCATCACTGTAAAATACTCTAAAATATCCAAGTTAAAGAACACCATTCTGATAAAATGTAGTATTATTTTATAAGGCTTTCCACCTGTGGAGGCTTCCAATTATGCTTTCCATGCATTAAAAATGCAACTAGAAAGACTGATAAATGGCCAACAGCTACTTCCCTGCTGATTACACAAAATTTCATTATAGTAGAACATTTAACAATTTAATTCCGAGCTCTCTCAGGAATAGTCTGTAAAATGTTTTGCTTAGGTCTTTTTTTAAGCATTGAATTTTCAGTTTAAATAAAAAGTACACTGAGACTTTGCCATAAGCAAAGTTAAATCATTAAGTCACAAAAGATGAGCTTGAAAATGGTAGGTAAATACAGAAGAAATAAACAGAACCAAAACATACCCAAATGTTTTCTTCTCTCCTCATTTAGAGAGACAATAATTATTGAGGTACAAATGAGGTAGTTTTATTGCAAAGACTATTCTCCTGATTCCTAAAAGTTTTTAAATTCCCCATAAAGATTAAGAAAAAAATGTTCTAGGCATATTTATGTCTTTTACAAAGTGCTTCAGACAGTTGCAGTAATTGGCTTCTTGAGTTTTCTCTTTTTCCATGCCCCTGCTTCCTTCTCTGATTCTTCTGATTACATATGAATAAAAAGAACATTAGGCACTGGTGTGTCTATAGTACTTGCTGCTTCACCACTGGACAGGTGCTGTTCTCCTGTTTTTAACTGAAAAAGCAGGCCCCAGATGGATGGCCGTGGGACTTCTGCAGGCATTGGAAGTGCAGTCGGCGCCTGAGAACCAGCAACAGTGGGGCTAGCATACCGAAGAATGTTTATTCTAAGCTTTGCAGTGTGAATCCAAAAGGCTTATATGCCATTAAAACCTCAGGAATCTTCCTTTGGTCTCTCCATTGCGTGACTTTAACATACAGCATTTTGCATGCCATTTCCTGTTGCTATATTCTGGGCATCTTATTCTCTTCTCTTGCAAGAATGCTGGAGAAAGATCAGTTACTTCATTTATACCTGACAATACTTACTTCTTTACCTGCTACTAAGATATTCTGACCCTCTGCTGCAGTGACACTCCTGCTGCCCTCAGTACCCATGCTGCAGCCATAGAACAGAACACACCACACACTTTCCTGCTTATGCAAGTGGCAGGCATTTGGTGTAGGGAAGATCATGGGGTTAGAAAAAGCTCAACCTGTGCTTGGGTCCTGGTGCTTACCAGCTGCATGACCTTAACAAATTTACTCACTTTTTGGAGCCGTGGCATCTTGCTCTGTAAAACAGAGATAAAACCTCATGGGACTTGTGGAAATAAATGCCTGCTACCCACACCTGCACACTGCTCAAGGTCTCCCTTTGCAAGGACTGAGAAATGCACTTCTCTACTCCCAGTGCCCCTGGACTTTTCGTCTCCTTTCCTTTCTCTTGTCTCCATTTTTTTTCCTATTAAGTTAAGTTAACATCTTCTATTTGGGAAATCCTACTTAGAGTTTGGGGGAAGAGGAAGAAGCTGAAGAAGGATAAAGACAGTGAAGCACTAAGAGACTGAGGAAATTTAAACATTTCTTTTTGTCCTGCTTCATAAACACATAGTAGCCATATAGTTACTTTGACCTATAACACCCCCTTTATCCTCTCTTCCTTGTACCCACAAACAGTGCAGTACTAGTCTGTGGAAAGCCCAACCCAGATTTTATTTCTTTACTGAAGTTTTATTTGATTACCATAACTAGAAGTAACTTCTCTCATCCCAAACTTCCATAATGTTTTCTTTTAAAAAAAAATTAACTCTCTTTTATTTTCTAACATTGACAGATAAAATTGTATGTATTTACCATATACAATATAATGTTTTGAAGTATATATCTACACTGTGAAATGACTAAATCTGGCTAATTAACATATGTATTACCTTACATAGTTATCATTTTTGCAGTGATAACACCTTACATCCATTCTTTTAGTGTTTTTCAAGAATATAATTTATTATTATATTAACTATAGTCAATAGATCTCTTGAATTTATCCCTCCTCTCTAACTGAAATTTTGTATCCTTTAACCAACATCTCCCCAACCCCCTGATCCCAGTCTACCTCCCCCGGCCTCTGGTAACCATCATTTTACTCTGTACTTCTATGAGATCAACTTTTTTTTAAGATTTCACATGAGATCATGTGGGTATTTATCTTTCTGTGGTTGGCTTATTTCACTTAACATAATGTCCTCCAGGTTCATCCATATTGTTTTAAGGCTGAATAATATTCCATTGTGTATGTATACCACATTTTCTTTATCCATTCATGCACTGATGGCCACTTAGGTTGTTTCCATATCTTGGCTATTGTGAATAGTGCTGCAATAAACATTGGAGTACAGATATCTCTTTGACATACTGATTTCATTCCCTTCAGATATATACCCAGTAGGGAATTGCTGGATCATATTATAATTCTATTTTAATTTTTTGAGAAATCTCCATACAGTTTTCCATAATGGCTGTACTAATTAACATTCCCACCAACAATGTATGAGGATTCCCTTTTCTCCACATTCTTAAGAACATTTATCTCTAGTCTTTTTGATAATAGTCATTCCAACAGATGTGAGGTGATATCTCATTGTGGTTTTGATTTACATTTCTCTGATGATTAGAGATGGTGAGCATTTTTTCATATACCTGTTGGCCATTTGTATGTCTTCTTTTAAGAAATGTCTACTCAGGTTCTTTGCCCATTTTTAATTGGATTATTTGTTTTCTTGGTATTGAACTGAGTTCCTTATATATTTTTAATATTTACTCCTTATCAGATATATAGTTTGCAAATATTTTCTCCCACTCCATAGGTTGTCCCTTTACTCTGTTGATTGTTTCTTTGATTGTACACGAACTTTTTAGTTTGATGTAATCCCATTTGTCTGTTTTTGCTTTTGTTGTCTGTGCTTTTGGGGTTTTCTCCAAAAAGTCGTTGCCAAAACCAATGTCATAGAACTTTTCCCCTATATTTTCATCTAGTGGTTTCATAATTTCAGATCTTACATTTTAGTCTTTAACACATTTTGAGTTGATTTTTTTTATTGTTGTGAGATAAGGGTCTAATTTCATTCTTCTGTGTGTATATGGATACCCAGTTTTCCAAGCACCATTTATTAAAGAGGCCGTCCTTTCCCCATTGTGTGTTCTTGGTATGTTTGTCAAAAATCAGTTGAATGTAAATGGATTTTATTTCTGGGCTCTCCATTCTATTCCATTGGTCTATATGTCTGTTTTCATGACAATACAATGCTGTTTTAGTTACTATAGTTTTATAGTATATTTTGAAGTCAGGTAGTGTGATGCTATCAGCTTTGTTCTTTTTGTTGTAGAGATTGCTCTGAGTATTTGGGGTCTTTTGTCAATCTATGTGAATTTTAGGACATGGAATTTTAAAATGTTATTTATTTATTTATTTATGTTTATTCTCTTGATTATTTTCCACATTTTAGGATAGGTACATGTTTCAAGCTTCTTGTTTGTTTAATTGATGTTTAGAACTCTGCCTCTCCCAGGTGTTTTGCAGCATGACAATTAGATAAATGATTGTACTTAATTGGCTGAATTATGGTCTATAAATAGAAATATTAGATTTAATTAATTATTATGGATGTGCAGCATTCTGATAGTTTTACTTTTCTAGCATTACTGAATATTGTACAAGGAAATAATTTCTGAAAGATTAATTTCTTTTTCTGCCCATGTCGACTCTTTTCTTGCTATTCGGGTTGCCCATTGAGCCAATAATTTAGCAATGTAAGAGGTGATTACTTTTCATAGATATTTTCCTGCATTAACTGGTGGGTAGCAGTTCCAACAATTGACCTGGGCAGGATTCAAACCAGAAACCTTATGGGGAAAACAGTGATACAGTCACTGAATTTGTGAATCCTCTCACCTTTTAGCTTGGAAATTTCAAAAGAAGACTTTTTTTTCCCCACACTTCTCATACACTGTGTTTAAAGTTAGAGCAGACCCCAAAATCTGACCTTTTGTTGAAGTTTTAGAGATTGAATAAAAGGAAGCCAGTAACTGATTTCATTTCAGCTGAATTTCCCACAGGGGGGCTGAGGAGACTTGTGGATCATGTTTTATGTCATATGATGAGAATGAATCCAGGATAATTTATAGTTTAAAGTAAGATAAATTTCCCTATTATGGCAACTGGGTCTTGTGTTAAAATCTGATACTTTACTACAGGTCACTGCTTTATTTCCTAAAGACTTTTGGTGAATTGCTTTTGCAAAACACTAAGAACACATCTGTAAGTTTTAATTGCTTGATGATCAAAATGACAGTGTGCCCTATATTTAAGGAGAAGAGAGTTACACTTGGTGAGAAAATGGATGTATATTTTTAAAATTAAAATATGATTCCATTATCTACTGGATAAGCCAATAAATGCTTTTGTATTACTATAATTGCTTCCATTTGCAAATTATAATTTTGCAAACAAAACTCACTTGTTACTTTCTAAATACCATTAACTTTGGACAAGGAAATGCATATATGTGCCCCAAGGGGAAAAAACGGAGAGCATGTCTTTCTTTCACCATCTATCTCTGTCTTTGCATAAATTTGTAATTTCATTATGATTATTCTTTTAAGGGAAGGCAAAGCATGAGTGATTTTCCTTGTAACACAAAACATTCTGATTTAATTGTTTTTAATAGTTGACTCTGATTTCTGACTTCGGTTGTGTTCTTCCTGACAAGTCCCTATTTCCTGACCCCCTTCCCTTCCCATCCTGTATCTTGACAGGAAGACATTTAAAGACTAATCAAAAAACTGCCTTATGCTTCTAACACTCTGCATTTTACCTTGACAATTACTCACTATTTATTTTTCAAATGAGATCTTAATTTTCCCTTTTATGCAAGACTTGGCATGTGGCAGAAGGCAGTAGCCTTGAGGTGGTGACATACACAGGCAGTGCCCCAGTCACCAGCAAGCAGGGAAGCACAGGAAGAGAGGGATAGGTACTGTTCTACCTCTGACTGTCTGGGAAACCCCCAGAACATCATCTAGCTGTCCAGGACCACTGGATTTATAAGATCCATTAAGTTAGAGGCTGACTCTTCTTTTGTTCTTGTTTTATATCTCATGCATCTGGTATACCACCTGACATGGGAACATAGAAAAATGCTGTTAATAAACTTGCTATTAATACCAACAGAAATCACATTCTCTAATTGCAAAAGGGAATTAAATAATTCCTCTTTTAACCTCTGAAATACTTTAAGTTTGATTTAAGAAATACTTTAAGAGTGATTTGAAAGATGATTCTCTTTTGATAGAAGACATGTTCATATAAAAAGAAGATGGTAAGGCCACCCGGATAATTGCTACAGAATCAAATAGTATAGTTGTCCATCTATTTATTTTTAATCTTGATTGGTGTGACAGTGGCTCACAGTGTGCAATAAAATATGTGGCAAGGTGGACACAGAAGGAATTTTAAAATTTCTATTTTGACAGCAAAGGTAGGATTTTTCATCAGTGCAGCACCCTTTAAAATCCTTCGATTGATGCCTGTATATTCAGGAAGAAAAGAAATAAGGAACATGAATAGATTTCCTGGGAGAGTTAGAGTGAACGGTGATTAAGCTTAGAACATAAAATTGCCATTTATGGTTAGTTCAGTTCAATTAATTCCCTCTTTCTATCTATCCCTTAATTCATTTATTCAATCAGCCAGCATTTAGGCTCTGTGCAATGCCCTGGGGATGCGGGGATCAAAGACACCATCAAAGAATTCGTAGACTTGTGGTAAAGACAGAGATATAATTGCAGTACCCGAAGGCAGCACGAGTTTCCCTCTAGGGAGTTATAGGGAGGTCTTGGAGCACATAGGGCAGGTAAGTGGTGCAGGTTATGGGTCACAAATTATTTGAGAATCACACGGAAGACAAGAGGGGGAGGTGTTGAACAGTGACCAAAACATAGTCCCTATGGAAATAGAAAATATTCCCTACCCTCAAGGAGCTTACAGTTCTTATTTGTCTTAGTTTTAACTTACATGTCTATAGGTACTCATCTTTGAAGATATTTTTAGCACTGAAAGGCTTCAGTGAAATTTCTGGTAATAAACACTGGGTATGTAATCCCAGGACTCCAATTACTTGTTTGTTCAAAGATTACTGATTTGCTTGCTACCAATCCCTTTTGTGAAGAATTTCATCACTATCATGATTTTTGCTCAACGCTGTATTAAAAAGTCATCCAGACATACAGCAAGAAAATCCAACCAACTAATGTTAAGTTTGGTGACTGTGACATGTTCATAAATTTTTCCATATTATCTATGAAATGCTATAATCCTGTTTGTCCCAAGAAAACTCTTGCATTCTGTCTTAATTAAATCTTTCAAACCAAGCAGGTTTCTGCAGGATATAATCCATTCATTCAGGTGTGAAAGGGCGAAACCTATTTACATATTTACAACCCGGATAGCTGTGTCTGGGATAAAATTAATTTATTTCTGAGTTGTCTGGGTTCTGCAGATATTGCAATTACTACTGTATATTCAAGCTTTCTCCTCAAAGACTCATTTTAGGGCAGTTCTAAAAAGTACTGGAAATATGAAAATTAGGACAAAGAGCATGTTTTGATTTGAGTTTTCTTTACTGCTCTGAAAGTGCTATGTGCACCTATAGCTTCTTATAAATATGTAAATAAAAATAAAATGATTAGCTGAACTGGAGTAAAGAAAAGAGACTCTTTCTTATAAAAGGACATTTATGGAGAAATAAGAGGACTTCAGAAAATGCAGTCCCAAGAACATTCTTGGGAAAAGAATGTTCTGGATTATATAGCTCTAGGTTTATTTTCTTGTACTCATCAGAATGGGAATAATATTTGTTTGAAGTTACAGCAATGGTCTGAGATGAAAGAGGCTACAAGCACACCAGTAATTCAATACATGGCAAGTAGAGTAATTATAGTACCGAGTCACCTTATCAGTCACTAGTGGTTGGGAAATAGCAGATACTAAGGAAGGAGAAGGGGCAAAGAAGCAGAATTCAGAAAGGGATGAAACAGACAGATGATTGAGCTTAGCATATCTGAGGGGACTATCCTGTGGACACCGACTCTCAGAGGAAAAGTGATACAAGAGAGTTCTGGGAATTTCTTCAAAGGTAAAAAAAATAAGACACTATTAAAGGCAAAGCATAGAGATAACCATGCTGATGAAAAGAAAGATAAGGAAACCATAGGAGTCCATGATCTGTAAAGCATAGTCTGTTTTTTAAGATCTGAAATGCAAAAAGCAATTATCTACTGAATAGAACAAGGACAGATCAGCAAGGACGAGAGTAAGGGAACAGCAGACGCCTGCAGGGCGGTCAGAAAGGCCAAGACACAAAATGAGTTCCAATTAGAGCAGGTCACCGAGGAGAAGGGAAAAACCTTTCATAATACATTTGAAACAAGAGCAAGGCAAAAAGAAGTGCAGGTTCCCCAGTTACTAAGGAAGGGAAACAAATAACATGATACAGAGAAGGCTTAGGTTTTATATGTACATATTTATTTTTAGATTATAGCCAAGAAAAAAAAATCTAAAATAAGAGACTGAAAATGGCCCACAAATAGAGGCTCAGAAATAGCTATTAAAGGAAAGATCAAACAATTAAAACTTTATTCTTTTTAGCTAAATTAAATAGAGAGATTACTCGTAGTGATGAGTCAGATGGACCAGAATGTTCTTTCCGAAGGCTCTACTTTTCTGTGATCCTAATTGTTACAGTCACTAGGGGTTGGACAAAATTCTACTTTTAGGCTGCCTCACCCCTATATAAAATTGCTGGAAATAAAGCCATTGTAACCAATTTTAAATATGGAATATGTTGGAAATAATACCTTTTAAACACATTTTCATGCTTAGAAAGTGGACCATTTCTTCCCAAGTCTTGCAATCATGTGTAGATTAGTAATGAACACTGGTTTGTCAATAGAAAATTAGGTGAAATAACTCAATTTCTTCTTAGAAAATTATAAAACTTTAAGCTAAATAGAAAATGTTTACATTTTCTTTATATTATTTTCAATTAGTACAGTGCAAAGAATAAGGCTAGTGATGTTATTTTATATCTAGAAATACCAGGGCATCTGAAAATGGTAAAATGGTTCCTAGTACCTTTCGAATTAAGTAATTTGAATAAACATTTATTATGTATATCATATGGATATGTAACCAGTTTATCAAGCAGTTGAACTCAGTGGGATAGTGATATGAAATGATTTTGTTTCTCCAAATTTTTCCTTGAACCACACTTTTGTGTCTCCCTATAGCCTCTTAATTGTGAGAGGTAGAAAAATATAGCATTAGTAGAGAGGACCTGAACCAGTTGGTTCCACCACCTACTAGTTGTGTGACCTCAGAAAAGTTACTTAACTTTTTGTGCATCATTACACATCTATAATATGGGAATGATAATAGTACTTACTTCAAAGACTGCTGTAAGGATGCGATAAATTACTCCGTTTAAATCAATTAAAACAATGCCTAGTGCATAGTAAGTGCTCAGTAAGCATTAGCTATGGCATTATCTCAGTCAAATTCCATATTTTTTCCACCCATGCTGTTATTGAACACTTGGTCCAATCTCTTTTAAAACTCTCCTCTAGACGTCTTGACTCTTCTCTCCCTTGTTTAGTTTGGATGCTAGATCTGGGGGAATTGCTTTAAAGAAAAAGGCAAGATCTCCTTCAATCCTCTTTGAAGTTCTAACTCTTTTGATATTGAGACAGACATTTAGGATCTGTGGGAACAGGCAAGAATCCCATGAGGAGGTCAAATTTGGTGTTCCTGCCACATAGATGGGATTGGAACTATAGGTAGTAGTAGTAGAAGGAGCAGGAACTGTATGGTAGGAACCCCTCACCTGGTTTGTTCTTGAGGAGATTGCTGTGAGAATTCCTCAAAGCATAGTTCCTTGATGTGGATTTTGGTTCCTGCCCCACAACTTTGGCACTCTTCCACACCTCCCCTACTTCCTGCTAAGTGGCCAACCCCTTAGCTAGGGTCTCCTCAACTGGCAGCCCACATTTTAGGGGAGGCACTGACAAGACAGCCAGGATGCTATTTTCTGGAAGTCTCTCAACTCTCACAGTATTACCCTATAAAGTCGTAGGAATGCAGGCTACTCTGCCCTACCCTCAGCCTTCTGATTATAAAGATTGGGGTGACCAGTGTAGCAACGCTAATGTACAAACCTCTTAATAAGCCCTGTCCCTCATTGCTGTCAGCTATTTTTATAACAGGATACTCAATGTCTATTTGCCTTCAACTTTGGGGCTTGTCATTAATTCTAATATAACAGGAAAAGTTTCTCACCAACTTGTCACAGATATACAAGTTTATTAATTTGAAGCTAAGGCTACTCATTGTAGTCTTTTAACTTTAGAGATTCTCTCAATGTTCCAATCCTCCATGCTTTGCTCAGTAAGAACACCCCTTGTTTGGGTACTACATATCTGATTTATCTCCTTTTTCCATCTGTGCACCTTTCAGTCTCATATGTGAAACTTGTTTTTAATTATTGACATCTTGGAAAATCCCATTGTGAACAAATGATGCAGAATGACTTATGTGGATAATTTCAAAGATTACAGCCTACGACACTTCCCAGTCTACACATGTGGTTTGACTCCATTAAATATGCTTTAATGAATATTAAAGCAGGTATTTTAAAAATAATTTTATTTATTTTGTTTATGGGCAAAAAGAGTAAGATTGAAAAGATTTCAATCATTGGCTCCATGTTCCTGCGCTCCTGGCTCCAGGTCTCCTTTCAGATATCTGGGTACTCTGCATGGATGTGGTTGAATACAATATAATGAAATTGGCTCCTCCTGTATCACTGTTCAGCTCTTTACACCTGTTTCTTTCTCTCTCTCTCTCTCTTTTTTGTTTTTGTATTTTTAGGAGAGATGGAATAAACAGTAGGTTTGGGCCCACACCATAACATTAATGGCAGAAATGTAATATCAGTTGTGACATCCCAGGAAACAAGACACAGCCTGTTTATGAGGCTCATCCCTGAACTTTAGTGATGTTGAGTAGAGCCAACTTTTCACAGGTCCTTCTCTCCCAAGACTGTTACCCTTGAAACAGGGTGTTTTATCTTTACATGCTTACTTTATAAGATTCACATGGAGGAAAGGAGGTCTGACACTATCTCTTATGTTTAATGATTTAGTACTCCAAACAGTATGGCCTTGGTTCCTTTCTTCCTTCATTTTATTAAACAAAGGAAAACTGCCCATAAAGGAAAATTATCTAATACTACTGAAAACTACTTCAATTTTTGTATTGCAGCTGCCAAGTTTTGGTAATCAAATAGAAAACTTTCAGAAGTCTTTTCAGTAAGACACTGCCATTTCTCTGGGTGTACTTCCCCTAGTAGCTCATTACACCACCTTTTCCTTTGATATTGAGTGGTAGTCCCTCTTCAATTTAAGTCTGGTGTGAGAAAATTGGGAAATGACACTTTAATCCTGGAGGACTGATTTCATTAAAGGCCTTATAATATATTGGTGATCCAGCCTTGCCGTCTTAAGTATGGCTCTGAAATGACATTGATGAAATTGCTCCTGTCATTAGAAGTCAGGTCTAACACAGTTACAACCCCCAGAAGCTCAAGAGTGCTGAGTCATGTCAAGAGATCCCAGATTAGGAATTAAAATTCTTGGGTTCCACCAGTTCAGAAAGCCACTCCGTCTCTCTGGGCCTCAGCCCAAAATGTAATTCAGTAGTTCTTTTCCATAGCTATTACTTAAGCTTAGTCTCACTCCAAATTAGTCCTGTGTTTTGTCTTCTGGACTCTCAAATAAAAATCATAATGCTTTAATAATAGTTAATATTTATAGAGTATTTACTATGTCCCAGGCATTGTGCTAAATACTTCATATGTGTTATCTCATTTAATCCTAATAACAACTCTTTGAGGTAAGAAATACGTTATATATGAAGAAACTGAATGCTAGAGCAAATAAGCATCTTCCTCAAAGCCTGAATGTTTGTAAATGGTGGGATCAGGATTTGAATCCAGATCTTTCTGGCTCCTGTGTCTACACTTTTAACCACACTACTAATATTGCTGTTGAAACAGTTTTGGCTGTGTTCTTTTATTCTTTTATCAATTAGATCCCTTATTAGAGAGTGACATAATAAAGTTGAAAATTTTAATGACAAGTTTTTCGATTTACATTGCCAAATAATATTTTTGCCTGTGTCTCTCTAATACTCCGATAAATCTTCATTTTAAATTTGAATACTATTTCACATATCAGAGTTTCATGTTCTCACATAGAACAAATTATCGACCTTATGGATGATATCAATTGTTTAATTTATTCAATTTGTATTCTGCTTTTTTTCTTTTTCTGTTTGAGCTCACTTTTATTGCTTCAGTTCTGTTTCTGGTGCCATTTTCTATTTTCTGCTCTTAGTGGCCTAAGATTTGATCTGTTTATCATTCTTCATTGTAGTTCCTTTAACTGCCATACTTTTATTAGGTGCCTGTGTCAGTTAGTGTTGTAAACCTCAAAGACTTTTTGTTAACAAGAGATTTAAGATTGCTACCTGAAAATAGTATTTATGTGCTGTTAGTAGGGTAGTATGGAATGAAAATAAAATTCTAAGAAATTTAACTTTTAAGGAAATGGCTTAATCCTTTTGTTAACCTGGAACAAGTATAGTTGACACTACTATTAATAACAAGTGGTGCCATTCACTGTTATTCCACATGTGCCAAGTGGCTTATGTGGAATATTCTATCAAAGTTGCTGTTACCCTAGGGTTTCTCTTTTTCCTATGGTTCTGTTCTCATTTGTGATATAACAGCAGCTTCATCGCAAAAGAAGAACCACATAAACCAGGAATGATTTAAACAAATCGGAGAGAGAAAGAAGGAAGAAAGAGAGAAGGATCCATTTTGTGAGCGGACGGCCAGCTGACTAGAGATAACTGTACACTTCTTTCCTTTCTAGCCCTTTCCAAATTCATGAGGGAACCTGAACCCTTGGGGCCATAGAGACTAGGTTTGGGCTAATCCAGATCTTCTAATGTCTATGAACTTTTGAGACAGCTTTAGGCTAGCCCTGACATCATTTTGCAGCAGGAATTTTCTAGAATACATTCAGATTTTTGGGGGGGATTCTTGTGTGCCTATTAAACCACATAGAATGTATGTAGTATGCTTTTCTTAAGGCATGTTTGTTAGAGCATGTATAAGACATGATGAAAGCAGATGCTATAAAAAAGTGGGGACACTCAGTGGGAGATATGTTTGGGAAAAATGATTAAACAAAGTTAAACAGTTGTTTTTCTGGAAGAATATCACAGAACTTTGAATATACCACTTTGCAAGGGAATCTCTAAGAGACAGTTTAGTGAGTGCTATGGTCTAAATGTATGTCTGCCCCAAATTCATATATTGAAATCCTAATCCCCAAATTGATGGTATTAAGAGATGGGGCCTTTTGGGAGGAAAGTAGGTGATTAGGGCTCTGCTGTCATTCATGAGATGAGTGCCCTTATATAATAAAAGAGGTCCCAGAGAGCTGCCTTGCCCCTTCTACCACGTAAGGATGCAGCAAGAAGGCACCATCTATGAATCAGGAAACACCCTTAACTGACACCAAATCTGCCTGTGGCTTGATCTTGGACTTCCCAGCTTCCAGAATTGTGAGAAATAAATTTCTGTTGTTATAAGCTACCCAGTTTATGGTATTTTATTAAAGCAGCCCAAACAGACTGAGAATGTGCTTTTCTGATATTTGACCACCAAAACCTTCTTGAGAAAGCAGCAACAGAGATGACTATTCCTAGGAATACTTTGTGGAAAAGAAATGTTATTGTAGAAGTAGATATTTGAGTGGCTCCAACCTACATGGGTACAAAATGTCACATTTATTCCTTCTGCTAGTATAAATTCTTAATAAATATTTTCCACATATTTCTGGTGGGAGTGTAATTTTTACAACAAATTAGAAAACAAATTGACTATGTATAAAGAACTATTAAAATATTCTACCCTTTGACCCTGTAATTCCACCTTGGAAAATATATCCTAAAGAAAGAATCTAAAATCTCTATTTTAGATTATATAGGATTTTTTTTTTTAGTGTAGCATTTGAAACAACATATTTGGTATTAAAAACAACTTAAATGCCCAAGGAAAAGTAAAAAATTTATACTATGTTAAATGTGAATTATAATGTAGTCTTTTAAAATGATGATTATAAAGACTGTGACAATATGAAAATCTTTAGAAGTCAATAGAAAGCAAGGTATAAAATTACATACACACGATGAATTTGTAAATGACAAAAGAAGCAAATGAAAATTTTATAGAAAATACACAAAATGCTAATAGTAATTATGGTTTTTTTAGGCTGATAGGTTTATGCATTTTTTTCCTTCTATTTTCTAATGTTTTTAAATCTTCTTTTTGTATTATAACTTTGGGCTCTGAATGAGCCATATTTTTAAGTTTGCTTATGATAAACAAGGGTCGTCCTTTTTACCCAATGTAGGCAGCCTTCTTCCGAGGGGTAAGGGAATTCCTTCAAATAGCCAAGGATGCTCCCACCCGGGCTTTCACTTGTAGAATGGGGAGATTTTCTTGTGAAGTTTCAAATATTTGTGAAGTCTAAATACATGGACCATAGCACTCTGCTTTTTGCACTCTCCATGAGTGATCAGGTAATAAAATGCAAAATGGAGAAAGGCTGACAGAAACATTTCTGCTTTAATTTATTTACATGAGCTCTTTTTTTAAAACCTCACATATGAGCTCTTCAGTGTCTAGAGATATTTCACACAGAATTTTTAACATCTTATTGTTGAAATGAAAGGGGAAAAATCAATGGTAAACATCGTGTAGATAGAATGCATCTGATTTCAATTTGCACCAAATTGTTAGTTATTAAATCCATTGTGAAGCTTTCTACCACTTGCGCAAATTTCTCAAACTCTTGGCTGCTAAACAAGTGCCTCTGAGCTTTCTGATATTTATTGAAAACTTTTTTCCATAGTACATGGCTTGTTATTTAAAGACGCACCAGAGAAGTAGTTTTCAAATATATATCCACATTCAATTTGACATTAGAAAGTTGTCTTTATTGGTTTGAGTTTTGAAATAGTAAAATAATAGGAATGAATCATTTTGTAGTAACACAAGGTTCTCTTTCTCTTGGCTTGTAGCTCTGGGAATATTGGCTCATATAGATCCTTCTCACTCTTCAAAAGAAAATTGAGATGTGACTTATGAATGTACTGTGGATATACATTTTCCCTCTGTTCATATGAAACTCTCTTCAGCAATTTTAAAGTGACCTTGACTGTATTTTATAATTCTGGAATATCCTTGGGGAATATTTAAAGATAGAAAAAATTCAATGGTATGTACCTCCCTAGAAATGGGGTACACTCAGATATGGTGTAGAATATGTTCAACTGCAAATAACCAAGAGATTCTTAACCAATTAGCAGTTTATTTATCTCCCATTACAAGCAGTCTGGGGGAAGACATGTAGGGCTGGCAAAGTGGCTCAAGAACTCCTCCAAGTGCCCAGGCTCTTTTAACATTGTCACTCCAGCATCCATAAAATGTTCACTTTCATTGCATACTTTTCATCTACGGTTTCAAAATGGCTTTTGCACCTACACACGTTACATCTACATCTATGAATGATGACACAGGAAATAGGATGGGCCAATGCCTATATTAGGAAATATCCCCAGAAATCCTCTGCAGACTCCTGTTTACATTCCATAAGCTGCCACTGTGTCACGTGGCCACTGCTAGCTGCAAGAAATCTTTCAGGCCTCTATAGAATAAAAAAGCATACAGGAGTTAGAAATGAGTATCAAGTGATCCTGTTTCCAGTAACTGCCACATACCTCTCTAGAATACAACTTAGAGCCATCAAATCATCACAAACATTTTTTTTCCCCAAACAAAAGTAGATGTTTCAATGGTCAGACACTTAAAGTTGCAAACGTTCCTCTCATCCATCAAGCATGTTGCCCAGTTCACACCAGTGTTGTTGCAGGGACAGGAGGCAGCCAGAACAAAGAAATTGCTACCAGCTCCAACAGGGAACACTCATAGTTAGTAAACCAAAACCAAAGGATAAGAAATAAATATTAGGAGAATAATCCGATAGAACTGTTCAAGACATGGGGTAGACTGGGTTCATTTAAAATAGACATAAGAAGTTTCTTATGTTACAATAGAGTACCCTAAGTGAGCATAACAATGGCCACTGAATTTTCAAGAAGAGGTAAATTATATTCAGCACTTTTTTCCTAATAAGGAGGAGATGGCAGAAAGATTTATCTTCTAGGTTTTCATGGTTGAAAATGTGACATTATGTATAGAGGCAAATTCCCATGGGCTATCTGGGAAACTTCACTAACTAGAGAAAAGTTTTCAAGACTTTTGTATCTTACAGGTCTCCACCTTTTATTTTTTAATGAAGAAACATGTGAATGTGTCAGGTTGGCAGTCTATTCTCAGTTCTTGGTGTGCTTTTGGCCAAAGAATGATCAGACACACCAATAACAAGGCCAGCACCAAATGAAGTTTATTGAGGAAGACCAAGATAGGTTTACAGAGCAAGAGCAAGATACAATCACCCTGTTGTAACAAGAGGCCCTGGTTATGGTCTGGGGTCCTGTTTTATATTCTCTGGATTGAGCCCTCCTCGTGTGGTTCAAACGTCACCATTGAACCACTTTGATGGGCAGTTAATGTCATGATAATTAATCTTAGGTTACTCTAGGTTACTTTCCAGATCCTGTTGTGCCTGGGTTGTCTGGCCCTTGGGCTGGGGAATTCCCTGCATTCTTTTGCAGATTGGCAGGGTGGTCCTTCTTCCCCCAGGTGTGGCAATTGCTCGGGGCAGGATCAAGGTGGGGCAGCGTGTAGGCAGGGCTCCCACCTTTGTCCTTCTTCCCCAGGTGTGGCAATTGCTCAAGGCAGCACCAAGGCATAGTGCCCACTTTTGTCCCTAGGAGAGCAGAGGGAGGTCCCTCACTATCCACCTAACAAATGTATTAGGGGGGGAAAAATCCACCTATGATTGCCATCATTTTATATGGAAGGTCATTTTCATAGCAAAATAAGAAACCATGCAATCTTAGAATAAAAAAAAAATCCTTAAGGAAAAGTTAAAGTTTATGAAAAAAAAATCATATGTTTTCTTTTCTTTTTTTTCATTTTGGTGCAAATGAATGAAAAACCTTGGTCACAGATCAGGGATGGATGTTTAGGGACTTCTGTGAAGGATTTTGAATATCTGGGATTTGCTCGTTTTTCTCATCTTTTACAAGCATATATGCCATTTATATTTGTATGGTAACTGTTATGTGTTACCAGCCTGCCAGTCACATACATGCTATGATTTGTTGTGTGTGGCAAATTATTTCTCTTCCATTGTCTGAAATAATTCTCTTGCTTTTGGATTAAGGCTAGGATGGCAAACACCATACATGTGCCATCATTGACCCCATCCTATGCCAATAGCAAACTTCCTATTCACAGTAATTTTTACTGCTAAAACTAGAAATGATACCAGATCCTGTCTCAACACAATGTTTAGGAAGCTACATCCAATCTATCAGAGCTGGCACATAAAACTCCTCTTTATGAATTAGGTATTATACCCAGAAGGGCTTTGTAAAAATGTACTAGTAATATGAAAGGGGAAACTTATTGACACATCAGTTCACCTGTGAGATGGCAAGGAGAAAGTAACAGCGGAATAAAATAGAAATCAATTATGTTTTAAATGCGGTGCGAGGAAAGGGCTGGGAATGGCAGAGAGCCTACCAAAGAGCAAGATGAAGGCAACCTCTGAGTGGAGGTGAGAATACTATCAAATGCACTGGCTTTGAGCTCACTCATCTCCCCTGCTCAAATACTCCCAGTGGCTTCTCACGTGCTTATCATATTTACTGGCACCTCCTCAGCCTGGATTTCCACCAAATATCCTGCACAAACTCCAGCAACTCTGTCATGGATCCCAGACATTGATCCATTTGCATCTCTGGGCTTTGATATGACTGTTCTTAAGCCTGCATGCTTAAGTATTCCAGGTAATTGCTTATAAATAAAACGAATACAAGAATATCATGGAAATACATCTCTCAAACATTATCTCTTCCATGAGTTCTTTCCAGAAATATTTTCTTGTTTTTTCCTCCCTCCTAGATAAGATAAGGGATTCAATTTACTGAAGAAGCAAAAGAAATATGTGGTAAAGCAACCTTTCCTTTGCTTCCCTAAGGAGCATTCTCAGGATTAGAACTAACCACTGTGTTAAATAGAACAACTTGGAAGTTTTTAGACTGTGATGGGACAGAGTCTAAAATACATATTTATTGCAATTATAATTTTACTTTTAAAAAATCCATTTAAGTTTAAAAAAAAGTAATATAGGGAACATTAGGGACATGAAAAATAGTCACTCATAATCCCACCATACTAATACAAATACTTTGTCATTTTGGTGCATTTCCTTCCAGACTCTTTTTTTTTTTGGAGGGGGGAGTTCTACAAATTGTTATATATCTGTATTTTACTCATTCAGCAAATAATTATTGCATGAGTTCTATATGCTAAGCATACTATGCTAGACAACCATAAAAACACAGATTTGTTTTCATGTAATGTGATTTTACATTTATATACATGCATATGTATGGCTTCATGGTTTTTGAAACCTCATTCAACATTAATGTGCTCAAATGTATATAATATTAGTGGCTATTTATGGTATTATTCATTTTTCAGTAAATGAAAAGCATATATATTTCCTATAGCATTTAATTCATATAGATGTATTTTTTCCCAAAAATAGATACCTATGTGTACTTCTACCAGCAATACCTGAAAAAGTGAACAAGGCTTCATTGTACATTATCTTTTATTTTAAAATGTCATATTTTATAGGTTAAAACCATGCTACACCAATGTTGTATTAATTTTCTTTTGTTTGATTTCCGAGGATGATGTTTTTTAAAATGTTTATTAAAGTGGAGAATTGCCAACTTTTGTGAATTTGGATTGTCCCTTTATAGAATTTCCTAATTTATTTAGTGATTTATTTAGTAACAATTGTATTCTCTTTACTAAGGATGGTAATCTGTTATTTTGATGTATTTACAAAATTACAGTTAATTCTTTCATTTTATCTGTTTTTATGAGCACAATGTCATTGATTATTTTCTTTATGATTTTTCTCTTACTTCTACAGTAATTGTAAAAACTCTTCCCCTCTTCAGAGATTTGATGAATATCCAATTCTAGTTTTTTAATAGTTTGTTTTAAAAAATATTTAACTATAATCCACCAGAATCTGTTTTGGTAAATGATGTGAGGTGAGGCTCTAAATGGGTTTTTCCTCAAGATTACTAATCATTTATTCAAACATAATTTATTGAATAATTTATCACTCCTTTGTGATTTATAATGCTCTATTTATGATTTAAATTTTACAGAGAACTACACTCTCTCTGGTCCAAAGAATTACTTTAAGTTTAAATTCTAAAAATTAAAATACTTTTTTAAAACTGCAAAATATTGTGATATTCATGTCTAATTCTGGGTACACATGGCAGACACTTTGAAATAGCTCTGTGAGGGGAGAAAAATATTGAAATCACTATTGTAGCACCAAGTGCAGAGTATACTTAAAATGTTTTCTTTGCAGACAGACCTTTTAGGCCAGCATACAAATGACAGATTAGCTTTGGTTGTGTAGGATTGTTTTCAGCAACATTAAGAAATCATATTATAAGCATGGATATTTTGCACAAATATTTAGCTAAAAGGGTGTTAATAGTAGCATTATTGATAATTTGAAAAATAGAAATAAACTAAACTCTGTAAACATGAAACTGTCTGTTTAAATCATGGTATCTTCTAACAATTATTAAAACTGATTGTAGAATGGCCATAACCTGGAAAATATTTGTGGAATATTATTACATTAAAAAAATTAAGTAGTTCATAAAAGAGAATGTGCAGTTGGATCCCATATTGGTAAAACTGTATATATATAGTATTATATACTCAAATATTATTTTCTTTGCTATGTAAATCAGAGAGAAAAATAGTTGAAAGATCTCCAACACAACATTTTGAAGATTACCTGATTATCTTCATGTAAATATAGTACATGTCTGCATAAACACACTGGAATTAAGCAGCTATCTGCACTGGTTCTTTTCTTGATTCTCTCTGATTTCTTACTATAAATAGACAATTGGCATTAGGTGAAATTACTTTGAGGAGGTTGGATCAACAGCATAAAAACCCCAGATTTCACTTTCTTAGAATACTAGGTTTTTGTTCAGATAGGAAAAACTGGGGCACCAAATGCTACTCCCCTGTATTTCTTAGCCTGTGCCATTAACAAAATTTAGTGATAAAATTCTAGGAAGCACTCGGTATCCTCTTGAATACACCCCAAAACATCATATCATTAATTTCTAAACTCCGCAGAAGAAAGGGAAAATGTGCACCCTAATAACTAAAATCTCAGGGTGAATGGTTATCTTGAAGTATCCATGAAAAATTCTTTTGTTGCCTTTTTTACCTTGTTCTTATGTACCTCATGGCTCCTGTCTGGGGAGTTATGTATCAACTGATGGCAACAAGACCAAACCACTCAGTATCATTTGTTTGGCCTCCTTTGAAAATTCTGTCCTTATAAAAATTGTGTACTGAGTGTTGTTTACTAGTTTGGTTATTTTGGGTTTGCTGACCATTAGAGACATTGATAGTATTCTATTATGCCAGATAAAATTCTACGTCCTGCTCTTACAGCAAAGTATTTTAAAAGAGTGTGTTAAATGTGCAAAGAAAAGAAAAGAAAAGGCTAGGCTCTGGAGTCCTCTAGAAACACTGAATTTTCCCACAGAAAGAGCCCTTCTGCAGGTGAAGACGAGAATGCGTATTTTATTTGGGGCATGTAAGAAATCTTTTTGCCTATGGACTAATACAAGGCATGACTGAAAAGTAATTAGGGAAATCCCACAAGCCACATGGGACAATCAGTTTCAGCGCTTTATAGTCACATTAAATATCCCCCTGATTTCATGCTGTGCCAATCTCAGAAAAGGTCACTGGAATAGGAAACAATAATTGAAGCTTTGAATTCAGTGCCAAATAGTGATATTAATATCTTCTTTGTTAACATTATAGGTAAGGGTGATGGTTGGGGGCAAAGCTTACTTTTTTGTGAAGTGTATGGAAGACTGTTATGAAAGGAAGGGCTATTGTGGTAACGATGGAAAGGGAAAACCAATGAAATGTATAGTGCTTCATTTTAAGTGTTGGATTTGTGTAAAGGTGATATTAAAAGTATTTAATATCTCATACAACACAGACAATCCACAAATTCAGAGTAGATGCCAGAGCTGCCAGGATCCTGGAGGCCCACTGCCCCCAGGCATTAATAATTTATTTTCTGGACTGGGAGAGGTCTGAGAAGCCCTGTGGAAGGGGTAAGAGCAGTTTAGGGGGTGGAAGGTACTCAGGGATCTCAGGACAGAGACTATTTTCCTACCAGTATGGAAATACACCAATATTTTAATAACTGGAATGCGTATCAGAAGCTAAAGTTCTTTCAGGGTACTTATTTGGAGAGTTTTACCCAAGATTTCAGATTCCCAAGTATTGTTCAGAGCTTAGAATCCAAATGTTTCCAATTTTAAGAGATTTCTTCTAGGAGTTTCCTGCTATCCCTTTCCTTTGAATTCAATGGTGCTGTCCTTTTGGCTGACCTTGGTTGTTCAGGCTTCCCAGCTCAAGTCCTAAGAAAGGCAATTTTGATTAACCTGTCAAAATTATCAGCAAGATCATTTTCTGTGTGTCTTCTGATGGAAACAATCGTCAAGATAGAGACCCTGTCCTAGGACTGCTGGTCTCCTTTGAAGCACTCCTCTGAGGCTGCTGGCCTGTGTCCACAGCCATGTATCAGTGTTTCTTTTTAACTCACTGAGCAGCTCAAATGGTCACTGGGCCTAAACATCTGGGCCTGACTTGGAGGAAATACAACCCATCACAGGCACCTTTTAAAACTATCAGTTAAAGGTGTCAAAGTACACATTTTTTCCATGGACAGAAAACTCCACTTGCCCTGGGAAGATACTTTTTGTCATTCCTAAAACTCATTCATGGCTTGACTTGCATTTGCATTTTAACACATCTGCCCTTATTTGGTATTTGGAGTTCCATCTCAATTTACAAAGTAAGTTTTCTCTTATTCTTCCTCCTGCCTCAGTCCCCTGAGTAGATGGGACTACAGGCACATGTAACTGCACCCAGCTCTTCTTTCTTTTATTTCTTGTTGCAGAGTTTAACTTTAAGTCACCCTAAATACATCTTAATGATTTTTTTGGTCAGTAAAAGATTATTTTTAATCAAATGGAAAGAATCTTCTATTTTTAAATCTTTTTTCCCCATGCTAATCTTTTTTCCTCCCCTTACATAAAATACCTGTAACTTTGTCGGGTGGAAGAAGGAGAATAGATCCCCAGGTGAGATAATTTACGAACTGATGATTTCATAAAAAGAAAAAGAAAGGCAGCACAAATACAAAAAAGGTGGAGATGAGAAATTTTGCTAAAATTAGTGCAGGGAAATGCAAATTATCATGAGAAAAATCATAGCAGAAAGGTTTCTGATAGATTGATGGGGTCTCTTTTTAATTCAGATTTTAGTCCTCCTATTACTTACCTTCCTGGGGTTTAAAACTTCAAAAATAAGCAAAGAATAGGAATCATTTTCCAAAAGCTTTCATAAATGTGACATTGATTCATTGATATACAGCCCATTAGCCTAGAGTATCATCTCTTCATCTGTCATTTCAATTATCTCCTGATTTTCCCAGGGCACTTGATAAATGGGAGACCATTTACATTTGGTACATTAATAACCTTGGTAAATTTGGAAAATGCACCCCCCTGTTACATGTATATATTTTTTCATATCTACCTACTAATTCATCATGTGTGCTAAGGGATAGAGTGACATCCATGCAACTCTATTACGTGGAGATAATTTAAAAATAAAATTCTGAAAATGTGGGTTTTTCACAATGATATTATGCTCTTATGTCTGTAACAATAAGTAATTGTGTAAGGGTTAAAAGATACCTATAGAAAACGAGGCAGAAGGGCATTATTCAAAATAAATAAATATGGGCCTTTTTGGTTTTCATTCTTTTTAGAGTCCATTCCCCAAAGTCTTTCTTATATGAGATGGTTGAAAAATAAGGTTTTGTTTTTTGTTTCAGTGGTGATGTTATTTTCTTATTATCCTTTTTTTTTGTTTACCATGGTGAGTTGAAAAGTAATTTTCTTCTAAAATCTTTTGTTGTCTTACCCCCAAATGTACAAAAAACAAAGGCAACATTATGTATACACACACATATATATGTGTGTGTTGTGTGTGTGTGTATACACAAATACATATTATTTGCAGTCATTTCTTCTTTTAGGGAGGAGGTAGTGTGCTAGAGGACCCTACCATTACTCTAGCAGCCTCAGAGGAAGAAGAACAGATGCTCCAGAGCTATTGCCTGGTTCTCTGGAGTGTCATTTGGTCATCAAGATATTTGAATTGGAAGAAATCTGGAAGAAATAAAAGTTTACTAGGAATGAGCTGTTGGTCATCTCTAGTCCCTTTGAAGACTTAGAGAACTAGACTATTATTTACTGTTTACCAAATTTAAATTACTTATAAGCAGCTTTACTGACCACAGAATCCTATCTCTCTGCTATGGAATTCTGACTTTCAATTCTTTGTATTAGTTGAAATACATCACTTATCTTTATTGAAAAGAAATTTTTATTCCCTTAATGAAGTTATACCAAATATGAGGAATTATCTATGTTTTTGTCTCTTGTATTAATTTCCTGGTTAGTTTGGAGATGTTGTTTACCACATCTTTGATAAAATATACTTCTAAAAAAGGAGAATATATATATTCTTGTTAAAGGTGCTTTGAAATTATTATATAAATAAAAGATTTAAGCTGACCATTTTAGATGACTGGTAATTAAATCAACATTTCTGATAAATAAAACTATTGATTTTTTTCTATGAATGTGACATTTAAGTTTATATCTCAATATAAGCAAATAATTTTAACATTAAAAAAGTAGCTTACAGGTCAGTTAATTTACTACCTTCACTTCTTTATGGAAACTGAGATCTTTGAGGTAGGACTGTGGGATAATATTTATTACTAGAAAGAAATTCCTTTATGACTGTCAAAATCCAGAAGATGACAGCTAGATTTGACTTGAGGAGAACTCCTTGAGTTTCAGCTCTGCTTCCTAGCCCTTCAGGGTTACAATCTAGTCTGTTTTGACAGATGGCTCCTTCATGTGTAGGGCCTCTGAGTGTACACGTGCAGACCTGAAATGCACTAGAAAAGGTCAAATGTTCATTGCTTTGTAGCCCTTAGGGTTAAGTTTTTGGATGGCATGGATATATTTTATTTCTCTCTATATATTCTGGTACCTAATACAGTGCTTGGCACATACAAGGCATTTATTAATTTTTGACAAAAGAATAAATGAGTGAAAGAATGGATGAGTGAATCAGTGAAGATTTAGTTTTGTGCAGAGGTTACCAGAGCTATTTATAAATCATAGGGGGAGTACCCAGAACTTATGTGACAGAGTAGTCACCCCTCCTCCCATAGATATGGAAAGGTAATATTGATAGGGGGAATATGTAACAGAAGAAATGGCTTGAAAAAATGGCAAAAATATTTTATGTCTCTCTAAGACATCCTCCACTCCTTTTATAGAACTAAGACCTGCATCCCAGTCTCAGGCCAGCGGTTGGAAGGGTCAGGGGAGTGTCCTTTGTTCTTTGTGCCACAGAAGATGGGATGAATCCAGGCAGAGGTCACAAGATTGTCTTAGCCAAAGATGGGACTATGATATTAATTAGAACCTTTAAAAGCTCTGTACTTGTGCTCAGAAGCAGGACGCTGGTACTTTGAGACGGGAGTCTGCCAACCTCCTCATTTGCCTGCAAATTAATAAACTCCTCTTTCCTTCTCTTCAAACCCCTTGTCCTTGTTCTTCTGATGCATCCTCGGGGACAAGTGCTGAACTTTCAGTAACACATAGGCAATAAAGAAAAGGATACTCAGTGTTAGTAAGTGACAGAAATTAAAGGCCAAACAGAAAATTGGAAATCATGGCATTTATTTATGTGGGAAATTTTCATCTCTGTGCAAATCTACTTCTCCAGCTCCTCTCTTTTTGGGCAGGGCTCACCCAAGCACCAGCCAAGTGACTAAGTTGGGAATTGGATTCTTCATTGTTAGGTCTAGACGGGTATAAGTGCTCCCTACTGAAAGTATCAGCTGAAATCTGGGTCCAAGGGGCCAGCCTAGCAAAAGAGAAAAGCTGAGGTCCAGCTACCAGAAATGAAACAGAAACACCAGAAAATAAAGGGCCAAAAGAGGGAATCCAGGCCAAGAACGCAAAACCAAGATTTTAAATCCTGTTAGACACAGGGATAATAGTAAAGCAGATTGTTAACAAGCAAGAGAAGGAAAGGGGAGGAGTCTTCAACAGTTGTCTCAAATTTCAGCCTATCATTTTATCTCAATTTTATCAACTCACTGATGATGTATGTGAACAGATCAAGCAGAGCTGAACAATGTCTACAAACTTGCTTCTTAACTGATAATCAGCCTCAAATTTCTGACTGCATGCTGGACTTTCTTCCCTGAGTGTTTCTTCAGCATATTTAACATACGAAAAATAGCTTCTCCCGTATTTATTGTGAGAAAAAATAGTCCAAGATTGGAAATGGGCAAAAGAGATTACAGGGTGTCTGGCCTTCCAGTGGCGTGCTGAGTATTGTCTAGGGAACCCTCTGGGGATTATCTAATTTTATGAGTGTGCACCTTTGATTGTCTTTCTGTTAACTAGGTTATTTTATAGCTCTGAAGGTATAGAAGTTAAGTTGTAGAAAACTGATAGCCAGGCAAATGATTCTTTCCCACAGCAATGCAAAGATATTTTATCCCATAGAGACACATTTGATTTCTGCACTATGGAAAATATGATGCAAATCATTTTATTGCCCTTTACATGATATTAACCAGTTTGGTGGTTATTAGGAAATTAATTTAAGGATTCCTGATTGCCCATGTGTATCTGTGTGTGTATGAGAGAGAGAGAGAGAGAGAGAGAGACTGGTTTCCTTGTTAATTAGTAAGTTGAATAAAATCTTTAATGTGTGTTCATTTTATATTATAAACAGGAGAGTCATGTTTTTAACTTTTTGAAAACTATACTAACATCCTTATTACTGTTAATGTCTCCACTATGCTAAACACTTGGTACCCTTGAGCTTCCTAATTCTCTGCATCTCTATTATATAATCAGTTTCCAAGTTAAATACACTTTATTTCAATCCCTTTCTCACTGTCAGTGAGCCCGTTTGAGTTACCATTATTTTGTACATAGGCCAATCCAATGACCTAATACTCTCCAAACTGCTCTTCCAAATTCATCTCCCCTACCATTACACTCGAAAATAAAAAGACAAATCTTTTCCTTTAAACCCAGGTCATTAGGATGTTCTTGGCTCAAAAACCTTGTTTGACTTCCTATTGACTAACAAATCAAGTTTCCAAATGCCAACTCCTTAACAATAGAGATCCATTAAAAAGTGGGCAAAAGACATGAACAGAAACTTTTCAAAAGAAGACAGACTAATGGCCAAGAAACATATGAAAAAATGTTTAACATCTCTAATCATCAGGGAAATGCAAATCAAAACCACAATGAGATATCACTTAACTCCAGTGAGAATGGCTTTTATCAAAAAGTCCAAAAACAACAAATGCTGGCCTGGATGCAGAGAGATAGGAACACTCATACACTGTTGGTGGGACTGCAAATTAGTATAACCTCTTTGGAAAGTAGTATGGAGATACCTTAAAGTACTAAAAGTAGAACTCCATTTGATCCAGCAATCCCACTACTGGGTGTTTACCCAAAGGATAAAAAGACTTTGTACAAAAAAGATACCTGTACTCGAATGTTTATAGCTGCACAATTCACAATTGCAAAGATGGGGAAACAACCCAAATGCCCATCAGTCCATGAGTGGATTAATAAAATGTGGTATATGTATACCATGGAGTACTACTCAGCCGTAAAAAATAATGGTGAACTAATACCTCTTGTATTAATCTGGATGGAAATGGAGATCATTGGGAATGTGTTCCCAATGATATCATCTTAACTCATTTGCTTTATCTCATAAAATACACACAAAAGCCTTAGAATACCAATACCAACATCACCACCATAGTATGATTACTCTAACAGTTCAGGATTATTTTTTGGAGATGCTTTGTCCTTCAGTTGTAATCTATTAGGAATCTATAGCCAAACTTAAGTGAAGTATCACAAGAATGGAAAAACAAACACCACATGTACTCACCATTAAATTGGAACTAATTGATCAACACTTGTGTGCACATATGGAAGTAACATTCATCAGAAATCAAGCAGGTGGGAGGGGGGAGGTGGGGATGGGTAAATTCACACCTAACGGGTACAATGCACACTATCTGGATGATGGGCACACTTATAACTTTGACTCAAATGGTACAAAAGCAATTTATGTAACCAAAACGTTTGTACCCCCGTAATATTCTGAAATAAATTAAGAAAAAAAAATAGAGATCCAAGGCACCTTCCTAGCCCTATGTTCACTGACCCCTTGGGTTAGTTTGCTAGAGCTGCCGAAAGGAGTAACACAGACTGGGTACCTAAACAACATTTATTTCCTCAGAGTTCTCTTCTGGAGGCTAGAAGCCCAAGATTTAACTGCTGACAGAATTGGTTTCTCCTTTCTTGGCTTCTCTTCTTGGTTTGTAGATGGTCATTTTCTGCCAGGGTCTTCATTTGGTCTTCCCTCTGTGTCTATCTGTGTCCAAATTTCCCTTTTTTATAAGGACACCAGTCAGACTGGATTAGGACTCACACATATAATCTCATTTTACTTTAATGATCTCTTTAAAGGTCCTATCTGTAAATACAGTCACATTCTAAGGTACTAGGGGTTAGAACTTCACCATATAAATTTTGGGGGACATAATTCAGCCTGCAACACCCATATGGAAGCAAAGAAAATGAGTGTTTGTTGAATGCTTACGGTGAGTGAAGCACTGTACTTTATGCTTTTATATAACTTAAAAAATGGTTGACTTGGTGTTTTCCTGAATATATCCCAACCCAATTTATACTTATAATATCCCACCTCCCTGGTGTCCTCCTCTCAGAGGTGATATTTTCTTATTCTGAAACCCCTATGGCACTTATTTTTCCCTTTTTATCCTTCTTTCAAAATCTATCTGATTTGATGACCATTTTGTACTTTTTTTTCAATAATAGATTATTATTCCTTAAAGACAAGGCTATCATTGACTCTTTTAGAACTCCCCTGAGGTATATACCTGTTTCCCACAATCTAGATATTTGCTAAGTTAAGAATTCAAAGGAAGAAGGGGAAAGTTTATAAAAGAAAGAAGGCAGAATGACCACGTTTTTTTGGTAGGGGTGGATGAAGCAAGAGAAAGAAGCACAAGAGATATTAGATAAGAGCCACAATTATGAAGCTCTTAAGTTAGAGGCCAATAATATATCATTTTTGGAACATAGAGGTTCTAATACTTTATCTTTTAATTGGTGATGTTCTTAGTAAATTATATTCCATTTAAGTAGTTTCATGCCTTCAAGCAATGGAGAACATTTTAATTCTGGGATCAAATGATTTTAGTATTGATCCTCATTTCCATTGCATCACATTGTTTTGAAGATCTGATTTCAGTTAGATCATTTGTCTTCCACAATCAGCTGGGGTGTGGCTTAAGGGGACAACTTATTGTGTTGCAGCAAATTTGTTCTGCAATTCAGCCAATTTGGTCTGGTTTTTGAAGCATGAAAAGATTTGAAGGTCTCAGCTAATGTGCATTACACATGTCACATTCTCTAAACTAGTTCTCAGACTTGCAAGGGCATGATCCATAACTCTTTTGACTGTCACCAGACTGTGATATTTATTGCTGTGAAAATTCCTAAGACAAATTTGTTTCTGTGGCACATTTACCATTATAACATGGAACCATAGATGTGATGGCTTCAGACATATCAGCCCTCACACTTTATTATTTTTTTCAAGTCTTAGGCTTAGGCTCCTGTGAAGTTTTTAGAAGTTTCTGTTTCTATGGATTATTTTTAAAAACAGCAAGTCATTCTTTTAATAGGGAATTTTATTACTCAAACCTGTTCTGAAGTAGTTTCATCTGATTTCTAAATTTAACAGTATGCTCTTATCTCAAAATTTCACTCACCAGCCACTTAACATGTATTTTTCTCATTATTGAAGTATTTCAGATGCTTCCCTTTTTAAAAAAATCAGGACTTAATTTAACAGCATGCACAGGGACTGTTGTATGGGAGAGTTATAATTATGATCTCTCATTAAAGTAAGGTCTTCTAAATTAAGAATGGTAGAGTTGGGTGTATGCTTCAATGTGTATGGTTCTGTGCTATGTCTGAGGAGCATGGGGATGAATAAGACATCATGCTGGCCCACAGGAAGTTTACAGTTACCTGAGGAAAATAACAAAGATAACAATAGTGGTAACAGGTGCTCAAAACAAGGAGTGACTTTCACACGAGGAACTTTGCCAATGAGATGGGAATCTCTATCAACACAAACATATAATATTAATCATAAACACGCACATAAGATTTGATTTGTAGTAGCACGCAGGTTATGAATAAGATGTAGATTACACAATAGTTCGTGAATCAAAGATGATAAGATTACAAGCAAGAGTGGTAGTGTGTGATCAGGCATTAAAGCAAGGGAACATGATTTAAAAGGGCAACAAAAGAGTGTCACAAAGGAACTAAAAAATTGTTAAAATTAACAAACTTTAATTTGACTAACACTTACTTACTAATAAAACGTGCTAAGCACTTTACTTATACAATGACTTAAGAGGCCTATTATTCATCTTTTTGTACAGATTATAAAGGAGGACAACACATATATTAGTGCATCGAGACTCATTACAATGGGACTACAGCAGAAAAGTGCACATCTTGGCACAGGAGACAATGGTACCATAGTGGAGAGTAAAGTTCAAGCCAGGTTCGATAAAGAAAGAAAAGAAGGTAGTGTGGAGTTGAGAAGTTTCCTACAAAGGAGTTTGGATTGAAAGGAAAGGAAAAGAAAAGAAAGAACAGTGTTTTATATGGGAACAAACTAAAGGATGGACATTTTTTTCATGGTGGAAGAGACAGAATGTAAGAGGAGCAGGCATTATTTATAGACATTAGGAGAGAGATGAAGGCTCCTTACAGACTCTAGGAGGACTGGGAATTTGTTGAGCCCTGCAGTGAAACGATGTGGAGCGTGCCCGGGGCCCAGCTGAAACTGGGTACCACTTTCTCTGTCCCTCAGCCCGTCAACCCCATTTTGAAATCTCTTTCCAGATAAGTTGGACATATCCAATACTCTTCCAAGGACTTTCATGTCTCTCTACCTCACTTATCGTACACCATTGTACAACCAAGTCACAGGAATATACTGTCATGTCGGTGCCCTACAACCGGAGTTCAATGTCCTAGTTCTGACACGTTCCATAGCCTAGAATGAGCGTTCCTTTGATTTACAACTTTTATCGAGTTCTTCCTGATGTATATCTTCTTACATGTTTATCAAATGTTTTCTGATATTATTTCTAGTCATCATTTATTCAACTACAAATATTAAATATCTGCTAGCGCTATGCACTGGTTTGTCAGATGCACGCAACGTGGTGCCAGAAGCACGGCACTTCTGCCGCTTGAAGAGCTCACAGTCTATGAGAAAAACAGGTAGGTGCATAACCATCTAAAATAGAAAAGAATAAGTGCTTTAATAGATGTAATATGTAAAACGATTATGCAAACCAATATAGTAAGTACCCTCCCTCCCTCATTTAAAGAGTTTTCTACTCAAATACTGAATCACTTTTATTTTTTCAAATGGCTGTCAAGAATAGAAACGCCCCTTCTCTTTGCTTGATGGATTTTTTCCCCCCTCTCTTTCTCTCTTTTCTCTCCTAGGTTCTTACCCTGCCAATTCTCTGCGTGGGTTCCTTTTATAGTCTGAAATCCCAGTTAAGGGACTTTCTCACTGATTATAATGACAGAGGTCTGTTTTTACAGCTGTAATCTTAAAGTTTCTTAATAATGCCATGTTTTAAACATTATTCCAAAATGCCAGAAGGTTTCAACGTGCTCAAAAAGTAAACAGCCAGTTCCTATAAAAATAAGAGAACAGTTATAATATAAAACTTTCAACAATTTGTATCAGATCATTGGCACTTCATTGAAAATCTCAAACTCTCGAGACAACATAATTTTCCCCCAAGGGGAACTAATTCACTAGACATGTGTATACATTAGAACCAGATGAAGGTGATGCAGTGAAACTAGAAAGACAATTCCTGGGCTTATTAGAAGCTGGAGACCAAGTATTTGCATGCCTACTGTCTTCTTTGGCCTTGGTAAGAATCATTTTCCCAGGAGAGCAGATTTGGGCAATTTGCATTTATGTTCATGATCACCTTTGACATCAGAGACCCTGAGGACTTGACATCACATATTATTATTATTATAAACAGAGCTGCCACACTGTTAAGCTCAAATTGCTACTTTAGTGTTAACAAGAATGGTGCCACATGGTGAGCATATGCTATTTGTGAAAGTAAATGATGTTTAAGAGTGTTTTACTTTCAAGAGGAAGTCTCCTAGCCAAATAGCTTGTATCAAAACTCTGTATATGTTCTTATTTGACCACCATAAACAATGTTTAAAGAGTCAAGGTTGTTACTTGAAAATAAATCAGGGAGCTCTGGAACATTTTGATGGATACATTCACCATAAAGCACAACAGACATTTCCCCCTATGTTTATTCTTTTAAAATGCATGTATTTCACTTCAGGGCTCCATAGATCTTTCAGATGGTATCTTAATAGAACTTCCTCAGCACAGAAGTGATTTATTTCTTTCAGTGGAGGATTTATTTAAATCTACTATTTAGAAATTTAGCATTATCATAACTGGGTGTAGAATTCCTTTACCTTGGACAGCCTTAAAAAACTCCCAAGACTAATTAGGAAATTTAAATGGTGAATAATGTGATTTCCCTAGCATTTGCTTTGTGAGTTAAACTGATGAAGATTTAATCTTCTTTTTCACAGTTTCTTTTGTCTACAAAACTAAAGATCCATTTGTATAAAAGATTTTCCTTTGCTTTGTTTTAGAAAGAGATTTGACACCTGAATGGTAGTGGTAATGGAATTCTCTGTGGGTTAAGCTTCAAGGAAGAAATATTAACACGAAATTAATGAAGTATTAACAAATAAATTGAGTTCATAATGGTAACAATTTCCCTATGTTATATGTGATAACTGTAGACTTATGTATGAGTAGTTTTGAGCATTGCATCTGATCACTCTTAGCCATCATGTATTCCTAAAAATAAGGCAATTGGGGAAAACTATAATAAATGACTTTATAGAATGAGACTGTAACCCCTCAGCTATCACAAGCCTTTCCCCCTCCTTTAAGTAATTTATTTTCTTTTATAAGACTAAAGTTCTACTGTGTGATAACCTGAAATTTGAGATTAAAAATGAATACAACTGAAATCTAACAAGGAATTTTTCTTCCCTTTTCATATTTTATATATTCTCATTCTTCATGGGAAATGGCTTCAGCATACAAGCTGCCAGGTTAATCTTGCTTAAATTTGGCTATTGACAAATAACCTCTTTGCACAAACTGATGGAGGACCATGTAAGGCAAGCAAAGGAGTTTAGATTTGATGCAGTAACAGAGGGAGAGCTATTGACAATATCAGAGCAAGAGAGTAATAAGATGCAAATGCCTTTTAAGGACAATTAGTCTGGAAACCAAGAATAAAATGGGCATGACAGATTGAAAAGATGGAGACAAAGAGACAGCATTTGTATCATGTGGAGAACCTGGCATCAACTCAGGAACTTCCTTCTTTACCTGGTATGGTTCAAAGCAAATTATAGTGGAGAAAAGCCCTTTGGGCTCACAATAAGAAGACTTTTGGTAATTTTAAGAATGTATTTGCAAGAAAATTATGGCAACAGCAGTCAGCTTGAGGGGAATTTGAAGAGGAAATTTCTGGAGATATAAAAAGATATTATAGGTATAGGGAATGAGACCTGAGGCAGGAAACAGAGAAAAATAAAAAAAGTTGCTGGAGGAAGAAGCAACAATGTTTTTTTTTGTTTTGTTTTGTTTTGTTTTGTTTTTTCCCCATAACAGTTACATAAACAACAATGTTTTTAATTTTTTAAAAGTCATGAGCAATTCACAACAACACAAGAGTAATACACAATAAAGATGAATATATGCCAACAATGATATTAGAGACTTTGGGGAGGAATTCCAATTGCTGAGAATAGAGATCCTAAAAAGTCAATTCCCCAACCAGGTAGCCCCCAACCCTGGGGAGTTAACTGTTAAATATGCAGGCATATGTTATATTTTGGGGTTCACCAAATGGTTTGATTTTGCAATGATTAATTTTGTGAATGAATTCCTATGTTTCACAAGGGCCATAGAGAAGTAAACTAGGAGATTTTGGTTTCCCTTTTCAAAGGCAGAAGGCAGCCATTTCTTAGTTTGCATAAAGAAACTGGAAGAAAAGTACAAAGGGGAAATAGAAATGTTCATTAGTATTTTCATGAGTTAAGTTTTATAGCCACAGCTGTCCCCATAAGGAAGGGAATTTACAGTATCAATGGCTAGTGAAAGGAGGGTATAGGGGAAGGGGAGAAGATTGAAGGGAAGGACACTTAGTGTATATGCAGAAGTGAGCTAATTTGCGTACATACCAGGAGCTGAATTTTATACCAATAGTTTCTCCGTAATTAATATCCTATAGATGCTTAGTTTCAGAGACATACAGGTTGACCAGCAGTTTAAAGAGTTGTAAGATGTTGGATAATGATCTCAATCCAACTTCCTCTATTTGCCCAAATAGAACTCTTCAACCATCAGCAGCAATTACTTGGATTTGAGCTTTTGGGCACCAGACAGTGGATCATGATCAATAGCAGCTCTGTCATTTGGGAGATGAGGCTCCAGGTGGAAGGTGAGAGGTCCTTCTCACTTCCCAAGCTTCAAAAAAGCAAGTGTTTTCTCCAATCTTTAGCCTGCTATGCAAATGCTGTGTGTGTGTGTGTGTGTGTGTGTGTGTAAGTGGGTACTCTAGGTCACATTTCTCTTGTTCATTTGCTCCATTTTACTAAAGATTATTTAAATTTGGATCTATGATAGGCCAAATTCTAGTTGGTTATGTTTTTGAAAGATCCTGGTCCTTAAAGAAGATGAACTAAGGATGTTGTTAATTTTTCCTTTTCTTACAGACCTTTACTCTTACTGAAATTCTTCTATTTTAAATGTCAAAATAGAATTTAGCTTATAAACAGTTTAAAGAGTTTATTTTCCCAATCTTTTCTAGTTATGGAAAAAACAAATATTTGAAAGATAAGTGTCTATCACAAATCAAAATTGATGTTTAAACACAAAAGATACATTTGCCAAATTGCTTCTTCTCTCTGATGCTCCTTTAGGGACATATGAGACAGGAAATGGAAATTCATTTTTATCTTATGCATATCTTTTTCCCTTTCTCTGAAATTCACTGGTTTCTTTCAAATTTGAACATTCCAGCTTTTATCTTTTCTGGTCATCAGCGCTAGGTTCTAAGCTCTTGTTCCCCTGACTTCTCTCCATTCCTATTTCTGTGGCAGTATAACATTTTGTTTTCTTCACTTTGTGGATTTGTTTTAGTTGCTATTGTTCCTATTGTCTTTGTGTCTACTCTGTACTTTTTGGCAAGCAAGCCAGCAAATCTCTTAACAGTTCATCGTAACCTGTCCTGCAATAACAGGATGGGTGAATGATGCTTCATTAGGTGCCTTAGACTAAGTGGGGGACAATTACCCAAGGACAGCAGGATCAGAGGAATCAGACTAATGCTGACTGGGGTAAAGAACATAAGAAACAATTGGGAGAACATTAAAAGAATATATACACACACACACATACATACAGAGCACAAAAATGTGAGTGCAATTAAAAAAATGTCATTACACTAAGTATCTAAAGACTTATTTGGTTTTGATTCTGACTTTTCTGTTACCAGCTTGGTGACCACTAGCACACAACAACTTCACTGAGCCTCATTTTCCCTTTTGGAATATCTAGGTCATAACAGCCTGCCAGGATTATGGTAAGGAAAGCATGAGTCCTTATGCAAACAGTGCTTTGAATACAATTGACTCTTAAAACCATGTTATGTTGGAACTGTGAAAGAGAACTGAAGCTGGCTAGAGAAAGGCCATAGGGAATCTAATTTTATTCTTCCTTCCTATATAGTTGAGGCTGTGCAAGGTAGCACTAGAATTGCCTTTAATTTGGTTTGAAATCTAGGTGTTATTTTTTAGGCAGAAGGACAATTTCTCTTTACTGCTTTTATTAGCCTGACCTTGCTTTCCAATCCAGGTACCCGCTTCTCCTCCACTCTTTAAATAACAGATTCTTTCAGGAAACAAAGTCTCATTTTTCTCTTACCTTGGAGATAGCCATGGTGGTGTTCTTGCCCTTGCTTGTCTTCTACATTGAATACAGCAGCTCTGCCCAATCCGTCCTCTTGGTGACCTCATGCTCAACCTGTTTTCGAGCATTCTTCCCTAGGCAAGCAATCTTCTCCAGCCCTCAGATTGTCAAGGCAGTGAAACTCTGGGTTCAAGAAAAGCTCTCAAGTTATTGAGAGAATGTTCTTCACATTTAATGGGTTGGTTCTAAAGGTGGAATAGTAAGTTTTGTCCCATTTTTCTTTTATATATACCATATTTCTGTAGCTAAAGGTGAGAATACTGAAAAACGTTAAGATAAAACTGAATGACTTAATTTTCATCCTCATGTTTAAACATCTAAGGGATACCAGTAAAGTAGGTAATAGTGGATTATTAGAGAAGACTCTTTATGCATTTCAATTGCCATGTTCCTGCATAGTGATTCATGTCAACTCTTAAATTATAAATCTTGTTTGTCCCTGTATTAATTTATCAGCTAACAAAATACGCATTTGCTGTGACAGTTAATCTCCACAGTGGCATATATTCCATCAGGCTCTTTTTCTGGGGCCCATCCTAGTGGTTTTAAGAAGCCGAGATAGGTGGCTTAAAGATTTTCACTTTGGCACAACTTTGTAAGAGCTCATTCATTCTCAGTGCTATTCCTGAAACTTTATTGTTTCTTTATTGTTAAACTTTATTGTTTGTGACTAGTACCTATCTGATTATGTTTGGTGAAACAGTATTCTTTGGGCCTCCTTAGCTTACCAAAGTCCTCTGTAAGCACCTGCTTTCCTTGGCACTCCCTCTCACCCTAATCGCTCTCTACTTTTTGCCTCCTGTCCAGTGATCTCCAAGTTAATGATTTGGCTTGATTCATTTTGAAGTGTCTCATACCTGAGGCAGTTTCCCACAAGGCAGTTAGGGGTACAAATCTAATGGGCCTCGTTTAGCTCTGTGACCCTCTGTCACCCCCTTCTGGCCACAGCCTGCAACTAAAGTTCGCCCTCCACTTTATAATCCAGGCAGCAGCCATAGTACAGGACAGTTTGCAAACTGACAGCCTGTGGGCCAAATCAGCCCAAAGAATGCCTTGTTTGGTCCAAATAGATTGTGCCAACATTTAAAGATTGAGAGATTTCATATGAAATTTACAGCTTCTCTTAACATAGCAGAAAATCTGACAATCTTAAACCAGCTTTCTTCTTGTGGACAATCTTATCCTTGCCCACCACTCGTGGTGTAGACTGGTCATTTGTGTCCAGTGCCTGCTGCACTCAAGTCTGTTGCCTGCCTTGTCCCCATAGGCATTTGAACTCCTAGCTCAGGTACAGAAGTTTATTCAAACAGATGTGGTTCATGGCATGAGGAGAGGGAGGAGACACCTAATTTCTTTTATAAATACACTAACAAAAAGGAATTGGAAATCTGTTTAGATAGAGGTTCTTAAGTACATGTATGTGAAAATGGGGTCTATTTTCTTCCCATTTGAACAACACATTTGTACCCAAATTCATTTTCTATCAAAGAGAAATTTTTCTACAATTTAAATTGTAGGATGATGGAATCCTGGATCTCTTAAGCAAACTTATCATATGGGTGAATATGTTTGCACTGTATCAGGTTGAATCTAGAAAAATTATATATAGATATTAAAGAAACTATACAAAGTACTAATGTATAAGGTGTGTGTGTGTATGTAACCTAATGATTCATGTTATTTCTCTATTTTATATACTTAAATGGAGTTCCCAGAGAAACACAGATATACACTGTCATAATGATAAATTATATTTAATTCAACTTGACCAATGATAACTCAGACACCTTTTACAAATCTATTGCAAGAACAGTTTTTTCATGTTTGTTCCTAATTCCAGTACAAACACCTAATTATAGAACAACAATAGCAAAAAAAAAAAAAATTTCTTTGGGGAAACAGCTTTATGACTAATCAGTGCAAAGCAGAAATTTCTTGCTGAGAATAATATGGTCCAGCTAAGGTTTCTGTGAGGTTTTTGTGTTTTGTTTTGTTTTGGTTTTGTACTGTGTGGGTGACCTTTTCTTCTCCCCCATCACTTCATCAGGAAATCAAAAGAGAGCCAGCTGCAAGCTAGATTCTTGTTCAAGATAACCCTGTGACCTCCTAACAGGTTACTGAATCTTCTGTGGGAGTTCAGCTGACCAAGTGACTTCTTACACTGGAGAATTTATTCATGAGCCAGCAAAGCTCTGGCTGATGTCACAGAACTTGAGAGCACTGGTGCTGTTCATGGCTTCATCTTTAGACACAGCTGTTCTATTCTGTTCCCTTTCAGGAATTCAAATGTGGGGCCGTATTTTTAAAATCAAGTATTTCAGATAAAACAGGGTCTATTTTTTCCCTGTGAGCATATGTGTATCTTTTAATCCTAATGAACTAGGGAGATTCTGAAAAGAACACTCTAATAAGGTAATAGTGAACCACCCTTTATAAAATTAATAAAGGGCCACAAGGTGGGAACTGTGGTAGGATCCTGAACTCTGCAAAGGTATAGTCACAATTAAAAAATATATATATAACCAGCCATTGTCCCCTAGTTTGCTTTCCTATAATTGCTACTCAGGGGTCACATAGCTGATGGTCATAAAGCTTCTTAACTTTCTTAATTATTCCCATGGATAACATCACCCTTGTGAAACTTAAGGCTAGTTTCTGAGATATCTTCTAGGCCCTACATTCCAGTGGATTGGATGACCCACCCAGACCAGTGGCCCATACTAAGGAACAGAATCAACTGGTCTTGTGACCCCCACCCAGGGGCTGACTCAGCATAAGAAGACAATTTCTACACCCCTATGGTCCTACTCCAAACCCAGCCAATCAGCAGCCACAATTGCCTAGCTCTTTGCCCACTAAACTATCCTTAAAAACCCTTTCTCTCAAATTCTGAGGGAGATGGATTTGAGAACTTCCTCCTGTCTCCTCGCATGGCTCCTGCAATAGTAAACTCTTTCTCTGCTGTAATCCCTGCTTAACCCCTGCTGCCTCAGTGCATTGGCCTCCTCTTGAGCAGTGGGCAATGAACCTGGTAAGGCTGTAATGAAATGGGGGCTCATCCAGGATCACCCTTGTGGGTATTTGCCCACAGTCCAGTTCAGCTCTCTTGGGCTGAGGGCCATCTCTGACATTGTTCCTACTGGTGGGATACTGTTGACCCATGGTGCTTGGACCTGTTTACAGTGGAGAAATGGTTTCTGGAACTAGAAGACATAATCCTTGGTGAGTATTCAAAACACACCCAGCATCCCCTTCCTTCTCCTGATTTTTGGCCTCTCTGGAGGCATTGTGTCTCTTTCATGGATTTTCATTGGCTTTCCCTATGTTATAGGAAGAATCTTGTCTTGGAGAGAATTCTCCCCAACTGGATAGAGAATAGGGAGTCTCTCTGGAAGAATACTCTTGAATTTTTTGTTTGACTTGTTTTGGAAGGGCTTTTGTTTGACTTATTGCTTAATTTATATATATATATATATATATATATATATATATATTTATGTGACTCCCTTTCCTCCCGGAAATAGTGTTTTCCCTTGTTTCTCCGTCTTTCTGTGTTGTTCTCTCATAAAGAGGGGCACCAGATAAAATTCCCTCATCTTGCTTTATGTCCCTGAGAGCTTGTCTTGTGACCACATGGGAGCACACCCTCTTGGTTTCCACGATTGAGGGGTACAATTGTCGGGTTGCATTCAGTGACCAGCATAAAAATGACTGGGGACCCAAGATTCTTTTGTTTCAAACATGGCAAGCTCTGGGGACTGTTTGTCATAAAAGGTCCCCTTCATAAGGGGCTTTTGTTGTCTCAAACTTTGTTGCTGTCTTAGCCTATTCCTGGGAGGATGGGGGGATCTTTGGGATTATATCTGTAGAAGCTATTGGATTAAGTCACTTTAAAATAAGTACATCATTAAAATTAATGGCCAAAAATGGATCCTTTAAATTAAAAAGACTCCTCAATTTAAAAAAAAAAATAGATTTTAGAGATATCTTATTCTAACCTTATTTGTATTTATGAAAAGATCAAACTAAAAGAAGAATACGTAACAATTTTGTGGATAGCCTTAAAAATTCTCTTGACAAAATTGAAGAGCAAATACCTGATCTAAAATAAAGATAAAAATCCTTTGAACACTACCCTTGTGGGAACACTAGCAGAAGCTGGTTTACCTTGTAGCCTAATGGTTAAAGTTCTGTGCTTTCACTTCAGTAGCCTAGGTTCAGTTCCTGGGTAGGGAGTGATCCTGTTCTGATTTGGTATTTTTGTAAACTTTGCCATTTGTTGCTTCTTTTTTCTTTCATTCACAGCTTTTGATCTCCTATATTCTGTGGGGACATACAGGGCTTTTAGACATTTATGTATAAATGATCAGCTGAGAAGCTGAGACCCTAGAAAATATGGCCGGACAAAAATGTGGGTTACACCCAGAGTTTCCTTTCTTTGAGCTGTTTTTGTGACTTTTTGGGGCTTGTAAAAACTCTTTTCCATCTCTTTGGAGACAACTTTTGCTTCCTTGGTTAAGTTATAACCTGAGTTAAGCCTTATCGGTTTCACATAGAAGGATAATTTAGTTAAAATGTTCAAAAGCAAAAATGTCAGCTCTTTGTCCCAGCTAAAGTTGGCTGCCTTTACCTTCACTCCACCCTACCCCTGCTTCTTTGTTGATCACTGAGTTTTGCCTAATCGAAGGTGGCCACCTGTTCAAACTGTTTAAATAAGGCAAATGCTGACCTGTAACCAATTCAGCTATTTCTGTATCTTGCTTTCATTTTCTGTGCCTCATTTTCCCTTTTCTGTCCCTGAATCTTATACCACACAGCAGCACTGTAGCCTCTTTGAACCTGTTTTGGTTCGGGGGCTGACTGATTCATGAATTGTTCTTTGCTCTATTAAACTGTGTTAAATTTAATTTGTCAGAAGTAGGTTCTGAAATAGAGCTCCCAGAGACCCCCAGGAGCACTGAGTGAACAAGCGAGGTACCCACCGGGTCTATTGTGCCCATTTCTCTCTTGAAGCAACTGGGGATAGTGGGTAAGTTCTCTCTTGGATCCTCCATAGATTTGTGTTTTGAGCTCTGTGACTTTGTTTGAGCAAATTTTTGATCTTAACTGGCTTGAAAGTCACAATAGAAACTGGACTGGGTCCAAGATCAGATTGGATCTGATAATGAACTGGCTTGGATCCAGTTAGAGGCCTCAGATGTCTGACTGGGTGAGCCAGAAACTGGCAGCAAATAGCAATACTACAAGGGGAGTGAACTCCAGCTTTCAGGAATTCACAGGGATTTCTGTGTTCTATCCTTTTCTTCCTTTTTCCTGCATGCTTGGGTAAGGAAAAATCATTCTCTAAATTGATCATGGAGATCTGGGTGCCAAAGCCAAGATTGAGGGTAAAGATAAGATCCTTAATTTCTGAAGAACTTAGCACCCTACTTTCTGGCTATACCTACCTACACATGTATAAGTATTAGGCCCTAGAGTAGCAAATGCTTATAGAAATGGTAAAATCTTACTAAAGGCAATTTAAAGTTATAATGAAATGTTCCAAAAGGACAACTTTAACAAGTGCATTTAAAAATGAGGGCCCTCAAATTAGTCTCATCTAGGGATGACTATTGATGTACAGAAAATTATAAAAAGATTTAAAAGTCTCTTTAGAAGAAGCAAATAAAAAGTTTAAATGACTAATTAATGAGAAAAATTAAATCTGTTAACCTTTTGGCTTAGTTACTATCCAGCCCCAAAGGCAAAAAGAAAGTTATCCTGGATAAAGTGTTTACAAAACGTAGGCCCTCAGGTAAAACAGACTTGCTTCTTTTTCAGATCTATCCATGCTGAATCCAGCTATAGAAGTGCCTTTTTTTTCCACACCTTACTCCTTAGTGGACTCCACCCTGAACTCATTAGTTTTAGCTGGAAAAGAAAGGTAGCTAAGTTAAGAAGACCACCTACCTAAAACACACCTTTCTGGCTTTTAAGTAGCTATCTTGAACCCCTTTCTAAAAGAAATTTACATCTATAAAGGAAATTTCCATTTATAAGAGTGTCTAAGAGGCAGGACTGAGTCACTAGAAACTCTTACCATTGTTCTAAATTTACATGACAAGTCTTACCTTTGTTTAGGGTACTTTTCCTGGCTCTCTTGTCTTAACTATGACTTCACATACAACGATTTTCTTGGTATGAGCAAATGATGGTACAATATTTAGGCTTAAAGTCTTAGCTCTGTGCTTTTGAGATATAAATTTTCTGCCTTGTTTCACCTAGGAGTCATCTTTTTAAAAGGCAAATTGTTGCCTAGCTAACAATTGCCTAGGGCAATAAAAAAGACAATTAAAAGATTGCTAGTCTGAATAAAATATATATATTATATATATATTTAAAAGCTAGCAAATGAAAATTCTTTATAAAAGCTATAAGATCTGCTTCTGTCTGTGTGTCTGTATGTCTACTTGTCTATGTCATATGTATGTGATATTTCACTACCAAAATATATAAAAGAGCTCTAACTAATTGGCTTAAAAAAGTAAGTGCTTAAATCAAATATTTTATCAGGAAAATAAAAACTAACTCAAAAGCCTTTTAGTTCACATGACTTTAGTAATCTTTGGTAAATAAAACTAGTTTTAAAATTGTTATTAAAGTCTAGTTGTTTTAAGGTCATAAAACTGCTGCTTCTGTAATATTTTTAATACTTGCTGGATTTGACTGTGAACTTATGTTTTTGTTTTTGGGCCTCTGGATTCTGGGATCTGGATAGGTGGCCATGGTGAGGCCAGGGGACATGTTCTCAGTGCCTAGACCAGCAGCTACAAGTCACAATCTAGCCCAAACAACCCCTTCTTCCCTGCCTCAGCTTCACCTCCTGGCTATTCTGGAAGGGATTATATAAGTTTAAGTTTATATACTTTGGCATCTTATTGTTATATGACATAGAAAACTAAATATATTTAGATGTGGATGTGCTAATAAAAATTGGGGACTGATAACAGTTCAAAGTCACTTTATCTTCCTAGGTTTTTCTAAGAATTGGCATTACGATTAAAATATGTAATTAAAACTACTAAATAGAAGAGAAATAATTCCATATGAAAAATAAGATGTTTGATAAAAAGATTATAAGAAGACATGGAAGTATAGTTTTTGTTAAAAAAGGTAATTTTGTCTAATTTACAGGTTTAAAAAATTGTTTTAAATTAAATAAATGATAATTAAAACTAAATGGATAGAAAAGTTGAAAAAAATGAGGAAGGTTATAAAAAGTTTATAAAAATATTACCTCATGATCAAATTGATAAAAATTAGATGTTGCCGCCCAACAAGGTTCATTTGCCCCCTGCCCAAGAGGAAGCCAATATGCTGAGACAGCAGTGTTTGCAGCAGAGAAAGAGTTTATTCTGCATAGTTCTAAGAGGGCAGATGGCAGAAATTTCTCAAATATGCCTCCCTGAGAATTTGGGAGGCAGGGTTTTTAAAGAAAGTTTGTCATAGGCAATTGAATCTGCTAATTGGCTGTGTTTTGGGGCAGAACCATAGGGCTGTAGAAATTGTCTTCTTTGCTGACCAGGTTCTTGGGTGGGGGACACAAGACCAGTTGAGTCAGTTCCTCAGTATGGGCCACTGGTCTGGGTGGGTCAGCCATTCCACTGGATTGCGGGACCCGGAAGATATCTCAGAAACTACCCCTAGGTTTCAAAAAGGTGATATTATCTATGGAGAAAGCTAAGAATTTTTATGACCAACAGCTATGTAGCTCCAGAGTGGCAATTATAGAGCAGTGAACAGGACAACAGTGCCTAATTATTATCATTATTTTTAGCTAGGCCCTTAGCACAGTTCTTACCTTGTACCCCTTTTCATTAATTTGTAAGGGTGGTTTCATAGATGGATTTGTTTATAAGATTTTATTAAAATTAGATTTACCATTAATAATATACTAATGCAAAAGGTAAAATTTGGTTTTCTCTTTTGAACAAGATTTTCATATGATATTAGTAGAAATAAAAGATTGTTTTTCACCTTTTGAATAGACTATAAAAAATAAGGGGCAGGGGAAGAAAGAAAGAGAGACAGATTTACTTTGCTTGTTTATTAGCTTGTTTTTTAGTTTGTCTGTAATGGCAAAACTGGGATAACGTTGCCAAGAGAAACACCGGGAGGTACATGAGGATGCAGAGAGAGCAGGTTTATTTTACGCCGGCAGGCTCAGAGGGGATTCTTCCGCCAAAGGTTTCAAAAAGGTGATATTATCTATGGAGAAAGCTAAGAATTTTTATGACCAACAGCTATGTAGCTCCAGAGTGGCAATTATAGAGCACCCAAACCTTTTGAGCACCCACGGTCAGGTGAACTTGTCTTTTACACTTCAAGAGCAAGGAGGTGGTACAGAACCGCTTATACCAGAAAGTGTACACATAAGGAATTACTGTAATTTACAAGGTAGCTGCCGCAAGGGGGAGCTGTTTACGGGAGCATGAGCTGCAGGCATTAGTCAATTTCAGTTTCTTTCTTTATAACATCAGTTTCACAAACGTTCCTGTGGGTGTGGTGACAAGAAGTCTTACAGAAGCAGATTAAGCAATTAACATAGATAGGGCTATAGCTTGTCCGTTTCAGGGTAAAAGGTTTTTAGTGAATTTCTCTTTTTCCCTCACATGTCCATATTAGGTCTTATGATTGTTTGGGAAACTGAGTCTCCTCTCTATCAAAGAGTAAGGTTTTTGCCTTTTAAAATCTTTGAATTATCAGTTTGGCTAAATGAATGACTGTAATTATATAGTTACCTGTGATCTTGTTTTATGACAACAAGTATTTTATGATAGCCAGTGTTTTAAGCCTTTGATATTTGACAGACTCTCCAAAATCAAAATTCTGAATCCCGTCTTTTTTACCTCAAACTAGCTTTTTAAATATTAGGGCCACTGAACGTCTACAAGAGACATATTAGGCTTATTTGGTATGTTAAGTATTGTCAAATGTGAAATGGTGTTTAACTTTCTGTGGGTTATATTTGTATAAACATGTTATTAATATATGTTCCAATATCATATGAGATTCCTAAAATTCTGATATGTCTTGGTGTACATTATCAGTAATAAATATGATTATGTTAAGTTTTATGCCATAAAAATAACTAACTTTCTTTGTCAATTGTCTCTTTACCCATGGCTATTCTAAGACTTTTGTCATCCATAGACAATTATTATTTTACTTTGATTCTTCTCAAGAAGTGTTTTTTTAACCTGGCTACAGTCCAAAGTTTACTTCTTCAAGGAAAGTCATGGAAAGGACTGATAAGTTGAATACAGGTTTCTTATAATTTGGAGATTATATACCATTGGACTAAAACAATACAAACTTCCAGGACTTTAATTAAAAAGCTGATGCATCCATGAGTATTGCTAACTCAACCTCAAACAGAACAGAAATTAATTACATGGGACTGAACTAATTTTTTTATGATTTTTGTTTGAAACATTGCTGATTCTTTTTGTGTTTTGTTTTCCAGAAGTCAAGAAGACTTTTTTCCTTTTTTTGAGCTATTTATAGCTTACAACAAAGTATATACTTGTATGCAAATTTTGAAACATTTATTTTTCTCTCTACTTGATTTCTCCAGAATTAGAAAACTATTTGTGAATATTCTTAATTTATGACAATACAGTTATTTACATAAGTTCACTAAGAATCTGTTTTCTTCTATAACAGGACACAATGAAAGGCACTGGTTATTTTACCAAGGCTTTGACTGGAGTGGCATATTTTCAGAGGTTCCCAGACTACATTAAGGAATTAAGTCTGACTTTACAAGGCCAATTAAAAGCCCTTTGGAAAAACCAGCCAGGTACCACATCAATAACTTTTTTTGTTTCCTGATCTGTGGTAAGTAAAAAATACCACTTTCTGGCAGGTCAGGAACCCCAAGTTACTTTGGGACCTCGTGAAAAGAGGAAGGTTTCCAATTCATACAGGTATATAAGAGCACAGATAAATCCTTGGCTTGACTCAATAGGCTTTCAAGTCTAGATTCTTGAGAATTTCTTGAGACTAGAGGATTTCTGTTCTGAGATTCCTTATGAAAAAGTTCCAGCAAAGCCAATTTTAAAAAGGAAAAGCCTATGTGGACAATAATTATTCTTACTGCGCTTTATACAAATAATCAGGCCAAGTATAATGAGACTAAAGTTTATTTTTGCAAGTAAATTGGTCCTACTATGATTTGTCTTTAATAAAAATGGGAAACTGGAAAGATAAAACGTATGGTTCAGAAAAACAAAAAAAACTGTAGTCCACCTGTTATTAGATTCTAGCCGTGTCACTGATTTTGAGTTTTTGTTATTTGCCTACAATTTGGACTGAATCCTGAATTCTTGTCTGGCTACAAGTCTCCAGATACCATTTTCAAAAAATTTTTTCCCATTTTTCTGACTTGGACTCAATGAAATCACCTGCAAGAACATCTTGGGACATACAAACTCCAGGTGGAAAAAAATCTGTCAGATTGCCCCTGCCACTTTAACAGAAGGTGCTTTGAGTTTAACATCTGGACACTTCGGCTGGATGCCCTCTAGACTCCAAGGAAGCTACTTTATGAACTATTCCAAATATTAACTCTCGTTTTTCTTCTGTTTGAAAACTTATCTGCAATGCCAGCTCCTGGAATGAGACACAGCTGTTTAACTAAACTGATGTGTTCACAGGACTAAGAGACTCACCAAAAATATATAGGATGATATATTTAGATTTTCTCCAACTGTTCTTTTTTTTTTTTCTACTCCTTAGTCCAAAGATAACAGCTTGGCTTTTGATATGTAAAACCTTTTAATTTCAAAGTGGGGAACTGAAAGAAATTAGAAATATTTTACCCCAAAATATATGTCTTTGACATATTTTGGGATAGCTGCCACAAAAGTAACACTGCAAAGCTGTCTTTTGTATGTGTGTTTGGGGGCAAATTTACATCTGTAGAGAATCTTCATTAATGCAATCAGATCTTTCCATACCTGAGCGAGAAAAGATTATCTGAACGTCTCCACTCCCTTTCCCATTGACTTAAGAGAGGGTTGCCAGAAAAATGCCAGGACACCTGGTAGCAAAGCTTGCTGGGAATACTAGTCCCTAACTACAGAGTATGTGTCAACAGAGACATGATTAAAAATCTGTCTGCAATTCTAGGACTGATCGCAGAAAAAAACTGCAAAGGGCCTTAGGACTCAACAAAGATCCTTCAACTATCTAGCCCAGGTAGTCCCAGATAATCTGGTAGTGCTAGATTTCCTGCTGGTTAAACAAGGGAGAGTCTGCGCAGTGTTAGACACTACCCGCTGTGTCTATGTAAATACCTCAGGAAAAATAGAAACCCAAATAGAAAAAGTTTCCTAACAAACTATGTGGCTACAACAGGGCTCTACTAGTGACCCCACGCCTGATTGGTTTTCGGGGTTGTTCACTTGGATTCCTCAGGACTTCAGGTCAGTTCTGCAGGAACTCCTGAAGCTAGGGCTCTCACTCCTTGTCCTAGGGCTCATTAGCTAATATCTTACAGTCTGCTGTTCACTTAAGTACCATGCAAAGACTGTAAATGAATGTACCAATGTTCTTGTCATGCAAACCTTGGGTCTGTAACCATGCACCCATACACACTTGAAGACAACTGCAAAATGGTTTCATTTTTCTTATCCTTGGCTTAACCCCAACTATGCCCCTTGTCAGAAGCCAGATCAGTCACCCGCCCTTTTCCATCTCATTAGCCCACACCTCAGGGATGAGGTAGGATGAAGCTGGGGGGGTGGGTTGTTCTGAAACTGCTCTTTATAAAATTAATAAAGGGCCACAAGGTGGGAACTGTGGTAAGAGCCTGAACTTGGCAAAGGTATAAGCATAGTTAAATTATATATATAAAACCAGCCACTATCCCCTAGTTTGCTTTCCCATAATTGCTACTCAGGAGTCACATAGCTGATGGTCATAAAGATTCTTAGCTTTCTTCATTGCTCCCATAGATAACATCACCCTTGTGAAACTTAAGGCTAGTTTCTGAGAGATCTTCTAGGCCCTACATTCCAGTGGAATGGCTGATCCCCCCAGACCAGTGGCCCATACCAGGGAACTGACTCAACTGGTCTTGTGACCTCCACCCAGGAAATGACTCAGCATAAGAAGACAATTTCTACACTCCTATAGTTCTACCCTGAAGTCAGCCAATCAGCAGACCCAATTGCCTAACCCTGTGCCCACTAAACTATCTTTAAAAACCCTTTCTCCCAAATTCTGAGGGAGATGGATTTGAGAACTTCCTCCCACCTCCTTGCATGGTACCTGCAATAGTAAACTCTTTCTCCACTGTAACCCCTGCTATCTCAGCATATGGCTTGCTCTTGAGCAGCAGGCAATGGACCTGTAAAGCTGTAACAATAGTCCTGAATACTTTGCTGAGAAAGAAATGAGATTTCAGTGGGGTGTGAGAAGGGGGTAAAAAAAATGAACAAGAAAAAAAGACTTTTGAGAATTAAAACAGGAGTGCTTTTATTTCTTTTGTATTTTCTGAGGACAGTTCTACCTGTGAATCCACAAAATGATACAAATACAAATACACCACATTTGCCTGCTGTGATGAAATTTCTCTAATTACACAACCACACTTGATATGCGGGACCAATGCATCACCTCTTTTTTTTTTCTTTTGTAATCATTGTTATATCTGTGCTCTATAATCAACGTTCATTACAGCTAATTAGACTTTCTTTGTCTGTTGTTTCTGAGATCTGACATTCCTAGAGTTCACCTACAAAATTCATTTTCAAACATCTCTGGGCTCTCGGGGGCGGGGGGGAAACAAATGAAAATTTTACAGCTGTATTATTCACAAATGGCTTTTTGAAATTTTAATGTACTATGATTTTCTTTTTTTATTGAATTTAAATGATTACACTTGGAGTAGGAAACCAAGTCCTGCTTATAATTTTGCAGGATTCTCCTATGATTTACAGGTACATTCCTGTTGGTAAAATAAGCTGGCAGTCTTCCTTGTTGCTAAAGATATTTTTGTTGCATTAGATTGTCATTAATGTTGATTTCTCTTCTAAAAGGAAAAGAATACTACAGATTTACATCATTTACCAGTTCAAAGCTTTTGTATATTCTCAGATGAAGTTTTCTTTCAGTAAATGTTTTGAATTATGCACATTTTAAATGCTAAATTACAGTGATAGAAAAGCTAGTTAAATTTTAGCTAGTCTATCACAACAAATTTAATCCACTTACTAGATGTTAATTCAAGACCATAGTTTTCCAACTCGCAGCTCTATTGTCTCATCTGGAAATTCCATCTCCTACTACCCTTTATTAAGGTGATTGTAACCTTTAAAGCTTTGATAAAAGAAATCAGACACTCATGTACCAGTGTATATCCTACCTTCTTTATTTTATGTTATCCTACCTTGTACTCACCATTGTCCTTAATTTGCATTTTCGTTGCTGCTGTTTGTGCCTGTGCTGTGAACTGAGTCATTCCCAAATAAACAAACCCATATTACTGAGCAACTATTTTGGTTCCTGCTCCTGAGAAGTTCACAGTACACTGAAAGACGTAGGTACCTGAACACATAATTAAAATAAAATCTGAAAAGGCCTATTTGAAAAGAGACAACTTCAAAGCTATGGTAAGGTTGAAAAGAGAGTGAAAAATCAGTGAGACTAGTGGGGGAAGCTTCATTAGAAGAGGTGATATTTGTCCTGAGACTTGGTGATATTAATAATAGCTACAATTTATGGAGTGACATTCTGTGTGTCAGGGACTTGTTCTAAACACTTAAGCTGTGTTAATTATTTTAAACCTCAAGAAAACCTATGAAGTGCAATATATTATACCCATTTTATAGATAAGGAAATGGAGGCACAGAAAAGTTAGGCAACTTGACCAAGGTCACTGCGGCAGATTTTATTTTCCAAAGATAGCTGTAACAATATCTCTCTTTCTACATGTACTACTCGAACCTTGCCATTACCACATTAAAAGGGGGAGTCTGATTCCTCTGCTTGAATTGATTTGGTTTGAAACTGGCATGAAGCCTACTGAATGTGACCAAAGTGACACAAAGTGACTTCCAAGGCAAGGTCAGGAAAGAAGATACAGCAACCACCTTGATCACTGGAATATTTGTGCTGGAGCTGCTGTGCTGCCAATCCCACTGCTCCGAGGCTGCCATACTTGGAGCAAGACCAAAGTAGCTCAAATGAGAGGCCATTGGGGAAGCTTGAGATTACAAACAGAGAAAGAGAGAGAGCAATGCCTGGCCAGCCCTCAGCAGCTCCAGTCCCTCACTACCTCTCCAGCTCCAGCCACTGCCTGACTACAACTGCATGGGAGATCTGGAGCCAATCCAGATGAGCCAAGCCTGTCCCAATGTCCTGACCCACGGAAACTGTAAGATAAGAAAATAATTGTTTTCAGCCACCAAATTTTAGGGTGCTTTGTACACAGCAACACTAACAGGAATAGTTACACAGCTAGTAAGTGGTAGAGCCAAAATTTGAACTCACTCTTGACTCCAAAGCCATTCTCTTACTCCTACGCCAGAAAACAAATTTTGAGAAGATTTATGGATATTCCTTTGGGTTTAAATAAAACCTCCATATTAAATGAATGTCTGCAAAAACCTCTCCTTGAAATCAATATTCTGAGGGGCAGGAAATGTTTTTGCATAGTGAGCTTTTTCTTTTATGGTTGAAAATTAAATGAAGGAAGAATAAGAGAATGTTTAATGGGCTCATAAACACATCAACTGTCACAATTGTAAAAGCTGACTGTCTAATGATTGTGTAGATATATGTTGCATCATCTAGGTAATGACTTCCAACCATATTAAAATAATATGGCAATTTAAATAGAGGGGGGAAACAGTAAATTTTTTTAATGAGGCAATAATTTCTGAATAGGCAGCTTGGCGTAGAGAAGACGGAAGCCATTTTAGAGTCAGAAATCTTGGATTTTAATGAGCTTGAATTTCAATCTCGCCTTTGGTTAGTTTACAGCAACTTGTTGAATTGCATCTCCCATGCTAGCCAGTAAGCTTACTTAGCACAAGAATGAGGGTTTATCTTCTAAAAAAAATAATGAATTTGATCCTTGGATAACTGGGGCCAGAATAAAAAAGACATTCAATAAATATTTATTAAGTGAAGAAATGACTACAATCTCCTAGAGCCTCCATTTTCTTATTTCTAAAACGTAAATCAATAGTTAAGTTTGCAATCCAGAGATTATCGACACTGTCATACATTGGACCAGGAAATTTTCTGGGTCATAAAAGGTCTTGCACTTCATAAATAAATGAATAGCTACATTTAAAATTTATCTCCTTGATATTTTGGAGGACAGATCAATGTTATGTGTAAAACAAACATTATTAGCACTAATGTGACATCTGTTCCTACCATTGTCCTGTAATGATGCATGAATGAAGGAGGATTTGAGAATTCAGCTAAAAGACAGATTTAGGATATCTCATTTTACTTCAGAGGCTCATGTGATTTCTTCATACTCTTTTGGGATAGAAGTTTCTCAACCATGACTATCATGATTCAGAAAGTTATGTTCTACCATTATTAATAATAAGGCCTACTCTACCTCCCTGATTTGTGAAGTTCAACTGAAACCCTGAATGTGAAAATATGATGCAAATGTTAATTATGTGAAACAATATATAAGTATAATTACAATTATTAAACATGACTAATTTGTGTTGTTGATAATGTAAGGAAAATATAGACCACAGTGGCAAGTTGGTTTTATTTACCTGTTATTTTTCTGTTAGTTGTGTTGTAGACTTGTGCCTGTGACTTTTTGCCTTCATGGAGAAGAGCTGAGAATTCAGTAAGACTGTGTATTTTTCAAACTTTCAACCTTATACCACATCACACAATGTACTTATTTTTTGGAGTTATTCGATGAGAATGATTTATAAACTGCATAGAGAATTTCAGTTAAAGGCAATTTTCCTTGGAAGTTTTCCTTACTGTAAATAAGATAAAAAGAAAGCAAAAAGAAGAGTAAGAGAACAAATGTAACTGACATTTGGGAAATAATGATAATAGTGTTAATAAGTTACATTTATTTAGCCCTTACTGTGATGCTGCTCATTTGACATGTAATAATTCATTTAATCTTCACAACAACCAATGGGGTAGATATGATTGCTATTACCTTCATTTTACAGATGATGAAATTGTAAAGGAGAATAGAGAGGATAAGAGAATTATTCAAGTAAATAAAAAATCTGAGATTCAGATTCAATAAAAACCCCGTAGCCTTCACCATGTCACTATAGTTAGTATGTGATTATTAATTTCAATTGAAAATTTCAGTTAAATATAACTTTTTAAATACCCTAAATATTTTAAATACATCCTAATTATTAACAGATAAGGACTACAGTAAGAAGGTGTATAATTTAAGTTATTTAATTTACTGACTTATTACAAGTTTAGTGAGCTATGACATAAACTTAAAGTCAACATAACTTTAGTTTCAGTACTTTTACCACCCTTTGAAAAATTCTTAAAAATAAATGTATCTCTAGAAATGTAGGCTGCATTACATGGATGCATTATATAATGGGTCTGTTTTAAATGCTCTGGTTTCACTTATTTAAAGTAGCCATAGTATAAGACTTTTTCTACCAAAATGTAACTTGTTTGTTTTTCTACAATTCCCTTTAATAGATGAATTTCTGCTGAATCTTTAAAAAAAGTCCTCTAGTATAAATATGAAGGAAAAAAATTAAGCATTTGTATTTAGTACCTGAGAGTGCACTTATGTTGGGTTTCAAAATTTACAAGCCATTTTCATAGGTATTATCATATTTGTACTTCCCAATATTTCTATGAAGTATGATCATAGTCTTTTTTAAATGAGTAAGAAGAGGCTCACAAATGTGAAGTGAATTGCACAGTATCTCACAGAATTGGTAGAACTAGGATTCAAACCTAGGTCTTCAGAGTCTGAAGTTCTATATTCTGTTGTCTGATAGCTACAATTGTTCATTCCTCCTTTCTTTGTCTCCACCACCAATAATGAAAAAAGGAACTTGGTAGGCCCTTAGAAGACTTATAAAGGTCAATATTTTTGTTTTGGGGTTTTCAATTTGTTCCCTAGTGACTAGGAATAGAATAAATTACTTAGGTCTTGAAATGGAACCACATTACATCAATTTAAGGAAAATCCTAGGATTAAAACCAGGTATAGAAGTTATTCCATTGGCATTATCTAAATTCTTTGGAACAGGTATAACTTTAATATACTTCATGTATAATTCTATAATTTTAACAATGAGGTTATAAAGACCCAGAACATTGTTAAATGCATTTCCCAATTATCTGGGGACATGTATGAATTTTCCAGAGATACTGATTAATACCATAGCCTACTTTAACCTATAGAGAATTACATTAAGCCTGGGACCTAAAAAGAAATTAGCTGCTCTGCTGCAAAAGCTAATTGCAATAAGAAGCTTAGGTCATCATTTCATGAAGCCCATTGATTTGAAAATGACTATGACACATAAGATGTATGTATAATTTTTGAGTAATTTTCACAAAGCAAACACACATTCTTTTAAAAACAAAGCAAAAATACACACACTAAATTGGGTCAAATATATTTGGTTTGAGGAAGGATGTGAATTAAATTCAAACACTTCTCATTTTGCTTCTTTATGTTTTGTCACCTCTGTTCAGTTTATTTGCCACATTCCTGAAAGCAGAATAAGCCATCACTAAATCTGTACAACCCCAGACTAAATGGATCACATGACTTAAGATAGAAGCCTGTTTCAAGAAAATGATCAGATATAAGGAGCCCAAATCCAGAAATTTTGTTTAAAGGTAGAAATTAATAGCTTATTTGTGTAGCTAATTTAACAGACCTTTTATGTGTTTGCAGTTCTATTGTATTTCTTTGTCCTACAAGTAGAAATGCAACACTGCTCTGACAAACATCATATTTAATTCTTGAAGAGAGTGCAGTATGCCATTACAGATAGATTGATAGCCTTGATGATATCACTGAACTTTTGTCATGCCTAACCTGGAAGACTTGCTATATGTCAGAGAATTTTTGTCATTCATCTTTGCTTTTGAAAGGCCAAATTTATTTGCAACCTTGAATGATATTAGACACATGAAACAGCCTAAAATCTATCATGCAGTGAGTATCTTATAAAACTGCAATTTAAAATCCTAAGTATTGACCTGATTTTCAGAACCATCTTCAAAGCCAATGACTTCAAATTTTTTACTTATGAATACTGATTTTCAGTTGATAACAACAACTTTATATTTTCATTTTTTTTCCTGAGTGCATCAAATGTGCACCATGTCTTCTTATCTTTTTGAAAAAGTAGAAAACAACAGAATTAGAAATGCATGTATATGTCTTTTATTTATTAATGTCAACATGTAACTGACCAGTGAACAAGAACTAGTAATGGACTCTATCCTTTGGTTGGATTATTCAGCCAATTTTCAAATAATCTCAGATTGTACTTAAATACAGCAGAATTGCATGACAATAGTGCTATGACAGGAAAAGCAAGACTGTTTTTGAGCTTTCTGTGTTTTAGAGCAAGAAATGTGGCATATGTTACTATGAATTTGTAATTCTATCTCTATTAAAATTGAATTTATGTTCAATACAAATTAAATAAGAAAGCAATTGAGTGCCTTCTATGAACTAGATTTGAATTTTCAAGTATGTGATAATAATAGCTAATATTTACCTAATAATAATAACAGCTAATATTTATAGAGTTTGTGCTAGAAACTGTGCCAAACTTCTAAAATATATTATATAATTTGATTCTCACAAGAGCCTTATAAAGTATTTTCTTTTTCCTTATTATATAGATGACAAAATTGAGATTTATGAAGTTGGAGACAAACATTTGATAGAAAAGTTTAATTTATGCTCATTTGTACCCTGGTAGATCAAGACCTAAGTCAGATAAGAGCCATTATATTTGGAATTTTTGTCTACCTAGGGATATTGCCTGCCCGTTAAATTTAATTGTCCTTAAAGTGTTTCTACTTTAGCCTTGACAGGAGATTCCTGGTATAGACAGTGTGGCATCCTTTCCTTTATTCAAATCTTCTATGTGTAAGTGTAGGTGGGGTTTTCAGGGGAATATATTGTCTCTTATATAACTTCCACTAAGGGTATTCTAGAATTCTGTCATTATAATTTGACTGTGAAGAGTTCTTCTAAGATCACAAGCCTTCATGCGCACTGCTGATTTCTCAAGTAAGAAGCATCCAACAAATTGGTTGATACAGGCTTGGCTGTGGAAATGGAATGCTGACACTATATTATTGAGTAGCTTTAAGCTCTTTAAAAGGCAACTCAACAAGCAAAATCTTAAAGTTCATTCATTTTAAAAAACCACACTACATATTCTAAAATTCAAGTGAATACAGATTTTGCACCCAAAGTGATAAAATTGTGCACCATGGCAGGGAGTATATAAAAAGGAAAGAAAGGTAATAGGAACCTTTTAGCCTTAACTTTAGAGACATTTTTGCATTTATTGTGCTATTTTTTCTGAAAGCATGCTTACTGCAAAGAAGTTGCAAATCAGGCAAGTGCAGAATGACAAAACAAAACCATTCATAATCCTTTTATTCAAAGATTGTCACTGTTAGCATATTTGCCAATGTTCTTCTGTTTATTTCCTAAGAACATATGTTGATAGATAAGTAGATAAATATGAAATTGCCATTATATATGTAAATGTAAGTAATAAACACACCCTTAATATGTCAAGACATTTGCAAGAGGTAAAAAAATACTCTTCTGGACTATGATTGTTAATTACTGTACAGTGGTTCTTGGTTTGGATGTGTTACAATTTACTTAAAATTCTACTGGTTGATATTTAAATAGTTTCTATTTTTCATCCCCTGGTATTAAAAATACATAAATCATTATGCACCTTGTGATTATATCCTTAGGATATATTCTTGAAAGTAGAATTGCTGCAGAGAAAAGTATATGCACATTCTGATATTTGTAACCACCTGAATTTTGGAAAGTCTTTCTAAGTTTGTGCTTTTACTAGCAAAGTATGGTATATCCTTTTTGCCACACCTTTACAACCCCTACACATTAGCATTGATTTTAATGTTTGTAAATGAGATACAAAAAGAATAGTATTAATTTTATTTTAGTTTTAATTTTTTGATTGCCAATGAGATTGAACATTTGATATTTATTAGACATTTGCATTTCTTACTTTTTAAAAATTAATTTCATTTCATTAGACCAAATTTCTGCTTGGGAATATTAGCCTTTTCCTTATTGATTTATAGTAACTATATATATTAATGATTTTTACCCTTTGCCTTATATGTATCAATGTTGGTTTTTTTTCTTATTTGTCTTTGAGTTTTGGTCACTCTGAATGAGAGATTTTCAAGTTCATGTGGGGAAATCTACCAGCCTTTTCATTTATGTTTTTTACCACTGGTGTTATTCTAGTTCCAAAAATACAGAACATTTTTGTGAAATATCTTTAGCTATTTCGTGCACTACTAAAATTCTTTCTGAGCAAAAGAAATTTTAAGTCTTTTTGTGTCATTTTTTATATAGTAATCATTTTGACCAACGAACCACTAATTGTCTTTTATTCCTTAACTCCTGCCAATATGTAAGTCCCATCTTATCAGTTTGATTTGGTAAGGGCCAAATTTAGTTTGACATCTGTTAATAATGGGCATAAATTTAGGTTTAAACAGACACATGTGGACAGGGACCCTTACACATGATATTCGTTATTTGAATATTTCAGGATTAAAACTGGGTATCTTTATTGATAGTTTTGTTTAATATTATCACACAGAGAAATACTTATGCACATTCCTTATGAGTAAAAGGCCTTGCATTCAACTCACCATAACCAGATATGACAGTCTAGTGAAGAAATTTTCAAATATTTTTAGTAACAAAACAAACCATTTTATTCAAACAAATTTTAAGTTGAGAGCCATCCAATATGCAAACCAGACTAAAGCAGTTTTTCACGTATTGAATTGGAGGTGATATGCTAGGGTGCTCCTCCTCCTCACACTCCTCTCCATCTCTGTGCATGCCTTCCCTGAGGCAGCTCTGTGAATCCTTGAGGATATGAAGCCAAGTCTTTCAGACCAGAAGGGTAAAGTCAGATCCAGTCAGATAAATGAGTGTGGTTTCTCAGTGTAAAGGAATAGGTTGTGGGAAAGATTGGTGTATGTAGAAAGCATGTGTTTGGTCCAAAAGTATAAGTTATTTTCCAAAACCATGTTCATGGCCATGAAAACCAAACATTATTTTTGTTTTAAAATTTCTGTGAAACACTATGAAACACTGAGGAAAGAAATCACAGACAATATAAACAAGTGGAAAAACATACCATGCTCATGGATCGGTAGAATAAACATTGTTAAAATGTCCATACTACCCAAAGTGATTTACAGATTCAATGCAATTCCCCTCAAAATACCAACACCGTATTTCACAGATCTAGAAAAAATAATTGTATGCTTCATGTGGAACCAGAAAAGAGCCCAAATAGCCAAAGCAATCTTAAGCAAAAGGAACAAATTGGGAGGTATCACATTACCAGACTTCAAACTATACTACAAGGCTATCGTCACTAAATCAGCATGGTATTGGCACAAAAATAGAGACATAGACCAATGGAATAGAACAGAAAACCCAGATATAAAACCATCCACATACAGCCAACTGATCTTTGACAAAGCAGACAACAATTTAAACTGGGGAAAAGAATCCCTGTTCAATAAATGTTGTGGGGAAAATTGGATAGCCACAGGCAGAAGAATAAAATAGGATCCATATCTCCCACCACTTACAAAAATTAATTTAAGATGGATAAAGGACTTAAATGTAAGGAATGAAAGCATAAGAATTCTATAAGAAAATGTGGGAAAAACTCTTCTAGATATTGGCCTAGGCAAAAAATTTGTGACTAAGACCTCAATGGCAATAACAGCAACAACAAATATAAATACATGGGACTTGATTAAATTAAAAAGCTTCTGCACAGCCAAGGAAATAATTAACAGAGCAAATAGACAACGTACAGAGTGGGAGAAAATATTCACAAGGTATACATCCGATAAAGGACTAATAACCAGAATCTATAAAGAACTCAAGCAAATCAACAAGAAAAATCAAACAACCCCATTAAAAAGGGGCAAAAGACATGAATAGAAGCTTTTCAAAAGAAGATAGACAAATGGCCAATGAACATATGAAAAAATGCTCAATGTCACTAATCATCAGGGAAATGCAAATTAAAACCACAATGAGATATCACCTTACTCCAGTCAGAATGGCCTTTATTAGGAAGTCCAAAAACAATAGATGCTGGCATGGATGCAAAGAGGAAGGAATGCTTACACACTGTTGGTGGGACTGCAAATTAGTACAACCTCTATAGGAAACAGTATGGAGATTCCTCAAAGAACTAAAAGTAGACCTACCATTTAATCTGGCAATCCCACTACTGGGTATTTACCCAAAGGAAAAGAAGTCATTTTATCAAAAAGACACCTGCACTCTAATGTCTATTGCAGCACAATTCAGAATTGCAAAGATGTGGAATCAACTCAAGTGCCCATCAATTCATGAGTGGATTAACAAAATGTGATATATGTATACCATAGAGTACTACTCAGCTATAAAAACAGATGAATTAATGCCTTTTGCAGCAATTTGGATGGAACTGGAGACCATTATCCTGAGTGAAGTATCTAAAGAATGGAAAAACAAACACCACATATACTCACTACTAAATTGGAGCTAACCAATGAGCACACATGTGCATAGAGGGAAGTAAAACACAACGGAAATCAACCATGGGGGAGGACGGAAGAGGGGATGGGCAAAAACCTTCTGAACAGGTACAATGAGCAGTATCTGGGTGATGGGCACTCTTATAACCATGACTCAAGCATTAGAAAAGCGATTCATGTAACCAAAATTATTTGTACCCCATAATACTTTGAAATAAAAAAATAAAATAAAATAAAAATTTCTGAATTTATTTCAAGTAAAGCCAGGCAGAGGCAATCTGATCGGGCCATATTAACCTAGCTTTCCACTGAAGTAATAATATGTTATTCGGTTAAGTATTGCATTTTAATACAAGTCAACATTAGTGAAAAATTGAAAATTTTGGCATTTTTTAAAAACCCACTGTTGAAGACTTTGTCATTGTTTTATCCAATGGCCCTTATATTCAAAACTCATGTAAGAAATTTCCATAAGAATTTAATGGTGGCAAAAGTCTGTCTCTCCTGAAAAACAAACATTTCCTTTTGAACAGGCACTGAAAATTACATAATTTGTTGTTTTATTCTCTTTTGTAAATTATCTGTCGGAAATCTCAGACCTATTTCTTTTTAATAATGATGGCACAATCAATATTATAACAAAAATGAAAACTTTAAAAGATAATACTCTACCACTGTTATATTTCAAATTATTTTTTAAATCTTTCCAAACTTTCCCCATAAGAATGTATAGCTTTTATAGTTGCAATGAAAACACAGAAACAAGTTGTAATCCATTTCCAGTTAACCATTTCCCAGGTTGTTTTATAAGTCATCACAATTACCACTTACAATGTCTGCATGAAGTGATATATTTAATTAACTTAATTATTTCCATATTAGTGAACATTTAAGTTGTAACACAAGTTTTCACTTAATATAATATTTTATATATATGACCTTCAGTTTTCTTTTTAATGACTATATTTTCTTGAATAAGCATAATTTCATATGATCTCAGCAGTTCATTATGAGATATGTGTGATTTTATATGTAGAAATGTCTTCCTTCAGACATATAACACAGTCCAATTCCTTCAAAATATATTTTTGGATAAATTCTTAAAAGCTGAATCATAGGACTCCTGATCCCTGACCTATTCCAATGTAGCTCCTCTTTTTCAGCAAGCTAAGCTTAGATTAGAAAATAATATCCAAACTTGTATGTAAACTTATACTCCAATATCTCTTAGAAAGTCAGCCTTTATTGATCTTTCTCTCTATGATATCCTGCAGCACAAAGCACAGGACCTAATTATAAAGTCTTACATTCAATGTTAATTACTTCATGTTTATTACTTATGAATTCCTGGCTTGTTGACTTAGTCAGATGTGAAAAAATATAAACAAGCACATAAAGTCTCAGTTAATGAACTTTTTATTGGAATATTATATGGGAAAGTAAGAACGTTGAAGAAATAGTGTGAATAGTCCTTCTCTTTCAGCTATGATGGGCTCAATAGTAGCCGACCAATTCCAGAACAACTAGATAAATTGAATGTGATATTTAAAAATCACTCATCTGAAGATGTCAAATAATAATATGGCAGCCAGCAAAGTCAGGGAGGTAAGTTTTCCCCTTCATGGGATTAATTCATAAGTGACACAGTGAGAAGGGCTGAAAAAGTGAGAACAAAGTGGCTGCTAATAGAGAGAAAAGGTATGCACAGCAGTCAGCAGTCTCACTGGGATGAGTAGACATAAATTGGTATTTAGAACTAACATGGAAGCCAAAATTTGAGAAATCAAGATACTGGAGAGAAGGTGTACCAGTCAGGGTCCAGTGAGAGACAGAAACCACACAGGGATTTGGTCAGAGAAAAAAAAAAAACTGTGAAGAATTATTAATTAGAAACCAGAGATAAAGTACTAAGAGAGGGAAAAAAAAAGTTGAAGAATATAGGAATAGCAGATGTAGGGAATTGCTACTATGTCTAGGACTCAAGGATAGTATCCAAGAAAGAAAACTTGGAAGCATCCTCCCAGTCTTCCTGTCAGGTAGAAATTCATCTCACTGGAGAGGGTGTCACTATGGCCCATTGGATGGCAGGAAAGTTTGCTGAGATGCTGCTGGCCAGGGATGGTGGGCAGAAATCTGCCCACTGGAGTGGCAGTGAGAGTCTCTGGGAGGCTGCCTGCTGCAGTACTCATGAAACTTGGTGAAGTATATGCACCACTAGGTTGTTCATGCCACTGGCACAGTAGCTGCTTGCTAATAAATCAGCTTCCCATTGACAAAGAAGCAGCCTGCCAGCAGCCACAACATACAAGCCTGAAAAACAAAAACAAAAAAACATTGGCACCAAAGTGAGAGGTCCCTTCCCCTTGCAGCATTCCTCCAGTGCCCTCTGTTAGGGTTCAATGTTATACTAGCCGCAAGAGAGAAATATTTACAGAGTCCAGCTCTATTATCATAAAACAATACAAAGAAGAGTGGATTTATCAAAACAAAAAAATTGATGACAATATAGAAAATTTTTACCTGAGAAGTAGAATTTATAAAAAGAATCAACTGCAAATAGTAGAAATGAAAAATAACATTAATAAAGAATACAGTAGATGGGATTAATGGTGTATTATAAAAAGTTTATTATGAAATTGATAATGTGGACGACAGGTCAGTAGACTATATCTAGACTGAAGCCAAGAATTTTTTAAAAAGTGTAATAAAACAAAAAAAATCAGAAAATAGCATGAGACAAATGATGTCTAGATACTAGGTCTCGCAAACGTGTGTGGAAGTACTAGGAAGAAAGGACAGTGAAAATGTTGCAAAAGCAGTATGTAAATAGATAACAGTGGAAACAATTTCTCTAAAACTGAAAGATATCAAACCACAAATCAAAAGGTGCTATTACAACATCAATAAACCAGAACTTATTCCTCCTGTCTAACTGTAACCTTGTGTCCAATTACCAACCAAAGGGAAAATATTAAAAGCAGAGAAAAATAGTCACATTATTTTCAAAGGAAATTTAAATGATGATGGAATGACACTTTCAAAATGCTTTAAAAAACCTAGAATCCTATTCCATTGAAAATACGCTTCAAAACTTCAAGAGTAATAAATGGGAGAGAACAGGCAAATCTGTGCAGAAGAGTTCCAAATAATTTGTGTAGACACCCCACCCTCAAAAAGGAGGAGCATAACTCTTCACTTTTTAAGTGTAGGCTGCGCATAATGACTTTGTTCTAAAGAGTATGGAAAGGGGAAAAAATAGAGTAACTTTATTACTCTAAAATGAAGAAATCTGACAAATTCTGTATCAGCCAGGTGATCAAGGTCGACATCAACAGTGCTAAGTCAAGTTGACATGCAAATGGCATTTTACCTCTGTGGTCTTCCTCCTCAAAACACATAATCCCAGTCTAAAATAAGAAAAGCACCACAAAAAATCCAAATTGAGAGACATTTTACAAAATGCCTGACCAGTACTCTTCAAAACAGTTAAGGTCATCAAAAATAAGGAAAGTCTAAGAAACTGTCACAGCCAAGAAGAACAGAAGGAGACGTGACAACTAAATGTAATATGATATTCTGGAAGAGATCCTGGGACCAAGAAAAGGATAGGTAAAAACAAAGGCAAACTGAATAGAGTATGGACTAGTTAATAATAAGGTATCAACATTGACTCATTAATTATGACAAATGTATCATACTAATACAAGATGTTTATAATAGTGGAATATGGGAGATGCATGAGGTACATGTAAACTCTGTTATCTTTGCAGTTTTTCTCTAAATCTAAAACTGTTCTAAAATAAAAATTTTATTTAAAAGTTAAGGTGAAAAAATGTCATTTCCTGACAAAATATGAAAAAAAATTCTTGCCAGCAGATACATATGACAAGAAATACAGTTTTCAGGCAAAAGGAAAATTACTCCACAAAGAAGCACAGAAATGCAAGAAGCAAGAATGAAAACCAGAAAAGGCAAATATGTGGATAAACCTAAGTTATTATTGACTATATAAAATAATAACAATAAAGTCTTAAGTCTGAAATTAAAATACATAATAACAATAATATAAACAGTAGGAAAAGCTTAAAGGGTGTTAAAGTGTAATGTTCTAGTACTGTCTGGGAAGTGGGTAAAGTACTAATTTATATTAGACTTTGATAATAGATGTAATATCTAGGATAACCACTTAAAGGAAGAATAATAAAGGAATGTATAACTGCTAATCTAATAAAGAGGGCAAACTGAACACTGAAAATAATAAATTTAAAGGAAAGTAAGAGTGGAAGGTAAAAGTAACATAAAATATATGGGGAATCTAGAAAAATAGTGAAATGATAAATTTAATACAAATATGTCAGTAATTACAATAAAAATATCAATGATATAATACCATGGTTAAAAGCCAAACATAGTTGAATATATTAAAATAATGTGTACACATATATATGTAGAGAGAGACAGAGAGAGAGAATTTCTCAAATACATGAGTATGAAAACAGTTAAAAGTAAAGTCTAAAAAATGAAATGTCATGAAAACTAACCAAAAGAAAACTAGTATACCTATGCTAATCTTGCAAAAAGTCAACTTTAATGAAAGAAGTGTAGCTAGATCTAAAGAGGAACATTTTATAATAACAAAGGGTTATTCTGCTAGAATGCTGCAGCTGTTCCAAATTTGTATGCTCCTCATAATAGAACTTCTAATTATATAAAACAAAAATTGCAGTCATAAAAGGGCTAATGTAAAATCAGATAAGCAGATTTTACTAAGCCTCTTTCACTAAATGATAGAACAAGCATATGAAAAAATTCTTAAAGATATGAAGATATGAAAATCACAATTAACAAATCAAACTAATTAAATGTACATATTTGAAAAATATATAATACATATTATATATATAATATATACACACAGATATACACATACAGAAACCATAGCATCTGACAATTTCAGAATGCACATTATTTCCAGTAAACCAAAATTGATCATGTGCTAGAATATAAAGCAAGCCTTAACAAATTTTAAAGAATTGAATCATGCAGAGTATATTCTCTGTTCACTGTGGAATTAATCTAGCATTTCATAATAACAAGATGATTGAAAATTCCTCAAATGTTTCAAAATCCCCCAAAATATACTTCAAAGTAACCCAAAAAAGAAATGTTAATGTAGATTAGGAAACAGTTTGAGTTGAATGATAATTAAAATATGTGTGGTGTGCAGCTAATACTTTATTTTTAGGAAAATGAACATATTAATGTGATATGCTCTAAGAAAGCTGCTGTCAATTTCTTTCTTCCCAGGACACACATATAATTCTCCCATTGAGAGGAGTAATTCCTCCCCCTCCTGGAATCCCAGCTGGCCCACAACTGCTTTAACTAACAAAATCTTAGAAGTGATGCTATGGGACTTCCAAGGCTAGATCATAAGAAGCCTTGCAGCTTTTGTTTGGATCTATTCTGATGGTCTCTCTGGGGGATGTTAGCCACCACGCAAATTATCTCCACCCTGAGAAAGCCGAAACTAGGCATGTGGAGAGTCTGCATGGAGAGAGAGGGAGAGACACCTGACCAGCCACCCAGATTCCAACCATCTCAGTCCAAATTCCAATGTGAGTGAAAAAGCCTGCATGCAAGTTTAGCCCCAGCTATCACCTCACTTCTGCCCTCTGTGGGATCCCGTGTGAGGACCACCCAGTTGATTCTCACCCAAATGAGAATCACCAGACATGTGAAAGATAATAAGTTGTCTGTTTAAACCACTTAGTGTTGGGGTGGTTTGTTATACACTTATAAATAACCAGGCATATTTTTTAAAAAGAAGGCTAAAAATCAATGATCTAAATTTCCATCTCAAGAACTTAGAAGCAGAACAGTGAAATAATTCCAAAGAAAGTAGAATGAAGGCAATGATAAAGATCATAGCACAAATTAATGAAATGGAAAAATGTGCAATGCTGAAAAATCAATAGACCCAAAAGTTTTTTTTCGAAAAGATTAAAGTAGATTAGATGATAGATGGGTGAGATAGATAGGTAGATTGATAAAACTGATAAATTCCTAGCAAAGCTGATCAAGAAAAAAAGAGAAGGCACACATAAATTTTAGAAATAGGAAGGGGACCTCATCACAAATTTGACAGACATTTAAAAAATAGTATGAGAATATTGTGAACAACTTAACAGCAATACATCTGAACATTTATATGAAATGGACAAATTCCTTGAAACACATAATTTATCCAACATATTTAAGTGAAAATTGGAATGTTCTTATATCTATTAAAGAAATTAAATCTGTAATTGAAAGCCTTCATACATACACACACACATACACATACACACACACACCATCCCAGGCCTAGATAGCATCATAAATGAAATCTTTCAAACATTTAAGTAAGAAATAGCACCAATCTTGCACAGATTTTTTTCAGAGAATATAAAAAGATGAAACACTTCCAACTTGTTTTCTGTATCCCAGTATGACCTAGGTGCCAAAATCTCACAAGAATATTACCAAAAAGAAAAGTGCAGGCAAATCTCTCTCATGAATATAGTCACAAAAATCCTAAACAAAATATTAACTAACTAAACCCAGGCATATATAAAAGAGTAGTACATTATGACCTGGTTTATTTCAGGGATGCAAAAATCAATCATGTTATTCATCTCATTAACAGAATTAACAAGAAAAAGCGTCTAATTATCTTTATAGGTTCAGAAAAAGCAGCAAATAAAACTTAACACCTATTTGTGATACAAACATCTAAGAAACTAGGAGTGGAAAGGAACTTTTTAAATCTGATAAGACATACACACACACACACATACACACACACACACACATACCCTACAGTACACATCATACCTACTATGAAACATTAAAAACTCTCCTTCTGGGATCTGAAGCAAGAAAGGGATGACCATTGCCATCACTTCTATTTAACATTCTACTTGAGGACCCACAAGTAAAAGAACCAATATTTTAAGACTGGACAAATGGAAAAAATATTTGAACCAGCATTTCAACAAGATGTTATCCGAATGGCTAATAACATGAAAATATGCTTAAACTAATTAATCATTGGAAAATGTAAATTAAAATCTCAAAGTGATGCTATGATAAACTCCCAGAAGAGCTAAAATGAAAAAACAGAATATCCCAAATATTGACAAGAATGAGTAGCACCTGGTCTCTAATATACCACTGATAGGAATATAAATTAGAACAGCCCCTTAAGAAGACTATTCAACTATAACTACCAAAGGACAGCATATCAGATTTTTTTTTTCTTTTTTCTTTCTCTTTTTTTTTTTTTTTTACCATGAGGAGTGTTGGAAATATCAGATCTTTTGCCCTAGCAATTCCAGTCTCAGATGTACAGTGGTCCCTCAGTACCCAGGGAGAATTGGTTCCAGGACTCCCATGGATTCCAAAATCTGAAAATGCTCAAATTCTGCAGTTGGCTCTGAAGAACCCAAGTATGTGAAAAATTGGCCCTCCATTTACACGGAGGGCCAATTTTAATACAGTATTCACATCCTGCGAATACTGTATTTTGGTTCTGTGTTTGGTTGCAGATGCAGAACCAGCCAACGTGGAGGGCTGACTGTATTTATTGAAAAAAATCTGCGTATAAGTGGACCTGTGTAGTTCAAATCTATGTTGTTAATGGGTCAACTGTATTGCCCAACAGATATACATACCTAAATTCACTGAAGACATGTATGAGAATGTTTATGGCTGCATCTTCACAAAAGCGAAAAATAAGAAAATATCCAAATGCTCATTATCTGTGAAATGAGTAAATATTGTGGTATATTTGTAGAAAAGAATAACATACAGGAATAAGAATGAATGAACTACAAGTGTATGCAACAACATGGATGTACCTCATAAACAGAATGCTTAATGAAGGAAACCAGGCACACAAAAAATACACACAGTAAAATTTTACTTATGTATAGTTCAAAAAGACAAAACTAACCTCTAGTGATTAAAGAACAGGATAGTTGTTACCTTCAGTGAGGCATGGTGCTTCTTGGGTGCTAGCAATGTTCTGGCATTGCATCAAAGTTGCCTTGGTATTTTCTACTACTGAAACCTCATCAAAGTGTATGCTTAAGAATTACATACTTTTCTGTGTGTATGGCATATTTTAGTGAAAAGTTAACTTAAAACAGGCAAAAGCAGTCTCAACAGCTGTGTAGCCAGGGATCAGACACAATCAGTTATATACAGTCAAGATGCATGGTAGCTCACTCTGCCTGTTACTTCATCATTCTTTTGGTATTGGTCGTTTTCTGCTCTCATGGTTGCACAGTTTGGTGACATACCTCCTCTTTGTCTACGCTTTTACTTTGCTTCTTCTGCTGTTCCTCACCAACCCATTCTCCCTCTCCCTCTTGCTGACTCCCCCTTCCTTCCTCTCCCCTCCTTTGCTGCCCTCCCCTTCCTCTGTGCCCTCTCCATCCTCTGTCTCTTCCAGCCACACTCATTTCACAAGGCAAGGCTCTATCATGGTGTAGAGGTGCCTCTTTTCAGCAGAACTGTAGTACTAAATCACCTCACAGGCCACAATCAAACCTGCAAATGGGCTGGAATACTTATTAGCTGTTAGCTGGATGGGGGAAATACATAAAACTGAGCCATATCTGTAAAGATGACTCTGGACACAGGCTTAGAAGGGGTCTGTGGGCATATCCAGTACATGAACACAATCAAATCACACTTCTGTTTAGTTCTTAACTCCAGGTAGATTTTAACCATTGGAAACCATGGAACTGCCTTTGTACCTTCCTCATTCTGTCTAGTACAATGCTAAATATGTAGTGGTGGGTGCTTAATAATTATTTATTTGAGAAGCCAATAACAACATATTTAATAGATGAATAGGTGACCTAGTGTTCTGACTCTCTAGTTTTTCTCTTTGTTCTCAAACGCATCCTAAAATGATGACTTGGAGGTGAAATTTCTGAATCTGTACCATAAGCCTTCAAAATCCGTAAGACTAGAAAACTTCTTAGTTCACTGCTCAAACATAATATTTCAGATACCAAAGATTACGACTTGTATCTTTCTTCACATCAAAATTAGAGTGCATTAGCTCTAATTAAAAGGAGATAACATTTTATCTCATTTAATCTGAGGTCAAGAATGAGGTCACTTTATGATGGTTCATTTTTAGGTGAGCGACTGAAGTTTCTTTTTGTGTGTCTAGTAACAGGAGGCTAATTCTGTTTAACTATTCAACTGTAGATATAAATGAATGTACCATTGACAGTGGTGGCTGTCAGGGCCAATGCTGTAATACAATGGGCAGTTATTACTGCACACGTCAAGCTGGCCAGAAGTTAGAGGAGATGGCAGAGGATGTGAGGGTAACAGTTAGGACTGTCTGCTTACTGATAAGGAAAGGGGGAACATTTATGTAATGCAAAAGAGAAGGTTTGTCTTTTATCCAGAGCCAGTTGAAGTGCCTGTATTGAATGTTGTCAAGTGCACAGATCTTCCTCTTATGTCTAGATTACAAAATTGTTACCCTAAGAACACTTCAAGTAGCTTATTATGGGAAACATATGATTATACGCTGGCTTGGTTGTGTCATGTTCTGATTATGGAATTTCAATCGTTCATTTAAATCCCTGGGTAAAGTGCATATTTTTGAAAGTATTTCATTTAATTCTAAAGTAAAAATGGTGCTTATCATAAAATACTCATATGTTGCTATAATAGAAATGGAGGGGCACAAAACTAACCATAGGAATAGTAGTCTTGGTGTAGAATTATCTTTTTGCGTGAACTGCAATTTTCTGTCTCCTTTTAAAATTAATTCCTTCCTTCCTTTATTTATTAATTCATCACTTTATTCATTTGACAATCATTGAGTTCCTGCTCTGTATCAGGCATTATTCCATGCTCTAGAAATATAAAAATTAATGAGAAATAAATTCTGTCCTGACGGATCTCACTGATTAGAGGCAAAGATTGAAACATAAGCTCAAACCTTACAAAATGGTGTTTTAAGGCATTATTGCATGGATTCAAAGAGACACGGGTTTGAGTCCCAGCTCTGTCACTTACAATTTGTGTAACCACAGGCAAGTTATTTAATCTTACTAAGACTTTTTCCTCCTCTGTAAAATTTAGAATAATGGCAGTTCCTAAACCAAAAGTTGCTGTGAGAATTAAATAAGATGATGCACCTAAAAGACTTAGCATAAAGAGTGGTATATAGCAGGTGTTCAAGTGATAACTATGAATTGCGCTCTCATTTATGAACTTAGTTACTGCTCATATTGGGAATGTAATGGAGGACAGAGAATACTTCCTTCTCTTAATCTCTAGAAGGAGAGGTATTAGACAAAAATTATCACCTGTACCATGCTTTATGACTCCTTTCTGATTTTTTTCTGTTATTCATACTACTAAAATAAAAACATTTCTTCTGTTTTCCCATTGACTTTACAAAAATTCACTCTTTTTTTTCCCCCTGATAATGTCTGTTCCCGATAGGGCATATGTGAATAAATTGGTAAGAGAAAACAAAACAAACAGAATATATCCCCATTGAAGGTGCCTAGGGCTAAGGCTGTGGATTTGATTGGGACTACCAAAGACAAGACAGGTTGTAGGTTTGAGGAGGTTGGAGAAATTATCAGAATCCCTTTATCGGTCCCTTCTAGCAAGGCTTGTGCAGGCAGCAATAAGAAGGGCTCTAGGTAGGCAGCTAGAAGTTGTTCAAGGACAACTGTATCTGGACCTTCCTCAGACAGGCTTCATCCCGGGCAGGGTCCTCTGCCTAGAAGGGTATAATTCACAAAGGCAAGCCCTAAATTTGCCGAAGTTCTTTTTCATTCAAGTGCAATAATCTTTATTTCTGGATGTGATTGTTTGGCAATGGTGTTCCCAGTATGGATTCAATATCACAGAAAAAGAAGAGTCAAGAACCCTATTGTGTTCAAGGTAAAGGTTGAACAATGACCACTGAAGACAACATGGTCTGTATGATGAGGATATTATTTGTCATGAACCCTCCTTTGCCTCACAGGCAGCAACCAATTCATTTCTCTTTGGCTGAGTATTATAATATTATTACTGTATTATCATTGTCATTATTATAGATATATTTGAAGTGCCTAGCACAGCAATTAGGCATTATTAGGTATAACAGTTGTTATTATTATTTTTATAATTGCTATTAGGCTGATAGGGCATGTTAAAGTTTATACCCACTAGTTCATTTACATTCATTTATCTCATATTTTATTTGAAATTAATTACTCATTTTTGCTCATATAAATGTCAAAATATTTGGAGAAATTATTTACATGGTTTCATTTAACTGACTCATTTGTACAAACTGAATAAGAGTAAGGCCAGTATTTGTGAAAATCAGGAGTCTGATACAATGAGGTGACTGGACTTCCCACTTACCGAGACGCAGGCTGGGGACAGTGGGAGGAAGCAGAGCGCCTCACTAGCAAAGAGCCACCTCGCTCAGTGTCATTCCACTCAGCGTCTTCATTTCCTTGACTATCTGGTAGAGATGGTAATGCTAAAATTCAGCTCGTTCAGTTACTGAATACACAATGCTAAATTTAATAATAATAGAGTAGTTTGAAATAAAATATAAGCAGGTCATTTGGCAAATTCATTTTGAAGGCCTGCAAACAGCATTTTCTGTGAGTGGCGAAGGTCACTCGTTTCAAACTTTCTGGCTAGGAAGAAGTCAATTGGTTCAAAGACCATGTGTTTGCTTAGCATTAGAATGAAACAGCTACTAGAAACTTGTTTTTTGCATCAATTAATGACTTAATTATTAATAGCTTTTTAAAATACAGATCATAATTGATTGAACATGTTGCATTTTAAAAATAAATCTAGACTTGCTTTAAGTGGAAGATTCAAACTTTGGATCTTGTTACTAATTGTTTAACTCTTTCTCTAAGAGGTCATAAACTTGAAAAGCATTTTTAACCATTGCATTGGAATCCCTTCTCAGTCATGGCATAAACAAAGAAAAATTTTTGATTACATGGAATGATCTACAAGTTAGATTAAGAGCAAATAGGGAAAAACTGTTTGTCACTGATCGTGGAGATATCTATATATAGTGTGATGTCATTTTATAATATAATATGTTGTTTATTGAAGTATATACATTTTTATCTTTAGTTGAAATATGATTTTTTTTCAATTTGCTATTTGAGTTTGATTTTAATAGATATTCAAATCTAAATTCTTTTGCTATTCAAATAATTTTCAATGGTCTTATAATTTTTATGCTATAATTCAAATTCTCTCATTTTTTAGTTTTGTATCCATAACCTGAGACATGGCCTCACTGGTTGTTTTCTAATTCCTTAAGACATTTGGTCATCCTGGAGGATTTTATTCTCAACTTTGGCAATGGTCAGCGCATATGTGGTTAAGCTGAGGGGAATCGGTCTGCTGTTATTGGTAGAGCGATTGCCTAACATCCTCTTCTTCTTTGTTCTTAATATTCTATTCTTTTATTTTGTTATTTCACATATAGTCATTCTATTTTCCATATCTGAATCCAACATCTGTGGTCTTTATAGAACATCTAAATCTGTTGTTCCCTATGTCTAGGCCATTAGTTATACTCTCTTCCCTTTCATGTTGCATATACCTCTGTTATAGATCTTCGTATAGAGCCCTGTACTTATTTACACATTGTATTGTCAATTAGATTGGGAATATCTCCTCAGAAAGGACCATATCTTATCACTTTTTCATCTCCAGCTCACAGTTGTTTGGCACCTAGTGGAATTCCATAAATGCTTATTGAATGAATGAATACCCATCCATTCAAACATAAATTCATACAAGCATACTTGTATGAATTTTGTGACTTTTATTCATTTTGTTATCTACAGATTCGAATCATGCAGGGATTGTCACTTAAAGTTTGACTAGTTAAACCATTTGGTTATCATAGGTTTTAATGTAAATATTTGCTGATAACAAGTCTGTTATATTTGAAAGGGCAAAGGCAAATCACATTTATATTTCTGAAGAGTGAATCAAAGATTTTTGGCTTAGTTTCAACTTTCTGGAAAATTTCTTCATAAGGCTTGTCTAAATTATTGGTGCAGCAGCAAAACTAGTGTGACTGTTCAAGCATGATAGTCCCAGGGAATCAAGGAAATTTTCTAAATGAAATGATAACGAACGTTACTGTACATTCTAATAAGTTAACTTACAAATATAATGAGAATTGATAGGACATTTGAGATATATTCTTCTATTTGAGAGAAATAAATCAATGTATGTTATACATAAGCGGTCCCCAACCTTTTTGGCACCAGGGACTTGTTCTGTGGAAGACAATTTTTCCATGGGGGGGATGATTTCAGGATGATTCAAGCACATTACATTTATTATGCACTTTTTTTTATATTATTATTACACTGTAATATATAATGAAATAATTATACAACTCACCATAATGCAGAATCAGTGGGAGCCCTGAGCTTGTTTTCCTGCAACTAGATGGTCCCATCTGGAGGTAATGTGAGATAGTGACTGATCTGACAGGAGGTGGAGCTCAGGCGGTGATATGAGCAATGGGGACAGGCTGTAAATACAGATGAAGCTTCACTCGCTCACCCCACTGCTCGCCTCCTGCTGTGTGGCCCAGTTCCTAACAGACCACGGACTGGTACCAGTCCATGGCCTGGGGGTTGGGGACTTCAGCTATACATTGATAAAGGTATATTGCTTAATTAACTGATTGTTAAAATATTTAAAAGTAATTTTAATGATATTTTGGGCCAATTTTTTTTGAAACACATTAGATATGATAATGTGAATAGAGAATGTAACTCAGCATGCCATTGTTGTGGAATTATGGAATTTCTGAGCTAACAAAAGGCTTCTATAGATGGAATCCTAGGGAAATTAAATGATTTGAACAAGTTCATAATGCTAGTTGGTGAACAAAGTGGCACTAGAACCCAGGCTTTCTTGTTTGTTATCCAATGTCCTTTCCCTGTGATGCAGTTGATAGGCAGCATGAACTGGATACAGAGCAGGTTAATCAGAGCCATGAGGTCATAGTGCTGTGTGGGTCCAGAGGCCCTCAACTCATAGTGGTCATGGTCGACAGAGAAGTGAAATTAAGACCTGGGGAGACTGACTGATTTCCTCCAATTCCTAGACAATTCATTTGTAAATCCAGGAACAGAGTCCAATTCTCCTTTTTCTATTTGTTATTCTTCTCAACTGATCAATCAATCTGGTCAGTAAACATTTATTGGGTAACTACTATGTGCTCAGCACTGTGTAGGTTAATTTGAGAATACCAGAGTAGTACAAAATATGGTTTCTTCCTTCATAGTGTTTCAGTATTGTTAACCATCCTGAATACACAATTATTGAGTGATATTTTACATGAAAGTACAAGTAATTATATTACAATACTTTGAAAGTTCACCCAGGCCAGCTCTGTGCCTCCAAACAGCATGGTATCTCAACCAGCTGGTTGTTTATCCTAATATTAGAGATTTCCTAGGGAGGGTGTCTGTTTAATAACCCTTGCTATCAGGAAACCCTTCCTTATGTGTAATCTATATTGCTCCTACTGAAGTTTAAGCCTATTTGTTTTATTTTCTTTTTAGTGCAGAGAGACTTAACTCATCGGCATCCTCCTTTACAGTAGTTCTTCCCACACTTACAGGACACTATTGTACACTTCCCCAACTTAGTAAAAACATTGATTGTGCCAAATATTGAAGGCTGTTGGCACTTGAAGAAAAAAAATCTATATATATACATATGCACACATACATGCATATTTGTTTCTAAGTTCATAAAAATAACTTGAAATCATTATAAAGGGTTTGTCTACTTCTGTGTTTGCTTCTCTTAATAGTCATTTATAAAAGACCTCTTGGACCTCTTCTGCTGGTATTATGGAACATGTAAATGTAATGGCAGATACCTGGCCTAGCGTGGGTGGACTATTGGGGTATATACAAATGGAGAATAATTTAAGAAAATTTCCATATTGTGTATGGATATATACTAAAGAAAAGGTTATCCTTTTTGAATTTATCATGGTGCATTTACAATACAGAATTCATTATGATTTTATTTATTTATTTAGAGACAGGATCTCACTCTGTTGCCCAGGCTGGAGTGAAGTGGCATGATCGTAGCTCACTGCAGTCTTGAACTCCTGAGCTTCAAGCAATCCTCTTGCCACAGCCTCCTAAGTAGCTGGGACTACAGGCCTGCACCACCATGCTCGGCTTATGTTTTTATTTTTTTGTAGAGTCTTACTATGTTGCCCAGGCTGGTCTTGAACTCCTGGCCTCAGGTGATCCTCCCACTTTGGCCTCCTGAAGTGCTGGGATTATGTTTAAAAAGCCACAATTCATTATGTTTAAAAAGCTTAAGCCATTTAAAATTCTTGGGATTTACCATACTTGATGTATAAATGTATGCAGAGTTTTCTTTCTTCTCATTCATTCATTCACCAAACACGTGTTTGACCTGGGCGCTATGCACCATGTCAAACAGAGAACACAAACTTTGGGTGAAAATATTGATTCTGACATTTACTAGCTGTGAGACTTAGGGCAAGTTACTTAATATCTATTGACATTCTTTTCCTCATCTATAAAAACAGAATAACAATACTTAACATGATATAGGTGGAGAGATTAAATGAGGTGTTGTATGAAAACACTTTGGTGGTGGGAAAACCTCCTCTCCCCTGCTTCATGTCCACATGAAGAGGGATGTTTATTGGTGTAAGATTACTGACATCTCTATGTCCCCTCACTCACTTCTTACTTCCCAGGGTAGGAGGAGTAAATTACCTCGCTGGCGAGTTTGGGGAAAGAAATTGGGCTGTGGAGTTCAGCCCATGATTCCTCTTTGGGACCTGCAAACACCTGCAGAAAGCGTCTATTCTGGTCTGCCCTGCTTCAGTGTTTGTTTAACCAGAACAGGACCCCACATGGGGAAGACTGAGGTTTTCCAGCTACACCTGTGGCCAGCTGGGAGTGTTTGCCTAATTCTGCACACATTTTTAGGAAGCACATTGTTGCTGCGCTCTTAAATTCTATTATCCAGTTTCAATTTTAACAAAAATAAAACTGATATTTTGTCTCCATCTGCCTCTTTTGGATTAGATCTCAGTTAATTCAAAAGTCAGGCAGGCAATGTGAATTTGTTATTGGATCCTCAAAATAACAACACCTTACATTTGCCTAATGTGTAGTAGATGTTTAAGAAATTTTATTTCTCTTCTCTTTTTTTTTATTTCCTCCTATGCTAGTTGTTGTTGAAGATAAAAAAAAAAAACAACAATGTGCAATATTATCCTTGTCTCTCCAAGGAGCTTCCAGTTCAATAAAGGAGATTAGATGGATACATAAATAGCTATAGTGTAAGATAGCAGGAGTAAATATAAGGCAGACACAGGCAAAGTGCTATGGGAATTAAGAAGAGAAAGAGATAACCCACTGTTGAATTAAAATGGGTTGCAAGGAACAGGGACAGACACTAATCACTCAGACCTTGGATTGAACAACCCTTCTTTCATTTCTTTAATTTCCTTAATAAACTTCCTTATTGGAGTTCTGCCTCGTACTACTTGGCCTGCTGTCTCTCTTTCTCTCTTCTTGCTTGAGTGACGAGGTTTTAACAACAAAGCTGCCACCGCCATGCCCAAGACATTCTTTGCAGAGACTCTGAGGATATTCTTAAATATCTGTGTCTTTTAGGCTAGAGAGAAAATGACATATAATTCAAATCTGAAACTCTGCTATAAAAATGGGAATCCATTTTATTTCTTTTTAAGCCAATCTTTTAAATAAAGCCCATCATTTCTCCCCTAATAATTCTGAGTAATCATTTCAAAACCTCGGCTAACACTTACTATAGTCAACAATGATTCAGAGGTGAGGGGAAGTGGAAAAGACCATAATTGATACAAATTCCCCAAGATGAGCTGGCTCACTTTCCAGATTTCATTAGGGACATGCAGATTTATGGCAGTTATAGCTTCCACAGGTAGTGCCAAAAGAAGGAGACGAGAAAAAAATAGGTCTTAGAAGTCTGTGCCTGACAAGCAAGACATCACTCACAAAGTCTTCTTATTGCTAACACAGCAGAACAAAAATTAACCGCAGGCAAACCTACTGCCTCAGTAGTCCCTGCTGCTTGCAAAAACAGTGGAACAGAAGCAGCCAATCAGGGCAAACGGCTGTGTGGGAGTGTCTAGGTGTGGTGAGTAGCAAGAGACCTTTCCAAAATTTGTTTGGCTCATGGTCCTTAAATTTTACCATATATCAGGAAATATAACATACATTTTATATTCTGAAGACTAAAACTTTTAGTTTCTTTGACAATTATTTTTAGTTTCTCTGCTCAGTAGTCTTAAAAATGAGCTGATCTTTTTGAAAGATTATATTATTGTTTTGTCCCCAAGAAAAATTTCCCAACTGAAACATCCATTCTTGAATCCCTCAGATGTGTGTTTACCTTGCAGATATCTTTTTGATTGTGAAATCACACTCACCAAAGGATCAGTATTCTAAAGAATGATCTTTTTAGACTTTTGGAATGTAGAAGGTTGGTTCCTGCCCTTGCAGGATCCATATTCTTTTCTCTTACTATCATAAAAATCGTCATGGATAACTTATTTTTTCATTTCCTTGCTATAAGAAATTCCTTCATCAATTTCTAGATAATAGAGACTTTTTTTCTTTCAATAAGGACTTTTTAAGGGAGGCTATGAATATGTATGTGTGATTTTTAATCAGGAAATAAGTCAGTTTAAATTGACTTCTTGTTTTGCTGCTATTGGCTTTCATGTGTCTGTATTTTTTAGTGGCCTTTTGAAGACCAGTCACCCTCAGCATAGGGTCTCATAGAAAGAAATAAAGCCACTCATTTCTGAAAAAAAAACTATGTACCTTAGTTCATAAGTTTAAGTTTCTGTTTTTATTATTCATTCTAATTCTTAATTTCTTAATAGACCAGGTCTGTACTTCCTTGAATATAATTAATATCAAAATAAAAGGATATTTCTCCTTTGATTTCTCCCAGTGGATACATTGGATGGATATATTCCACATGCATTACTAGTAAAACCAAGCTCCCTAAAATATGCATATTTATTTCTATTTTTACTTTATATCTTCTATATGAGTATTTCCTTGGTAAAAGCATATTCCTAAGAATAGTAAATATAAGTAAATATGTAGATTGCTTTATGCTATTACAAACATAAATATCTATGTATTTTACATTTCCCATAAGTAGGAAAGATATATTTAAAGAATCTGGGGAGTTTTTCTAAAACATGTTGTTCTCATTTTAACAGGGGTGATAGTGGGCCTCTGACATTGCATAAAATCATAGACTTCTGTGATTGTTCATCAAAATATTCAGAGTAGTTGGTCATAAGTTAATTACAGTCATCCAAATATAATGTTATTTTTAGCCTATCTTGCAGACTGAGAAAAGCAGTTGGTGTTTTATAAAACCCTTTGGAAATACCCACCTGGCAATACTGAGGAGCACTGCTTATTTCAGGAGGTCATTGCTGGCTAGGAACACACCTATGAAGGGGAAAGGTGTTAGCCTTGGTTGGTGTCAGCTTGTCACTGGGTCCTATGGGACCCATTTCAGGGTTGGAATGGAGAAGAGCAGAACCAAGATGCCTCAGGTTTCCCTGGCTATGTGGGCATGAGAGGTCAGGAGAAGGGTAGGAGAGAGGAGAGACAAGAATAATCACTGAAAAGAATGTATTTTATATGAATAATTTATGCTGTTAAGCACATGTTTGTAAATTATAAAGTTCTCTAGTTCTGACAAGCTTACAGAAGTGGGATACTTTTCAAATCTTACAGTATTCCCAGTAATAGCACAAACCATCAAGAGGAGATCAGCAAACAAAATGCTTTTTCTTTGCTTTATGTATATTTATTTTTTTAGCATGACCGAGGTGACCCATGTGCTAATTCATCAAAAAATGTTGACAATAGTAAGGAAAAAATTGGTTATAAATTGCTTTTCATTGGTGAAAAAATAAGTTGATTTAAAATCATGTGTTATGTACCTTTAAACAAGTGAACTGGAAGCTTCTGTATTTAAATGAATGATTATACAAGATGGCATTTCTGCAAAATTCAAGGGACTAAAAGACCTGAACAAGTTATCTATTTATTTTTACATAATTTCTTATATTTTAAATAATCATCACATTTTGGAGGCCTGACTGAGCACTGGAAAACACATTTGAACTGCAACTGAGAAAAGTAGGTTAATTGTAATTCATTAGATGTTGTCTTTATTAAAAGTGAATGGATTTAATGCCCGTGAAAAGCCCTAAGGCATGAAAAAGCAAAATAGCTGTGTAAAAGCTTAGTGTACTCAACAATTAGGAGATACTACAGTTCATCCTACAGTGCAGTGTTTCTCAAACTTTAATGTGCATATGAATCACCTCAGATCTTGTTAAAATGCAGATTCTGATTCAGCAGGTGTGGGATCAGCCTGAGAACCTGCATCTCTAACAGGCTTCCAGGGATGCAGTGATGTTGGTCCATGGACCACATTGACTAAAAAGGCTTTTGTCAGCCCTTTCTTTCAGTCAATTTGTCAGATAATTATTAAACATTTGCTATTTATAATACAGCCATAGAGATACAATATGGTGTGAAATATGGTCTCTGATCTTCTGGAGCTTTCTTAAAAACAGCCTTATTGAGATAAAATTCACAGCCCATATAATTCATCCTTTTAAAGTGTACAATCTTATAGTTTTTAGTATATTCACAAATATAAGCAATCATTACCACAGTTGATTTTAGAACATTTATATCACCTCAAAAAGAAGCCCTGTACCTTTAATATCACTCCCTATCCCCCATCACTACCCTAGCCTTAAGCAACCAAAAATTTACTTTTTGTCTCTATAGGTTTCCCTATTCTGGACTTTTATATGAACAAAATCATATAATATGTGACCTTTTGTGACTGGCTTCTTTTACTTAGCATAGTTTTCAGAGTTCATCCACATTAAAACATGTATCAGTACTTCATTCCTTTTTGTGCCCAAATATTTTACTGTATAGACACACCACTTTATGTTTATCCATTTGTCAGTTAGTGGACATTTGGGTTGTGTCTACCTTTTGGCCATTATGAGTAATGTTGCTATAAACATTCATGTGCAAGTTTTTGTGTGTAGATAAGTTTTATTTCTCTTGAGTGTATACCTAGGAGTGGAGTTGATGAGTTATATGGTGACTCTACATTTAATTCTTCTGGAGCTTTTAATTTAGATGAATAAGATTTTAAAACATAGATATTAATATATGTATGCATATAGATACATATATATCAAGCAATTGACTTCATGAAAAGAGTCCATGGTCACATAATTTTGGAGTTCACTGCATGCTAAAGTGCTCTTAAAACCAGACAAAAGAGGAACCATTTGACTTTGTTTAACTCAGGTTTCCCCAACATGTTTTCCAAACATGTTTGGAAATCTTTGAAAAGTGAAATATTTATAACTCAAGGATTTTTTATTTGGTAGAATGCATTTTGAGAAATGGTTTAGTTGCATATTCTCGAGGTAGAGAGAAGACCTATTGGATAGGGCATAGAGTATATTCGGGGAACTAGTGGATGATTTATTGGGGCTAGACAGAGGATGGCTTTGACTCAATAGGTAAACTCTATAGGTAAATGGGTAGAGGTGTGGTTTTCAATGGGAGATATTTGAGTAGAGCAATGATAGGATGGAAACTTAATTTCTGTAAGTTGTTCTGGCCATGATATGTAGGATGATATAGAAAGACAAATATAGATATAGAAATGGCAGGGAGACCATTTATGGACTAGTGAAATTGGCCAGCTATCGACATCCATAAATTGTATAAGGAGGGAAGGATCAGTAAATTCTGATGACATAGTGGACCAAAAGGAAAGGGGAAATATCGAAGTCTTTGTAGATAAGATCACAGATAATATAGAATAAATTATTGATAGCAGAAATGCCAAATGCAATATGATAGAATATATGTATCTTTAAAAACACTAAACAGCCACTCGAATGTTTATTGCAGCACAATTCACAATTGCAAAGATGTGAAATCAACCCAAGTGCCCATCAATTCATGAGTGGATTAACAAAATGTGGTACATGTATACCATGGAGTACTACTCAGCCATAAAAAAGGATGAATTAATGCCTTTTGCAGCAATTTGGAAGAAACTGGAGACCATTATTCTAAATGAAGTATCTCAAGAATGGAAAAACAAACACCACATGTACTCATTGGAAGTAACTGATGGGCACACGAAGGTCACAGAGGGAAATAAAAGTCATTGGAAATTAAGCAGGGTGGAGGGGGAGGATGGGAGGAGCAAGAACCCACCTAATGGGTACAATGAACACTATTCGGGTGATGGGCACATTTATAGACCTGACTCAAGCCATGTATCAAAAGGGGGTAATATTAAATAATTAATAATAATAATTAATAATTAAAATATTACCCCCTTAATATTTAGAAATAAAAATAATAAAATAAATTAAAAAATAAAAACAGTAAACAGAGAGATCGCATCCCAACCAGAATTTTTTAGCATATTTATACAAAATTTTCTACCATTATAAAAAAATTCTAAGCTTTTTTTTTCATTATTTTTCATTTGAAAATCAGTACTTTCTTTTTGCTTATCCCCCTACCATAGGTTTTGATATTGCCATCTGGCAGAGTCTGCTTATTATCTTCATTATGAACCTAGGCTTTCTTTTTATGCTGATTTCTATTTTCATGCATTAAATCCTAAGTTAAATCGGTTTCAAGTTAATGAGAAGTAAGATTAAAGATAGAAACTTCTCCTGAATGTTATTATTAATTATGTCGTCAGGACATAATATTTAGCATTGCTTGAATCTGGTTGTAAATAAGTTCTCTCTTTGATGAGATGACCTGTCTTTATCTTCGTTCCTATTACAGTATTTACTGTTTCCTTTTTGTTGTAAGTCATTGGAAAATGGAATTGCCAGATGGTTTGCAAAGAGAAGTGAGCAACAACTGCTTTAAAAAAAAAAAAAGATTCTTTATATACAAAGAAGCAAGCAAGCAGACAAACAAAAAAGAATGCTTAAAAAAAAAGAACAAACTTTTGCTTAAAAAAATACAGATACACTCAGAATTCAGAGTGTTAATTGCATGCTCTTGTTTATATCAGAATGAATATGACAAATATGGGTAATGGTTCCTAAATTGGGTAGAAATATGGATCTCCAGGAGCCACGCATTGTCAGCGTAACACACACAACATTCAGACAGGCCCCTGGTCGGCCTTCTTTCTTCAGCTATAGCTATTCAAATCTCCATTTTCACAAGTGTAACTCTCTGATATGAATAAAGATCCACCCTTTTTGCCCACAAGAGCTCAGAATATGGCCATAAGGAAACTTCAGTGATGACTTCAGATCCATGCACTGTACAACCCAGAATATATTTCCTCCTTTCTCTGGGCCTTAATTTCGTCATCTGTAAAATGAGACATTAGGAATGTAATATCTTAGAAGCTTCTTCCAAGTTATAAATGCCATAATTCATGAGCATAAACCTACAATTTTAAATGTAATCCAAAACGTGGAATTCTGTGCAAGAGGCCAGGAAAAGATTTTGAGAAGTTATAACGACAGTATAAAGACTACTTTTCTGAACCTAACAGCTACTCAGAGAAGCTAAAATATCTAGTAAGATATGAGATTATATCAAATTAGAGGATAGAAGACAGCAAAACATAAGCAGCAATTAAACCTTATCAGAGATTACAGAAGCCATGGACTCCATCTGGCCTTTTAGGCATAGCTTTAAGATAACCTTATTTTCCATTTAAACCTGTTTCTGTGTCTCTCTCAAGTTTCTTAGATTTTCACAGCTCTAGCCTAGTGTTAGACACCTATCTTGTCAATATATTCATGTTGAGCTTATTGTTATCAATTTTTCACATCAGTAGTCAGCCTAAAGAAGATTTTAGACAAAAAAAAACATTATTTATTTTCTCAAATAATTCTTTGAATTCCTCATTTTTCAATTGAGAGAAATAGCTACAGTCTCAATAAACATTTCTGCAAAAAAATATATACATATATTAATAAAAAGTATAAGTTAGGTTCTTTTTTACCTAGTAAAATGGTTTGCATTTGCTGTGCTGGTTCTCAGGAAAGAAATTCTAAATTATAAAGGGATGTATGATTCTTATTTTAACAGAAGTATTTATAAAAAATTTTGCCCTTGTGTTTTCTATATGTACTTCACACACTCTCCCATAATTCAATTGATAGTTTTCATAAATTAATACATAAACTTATCAGAAATGAAAGGTAGCAATTATAGCTTTAAGAAGAGTGTGACTTTTAAAATGTTACTTTTCATGGACCTTTTCTAATGTGTATATGATATTGGCCTAAGTGAGGGGTTTAGTGAGGCCAAGCTCAAGGATTTGGAGAGATAAAGAAAATTAAATGTCTTCCAAAAGTCAACACAAAATCAAGTAGAGCCAAAAAAAAGGAGAATTAACTCTATTCTCAGAGAGGCTTAAAGAGCCTGACCATAACATAAACTATTCACAGAGCTTAAGAAAGAGTTTGGCAATCGAGGGTAGTCAGACACAGATGTAGAAAGAGCAGAGCCCATCCAATCATGCCCAGAAAAGATGAAGCCTTAACCAAGACTTTGAGAATCTCAATCTTAGGAGCAAATGAATATATTAGGCTAATTTATCTTAATGAAAAATGTTTCATTTAACTGATTCCATTTTTAGATCTCTGTGATAGCTTATAATATGGTTGCCATATCAGTCTGGGTCCAATCAGGAGACAGGGGAAACCACACAGTAATTTAAACATGGGAAGTATAATATAAAGAATTAACTCTAATAGGAGGTTGAAGTAATAAGGAATTGGCCAATAAGAAATAAAGAGAACTCTAAAAAGTATAGGATTTCAGCTACTACCTTCCAGGGATGAACTGATTCCTTTTTACCCAAAGAAGAGGTTCCCCTAGGGCTGAGATCCAGACCTTGTTGGAAAGGGTGTGGCCATGTCAGGGTAGCAGTCTGCTTTCAGTTCTTGGTATACTCTCGGCCAAAGAATGACCAGACATACCAAAGTGTCAGGTACAGCCTCTTGGCAGACTGTTATCCTAGTTCTTTGGCTCCTTGCTTGGAAAAAAATCACAGGGCTGGTGTGACGGAGTGACCACAAGCAGGAAGCAGTTTCACATGAGTAGGTTTTTATTATAAAATGAAACAGGTCTGTCTCCAGGAGTGGAAAGAGACACACACTGACTCAGGGTAGGATTAAGGGTGGGGCAACACCAAGACGGAGTGCCTGCCCTTATCCTTCTTCCCAGGTAGGACAATTGCTATAGGTAGCACCAAGGCAGGGCACCCTTGTACCTAGAACAGCCGGAGATCCTAGTTATCTACCTAACAGCCATGGTTCACTGAATGGCAGAGAGGTCGTTCTGTTGCCACACCAACAGAACTTGGAAATCTGACCTCTGGAACTTGCCAGAAATCTACTCTCTAGAGTGCTAGAGAAAACTGTTCATGGTGAGGTATCTTTTCACCACAATATTGCCTGAAGGGAGAGTCAGGGGAAATTACTGGTTGTTGGATACTGTTGGCCACTAGTCACTGCACAAGCCAGGTGCTAAAGAAGCTACATGTGCTGCAGGATCCTGGAACCAGAGAAGCTGGCTTCACTGTTGGAGATGGCATTGGAGAAGCCATGTGCAATGCAGCAACCGAGCTGTAAACCCTAGAAGCCAACCATACTGCAAGAGAGTAATGCTGGAGAAAGGGCCTGCATTACAGAGGCTAGGTACTGGGAAAGCTGGGCACACCATAAGAGCCACATGCTGGATAAGATGTGTGCACTGCCGGAGCCAGTAGTTAAAAAAAGCTACATGAGTTCCAAGACCCAGACTGGAGAAGCCTCCTGTTCTAGGGGAGCCGGGCATAAGAGAAGCTGCATCAAGAGCCTGCCTAGAGAAGTACACTGGAGCCAGGAAGGATATCTTTTCTTATATAGACTTGGGTACTCCCCTGAAGGTAAAGGTATTTCCCCCACCCATTGGCCAACTTGGCCATGTGACTTGCTTGGTCCATTAGCATAACAGTGAATGGGATTTAGCACCAGTTCTGAGCAGAAGTTTTAAATATGAATGCGTAGTTCAGCTTGGCCTCTTGCATCTTTGTCCTCTGCCATGAAGAAAGCAAATCCCAGACAGGATCTGCTCTTTCATCTGGATCCCAGAATAGGTACAGAGCTGAGGAGAGCCACAGCCAACCTAAGACCTCTAATCAAGAAAAAGATATTGGTGGTTATATGCCTCTGAGGTTTTGGGTTATTTGTTATTATAACAAAAGCTGACTAATGCAGTCTCCATGCTTGACAAATAACTTTCTGATTTCTACTTGGTAAATCATGATCATGCTGCATAAACTGTGGTGTATGCCATTGGGTTATTTTCTGATATCATATATTCATCTGCAGCAAGGAGATACAATGAAGTGACAAGGCCCACTTTTGATTGAAGGGAACTCATCATAGTAGTTTCATCCTGACAGAAGTCTCCAGAGGCAGTTAGCCAGCATTTCCCAGATGACATCACAGCCTTGATAACTCCTTAGGTGGAAGATTAGAGATGGAAAGGTTATTGTCACCAGTTTCTTTAATGTATGGGGCCTCCCTACGTTGCCGTAGCTCTTCTCTCTTTGCCAGTTTGATGATCTGCTGTCAAGATTATTATTAATGTCATTTTATCTGGTCTTTATCAAATGTTCCCAAATCATTTGGGATCCTGGGTTGTGGATTACCTTTAGATAATTGCAGTTCTTAACAAAATTTGGTAGACTTCTACACAACTTTCTGTGGAGGAAATGTTTTTTGGTAAAAAGTGTTATATAAATTCTTCTTTGTCTGTCACTATATTCTGACAACTTAACATATCCTCAGTTCATACTCACATAGATTTCTTTTTACTCATTTATTTATTAAGAGAAAATCATTTTCTAACTCATTATTATAATAGCCATTATAATTGATCTCTTAGTACATTGCTAGTATAATTATTATCACATTTGGTAATTTCAAATTATCCTTCAACCTACCACCCACACCCGCCTCCCCACTGCAGTGTGAGGCTAAGTATTTCAGCCTTTATTGAGGTGAAAAATCATATTACTATTCAACAAAAATTTTTTTCAATTAAAATTAGAAATTAGAATTCACTTTCTATGATCACTGAATATTTAAAAGCATGGATCACATATTAATGTGTATCTAAAATATCTGTTTAAGAAAAATTAAACAGTTCTAATACTTTTCCTTGGGTACTAGGAATATTACTTCCTATAGATATTCAAAAATATTGGCCAGGGTTTTCAAACCCTCTTTCTGTAATATCGATCAGTCCTATGACTGATTTAATTTGGTCAAGTGCATGTAAGGCATCATGAGGGAATAGAAAACAGCCACAGAGTCTAGCCCAGTCTCTGCTACTGCACTTGCGGAATCTCATTTTCCTCATCTCTAAAAGGAGGATAATAACATCTGTCCTACTAAACTCCTGGGAATTTTTTGTTTTGAAAATCAAATGAATGTTTTAGTGAAAAGGATATGTTAATAGTAAAGGTCTTTGAAAATGTGAAAGTATTTGATACCATGAAATAATTGAATGGTGTTATGTTAATATCTTCCTAACTCCCATCGAACCGAGGGCCTAATCAATGGGATAAGACTTAATCAGAACAATGATCTTCAAAATATATCTTACTACAGAAAAAACAGAGTATATTAGGACAGACCTTAAGGTAAGGGTAGGTAGAAATGTAATTTCTTCGGGAGTCATTAATAACCTGATCATAACTTCCAATTGTCAGTAAGTATCATATTCCCTAACTGCCATTTGAAAATGTGATCAAGCAGTAGAGAAATTTACTATAGGAAAGCTCCTTAACAGTTACATAGTATTATCACCAAAAAGGGAAGGGATAAAATGATGGGAGAGAGGCTTAATGCGAGATTGGAGGTGAGTAGATAGATATGGAGGGAATACACTTAGCCCGCAGTCATCTTCTTTCTGATCTTTCTTGGACTTGATTTTCCCTCGTATATAGTGAATGCTTAGTCCCTTTGTTTCTCTGTGATCCCACAACTCTTTGTACAAACCCTCTATTAGAACTTCACATGGTGTATTATTTTCTTAAATTGTCTGTCTCTCTCACCAGAACTATGAATGCCATGAAGGTAAGGATCATGCCTTAATTGTTTAGTAGCCCTGATTGATGCCTTACACAGGGCCTGACATATAGTAGATTTTCAGTAAGTAGTATATGAAGAGATGAATGAGTAAAAAATAGATCAGAGTAAGTCATTGGAAGAGATAAAGTTTGCCAGGTTTCAATGAAGCATTGCTCTTCTTAAATTTTAAGGAACTATTTTTAGAATACAACACAATGCAAATTTTATAACAAAATTTAATTTCAAAAAATCAGTCCACAGACTTGATACAAACATTTTTTTCAGGAGACTCCTGGAAAACATGATTAATTTCTAATGTCTGAGTTCCTAAGTTTAGGTTTATGCATTTCTTAAAAATAGACCTAAAATAGTTATGATATTCTGCTTCAAAAGATAACAATTATTTTCCTTGAAAAAGGAATATACTTTTAGACTGGAATGCGATGAAGGAGTAGGTTTTACAAAAGTCAGACGTGTATGCAGAGTATATAAACTGAAAGCACGGGAATCTTTGCCATAATGAAAAGAATATTGTTATTATTTTATAAGAGAAAAGAGAAAGTTTAAAAAATTGTTTGTGTTGAATATATTCTAAATTATAATAATGGCATTAACTTCCTTTTTTTAGATGTCTTACAGATGGTATGAAACTCTTAAAACATTTTCTAGTCGTTCTGAGCAGACATAACTATTAACCATCTATAAATGGTTCATCTCATTCTTAATATTGAGCATGGCAAAAGAGTATATATAATCCTTGAATGTACTTAAAGGAAATATAGGACGAATACCATATCAGCCAGGCTGTGCAGATTTGACTTTAAATGGAAATATTTGGTAAGGTAAATCTTACTTTGTCCATTACCTTGCCTGCTATGTGATATAAATTCTTTGCCTACTAATCACAAATCTCAAGATCTGAGAAAATGGAGCTCCCTAGAACAGACTATATATATTTTATTGCCATCTCGAATCAACCTGATAACATTTTTCACGAGAGGACTAATAAAAGTCACATTCTCTATGGAAACACCCCTGTATTTTATGGACCCATCTGATATACCCTTAATAAAGTTTTAAAACAATACATAATAGATTTTGCAGGAAGCTCAGATCTGCCAGCAGTCTCATTAACAGCGCAGTTTTAAGTACTACTTTAGGCATGATTATCTGCAAAATGTTAGTGGGGCTGTTTAATATTAAAAGACCAGTAGCTGAAGGGACAGGAAACTCAATTATTCAAAAATCAAGTTAGATTGCTATTTAGAGTAGTTTAACAAACAAAATTGCATTTTGTTCTTATTTTTGAAGTACGGACTTGTATTCATTTCCTCAAATACAAAGTTCATTGAAAATGCCAACGTTTCTAAGTGCTTCTGCATGAGAAGAAAGAGTTGATTAAAACAAAAATACTCTTCAGCTTGTTAAAGCACAAATGTTTTACAAATAGCACCTTGCCCGACGGTGTTTGCTCAATTGACTCTACTGTATAAAACAAAAACGCCAGAGCCTCTGCCCCACCCAATGTTCACAGAAAAGACAATTAGCAAAATCATTTTCTTTTATATATAATTGCCTTTTTTCTATTAGCTTCACTAACAGGGAGTATAGATATACTTTGGGCCCCAGACCTGCTTACAAAGGTATTTACTTACCTAAACTTTCCTGCCTTAATCAAAAATGTTAGCAAATTAAACCATAAGGTAATCATCAAAATGAATGAAATAGTTATTTATGTTGAGATTAAAAATTGCCCACACTATATTAACCCTTGTGTGTAGGTGTGCATGTGTGTGTTAGGTCTCTGGATGAATTTATAAGAAATTAATAACAGTATGACCTCTGAGTCTGAGAGAATATGAGAAGGTTGACAAAAGGGAGACAGATTTTTTGTTTCTTATTTTTTTTTTCAGACTCTGTCATCTCAAAGAGACTTTTATTTTCAGTTGTTCCTTCTCTGCACTGTTTACATTTTTATTTCTTACCTTAAATTAATACATTTGCAATAAAAACAAAATATTTTCAAAATGGCATCATTCAGTTTCCTTAAATTTTACTATATTTTACATCTAATAAAAATATTCAAACAAAAAAATTTGGTAAAATATAACCTTGCTAAATTCAAAACATGCAAGAACATTTTATTGTTAGCTATAATGAAAGAAAACTCAGGCCATGGTCATTAGACTACTAACATTCATGGTGGATTAAAACAATACACACACGCAAAAGGTCTTCACATACTTGCTACTAGTCATCCTTCTCTACTGAACTCTAATATTAGTAGCATTTTAGTCAATATTCATTCTTTTTTGTACAACTTAGACAAGTGATACCACTTTAGCATTGGATTTGACAACACAGTTTTTAGTATGTCACATAGGTTATTAAAACCATTTTGGATCAGGTATCAAGATTTGGAATTACAAGATTAAAATGAACATTAATAATATATTCTTGATCATTTTTATTAGTTCCAAGTCACATATGCTTAACTCCTGAATCTATGCATTTTTATGAGTTATCCAGAATTATTTTAAATTCCCAAAGACCATTAGGCCAGAGGTAGGTTACAGTTGCAAACATATCATATTTGAAATCATTTCTCTATCTGCTTCTGTTGGCCAGCCTTATTGTTTCATCCCTAATGATTATCAAATCCTGCATGAGAAAAGGAGGAAAAAATGAGATAAATTAACATCCTGGGCTCCTTAGTGTAATTCAGTAAATGACCATTTTCCCTGCCCTGCAGAGAGAATCTAGTCTTCTTGGAAGAAATACTTATTTTACTCACAGAAGGCATGGGTTTCATGCTGGTGTGGATCAAAAGCATTCCACTGCCTCACCATAAAAGGTAATAATTACAGGACCTGTTTTTCACTTTGGTGTATCTGTTTGCTTTTTTGGATATTACTCCTGGGCTGTTACTGCAACTGTTATATTTCAAACACTAGCTTATATATTATCTCTATACGCCAAGTATGACCTGGACTTTTCAAGTTATACTTTATGCATGGCTCACTCCCACTTGTTGTGTTGATGATATTCTCTAAAATTAAATCTAAAATATCTTTTTTTAAAATTTGTTGCTCAGTCATGCTAATTTTAGTTTGCTATTTTCAATATTAGGGGAGTCAAAAACATTCCCTTTCGGGTTAATGAGGCATTAGACAATTTGGGGATTTATTTTCAGATCTAGGTTAGTATCCTTTTTCTAAAGCTAGAGAAGAATAATTTAGGATCATTTAGGAGAATCCATCACCTGCTTTATAATTTGGAGCCACTTACTCCCAGGCATTAACTTTTTTTTTTTCCCCCATAAATGAGGACATTACCCAAATTTTCTAGGAATATCCTGATTTAATATGAGCTTATCCTTTTTAATTAAGGAAATTTATTAAGGGTGTTACTAAATATATATAGAGATAGGTAGATTTTATAACATTTTACATGAATAAATTTATAAATAAAACATTTTTGATTAATGTGTCTCAAAATTTGGTTCAGGAAATATAATCCTTATTTTCTTTTTTTCTGGCAAGTAGGCAATATAAAATATAATCACAATAAAATAATTTTGGAGATTCAGTGGCATAAAATCCTCCTTTTTTACAGTCAGGTTAATAAGATGACAGCTTAAGCCTGCCCAGGTAGCTGCCTGGAGTTTCTTGGCCTGGCTGAGGATTGAAATCTGTTCTTGTTCTGGCTGAGGTTTGGTGAACTAGTCAGCAATTACCTACTATGCTTAAATATCAATAGAGAAAATTCTAGGTCTTATGGCTGAGTGGAACTTCAAAGACAGTAGCAATTATTCTGTACATTGCTGCCCAGGTGCACTAGGCCAGGTGACTACCAGGGTCACAGAGTAGAATAACTGCTACATTTATTGTCTAAACTAGGACACTTTGAAGAATAAAAATGGACGTGGGAGGTGCTTAAATTTTAGCATTACACTCCATACGTAAATACTTGTGAGTTATCACTCAAATAAATAAAAACATCAGTGCAACAAGGACATTCATATCACCCACTATGCCCTATGGCAGCACTTCTCAGCTTCCCATGAATGAGGCTGTAATTTCCCCAGTTATCCACTGACCCTGTCAAAGCTGGCCTGCTACAGCAAAAGGGCCAATCTTCTCTAGATTTTTAGAGGACAAGGTAACCATGGCTAATATGTGAGTTATATCTCTACCTTGTGAAATTGTTGGGAGGGTTAAACTGAATGGGATAATGTGTGGAAAACGCCTACTATCCTGCCATTCTAAGGGCCCCAATGTTGGCTTCCATCCATGTCTTTTTTCATTACTCACTGCAAACTCACACAAAATTTGCCTAAGACTCGCTTCATCCTGTCTTTATTATAGTTAGTGGTTCTCACATCTATTTGTCTTATTAGACTCAAAACTTCTTGAGTACAACTCCCTTTCCATACATCTATATACTACCTAGCACCCAGAACATTGCTGGCTCATAGAAAATAAATGTTGGCTAATTAAATGTTTCTGACTTTGCTTTCCATCCTGCTTTAAAAAGGAGAAATAATGTGTAGTAGAGGAGGGCAATTCATTCGGCTTGTTCAGCTTGATGGCAGTAACTGTCAAGGGCATGTGACTTTCTTTGTTCAAAGTGAAAAGGCTACTTTCTCATCTATAATTTGGTTTCCTGAATAGATCTGCTCCCCAGGAACGTGATTCACTGTGAAAAAGAACAGTCAAAGTTTTTCAGCCACTATTATATCCATAAATAGGAATTCAGCTGAATCTGTGTGGGCTTGGTTCATTGAACCCTCTATGTGAACCAACACATTCAAACCTCTGACTCTACCATGCTGAATCAGAACATGAAGCAGAAAGATCAGGGCCAGCCTCTCTGAGCCCAATCTATTCACTTAAGTCACCTGGACATTTTGACTAGCTGCGTATACACCCTTTCACAAGTTGGAATAAGAATGCCATGATGTGTCTTTACTCTTCAAGGAGATGTTGAATTAGTCTATGCTGAATTTTACTTTTGTTCTCAGTTTTTCAGTTGTTTTTCCCCAAAATTTTTGTATAATGTAAACAAACGCTTACTGTTGAATAACACTTTGGTGTTCACATAATCTACCATGTAAAGTAAAAGGTATCATTATTCCTATTTCTACTTAGGAGGAAAATGGGGCTCAGAGAGATTAAGATTTGCTCATGATCAGTAAGTTATGAAACCAGCATTTGTTCTTTACTCCAAATCTAGTACTCCTTCTACAATGACACCTGCCTCCATATACATCTTGTGCAAAGAGATTTATAATACCTCCAATGAGGACTTTGAATTGAAAATGTGTTAGCTAATATTCCAGAAATTCTATTTTAAAAAAATAATAAAAATTTGATAAGAGTTTTGTGGGACATAATTCCATTGCCTATGCTTTATGTAATTGCCTATTTTTAAATTTTTTATGCATATGACCTAGATCCTAGGTTTATTGGACATTTTTAAATGCATGTTCCAAACTGACTTCAAGTCTGTATAAAATTTTCTAGGCTGTTTGATTTATTTCATGGGCCATGGCTGATGTTTGCAGACACTCTTCAATCTGGAATCATTGAAAGATTTTATTAACAAGTCCTTCTCAAGCTGTTCATCAGAGAAAATAGCACAAATGCATATGGATGTTAGTCTCCATGTAGCAAAGTATGTCTTCACACCAGCTTCCCAAAAGACCTAGGAAGCTTGTTACTACCCACACCCATTTCTTAGGGGACCTGATTATGTTGCATTTTTTTAAAAACAGGCATACGGGTAAAAGCTGGAAAATGGAGGAATTAAGGGAATCATTGTATCTAGAGTAGTGGATTAGAAAATATTAATATTAATCAAAGATAAGCAGAAGTGACAATAGATTTTGATTATTGATTTTTTTTTTCTTTTTGAGACAGGGTCTCGCTCTGTCACCCTGGCTAAAGTGCAGTGGCATCATCATAGCTCACTGCAACCTCAAACTCCTGGGCTCAAGTGATCTTCCTGCCTCAGCCTCCCAGTAGCTGGGACTACAGGTACATGCCACCACGCCCAGCTAATTTTTTCTATTTTTTGTAGAGACTGAGGTCTCACTCTTGCTCAGGCTGGTCTTGAACTCCTGACCTCAAGCTGTCCTTCCACCTTGGCCTCCCAGAGTGCTAGGATTACAGGTGCGAGCCACCGTGCCTGGCCTGATTATGGATTTTAAAGTTTTGCCTGCTCCTTGGAATCTGTGTGTAGAGAAATCTTGACTTAGGCTCTTGGAGGAATAGTCCCTTTTTTCCTTTGTTTCTTCACTTTCTCTCTTCTTCATATTTTTTCTTTTCCTTTGTAAAATATTGTTAAGAACATGGATCAGAATATACATTATTAAATATCTCTTCTTTCTTAAAATGTTCTTCACTATTATAAAAGAATATGTTCTTTTTATAAGAATACTTAGAGAGATTTTTGAAAATATATTGTGAGTTCCCCCATTCTTTCATCCTCTCCAGAGGTATGTTAATTGTAAATAAAATATATTTTAAAAATTAAGTAAGAAAAGCCAAACTAAAAAACTAAGGTAAAAAAGATAAACTTTTCCATATAACAAAAAAGAAACAGAATCACCAAAGTGTAAGTGGGTGTGGATGGAGTTAGCTGAAGTCACAGATTTTTTGGGCTCCAAGTCTGGAAAGAGGCAAGGTACCGGGAATTGGACTCATAACAGGGACTGAAAGAACCTCACAGACGGTGGATAGTTAGTTTACCGGGGCTGCTGTAAAAATGTACCACAAACAGTGTGGTTCAAACAATAGAAGTTTATTGTTTCATAGTTCTGGTGGCTAGAAGTCTGAGATCAAAGTTGCCAGCAGGGCCACGGACCTTCTGAAGGTACTATGGAAGGATCTGTTATAGGCCTCTGCCCTATCCTCTGGCAATCTAGGGTAATCTTTGGCTTATAGAAGAATCACTTTAGTCTGTCTTCATCTTCACATGATGTTCTTCCTGTGTGTGTGTCTTTCTCTTCACATGGTGTTCTTTTTATAAGGACACCAGACATTGGATTAGGGGCCCAACCTTCTCCATTATGACCTAATCCTAACTAATTACATTGGTAACGGCCCTGTTTCCAAACAACGTCAGATTCTGAGGTACTAGAGGTTAGAACGTCAATGTATGAATTTGTGGAGGACACAGTTCAACCCATAACATCAGGGTACCAGGGCCAGACTCACTGCAGGAAACCAGGGGCCAAAACAGAATTTCTCTGTCTTTGAAAGGAGACTCAAGCTGCTTGTTCTTTAATTTGATTTTATTTTTTGCACTTTTTAAAAAATTTTAATTATTATGGGTACATAATGGTTATATATCTTTAAAGAGTACATGTGATATTTTGATAAAGGCATACAATGTGAATTAATCAAATCAGAGTAATTGGGGCATCCATCACCTCAGGCATTTATCACTTCTTTGTGTTAGAAACATCCTGGTTCCACTGTTTTAGCTATTTTAAAGTGTACCCTAACTTATTGTTGATTATAGTCACTTTATTGTGCTAGCAAATATTATTGATTCTATCTAACTATATTTTTGCACCCATTAACCATCCCTACTTTGTCCTCCCCTTCCCTGCTACCCTCCCAGCCTCTTGTAACCATCATTCTACTCTTTGTCTTCATGAGATCAATTGTTTTTAATATTTAGCTCCCATGTATAAGTAAGTACATGCGAGATTTGTCTTTCTGTACTTGGCTTATTTCACTTAACATGTTTCCAGTTCCATCCATGTTGTTGCAAACAGCAGGATTTTATTCTTTTTCTATAAAATTTCTATTTCATTCTTTTCTATATAAGATTCCATTCACAATTTATTTATCCATTCATCTGTTGATAGAGATCTAGGTTGATTCCGAATCTTGGCTATTGTGAATAGTGCTGCAATAAACTTGGAAGTACAGATATCTTTTCTATATACAGAATTCCCCTTCTTTGGATATATACCCAGCAGTGGGATTGCTGGGTCATATGGTAGTTCTATTTCTATTTTCAGTTTTTTGAGGAACCTTTATACTGTTCCCCATAGTGGCTGCAATAATTTACATTCTAGGGTTCCCCTTTCTTCATATCCTCATCAAAGTTCATTATTGCCTGTCCTTTTGTTAAAAGCCATTTTAACTGGGATGAGATGATATCTCATTGTAGTCTTGATTTACATTGATGACTAATGATGTTGAACATTTTTGCATATACCTGTTGGCCATTTGTATGTCTTCTTTTGAGAAATGTCTGTTCAGATCCTTTGCCCAGTTTTTAACTGGATTATTTGATTTTTTACTATTGAGTTGTTGGAGCTCCTTACATATGAGGTCTCTCCAGAAAGTATACAGCCATGTAATATGAAAAATGGAGACATTTATTGAAGAAGATACAAGATACAAGAAACATTGTACATAGGACAATGACGCCTCAGTCCCCTTCAATGTAGGCACCTTGGGACCTCACACAGTTCTCCCAGCATCTCTTAACCTAATCTGCACATGTTCAACATTCTCAGGTGTTCTGCTTGTTGCAGGCCTTCCAGAATGTGGACCACTTTCAACAGATTCTCAGCCATCATTGAAATGTTTGTGCCACACTTTTATTTGCACTGCACTCATTACGTCATCCCCGAAAGCCTTCTGAATCATCCAAATAGTTTCCACAGAGGAATGTTCAAGCTTAATGCAAAATTTGATGCAGCTTTGTTGCTCTACTCGCTCAGTCATTTTTTTTTTTATTTCAGAATATTATGGGGGTACAACACTTTGGCTATATATATTGCCCATGCACTGCCCGTGTCAGAGGTACAATCGTGGTCATCCCCCAAACTGTGCTCCCTGCATCCATTCAGTGAGTTTTTCCCATCCCCTCCACCTCCCTCCCGCCTGCCCGCCCCCTGATGCATATTATTGCCCTGTGTGATGTAGGTGTTGATCAGTTAGTACCAGTTTGATGGTGAGTACCAGTGGTGCTTGTTTTTCCAATCCTGTGACACTTCACTTCGAAGAATGGGTTCTAGCTCCAACCAGGATAATACCAGATGTGTTAATTCACTATTGTTCCTTATTGCTGAGTAATACTCCATGGTATACATATACCACATTTTATTAATCCATTTGTGTATTGATGGGCACCTGGGTTTCCACATCTTTGCAATTGTGAATTGTGCTGCTATAAACATTCGTGAGCAGATGTCTTTATTATAAAACGTCTTTTTTTCCTTTGGGCAAATACCCAGTAGTGGGATTGCTGGGTCAAATGGTCAGTCATTTTTAACGTGATGGCCACACAGTGCACATGCTCACTCAACAGTGTCTAGCACCCTACTGACTAGTACAGTGAAGTTATCATTGTTCACGCATGCGTGTTACAGTGCACTCTGCTTGGCTGCTAGGCTACATCGATGTTGCTCAAACCATTCTCATATTAATAATGACTGGATACTTTCTGGACAGCCCTTATATTCTAATTATTAATACCTTGTCAGATGAGTTGCTGCAAATACTTTCTTCCATTCTGTGGGTTGTCTCTTCACTTTGTTGACCGTTTCCTTTGCTGTGCAGAAGCTTTTTAGCTTGATGTGATCCCATTTGTCCAATTTTGCTTTGGTTGCCTGTGCTTTGGGGTAATTACTCAAGAAGTCCTTGCCCAGACCAATGTCCTGAAGCATTTCCCCAATGTTTTCTTTGAGTAGTTTCATAGCTTCAGGTCTTAGTTTTAAGGATTAATCGAATTTGATTTGATTTTTGTATACGGTGAGAGAGAAGGGTCTAGTTTCATTCTGCTGCACATGGATATCCGGTTTTCCCAGTGCCATTTACTGAAGAGACTGTGCTTTCCCCACTGTATGTTCTTGGCACCTTTGTCAAAGATAAGTTCACTATAGATGTGTGGATTTATTTCTGGGTTCTCTATTCTGTTCCATTGGTCTATGTGTCTGTTTAATGATAGTACCATGCTGTTTTGGTTACTACAGCTCTGTAATATAATTTGAAGTCAGGTAATGTGATTCCTCCAGTTTTGTTCTTTTTGCTCAGGATGGCTTTGGGTATTCTGGGTCTTTTGTGGTTCCATGTACATTTTAGGATTACTTTTTCTATTTTTGTGAAGAATGTCATTGGTATTTTGATGGAGATTTCGTTGAATCTGTAGGCTGCTTTGGTAATATGGACATTTTAACAATATTGGTCCTTCCAATCCATAAGCATGAAATATATTTCCATTTTTTGTGTCCTCTCCAATTTCTTTCATCAATGTTTTCTAGTTTTCATTATAGAGATCTTTCACTTCTTTGGTTAAGTTTATTCCTAGGTATTTTGTTTTATTTGCAGCTATTATAAATGGGATTACTTTCTTGGTTTCTTTTTCAGATTGTTTACTGTTGGCATATAGAAATGCTACTGATTTTTGTATGTTGATTTTATATCCTGCAACTGTACTGAATTTGTTTATCAGTTCTAATATTAATAGTATTTGTTGTGGAGCCTTTAGGTTTCTCTAGATATAAGATCATAGCATCTGCAAACAAGGATAATTTGACTTCTTCCTTTCCAATTTGGATGCCCTTTCTTTCTTTCCCTTGTCTGATTGCTGTAGCCAGAACTTCCACTACTATGTTGATTAACAGTGGTGAAAATGGCCATCCTTGTCTTGTTTCAGGTTTTATAGGGAAGACTTTAAGTTTTTTCCCATTCGTATGATACCAGCTGTGGGTCTGTCATATATGGCTTTTATCATACTGAGGTAAGTTTCTTCTACACCCAGTTTTTTGAGAGTTTTTTTAACCATGAAAGGATATTGAATTTTATCAAATGCTTTTTCAGCATCAATTAAAATGGTCATGTGGTTTTTGTCTTTCATTCTGTTGATAGGATGTATCACACTGATTGATTTTTGTATGTTGAACCATCCTTACATCCCTGGGATGAATCCCACTTGATCATGATTTTTAATATGTTGTTAAATTTGATTTGCTAGAATTTGGTGAGGACTTTTGCATCTATGTTCACCAGAGATATTGGCCTATAGTTTTTTGTTGTTGTTGTATCTTTGTCTGTTTTTGGTATCATGTTTATCCAGGTCTTGTAGAATGAGTTTGGGAGTATTCCTTCCTCAATTTTTTGGAATAGTTTAAGGAAGATTGATATTAGTTCTTTGAATGCTTGGTAGAATTCAACAGTGAAGCCATTGTGTCCTGGGATTTTCTTTGATGGGAGACAGTATATAACTGTGTCTATCTCATTAATTTTTATTGGTTTATTCAGGTTTTAGATCTCTTCCTGGTTCAATCTTGGCAGGTTTTATGTATCTAGGAATATTTCCATTTCTTCTAGGTTTTCTAATTTATTGGCATACAGTTGCTCATAGAAGTCATTAACGATCCTTTGGATTTCTGCGGTATCAGTTGTAATGTCTCCTTTTTTATCTCTGATTTTATTTATTTGGGTCTTCTCTCTTTTTTTCTTAGTTGGTCTGGCTAGAGGTGTGTCAATTTTGTTTATCTTTTCAAAAAACTGACTTTTTGTTTCATCGATCTTTTGTAATTTTTTTTGGTTTTAATTTCATTTATTTCTGCTCTGATCTTTATTATTCTTTTCTTCTACTAATTTTGGATTTGGTTTCCTCTTGTTTTTCTTGTTCTTTGAAATGCATCATTAGATTGTTTATTTGAAGCTTTTCTACTTTTTTGATGTAGGCACTTATTGTTATAAACTTTTCTCTTGTTACTGCTTTTGCTGTGTCTGACAGATGTTGTATTTCTATTGTCATTTGTTTTGAAAAATTTTTTAATTTCCTTCTTAATCTCTTCATGGACCCACTGGTCATTCAGGAGCATATTGTTTCATTTCCACGTGTTTGTATGTTTTCCAATGTTCCTCTTGTTATTGATTTCTAGTTTTATTCCATTGTGGTCAGAGAAAATACTTGGTATGATTTCAATTTTCTTTTTGAATGTTTTAAGACTTGTTTTGTGACCTAACATATGATCTATCCTTGGGAATGACCCATAAGCTAAGAAGAAGAATGTGTATTATGCAGCTGTTGGATGAAATGTTCTGTAAATATCTATTAGGTCCATTGGGTCTATAGTGCAGATTAAGTCTGATGTTTCTTTGTTGATTTTCTGTCTGGATGATCTGTCCAGTGCTGAGAGTGGAATGTTGAGGTCTCCAACAATTATTGTATTGGGGGCTATCTCTTTCTTTAGCTCTGATAATGTTTGTTTTATATACCTGGATGCTCCAGTGTTGGGAGCCTATATATTTAGAATTGTCAGATCCTCTTGCTGAATTGACCACTTTATCATTATAAAATGACATTCTTTCATCTCTTTTTACAGTTTTTATCTTCAAATCTATTTTATCTGAAGAAAGGATAGCTATTCCTACTCTTTTTTGGTTTCCATTTGCATAGATCACTTTATTTTCAGTCTATATGTGTCCTTTTAGGTGAACTGGGTTTCTTGCAGACAGCATGTAGTTGGCTTTTGCTTTTTTTTAATCCATTCAATCACTCTATGTCTTTTGGTTGGAGAGTTTAGTTCATTCACATTCAATGTTATTATTGATAGGTGAGGACTTACTACTGCCTTTTTGTTATTTGATTTCTGGTTGTTTTGTGGGTCTCTTTTTCTTTTTTGATTCCTTCCTGTCTTCCTTTGTTACAAGTGATTTTCTCTGGTAATGTGTTTTAATTTCTCGCTTTTGATTTTTTGTTTATCTGTTGTAGGTTTTTTGATTTGAATTTACCATGAAGCTTGAACAAAAATTTTATTTTATTTAATTTTATTTATTTTTATTTTTATTTTTATTTTTATTTTTCTTGAGACATGATCTTGCTCTGTCACTCAGGCTAGAGTGCAGTGGCATCATCACATAGTTGCTCACTGCAACATTAAACTCCTGGGCTCAGGCTATCCTCCTGCCTCAGCCTCCCAAGTAGCTGAGAGTACAGGCATATACCACCATGTTTGGCTAATTTTTCTATTTTTTTTTTGTAGAGATGGGGTCTCGCTGTTGCTCAGGCTGATCTTGAACTCCTGGCCTCAAGCAATCTTCCCACCTCAGCCTCCCAAAAGTGCTAGGATTACAGACATGAGCCACCACACCTGGCCAAAAACATTTTATAACCAATTATTTAAACATATAACAACTCTGCTTACAAACAAATAAATAAGCAGAGAGAACTCTAACAGAAATTCTATCCTTTAACTCCATCTGCCCCCTGCTTCTTAACTTTTTGTCACTTACATCCATATGTTTTTATACTATCTATTTCTCAAAAAGTTGCTCTAGTTATTGTTGATAGGTTTGTTTTTTAGTCTTCCTACTCATTATAAATGGCTTATACATTGCAATTGTAGCAATGAGGTATTCTATTTTGTATTTGTGTAGTTGTTGTTACCAGTGAGTTAAATACCTTCAGATGTTCATTAATGTCCTTTTCTTTCCTATTGAAGAATTCCTTTTAGCATTTCTTGTAGGACAGGTCTGGTGTTGATGAAATTCCTCAGCTTTTGTATGTCTGGGAAAGTCTTTATTTCTCCTTCACATTTTAAGGATATTTTTGCAGGATACAGTATTCTAGGGTTAAGGTTTTTATCCTTCAGCACTTTGAATATGTCATGCCACTCACTCCTGGTCTGTTAAGTTTCCACTGAGAAGTCTGCTGCCATACATATTGGAACTCCTTTATATGTTTTTTTTTTTTTTTATTGCTTCCCTTAGGACCTTTTCTTTATCTGTGACCTTTGGGAGCTTGACTGTTAAATGCCTTGAGGTAGTCTTGTTTGGGTTAAATCTGCTGGGTGTTCTATGACCTTCTCATACCTGAATATTAAGATCTTTCTCTAGGTTTGGAATGTGCTCTGTTATTATTTCTATGAATAAACTTTCTACCCCAATCTCTCTCTCTACTTCCACTTTAAGGCCAATAGCTCTTAGCTTTGCCCTTTTGAGGCTATTCTCTAGATCTTATAAGCATGCTTCACTCTTTTTTATTCTATTTTCTTTATTCTCTTCTGACTGTGTATTTTCAAATAGCCTGTATTCAAGCTCACTAATTCTTTCTTCTGTCTGATCAATTCTGCTGTTGAGAAACTCTGATGTGTTTCTCAGTTTGTCAATTAAATTTTTTAGCTCCAGAATTTCTGCTGGATTTTTTTTTTATTATTATTTCAATCTCTTTGTTAAATTTCGCTGATAGGCTTCTGAATTCCTTCTCTGTGTTGTGTTGAAGTTTATTGAGCTTCTTCAGGACAGTTATTTTGAATTCTTTGTCTGAAATGTCACATATCTCCATCACTCCAGGATTGGTCATTGGTACCTTATTTAGTTCATTTGGTGAGGTCATGTTTTCCTGGATGTTCTAAATGCTTGTGGATGTTTATCAATGTCTGGGCATTGAAGAGCTAGGTATTTATTTTAATTTTCACAGTCTAGGCTTGTTTGAACCCATCCTTTTTAGAAGACTTTCCAGATATTCAAAGGGAATTAAATGTTGTGATCTAAGTCTTTGGCCACTGCAGCCTTATCTGTGCTAGGGGTGACCCAAACCCAGTAATGCTGTGACTCTTGCAGACTCCTAGTGGTTCTGCCTTGGTGGACTTGGGTAAGATATGGGAGGATTCCCTGGATTACCAGGCAAAGTCTCTCACTCTCTTCCCTCACTCTTTGTGCTGGGCTGTTGGAGTTGGGAGAGGAGTGACATGGGCACTCCCCTGTGGCCGCCAGCACCAGGTCACACCTGAAGCCAGCCCAGTCTCACACAAAGCTCATGGTGACTGTTGCCTGGCTACCTCTGATGTTCACTCAAAGTCCAAAGGCTTTTTGGTCAGGAGGTGGTGAATCCTGCTGGGACTGGGTCCTTCCCTTCGGGGCAACATGTTTCCTTCTGGCCCGGGGTAGGTCCTGAAATACTATCCAGGAACTAAGGCCTGGACTCAGGGGCTTCAGGAGTCTGCTTGGTACTTTATTTTACTCTGCCTGAGCTGGTATCCAAGTTGCAAATCAATGTCCTCTGAGTTCTTCACTTTCCCTTCCCCGACTGGAAGAATATTCCTCAGTCACACTGCCTGTAATTGGAAGGGGGGTGACACACACACTGGCTTGGCTGCTGCTGCTGGTGTCTCACTGGGTCATGTACACCCCACATCCACTGGCTCCCAGCTAGCACATCTGTAGGCATTGACCAAAGACTGTAGCCTTTGTAGCCCAACTGCCTTGTGAATTCAGTTCAGGCCCTAGGCTGCTTTTTATCGGCCAGTGGTAGGGCTAATCAGAACTTGGATTTTGGGACAGAGGATTTCTTTCTGGCCTGGCTGGTCTAAACATTCTTTCTATGGGCACCAGCAGGATTCTGCCCTGTAATGTGTTCCCCTGTGCCAGAGCGACCCTGAGTTTCAGTGCAATGTCTCAAGTCACTTCAGTCTCCCTCCCCAGGCACACAGATTCTCTCTGCACTTGGAGTGCTGGCATGGCACTGCTGGTGTGGCACTGCTGGTGGATGGGGGAGGGATGGCAGAGGGAATACAAGGTTGTCTTTTCTGCCCTCTTCAGTGCCTCTTTCTTAGATATAATTTTAAAACCAGGTAGTATGATCACTCCCCTGATTTTTGATTCTTCTGAAGGTGCTTGCTGCTTGCTTGTGTGGATAGTTGTTGAATTTGGTTTGTTTGGAGGGACGATTGGTGGAGGTTTCTATTTGGCCACCTTGCTCTGACCCCTCCTCAGGCTGCTTGTTCTAATTTACATTCCTCAGATGCAGAAGGACTCACAGCTAAGCCAAACCACCCCATTGTTCAAAGACTCTATCCCTGTTAGCCCCTTTTCCAGGAATGCATGTCCCCTAATGTGATGCCTATTCTGAAAAGTCCAGACTTAGAAACTGATAGAAGGGGAGGAATGAGTCAGAGAGAGAGAGCAAAGAAAGAAAAATACTTTCACACAAATTGAAGTTGCCAACTAAAATTGTACAGCACATAGAAAAAAAAATCCGTGCTAAGGAAAAAAGCTAAGAAACAACATTAGAAGATGAATTTAGTTCCATCAATAAGCAAATAATATAATAGTCATATATGGCTTGTAAATAAGTATGGTTAAGATCCTTAAAGAGAAAAATAAAGGAATACTAAGAGAAAGTAGTGAAACAAAAACTGGCAAATGTGAATCAAAAATGAGGGGGTATGAAATAAAAGTAGTAGAAATTGTGGATATAGAATTAGTGAATTGAAAGATAGATAGGATGTCATTTAGTACACAGCCAAATCACATGAAGAGATTAAAAATATGAAAGAGGGTTAAAATAAATAGATGATATATTGAAATATTTCAGCATATGTGATTAGGAGTCCCAGAAATAGGGGAGAAATGGCAGAGAAGCAACATTTGAAGAGAGAATAGTCAAAAAATGTCTTTTTCAGAATTAGAGAAAGATATATATTTTCAGATTGGAAGTGAATACTAACTGTTGTAAAGGTAATTAAAGCTAAACTCGTACCACCTATAGTAAAACTTCAGAACATCCAGAATGAAGAAAGAATTATGAAAACAAGATAGAAAAGACATTACTTAAAATGGCAGATGATTTGTCATAGCAGAATCTAAAAAAAATGGAACCATATCTTTAAAATGGTGAAGAATATACAATCAATCATTATTATTTGTGAGTTTTGTACCAGAGGCATGCAAAAACTTAACTCCTTGGGAATAATGGTTAAAATCTCATCCAGAAACTAACATATGTATTCATTTGTGTACATTTGGCTCAAAAAAAAAGAAGAAATTTAAACTTAGGCTTAGCAAATCCAGTGAAAGTATATTCTTCATATACTTGAATAGGACATCACATCTCTAACAAGAAACCAATAACAGACTAATTTATCACATGGATACTATATTAGTTTGCTTCCATTAGTTATCTAATGTCTAAATAATTTTTAATTTAGTTTTTTTTTTCTATATTGTCCTATGTGTGGTGAAGATTCCATCTGTGAGAAATGTTTCATTTTTTATTGACCTAGGGCAGCTTCACCTAGGGAAGCAGTATTAATTCTTATATGCTTCAAGTTTAAAATAAATTATCTAAAGAAAAAACAGTTTCTGTATTCCTTTCACACTATATATGCCTTTGTTGGCATTTCTCTATTAAGACTTCTGCAAAACCCAGCAAGAGGGCATTCACTTCACTGTTAACCAGAAGCAGCTGTTTTCCATGAGAGATCAATCATTATTTTCTGTATTTCTTATTCAATAACCTTATTTTCAACATGTGTCATGCCCTGCTGAGGGAATGTTCAGGAGGCCTGTCATATAACAGAACTGGACACAGCTTGAGTTTTTAAACAGCAGACCTTCAACTGAAAAAAAGAGTCCAATATTTTATTCTTTAATGATTCTGCTATTATAATAATTATGGATTTTACAGAGAAAAGTAGATTGTAGATGGAACTGCACTTGTTGCATGGAAATTTATGTGTGTTAAGTAGGGATAGGACAGACTTCAGGAGGATTTTTAAGTTCTCTTTCAAGTTCTCTCTTTCGTGGTTGTTGTTGTTACTTCTATGTTCTCCACAGGATAATACTTTCACCTTTATCAATTCCTGTTAGAACCCCAGTGGTCTATACCTTATCAAAAGCAGAATAAAGGAAGGATATAATATTGCTGACTTACTTTCTAGTATTACTGAAAGTAAACTCTCCCAGAGAATTTTATTTAATTTTTTACCTGTTTGTCTTTGGTTAAAGAAATTTTAGACATTCTGATGTAGGAGAAAGAGAGAATTTGGAAGAATCCTCTTGAAACCCCTTAATAATAACAAAAATATTAAAAGTCATTATGGAAGCTAACATTTATTGACTTCTCGCTATGTACCAGGCTCTGTGCTATTGATTATTTTAATCCTCAAACCAATCCTGTGGGTTAGACACTATTATTGAGCTCCATTTTATACAAGTGGTAAAAGCTTAGTGAGGTTAAGTAAGCAGCAGCCTCAGCATCACCCAGAAGGTTGTTTGAAATTCAAATTCCCGGGCCCTACACTAGACCAAAAGAACGAGAAACTTAAAGGGTGGGACCCATCAATCTGCTTGGTGGTTTTTTGTTTTTTTTTTTACTGAAACAATTGGTTTTAGCAAACCCTTCAGGTAAATTAGATGCCATAAAGTTTGAGAATCACTGCCCTAGACTGTGCCTTTCCAGTGGAACTTCTCACAAGGGTTTTTGGGTTTTTTTGGTTTTGGTTTTGGGGTTTTTTTTTTGTTGTTTGTTTGTTTGTTTTGCTTTGTGCTAGAGGGCAGGGGACTGTGAATTGTTTGTTCCTGTGTTTCAGTGCCTGAAAATATGTCTGATACATGAGAGGTATTCAATAAATTTGCCTTGCATAGTCATAGTTATTGATGAATCTGTAATGAATCATCTTACACAGCTCTCTTGAGGGATTATTCAATAATTCACATGTCCATTTTAACCAGGTTTGTTTTCTCATCTCTTGGGTAGGAAGGTTCCAGTAAACATCAGTCTTCTGAGACACCAGGACAAATGTGCAACAAAGGGATTTTTATTTGTGAATTGGAGTATTGTTCTTAAGACTTTAATCCCTAAGCAGTGCACCTGATTCATTGTGTTTGTATTTTGACAGGATAGGAGTACAGTATGAAGGGGAGAGGGCTTCTATCATATTCTAGGAATCGAGGGAGTCACAAATAAGAGTGCCAAGCAGACAAGTTGTGAACACACAAAACAAATAAGTATAAAAGTTTGAAATACTAATTTAAAGTGACAAGACAAGCTATACTATAAAGCAGATCATAATTAATAAAATAATTTATGCAGATAGTTATTAAGATGTTGAGTCTGTTACTGTGTCAAGAGCATTAGAATAGCAGACCAGGGCTCCAGTATCCTTTCGGCCGTTTACTTGCCATGTGCTGACTGATGAACATTTAAGCTCTCTGAGCATGTTTCTTCATCTGTAAAATGGAGGAAATAGCTCAACCTACCTCTTAAGTTTTTTAAGAAGATCATCAAACACAACGTATAGGTATTTATCCTATAACATGAGTTCCTAAAAAACCTCACAGCCCTGAAAATAATGCAATTTTGAAAATAAGGACACAACGTTAAAAAAAAAAACTTTATAATCAGAGCTCTATCTAAAATGACCATACTAATAAAAATACTACTGCAGTTCAAAAAACAAATTAAATTCCTAATAAAGAAATTCTGCAATAAATATAGAACATTACCTTGAGAAAAATAAAAAGAGAGAGAAGTTGGTTTATAAAAGAGGAGTAAGGAAGGATTGGGCTCCTGAGCTATGAAGACAAGGTCAAAGTACACAAAGGGTAAGGATGTGTGTGCTTCCAAGAGGGAGAATTTGGCCAACTCAAGAGGAAAAATATGGAGTGAGGGGGACATTGCATACAGTCCTAAAGTTGTATAATGTACATTTAGCTGCTGGTCCTTGCTCCGGCAAAACACTAATATGCCGGAAAAAATTCAAATCTGAATCAATGCATTGAATTAAACTAATTCCCTTATTTACCAAAATCTTGTCTACTAATTCTCATTCCAGGAACACCTGTAACAAAATAGGCTGTGTTTGAAAGTTCATAAAGCATGGTACAAAAGTAGGCCAATTTTATTAATGTTATTTTATTCAAGTTTATAAAGAAAGCTCAATATAACCAAAATCATTAGTGTAATCAAGTCCTCTATGAATTTTTCATTAAATCTTCGACAACATGCAAATGGTAGTATGCTGAGTGACTTAAGGAATATTAGTCAAATGAACTATTTGTAGTCTTTGAATTCTATTCTGAGTGATTAAAATGTATCTTTGGATAAAGCAATCAGTTAATGTACCTCTGTTTATAAAAATTCTACAGTGATACCAAGACAATCTTGGTATCTCTAGAAATTAGTCTTTTAGAATAACTAATTAGCTTTCTAGAAGTATGTTTATGCACAAAATTGTTTTCATTTGGAAACCTTTTTAACTTAAAATTATGGGTAGTAGAATAGAATATTGCAGCAGTAATGCATTTCTTGTTGCCATGGCCCCAGGACTCTGGAAAGCACGAAAGGGCTTCTCCACCCATTTCTTCATCTGCTCTGCTCTCCCCACCTACATGTAGGCACTTCTGTCCCTGGATTTTGGGTTCATTTGCCTCAAAGTGGTTGTCATGCTGCAGGTTTTGAAAACCTAAACAACCTGAAGGGAATTTTACTGAACTCAAGTAAAATTCATAAAAATATAAAAAGGGGGAAGAGGCAGAAGCAGTCAGAGAAAGAATTGGGGAGAAACTGCTGAGGAATTGTGGAGGAGATGGGTGTGTTGGTGAGTCTCATGAGCACAGAGTCCTGACCCACAGCTGCAGAATGGCCAGAAACATGACAGAAGCAAAGGGAAGTAGCCTGTAGGTGAGGCGTCTTCCAGTCTTGGCAGAAGGGCCCATCCCATTCTCATGCTTGGCAGAGATACAGCCTGCAGGGGCCCCTTAAGACCTTTGCACCTGTTCAACTTATGGATTAAAGACCAGGTACCCTTTGCCAGGACCTGGGCCACCCTAGGGGAAACATGCCTCTTTCCCCAACCAAAGGATGGAGATCAAATTTCCTGCCAGATGGAAATCAGTGCAGATTACATTTTGTTTGACAAAAAGAGAAAACTGGCATTTATTACCTCTTGTGGTGTGGAATACAATATATATCTAAAACAAATGTGAAACACCCCTCTTTGGCTTCATAAGCAGTATATGAATTTGATTTAACTTTGCCTATTCATGAACTTTACTTCCATTCATGTATTATATTTACCCTTCCAAGACAATGTAACATGGCACTTTGCTATATAGAAGTATTGTGTCTGCTCTTACCCTCATTCTTACTGTCATTTCTTAGTGCTACAGGTAAGCAGCAGTATCCCTGATTTTTGATCTGCTCCTCTCTTCTTTAGCTATGGACTTACTTTTAGGCAATAAAGTTCATTAGAAATAGAAATAAAACACTGGAATATTGAGTAGTAATTTTGAAAATATTAAATATATTTAAAACACGAGGAAATGTTCATGACATGCCATTCAGTGAAAAAGCAGAATATAGATTTACACAGCATGGTGTGAACTCTATACTAAAAACAAGATATATTAGATATTATCATTTGAGCCCTACACAGCATTGAAATGGACTTGAGAAATGCTAATTACCTGGTGATGGGGCTGTACTAGGTTGAGGTACATAAGATAACTGGCATGAGATAAAGACTTTTGCTTTTTCTTTTCCTGAAAAAAAAAAAATGGGACAGAAGTTTTCCTCAAAGGTGTCTTAAAAAAAGAGACAAGGAAATAGAAGATTGACTTAGTGTTTGCCCAATACATGGTAGATAGATGTACGTATAGAGGGACTGAAATATAAATAAAGCAGAAATAGAAATAGATCTGAACGTAGACGAGACATGGAGGCTGGACAACAAGTTCATAAAGACAGAAACACAGGTACAGATCAGATATGTGACGACTAGAAAGAAATACATCAAAAAGCTAACATAGACTCTGTCCCAATAGTGGCTTTGGGATATTTAATTTCCTTCTTAATAATTATTTTCTGTTAATGTTCACCTTGTCAACAATAATAATGTGTTACTTTTTATAATCATAAAAATATTTTAAAATGTTTATGCATGAGGTAAGCTTGAGTAAGCACAGAGTAAGGACCTTTTTCCTTAGATTTAAAAGATTGTAGAAGCTCTAGTTTTTAAAATTCTGACATCTCTCTCTCTCTCTCTCTCTTGTTTAGAGGAGAATAGAGTACTATGTCACCTGTTATGGGGATGTTAATGCTGATACACAATGACATATGCATTAAGTGAATTTTTGTTTTTTCATCATGGACCACACAAGATTATTCACTTCCATTTTTGTTAAACAAAAATGTACGTGTATAGGGGCTGCTTCAGAGTACAAGATAGTAGCAAATGGCCTCCAGACAATAATTTCTTATGAGTAATTCTTTTAGAATTCATCCTGTAATCCAACCTATAATCTTGGTCTTCTTCACCTCTCTAGTCTCTCATGGAACTCATTGACATGACATATTTGAAAAGAGTAAGTAGATTTTAGAATAAGTAAATGTTACCAACAATATCAGAAAAAAGAACCTTAGTGAGCTAGAAACACCCAAGAATTCATTAGGTGAAGTTGCCCTTGTCTTTCATTTTATGAGAAGGTGGGGTTAGGGAGGTGGAAAGTAAATTAACCCTTTTTTGCTTTGCTCCTTGATATTTCAGAAAATGAGTATATAAAAAGACTCATTATTTCCATCCCCTAGGGAGGTTGTCAGGGTTTTAATAAAGTACTCTAAGAGGTTTGGATAAGATGCTAATGAGCATGCTAAACTGTACTCACTGTATTGAAAACTCACTTGCTTCTTCCTCTCTGTGTTTAGAAAGTTTTAAGAACATTTGCTAGATTACTCATTTTCCCCCATATTAATTGAAAAAAGTATGTGTAAGACCTTGAACTTCATGAGCTTGGTGTGAGGAAATGAATAGTAGCTTCTTAATATTTAAATTGCTCTTAATAGTAAGAAAAGTTTTCAAAGACTGATAATAGAAAGATATAGTATATTACTTTTGAGATGACATTTTGATAATGTGTGATTTAAATTGGAAAGATGTGCATTAAATTTCTGTGACAATATTCATGAAAATGTTAGACATACGTTTTGATGTAAGAATATTTAAAAGTCATAGAAAGCATATTTCTGGGCTTAAATATATTTCTGAACAATCAAATTTGAAAATCTCTGTTATTAGATTTTTTTGTTGTTGTTTTGAGATACACTTATAGATTTTTAAAAAGGAAAGAAAGTGGCACCAAATGTTGAAATTTGTTTTCAAATAATATTTTTTAAAATAAATCTTTGATATCTTTATGCTGTGAGTTTTATACTTATACCAAATGTTGTTACTCTTATTTCAGTAATTTTTTGAGAGAATCTTGAGGGTATTGTGTTTAGAGTTGATTAGAATTAAAGTTGAACTTTTATAATGCGTGGCATATATAAAACTATTATCAGGCATTTGTAGTAAATCAAAATAAAGGTGATTCTAACAAAAAATAGAGTACTTTTCTCTTTGGAGCATAAATTAAAGATTAGATAAAAATGAGGAAGAGCATCTTTCTCTTATATGACTTTCCAATTGGTTAAAAAACTTATAGCTTCATTAAAAGTGCATACATGGTTTATAATTTTTTTGGATTTTCTCTTCTAGAAAAGGCTTGTCTTAGGGAAGTTTCAATAAGTTACATTTTAACTTTCCCCATAGTGGAGGCTGAGTGTTAATGTTTTGTGTCTTTCACATAACCTCACACGGTGATATTACTAGTAAATTTCTGCTTTTTTTAAAGTATCTGTTGTTTATCGATTCAGTTAATCAGAATCTGCCATTATTAGTCTTTTAAAAACACATCAAAAGCTCTGTCTATTAAAAACAATCTTTTCTAGATGTTTTATGTAATTCTTGGTTAAGAATTTGTCACTTTTGCTGTGTGTTGTATTTTTCAGTTACAGTGCCTGTGGGACTCTGTCCAGGTTCCTGAATGCAGAATTCCACCTGAATGATCTTTCCACTTATTTTCAAATATCAATAATTTTACCTGCATTTAAGAACACCTAGTCTTTACCACTGTTTTATTTCTCTTTTTGCTCTTGCCCTCACTTTTTTCTTTTATCTCAGGAGAGCCTGAGAGAGGAAACTCAATAGCTTCCCCCAATAGACTCATTCTTAAAAATTGATTAATATTAAAATGTTGTTTAGTAAATGCTACATGTTCAGAAATATATGTTCATAGAGATATGGAAAACAAATTATTCCCAACATTAACCTATTTTTTGAATTTCTTTTCTTGTGAATTATTCTGTTTCAAATTTGGCTTTTAGCATGATTTTTAAGATTAATTGTCACAAGGTGGGTTCCCAGGAAGTAGACTCTGAGATGGAGATTAAGAAGCGAGCATGTGTTAGGGGGTGCCCTCAGAATCAACAGTCGTGGCTGCGAAGGGAGGCAAACAGGAACGAACAGGGGACAATAATGTGTGATGCAGTCACACAAAAACTTCATGGGAAGTTCCGAAGCTGGGATGGCCCTTCAGAGCAGTCCTTGCTTAGGGCCCAGGTCAGGCTTTTAGACTTCACATGAACTGGTCATTGGATTTGGGCCATCCCAGGAAGGCACATGTCCTTGGATAAAGAGGTTGTCTTCAGCAGAGGCAGGTACAAAGGAGGGGTGACAGCTGAAAGCTGCAGACTGGCAGCACTCCTGGACCTGGGATAAAAGTTCTTTATTCCTGAAGGGGACCTGGGTAGCAGATCTGGTAGCGTCCATGACAGTAATCTACCATGAGCAGAGGTTGACACATTCAGTGAGTCTAAATCAAGCTGTTTTGAGGTGAGGCACACTCACAGCTCTGGCACACAAAATAATCTAGCAGATGCTGCTTTCTTTGCTTACCTATTTGCATCCCTGACATTTTAGTTTTCTTTGCATACTTAGAAGACCAACCAGTGATGTGACTTGTTTTCTGATCTTTTGTGTTACAAATCAACATGAAGATTGCAGATACATTTAACTGACAATGGGTTTGTTATATTGCTGTCTGTGTGCAGTTCCCCTAAAAATACGGTAGATTTCAATATGGTTTCTCTAGTGACATTGTTTAATTTGAATGGACATTTTTAATTAGAGCCTGCAAAATTTCTAAATGTGCCATATGGTTTGCATAAAAGATTTAGAATAGAAGGAAGCGTAATTATTGTCAGTGGAATAGCTAAAAGTGTTCAACTAGCCAACAGTCAAATGTGATCCAAATGTAAAAGAAAAACTGAAGTAAAAGTAATTGGTTTTGAATTACATGTAATAATTTTTTCTGGACTTTTCATTTTCTATAAAATTTGTGAATAAAACCTTAATAAAATTATAAAAGAGTTACCACCCACAAAAAAAAAACTTATACAGGCACACCTTGTTTTATTGTGGTATGCTTTATTGCACTGCACAGATATTGTATTTTTTACAAATTGAACGTTTGTGCCAACCCTGTGTCCAGCCTCTTTTCCAGAAGAATGTGATCACTTTGTGTCTCTGTCACATTTTTATAATTCTAGCAATATTTCAAAATTTTTCATTATTACTATTACCATTACTATCTGTTATGGTGATCTGTGATTAGTGATTTTTGATGTAACTATTGTAATTGTTTTGGGGCACTACAAACCATGTCCAAATAAGATGGTGAACTTAATTGATAAATGTTGTGTGTTCTGACTATTCCACCAACTGGCTGTTCCCTCATCTCTCTCCATCTCCACAGGCCTCCCTATTCCCTGAAACCCAAAAATATTGAAATTCGGTCAATTAACAATCCTACAATGACTTCTAAGTGTTCAAGTGAAAGGAAGAGTCGCATGTCTCTCACTTTAAATCAAAAACTAGAAATGATTAAGCTTGGTGAGGAAGGCATGTCAAAAGCTGAGATAGGCTAAAAGCTAGGCCTCTTGTGCCAAACAGACAGCCAAGTTGTGAACGCAAAGGAAAAGTTCTTGAAAGAAATTAAAAGTGCTACTCCAGTAAACGCACGAATGATAAGAAAGCAAAACAGCCTTAGTGCTGGTATGGAGAAAGTTTTGGTGGTCTGGGTAGAAGATCCAACCAGCCAGAGCATTCCCTTAAACCAAAGCCTAATCCAGAGCAAGGCTCTAACTCTCTTCAATTCTAAGTAGGCTGAGAAAGGTGAGGAAGCTGCAGGAGAAAATTTGGAAACTAGCAGAGGTTGGTTCATGAGGTTTAAAGAAAGAAGCCATCTTCATAGCTTAAAGATGCAAGGTGAAGCATCAGGTGCCAATGTAGAAACTGCAGCACGTTATCCAGATGTCTATCTAAGATCATTGATGAAGGTGGCTACACTAAACAACAGATTTTCAACAGAGACAAAACAGCCTTCTATTGGAAGAAGATGCTATCTAGAACTTTCAGGACTGCAGAGAAGATGGCAATGCATGGCTTCAAAGCTTCAAAGGATAGACTGACTTTCTTGTTAGGGACTAATGAAGCTGGTGACTTTAAGTTGAAGCCAATGCTCATTTACCATTCCAAAAATCCTAGGACCCTTAAGAATTATGCTAAATCTACTCTGCCTGTGCTCTGCAAATGGAAGAACAAAGCTTGTATGACAACACATTTGTTTATAGCATGGTTTGCTGAATACTTTTAAGCCCACTGTTGATGCTTACTGCTCAGAAAAAAAAAAGATTCCCTTCAAATATTATTGCTCTTTGACAATGCACTTGGTCACCCAAAAGATGTGATGTAAATGTACAAAGAAATTAATGTTTTTCTCATGCCTGCTAACACAACATCCATTCTGCAGCCCATTAATCAAGGAGTAATTTCAACGTTCAAATATTATTATCTAAGAAATACATTTTATAAGGCTATAGCTGCCACAGATAGTGATTCTTCTTACGGATCTGAGCAAAATAAATTGAAAACCTTCTGGAAAAGATTTGGCACTTTAGATGCCATTAAGAACATTCGTGATTCATGGGAAGAGGTCAAAATATCAACTTTAACAGGAATTTAGAAGAAGTTGATTCCAGTCCTCGTGGCTGACTTTGAGGGGTTGAAGACTTCAGTGTAGGAAATGACTGCAGATATGGTAAAAAGAGCAAGAGAACTAGAGTTAGAAGTGGAGCCTGAAGATGTGAGTGAATTGCTGCAATCTTGTGATCAAACTTTAATGGATGAGGAGTTGCTTCTTATGAATAAGAAAATGATATCTTAAGATGGAATCTACTCCTGGGGAAGATACTGTGAACATTGTTGAAATGACAACAAAGGATTTAGAATATTACATCAACTTCGTTGATATGATAAAGCAGCAGCAGGGTTTGAGAGGATTGACTCCAATTTTGAAAGAAGTTCTACTCTGGGTAAAATACTATCAAACAGCATTGCATACTACAGAGAAATCTTTCATGAAAGGAAGAGTCAATTGATGTGACAAGCTTCACTGTTGTCTTATTTTAAGAAATTGACACGGCTACCTCAACCTTCAGCAACCACCACCCTGATCACTCAACAGCCATCAACATCAAGACAAGACCCTCCACCAGCACAAAGATAACACTCACTGAAGGCTCAGATAATTGTCAGCATTTTTTAGCAATAAAGCATTTTTAATTAAGGTATGTACATTGTTTTTTGACATAATGCTGTTACACAGTTAATAGACTACAGCAGAGTGTAAACATAACTTTTATATGCACTGGAAAACCAAAAAATTCATGTTACTCACTTTATTTCAATATTTGCTTTGTTGACATGGTCTGAAACCAAACCCCCAATATCTCTGAGATATGACTGTATGGTGTTATAGTTATCAGATATAACTTACTCTACCATGAGTTTGTAGCAATTACTTAAGAATACATTAAAACTTGAAAAAGAAGCACTCGTTCTCTGTTTATATCAAAATTTTGAAAAATTTTCTGTGTAGTAAGTATTGACGCTTTTGCCTAAAGTTAAGATTTTGAAATGTGGGCAATAGGCCTTGCTTGTAGTCCATTTTAAATTATGGAGGGAGTTAAAGAAAACTCTAGGAAAGGCATATTTGTAGCTCTGATTTTATATACAGATATGTAATATATTCACTGTCTGATAAATAGAGATTAACATCTATGTGCCATTGGTGATTTCAGATCCAGTTTTGGAGACACATGCATGTTATTTAAAAAATGTAAAAGTGATTCGTTCTTATTATAGTATGTGTAAATAATGAAGAGAAAGTGAAATTCTCTCTGTAATAACCCTTCATAACTTTTGTGTTTACCCTTCCCCCTTTACCTAGGTTTAACCACTGGTGTCAGTTCTGTGGGAATCCTCAGTGGTCTCCTCCTAAGTATTTACATAAACATATGCATATATAAATATATATATGTGTAGATTCTATAAATTTACTTAAATGCATATATAACACACACACACACACACACACAACACACACACTCACAGGTTGAGTATCCCTAATTCAAAACTGAAATCTGAGATGCTCCAAAATTTGAAACTTTTTGACTCCCAAAGGAAATACACATTGCAGCATTTCCAATTTTGGATTTTCGGATTAGGGATGCTCAACCAATAAGTATAATGCAAATATTCTAAAATCCAAACTGAGAAACACTTCTGGTCCCAAGCATTTAAGATAAGGGATACTCTCTTTCTCTCTCTCTCTAACTTAGCAGTATGACATAGACATTTTATGCTAGCACATTTAAATAGAAATTATTCTTTCAAAACTGTTGCATAGTATTCCATAGGGTAGATTTACCATTTTTAGTTAACCATGTTAAAACATGTAAATAAGTGTTCTTTAAGATGTATTTGATCTGTTACAGTTCATTTATTTTATTAAATAGGTAGGTAATTTTGTATTATTTTATTCGTTCCCTTCTAAGATTAGAGTGATATCTTTTTTCTCCATATACAATGCTTAAATTTTACAAAAGTTTAAATATTACATTCTTATTGAAATATTTTAAGACTAGAATGTTAATTGTATAGTAAATGTTCTATTATATTTTTAAACTACTTTAGTGTCCTGCTCTTCTGTATTTTCCTCTTCTCTGAGGCAGCCTCTTTTGTGCTTTTTTTCTTTTCTGAGAATGCAAGTTCCTCCTGAACATTATGTAATAGCAAATGCCAGGTTCATCATAAATAGGTGCAATCCTATAAAGTCTGCCTCTAAATAAAGTTTATATATTGGGTTAAACTTCCCATTTTGAGACACACATTAAAAAACCTGACCTACTACAGCACATTCTTCCAAGTTCTAATCAATGTCCATTCAACCAGAGCAGTAACTGCTTCATAAGCTAAATTAGAGTGCCTTCTTATAGCTGATAATTCTTGGTACAGCCTCTTGAGCATCAAGTGCAAATTTCAAGAGAATATGTCCCTAGACAAAGTCAGCGTTATCAGCCTGAATCCAGACAGCTTTTGCTTCCTTTTGAATGTTACTAGCCTGAACTTTTCCATCTCTTTCATTTGTGCTGCCTTTGTGAATCCACAAAATCACGTTCCGAACAGTAGTGGAAGAAAGAGCACATGGGTTAGATGCATGCTTTCTTTACTAAAGCTCTTCAACCCCTACAAATTTCTCTTCCTTGTTCAATTCTCACTGCGAACTTCTTCTATGTCTTGTTTGCCTGCAGTCAGAAACTCTTAAATGATAAGCCTGGAAATGTATTTTCCTTACATTGTCACATCAGGTGCTAACAGAGTTCTGCCTTTTGGAATCAGATCCACTCTCTAAAATGAATGACTTAAATTTAGGTCCATTCTGTGACATTTGTTGGAATATTTCTAACATTGGCCAACTATATTCTCGGCACCACTGACTCTTTCAGATTGAAGATTTTTCTCCTGATAAGTGAGTTGTTTTATTAGATCTCTTTTATGTTAACTACGTTATCTTGTTTCCAAGTGAGTACTTTTGTTTGTATTTATGTATATTATAATTCATTTTTAATTAATACATCTCTCTTTGATACCTACCATGCCAAAGATATTACACTAAGTTCCAGGGGTCATCTACTTTTAGACCATATAAAGATGATTGTAGGTAGCATAGTATGAAGGAAAAGGCGCACTACATTTATCATCAGAAACTATGGGTTTGGATACTGCCTCTGCCATTTAGTTGCTCTCTGACCCTAGCTAAATTATTTAACTTACCTCGGCTTCAGTTCCCATATATATCTCAAATGGGATAGATGAGATTATTTTGACTGACTTCACAAAAATTAAATGAATACTAAATTACTTTATAATTGATCAATGTAAGTGCTAACTATAGAAAATTAACTATCCGTGTTTCCTGCCCTTAATGAGCTTATATTTTAATGGGGAAGAATACAAAAATATTTACAAATAACCACAAGGCAAGATAGAATGTTCATAAGAGAGAAGGACAGAAAAAATGCTATAGGAGTTTTCCAGGGAACTAAATCATTTCCAGTTGGAGGAAGCAAGGAAGTTTTTATAGAAGATGAGGAATTTCAGCTGCAAACTGAAAGATGGTAGAATTTTGGCTTATGGAAAATGGAAAGATCACTCCAGGTGCAGGGTTTTGAATAAGTCAGGTGATGGAGTTAGCAAAAAGCCTTTGCAATAATGAGCAACACAGTTTGGCTAAGGCCTTGATTATAGAAAGCAAAGTAGTGAGATAGATATAAGTCTAGAAGGAAGGTCATAGCTGGAGAAGAACTGACTTGGACATCAGGAGTTTGCACTTGTAGGTATTAAGGACACACCGAAAACTTTGAAATTTGCCAATATACAATAACTCAATACACAAAATCAGATGGAAAGCATAATGTGGCAGAATTTACTTTAGCACCCACAGGAAGAAGAGGAAAAGCAATGGAAATAAGACATTTTGTGGCAAAAAGAGGGAAATTAGGAGAGTCTTCATTAGCTAGCTAAAGGTTCACAATCAAATCAAAGGAGAGTAGCTCCTGGAAAGTGAGAAGTATGTGCATGGTGACCAATGAAAAATGAAAACATGTGGCCCCTTGTTCAAAAAGCAGGAAAAATAAAGTGTTGTTAAAGTTCTAAAATATAAAGCTTATATTTTATGGTCTCTCTCTCTCTTTCATCCTGTCAAGATGCTTTTTATTTGCTATTGTGCTTCCCAGGCATGGAGATACTTGGGGTGGGGGGGGGTGCAAATACTCACAGATGCCTGGGAGCCCCACCCTGCAACTCATCTCAAGTTGTGCATGAGATGCATCTCAACAAGTGCATGAGCAAAAACACAGTACCCTGGCTTAGGGCGGGAAAGTTGGGAAAAGTCAATGTCCCCTTCCTACCAGCTGGAACCCCTCCCACAATGGATGGTCAAGTCCCAATGCAGAGGAATTGACTGATATTAACAAATAAATAAATAAATAAATAAAAGAATATTGTTTTGTTCCAGTTGGTACTTTAAAATATAACCAGCACACCAATTTTTGTGAATGGTAACTTCAGGGTTTTGAATTCAGCACACTTATACTTAATTTACAAATGCTAATGTTTCTGAGATAATTTTAAGAAAAATAGCATCAGGTTATATATGAGCTTTTTCATAATAATAGAAGTCAATTTAACTACAGGTTAAGTGACTACATTAAAAGGGAATACAATTATTTTAATGGATTTCTAATTAAATGCTTAAATCTTAGATAGTCTAGAGGTGCACTTTAAATTAAATTGATCTTTATTAGAGATTTGGTTGAAAGCTGTTGGTAAAAGAAAAACTAGAAAAAAAAAACAAGATTCTCTACTCTCTTTAGTTTTGGTAAACATTAGACAAGGGAAAGGTATAGAAAAAGATCAGGAGAATGTAATTTATTAATGGGTGAAAAACATAGACATTTCACCAAAAAAGAAGTATAACTTGTAAACAAACATAAAATATTTATACTCAACTGTAATAAAGTACAAATTAAAGAAAGGTACCAATTTTGCTAATAAATAAATAAATCAGCAAAATGTGTTTTATTTGTACTATCTTGTTTATAATATTTTTTATGTTTTAAAATAACTCTTTTTCTCTGATAAAAAAACATAATTATGGAGTTTTTTTCCTTTCCAAATGCTTTGCAATGTGACTAGGTTACATAAATACAAAGGAACAAGGGAGGAGAAGCAGCAGCATCAGCAGGAGGGATGGGAAGACATAAGAAGGATAAAGTAGCAAGCTCCTGTAGTTGAAAGTGTTTAATCAGAGTCTGAAAAGCCATTTGTTAAAAACGTTGAAGGGACACCTATAGTGTGTAAGAGTTTGGAGTAGTTTACCTTTTAAGATCTTTTCAAATTCTACAATTGGATAAATCAGTGATTTCTAGCATATTAGTAAAAATTCTTACTAGCAGAGAAAAACAAGTGGCATTAGAAGTGACATACAATTTAACTATTTTCAAAAATATGTAAAACAAGTTCAAGCTTTTGTAATATAAATACAGAACAACTTCAGGCATCCTTTTAATTTTTTCATTAATTCTTAGGCTACATGTGAGGCATTAAGTAAAGGAATAAAATACTTATTTGCTTATTTTTTATACATAGTTTGCTCTAAATCTTAGAGTTTAGATCTGTCTTTCTCAGACTGTGGTCTTTGGAATACAACATCAGGATCACCTGGAGAGCTTGCTAAAATAAAGATTCCAGGGTCCTGAAATTTGCTGGATCAGAATATCTAGAGAATGAGTTCTGAGAATCTTCATTTTAAACAAGTTCTCCACATTATTCTTATGCACTGAAGTTTAAGTACTACTTGTACCCTTAAAACTCAAAATGTGATCCATAACCAGCAGCAGGGACATCACTTGGAGCTTGTTAGAAATGCAGAATATTAGGCCGATCTCACACTTACAGAATTACAAAGTTCATTTTAACAAGATTCCTAGGTATTTTGTATACACATTGAAGTCTGGAAAGCCCTGATTAGACAATACCTAAACAGTGTCAAAATAAACTGATCTATTTTGCCACTTATGTAAGCAGTAATTTATTTTCATGCAACAAATATTTTCTGAAAATGTACACCATAACAACTAATGTTAGAGAAGAAATGAGGGACAACATCTGCTGTCATGGCATCAACAATTGTGTCATTTGATACGTGCAATGAAGAGATATATTCAAGAGACTGTGCAGTATAGTATAAGCCACCTAAATCAGCTTACATCAACTTTTCGCTGGGACTGAGTTTAAAAGATGTCCTAACCAGAAAGAGAATGGGCAGAAATACATTCCAGGCAAAGGAAAGGCCATTTCCTGTGATTTAAGAGAAGGAAGCATATAGAAAAACTACAAGTAAAAGTAGGGTTGAAGACAACCAATGCTGGTGTCAGACCACCTGGATCCAAATATAGTACTGATAATTAATAAACATCTGAAAATAGCCATGTGTTTTAAGTTCCATCTACCTCAGTTTCTTCATATGTAAATTGGAGCTCCTATTAATGTCGTCTTCTTTATAAGGTTACTTGAAAGATTAAATGAGAATTAGTTATATTTAGAAACATGCTAGTAGTCATTAAGTGCTCAAGAACTACTACTGAATATTGTTAAATCATCATGGCTAGAGTATATATAGGAATGGTGAGAAATAAAAGGACAGATTTTGAAAAGAAATAGGTTTACCAAATTATGCATCAAAATGAGCAACCAATTGACTTGGCAGGATAAGAGATGAAAGACCTTGCACACCCTGTTAAGGAGTCTGGAGACAAAAGTGAGGAAACCAGGAGAACACTGACAGCTGTAGGAAAGTGAGAGGAAGAGGAGACTGTGAACGAGCCTAGAAAAAGCAGAACAGAATGTGGGAGAATTAGGAGACAGTGGTGTTGAGAAAGCCAAGACAAGAATGATTCAAAGAATGTTCAACAATATCCAATGATGACAAGTTGGAACAAAATGAGAACTAGAAGCATTCATTGGATTGGGCCAGAAAGTTTCTTGGTAACTTCCCCAAGAGCATTTTCAGAGGATTAATGGCTCAATAACTAAAAAAACAGTGGATTAAGGAGAGAATTAGTATTGAGGAACTAGAGAGAGAGGGGGGGGCAATTCTTTGAAGAAATCAAGAATGTAAGTTGGGTAGGATTTAAAGAAGGAAATATTAAAGATACAGTATTTGCCAAAGTCAATTCCCTCATGAAGTATGTTGAGTCAATTTAGGTGATTAGAAGTATGCATTCTAATTAGGTGGACTTATGAGTTTCGATCACCTTTAGCTTTCTGTTACAAAAGATTTCCAGACCCTTAGTCCTTTTGTTCCAGTTCTAGAAGCAGCCATTTCTCCAAGGAGCCCTGTTTCCTTTTAGTGAGAAATAGCATTTTAAAAACTAAGTTTTTAGAAACCACATGTGTTTACTAGTCCTAAATAGTCATTCATTGCTTCAAAACCTTTTCAGGAAATATAAATAAGAAATATATATTTACAAATTTAAGTTAAATGTGGTATAATATCTAATAATAGTACACACAATGCTATTTAACACATCAACATATAGCTCCTCAATATGAGAGGCTTAATCCAAACAACCCATTGTAAGTTGAAAACCTAACCAAAAATGCTACTATTACTAACAGCATAGTTAACCTAGCTACCAAACACTTCAGAACAATTTAATTGCTTATAGGGCAAGTTCTAAACAAAGCCGTTTTATAATAAAATTATTGGGATGTCAGTAATTTATATACCGTACTGAAGTGTAAAATAAAAGTTGTATTCAAAGTAATTTTTACGAATGATATTGCTTTATCATAATTAGACATTGAAAATTGTAAGTTAACCATTTAAATTGGATCATTTAGATTTAATTATAGATATATTCTGTCTATAATGTAATTGGTCATTATGTATCATTTTAATTTCTGGTTTGAAATGGTAATGTGGTCAATAGGAAAATCTCTTTTTTAGAGTATGTATATCATGATGTCTGAAATTTACCTTTAAAAGTTTCAGCAAAAACAATTTAGATGGATAGATAGATAGAAACAAAATGCTAACAATTAGTGAATATATATGAAGAGTATAGGGTATTCATCAACAATTCTTTAAATTTTTTATGAATTTGAAATTTTTCACAATAAAGTGTTCAAAAATAAAACTGTAGTTGGAAAGATAGACCTTTTGCCAAGATGGGAGAAAAGGAAATAAATATATGTATATAGGTTCTAAAAAGTCTGTAAATAGGATTGCAACAAGGAAAAAATGAGCTATTTCTATCTGATAGCTTCTCTTTTCTCAAGAGGTCACTAAGAGCTTGAGATGTTGAGTTTGTGAGCATGTTGAACAGAATGTATAAGGTTCACAATCACTGGTGAGGTTTATGGGAGAAGCTAATGAGTACTGTTGAATCCCAGCTGATGTTGGAGACCAAGCATTTGTACAGTAACAGGTCTTTATGGCTGTGTATTTTCTAGCAAAGCTCCACAATGAAAGTAGAGTAGAGAAGTTGTAAGAGTGGATAATTTCAGGACTAGAGTTTTCCAGGTGATTATAAGAGATGTGGCAAAATAGTAGATGGTATCAACAAGGGAGAGAGTGCATTGAAAGAATAAGTCAGGGAGTGAGAAGCATAAAAGGGTTGAGAATTGAAAATTTGAAACAGTTCTGCTTAAAAATTGCCACAGTATGGTCAAGGGAGCTGGTGACTAGAGTGGAATGAAGAAGGTGCTAGTGAATTGTGAAGGTGTGGGACTTGTGGGACTAAGGTGTCTGATAAACATCTCTTGTTGGCTAGGGTAAGAAGACGACTATGCACTGGGTCTCAACACCCTTAATGTGAGTGAATGACCTAAAAGCTAAAAGAAGAAAACAAGGGATGGAGAGTGCCAGAAGCCACAAATTTCCTGGAACCTTAATCACAGAATATTTTCCATTCAATCACATCATTCGATAAAGGAATTTTGAATATTTATATTCTTTAAAATAGACCATGGTCCAAGATGGTGGACTAGAAGCCACCCACACACATTGCTCTCAAGGAGAGGATCAAAAGTTGCAAGTATTAATAGATGCCCATCTATGGATGGATCCTCTTGGAAAGAGCATTGCAAATCATCAGAGATGCAATGGGAGACACTTAGTGAGGGAGATGGGGACAGGAGAATCCACTTGCCAAGATCAGAAGGTACCTGGGGGAGACACCTACAAATGGGAAAGGGATAAAGGAGAGAACCCCAGGGCCCCACGCTCCCCACACAGATACTGCCAATTGAGCTGTGAGGGCCCCACCACCACCACCACCGTGGGCCTCAGTACTGATCAGGGAACTGCTTGAAGACTGTATAGTAAAGTTGCATTGGAGAGCAGGCTCACCAGCAGTTCCGCTAGACTCTGTACCCAGGTTGCCGCAGCCCACGCCACTCTGAGCTCTCAGGTCTGAAGCACCCCGTCTACACAGGGATCAGCTGCACTGCAATTGCCCGCACATCGCTCCTTTCCAGGCCAAGGAGGGAACAGGGAGAGCAGACACTCTCACACACCCATGACTAAGAGTCAAGTGCTCCCCCACACCAGAGAAGTCAAAAGGGGCAGGTGCCAACACCACCTGAGGGGTCCCACAGTGGCAGCCTCAGTGGGACCTGTGTGAGAAGAGAGCCCCAACCATCCAGCAGCCCAGCCCATGTGGCATCAAGTGCTGACCAGCAGAACAAGCCCCTTGGCCCCACGCATCACCACACTGAGGTCCACGCCACCACAGACCTACCATCAAGTGGAAATCCACACCCCTGTGAATTCACATGCTGGATGGTGGGCCACACCCCTGCAGACTTGTGCACTGACTGGAGGAGCAAGCCCCTGTGCCCTCAGCACCATGTTGAGGTCCATGCCCTCACAGACCACCACACCATGGGGAAGGCCACAACCCTCAGCCCTAGGTGCCAACCAGTGGGCCACACCCCTGCAAACCCCAGCACCATGCAGTGGGTCATCTCCCCTGTTCTTTTGAGCCAGCCAGCGGGCTACCCCTGTGGCTCCACATGTCAACCAGTGGAACTAGCCCTGTGACCCAGTGCACCACACTAAGGTCCATTCCCCCACAGACCCATGCACCACATGGAGGTCCATGCCCTAACGGACCTGTGCTATTCCATGCCTGTGGTCCAGCTCTCCACCCTGGACCAGCTAGCCACAAGCTGCCCCCACCCCCCTGCTGCATACAGCCATTACACCTAAACCTGGGTGAAACAAAATGCCCGCAGCCCTGACACCTGTGGCCACAACCTAGATAGCCTCTCCAAGCAGTTACTACCACTGCTGCAGAGAGACTTGGGCACAGCAATCTCCCACAACACCCACCTCCATGAAGAAGGACTCACCCAGCCCCATACCCAAGCTTCCAACAGCAGCCTAGGGACAAACTCATCATTCCATGTGAAGATCCCCCAGCACCAGCTTAGACTGTGACAATCACAGGTGAATGGGACAATGTAGAACAGCTATACTACAAGATCACAGTGCATCCACCCCTCTCCTACCAGATCAATCTTCCAGAATAGGACACAAAAGCACCATTTAGAGACACCTTCTTCTTACTAAATAGGAGAGGTCCCAGCAAAGGAGAAGAGGAGAAATGAACACCTATCTGCCTGAACGGAGAGAAGAGTTTTCAGATGAGAAGAAACCATCAAAAGAGCTCTGGCAACATGTAAAAACAAGCTAGTTTGACACCCCCAGAGGATCACAATAGACCTATAGCAACAAACCCCAACCAAAAGGAAATTGACAAAATGTCAGAAATGGGATTCAAAATATGGATGGCAAATAAGATGAATGGGATTGAAGAGAAAGTTGAAAGAAATACAAAGAAGTTAAAAAAAATTCAGGACATGACTGAAAAAATTAAAAAGTCACTAAGAAGATAGATAACATAAGAAAGGACATAACAGAACTTAAAGAAATGGAATAGTCACTTAGAGAGCTTCGAAATACAGCAGAAAGCTTCAACAACAGACTAGACCAAGTAGAAGAAGGAATTTCAGAGCTTAAAGACAAGGCTTTTGAAGTAACCCTGTGAGTCAAAGATGCAGAAAAAAGAATAAAGAATAATGAACAATCACTCAGAGAAACATGGGACTTTTAAAGAGAGTCAATGGATGAATTATAGGTAGCCCTGAGGGAAAAGAAGAAAAAGCATAAAGCATGGAAAACCTGTTTGACAGAATTATTGAGGAAAACTTCCCTGGTATCACCAGAGAATCAGATACCCAAATACAAGATGATCATTGAACACTGGGAAGATTCATAGCAAATAGGATATCTCCAAGACACATAGTAATCAACCTGGCCAAAATCAACATGAAGGAGAAAATTCTATAAGCTGCAAGATGAAAGCAGCAAGTAACCTACAAAGAAAAGCCCATCAGGCTAACAACAGACTTGTCAGTGGAAACCTTACAAGCCAGAAGGGATTGGGGCCCCAATTTTAATCTTCTTAAACAAAACAACTGCCAGCCAAGAATTTTGTATCCTGCAAAACTAAGTTTCATAAATGATGGAGAAATAAAGGCTTTTCCACAAAAGCAAACAATAAGGAAATTTGTCACTACTAGACCTGCACTACAGGAAATGCTCAATAGCACACTATACATGGAACAGCACAATAGATACTAACTAGTGTAAAAACACCTGAAAATTAAAGCTCACAGCTTGTATAAAACAGTACAAGAGGGAAAATAAAACAACAAGGTATCATTCAACATGATGAGCAAAACAGTACCCCACTGAACATGATTGGTCTTAATGTTCCAATTAAAAGTCATAGACTGGGTGAATGAATAAAAAATGATTGTCCAAGTTAATGTTGTTATCTCCAAGAAACTGATCTAACTCACAAGGACATGCACAGACTCAAGGTAAAGGCATGGAAAAAATATTCCAAGCAAATGGAAACCAAAATCGAACTGGTATAGCCTCTATTCTCATATCAGATAAAATTGACTTTAAATCAACAATGGTAAAAAAGATAAAGATGGTCATTATATAATGATAAAGGGGGCAATTTAGCAAGAAGACATAGCAATCCTAAGTATATATGCACCCAACACAGAAGCACCCAGGTTCATAAAGCAAATTCTACTACAGCTAAGCATAGAAATAAACAGTAGCATGAAAATCACTGGGGACTTCAACACCCCACTAACAAAACTGGACAGATCATCAAAGCAGAAAATCAACAAAGAAATACTGGACTTAAATGGAACTCTATAACAAAGGGACCTAACAGAACATTTACAGAACACTCTACCTGAACACTACAGAATATACATTCTTCTCATCAGCACATGGGATATTTTCCAAGATTGATCATATCCTAGACCACAAAGCAAGTCTCAGAAAATTCAGAAAAATTGAAATCATATCCTGTATCTTCTCAGACCACAGTGGAACAAAACTAGAAATCAATTCCAAGAGAAACTCTCAAATCCACACAAAGTCATGGAAATTAAACAACCTGCTGCTGAACAATCCTTGGGTCAATGATGAAATTAAGACAGAAATTAAAAGATTCTTCAAACTGAAGGACAAAGGGGACAGAAGCTTTAAAAATCTATGAAATTCAGCAAAGGCAGTGATAAGAGGAAAATTCATAGCCTTAAATACTTACATCAAAAAGACAGAAAGATCACAAATTATCAACCTGATGTCAAATCTCAAGAAACTAGAAAAAGTAAAACAAACCAATCCCATAGCCAGCAGAAGAAAATAAATAACAAAGCTCAGAGCAGAACTAAGTGAAACGGAAACAAATAATACAATACAAAGGATCAATGAAACAAAAAGTTGGTTCTTTGAAAAGATAAACAAAATCAATAGAACACTAGCGGGATAAGCAGAAATAGAAGAGAAAGGACTCAAATAACCTTGATCAGAAATGAAAAAGGAGACATTACAACTGATACCACAGAAATACAAAATATCATCTATGAGTACTACAAAAATCTCTATGCACACAAATTATTAATAGAAAACTTAGAGGAAATGGATAAATTCCTGGAAACACACAACCTCCCAAGCCTGAATCAGGAAGAAATAGAAATTCTGAACAGAACAATAACTAGCAGCGAGATTGAGGCAGTAGTAAAAAATCTCCCAACAACAAAAAAAAGCCCCAGGCTTGACAGATTCACAGCTGAATTCTACCAAACCTGCAAAGTAGATTGGCACCTATTCTACAGAAATTATTCCATAACATCAAGAAGGAGGGAATACTCCCTAACACATTCTACAAAGCCAGGAAAGGACTCAACAAACAAATATAACTACAGATGAAGATCCCTTGTGAACACTGATGCCAAAATCCTCAACATGATATTAACAAATCAAATTCAGCAACATATTAAAAAGAGAATTCACTATGAATTCTCAAGTGTGTTTCACCCCTGGGATGCAAGGATGTTTCAACATATGCAAATCAATAAACATGATTCACCACATAAATAAAAGCAAAAACAAAGACCATTTGATCACTCAATAGATACATAAAAAGCATTCAATAAAATCTAGCACCATTTCATGATGAAAATCCTCAACAAATTAAGCATAGAAGGAACATACTTCAAAATTATAGAAGTCATGTATGACAAAGCCATAGGCAACATCATACTGAATAGGGCAAAGTTAAAAGCATTTCCTGTAAGAACTGGAACAAGACAAGGGTGTCCACTGTCATCACTTCTATTCAACATAGTACTGGCAGCCCTAGCTAGAGCAATCAGGCAAGAGAAGGAAATAAAGGGTATCCAAATCAGGAAAGAGGAGATCAAACTATCCCTGTTTGCTGACGATATGATACTGTATCTAGGAAACCATAAAGACTCCACCAAAAGACTCCTAGAATTGATAAATAAATTCAGCAAAGTCTCAGGTTACAAAATCAATGTACATAAATCTGTGGCATTTCTATATACTAATACATTGAAGGTGAGAGTCAAATCAAGGAGTCAATACTATTTACAATATCTACAAAGAAAATAAAATACTTAGGAATATATTTAACCAGGAAGGTGAAAGATCTCTACAAGGAGAACTAAGAAACACTGATGATGGAAATCTTAAATGACACAAATGAATGGAAAAACATCCTTTGCTCATGGATTAGTAGAATCAACTTCATTAAAATGTCCATTCTGCCCAAAGCGATTTATAGATTCAATGTAATCCCCATCAAAATACCAACATCATATTTCACAGATCTGGAAAAAATAATTCTAAGCTTCATTTGGAACCAAAAAGGAGTATGAATAGCCAAGCAACCTTAAGCAAAAAGAACAAATCTGGAAGCATCACATTACCTGATTTTGCATTATACTACAAGGCTATAGTAATCTAAACAGCATGATATTGGTATAAAAGTAGAGACATAGACCAATGGAACAGAATAAAGAACCCAGAAATAAAACCATGTAGCATCAACCAATTTATCTTCAACAAAGCAGACAAAAACATATGCTATGGAAAGGATGCCCTATTCAATAAATGATGCTGGGAAAATTGGATAGCTACATGCAAAAGAATGAAACAGGACCCATATCTTTTGCCATATACAAAAGTTAATTAAAGATGGCTTAAAGACTTAAATCTGAGGCATGAAACCACAAAAATTCTAGAAGACAATGTAGGAAAAACTCTTCTAGACATAGGCCTAGGCAAAGAATTTATGACTAAGACCCCAAAGGCAAATACAGCAGCAATGAAAGTAAATGAGTGAGACTTAATTAAATTAAAAAGCTTCTGTACGGCAAAGGAAATAATTAACAGAGTGAATAGACAACCTACTGAATGGGAGAAAATATTCAGAAACTGTACATCTGACAAAGGACTAATTTCAGAATCTACAAAGAAGCCAAACAAATCAGGAAGAAAAAACAACACCATCAAAAAGTTGGTAAAAGATATGAGCAGAATTTTTGCAAAAGAAGATGGACAGATGACTAACAGACATATGAAAAAATATTCAATATCACTAATCATCTGGGAAATGCAAACTAAAACCACAATGTGATACCACCTTACCCCTGTCGGAATGGCCATTCCTAAAAAGTCAAATGGTGTGGATGCAGGAGAAAAAGTTACACTTATAAACTGTTGGTGGGACTGCAAATTAATACAACTTCTATGGAAAACAGTATGGTGATTCCTCAATGATCTTAAAGTATAATAGACCTACCATTCAATCCAAAAATCCCAATACTGGGTATCTACCCAAAGGAAAAGAAATCATTTTATCAAAAAGACAACTGCACTGAAATGTTTATCACAGCACAATTCATAATTGCAAAGATGGAATCAACCTAAGCTCCCATTAATTCATGAATGGATAAAGAAAATGTGGCACATACATACACCACGGAGTACTACCCAGCTATAAAAAAGAAATGAAATAATGTCATTCATAGCAACTTAGACCATTATCCTAACTGAAGTATCTCAGGAATGGAAAAACAAATACCACATGTTCTCACTAATAAGTGGGAGCTAAACGATGAGTGCACATGGGCACAAAAAGATGTAAAGGACATTGGAAACTAAGAAGGAAGGATGTCAGGAGGAAGATGCAGAATAAAAACTTATCTATTGGGTATAATGAACACTGTCCTGTTGGCGGGTACACTGAAAACCCTGACTTCAGCATTATAGAGTGTATTCATGTAGCAAAAACTTTTGTACCCCCTTAATATTTTGAAATAAAAAATAAATAAATTCTTTAAAATAATTTTACAAAGAGCAAACAATGAGCAATTTTCACTGATTTAAGAATATATAGATTATTACACTGGAAGAAAAATGACACAAATTTAATTTTTAATTGCTAGTCCCACTTCTCTAATTTTATATGATTTAATTAGTGTACAACTACTTTTATTGATGCTCTCAGTAACTATACTCTATGTGTTTGGAAATGTGATAGAATGATGCTTTGTGGGGCAACTACTCAAGGTATTTCTAAACGGCCATTTAAGCTCCCATCAGAACAAACCTCTCACAGGTAACAACAAACTCAATGTTTATATGTTTGTTTATTTATTATTTTTTTTTAAATTTATAAGAGAACAAAAGTAGAAAGATTCTAGAAGAGAGTCAAGTTGGAAGAAGGGATTAAAAAAGGAGGACTTACCCATTTGTAAGGATTTTTAGCCTGAAGGCAGGGCCATTGTGGGCAGCTATGATAGTGATAGAAAAATTAGCCGAGGGTCTTCCTCAAGTATTTAGAGGAGCACTGACCAACACGTACATGTGAGGGAGCTACACATGGCTGGGGGAAGGAGCAATCAAAAGTATTAGAGAAACAAAGAGTTCCCAATAATGCTCATATAAGGGACAGGAATAGTGCCTCTTCTCACCAGCCATACTGGAAAACCTCATGCCTGAAGCACTAGACTAGATAATCAATGTTTTCCCTCAGTATTAGAGAATTATTAGCTCTGGACTAAAAACGGCTCCTCTCTTACATAACAAGTCTTAAAAGCAAGATCCAAAATGATCAAACTGTTTCCAATAACTTAACTACATTTGTGAGCAACACTCAATAGTATTTAGAAGAATACAAAGCTATCCAGCACTCAACAAGGTAAAATCTGCAGTGTCTGAAATCCAATAAAAAATTAGTAGTCATGAAAGTATGATTCAACATAAAGAGAAAAAATAAATAAATCAAAACAGAGGTAATTGACATGTTGTTGGATCTGAGGGTGGTGGGAAGGCAATGAGATTTCTTCAATTGTTGTTTCTGTACACACTAATGGAAATTCTTGCTATCTTTTAAAAAGAGAGGAAAAATATAGATTGTTTTATATCTCCTACTCTTTGCCAGGAATTCTGTCATCTTACTTGCCAAAAAAACAAGAAATTTTACATTATGGGAAGGCAATTTGAGGATTCTATCAGATTTCCCCAAATAATATGTCATTAGGCATGCATAGTGTACTAAGGTCTTATTTATAACTGACTACAAAAATAACCAGTTGATAATTACATTTTGCTGAAAAGAAGGCCAAGCTTATATTTGCATAAAAGTCAATAAATATTGTAGAGGTAGAGGTGGAGATAGAGAGAGAGAGCACAGCAGATTATATAAATAGCAGTAATAATAGAGCGAATATTTTAAAATGTAAAATAAGTTTAAACAGTCAAATTCACGAGCATGAGTTGGAGAGGTGTACATGGAATGCTGAAGGGAAGTACAGACCTAATTCTCATAAGATAACCTTCTCTCCTGTAATTTACAATCTCCCTGCCACCAATGATGATCTGATATCTCAAAAGGGAAAAAACTATGTAAGAAATGTGGTAGAACATGAAACATCATGAAATCAGTCACGCAAATCGAGAAGCATATGTTATTATCCTTTTTGCACTGGGACATGGAAAATATGTTTTCATAAAAATACAAAGTCAAAATATAGAACAGTTATGAGTAAAATCTTGAGGGTAGGTCTACCATTATTATATCATATAACCCTCCCCATCCACCCTCCTGTCTTTGTCATTCTTTGTCTCTCGATATGTGAGGAGGGTGTTTCTCTTGTCTCATTTGTCATTTGACACCTGACCAATTAGTGGCTAGAATCTGGTAACAAATTAGATATGTAGTGGGGGAAGTTGAAGGCGGGGGAGAGGTTCTTCATAAAGGAAATTGTTAACAGAGCTTACAACAGACATTTTATCATCTAGCCATTCATCTTATTTTCATCTGAGCAAAGCAAAAAAATTTAAATCAGCCACATAATAAACACGACCAGCATGCTTGTTTAAGTGTGTTGGCAACAGATCCAAAATTATCTGATTTTTTATCTGAATTCAAATCCCAGATCTGACACTAACAAAACTTATGCAAACGGCTTAACTTCTTGGAGTCTTAGTTTTATTATCTTTAAAATTCATAATAATTCCTATCTTTTAAAGTTTCAGGAAGCATAAAAGAGGTAAAATAGTTAGTGTCTGAAACAAGGTAGGAACCCAAGGCAGGCCAGCTTCCTTTCTGCCACTCCCTATTCTTAGATTATCCAGAATGCAGAACCATTAGCTGCAAAACAGTCAGTAGACAAGCCAAACAGAAATCTTTACCTGCTCTGGGAAATATTTTTATTGCCATAGCATTTGAAAGTCCCCAAAATCTTACTCAAAGCATAGAGTTACTGGCTCAAAATAAACATGAACAATGACTTAGAGATATCCTGAGAATAAATAATTCCTATCTCATAGGGTTTCAGGAGGGACAAAAAAGTCCCTCCTGAAATAGAAGAATACGGAATAGAAGATGTATTTCTTTAAAGATGTTTTTTGAGTCATCCAGGATTATGGCCTTTTTTTAAGATAACCCTGGATTAATTAAGACTCTTTTGGTTGTAACTGAGAGAAATCCACCTCACACCAGCTTGATGTTGTTATTGTTTTATTGGGGTGGAGGGTATTGTAATACGTAACTGAAAAATCCAGGTATAGCCCAGGTTTCAGGCAGAATTGTATATAGGCCCTTAAACACTGTCTTCAGAGGCTGCCTCTTTTCATCTCCTGATTATACCTTCCAGTGGGTTGTCTTTATTTTCAGGTAGACTCTCCCCATGGTGGAAAATACATCTAGAAGCTAAAAGCTTTCACTGTCTTTATAATGAGGGAAAATATAGTGCTTCTTTCCTAAGAGCGTTAGCAAAAGTCTTTGGTAGGATTCTGCTTCATTTGGCTTGAGTCACATGCCTTTCCTTGATCTAATAACTGTGGCTCAGAAGATGGAGTCCTCAGGTTGTCTCAGCCAGAGATTCTGTGCCCACCCTGTGGTTTGGTGGTGGTCCTGGGGCACAAGAGTGGGAACACCCCCTACTCTATCCCAGCATACAAGCGAGGAGCTCTACAACTAGGAAAAAGAGAAGGGAAAAAACATTCTGTGCAGATAATAGCATTACTAGAGCCTTTCGGAGTCAATATTCATTTATCATTATTACAATTTCTGTCAAACTACCATGTGTGGCATAAGCTGTAATTGTGGGGATTTAAAGAGAAGCAGTTCATTTCAGTTAATTTGACCATTGTGGTTGGGATGTGGAGTGAAGTGGAGTCAACCAGAAAGGGGGTAGGGTCAGTTGGAGACAATGAAAAAGGAAGAAGTTGGTTCCTGAGCCCCTTTTTTGAGCTTCAATTTCCAGCGTGTGCATCCTTATCCTGCTCCCTCAACTGCCCAGTGACCTAGAGTCGTATGAGGCCCCAAGCCTGTCCCAACTTGTCTGGCTCTCCCTCTTTCATGTCCAAACACCTGGGAAAAGATGCACCTTTCAAGCAGGGACCTCTAGAACACCCAGGGCTCCAAGTGCCCTCCTCTACTTGAGACCCCTGGAGTTAGATATTCCAGGTCTTCAAAAGGGCCTTTAAATAATATGCAAATTAATCCAGTTATCTCAGTCCGGCAGGTATCCAACCAGTCGTTGCTTATCGCCCGCCTCAGCTTTCCAAGCCCTATGTTGGTTTTCTCCTCTTCTTCTCCCGACTTGTCCTCGCTCACCATTGACTTGGGAAACACTTACTAATCACCATTTAAATCACCATTTAAATCACCACTTACTAATCACCATTTAAATCACCAGTCATGTTAGACCTAGAGGGAAAGAGGAGAAGTAGAACTAACTAGTCGCCATCCAAAAGATTAAAATCTCTGAGGAGAATGCCATTCATTTTTCCAGGGAGTGAACCGTGAGTTTGGCTTAAGGTTCCTGTTTCTCCAACACAATGCCTGAGCCAAATGTCTCATCCACCTCTGGAAATAGCACCTTTAGCTCATAGCCCACCAAGGGTTTGGCTCTTCCTTGAAAACTGGAAGAGAATCAATGTATTTGGACTCTGAATTAAACTGCAAGTAAAGAAACTTTAATAAGCAAAACAGCGATACGAATTTTTGCTCAGGCTCAGTTTTACTGGCCCACTCACATTCCTTTGTCATTTGTGCTTAATCCTCTGATGTTAAAAACAATTTTGCATACGATTAAATATATGTCAAATCGATGTTTTCAGTAGCTCTGTGTACATGCTTTATTTTCATTGCTTTCTGCTCCCACACACACAGAGACTATGATGACAATATCGTATCACCACATACCAGAGCCTGTCACACCGTGGTTTTCAGGAATGATAATGGAGTCAGGTTATAGATGAGGTAACCATACAATGGACCCATAAAATCATGACTTTGGTAACCCTGTTCTCAGTAAGGAAGAAGGAATATAATATTCTGGGACTGGGAAAAATTTAAAGAATTAGAGATCCCCAAAAAGCTAACTTGCTATCCACATTCTATACTGTAGCAGAAAGGCCTTATGATTTCCAAACTGAACAGATTCTTTACAGTCCCCATTTTATTGGATTTTCAGCAATATTGATACTGTTGTTTATTCCCTTTTAAAAGAATCTCCTCCTTGGATGCCAAGATTCTACAAGATCCTGCCACCCCCACCTTCTCTCGCTCCTCTTTCTCGCTCTCCTTTGCTGGCAATTTAACTGTCTTTTCCTCTGTCACTTTAGCTATCCATCACTCAGCTGTTCATTAAAAAACTTTTTTTCCACAAATATTTATCGTGCATCTACAATAGGCCAAACACCAGAATAGATACTAGAAGCACAGTGTTAAGCAAAACAGATACCACCTCTGACCTCAGAGAGCTCACAATGGAGTAAAATTGTTGGTTTCCTGAGTTGGGTATTTGCATCCTTCTATTCTTTAAAATCACATGAAGACATACCAGCATAGCATCTTTTCCTTCCTCCCTTCCAAGCTAACACGAAGGATCAAATTGTCAAATCAGACAGGCTCAGGCAGATCAGAGATCTAGCCAGGATCATGCTGTACTGACAATTCCAAGGCTCCAAGCAATCAACAGGCATCATTATAACAGGGGGAAGACAGGAACATCCTTCATTGCTCCCTAGGTCCTTCCACTCTGCAACAGACATGCTCTCTCTATCGCGGAGTAGTAGATGATCATGTGTGTGATTTCCATTCTGTATACTGTCAAGAAATGTGCAAGGTCTGGGATTTTACCCTACTTGTACACTAACAAGCTAAGCTTTTACTGTTTCATGGACGCTGACAAAAGACATGAGACTCCTGGGTCAGAAAAAAGGATTTTGTTATTCGTGGCAAAAGCAGTGGCCAGAGCTTCATTTGTTTTTGTCAATTACTCATGTTCTCCCAAATCCCACAGCAGTGACATAAAGAGCCCATTATGGATGGGCTGTACCTGCAATTGGTTGTATTATGTCAGGGAAACACAGAGCTTGGGGGATCCACCACTTTTACAGTTAGTGGAAATAAGTCTGCTCTTTTTCTCAGGGGAGATGTTATCTCATTTCTCCGTGGCAATACAACCCCAAAAAATGGCTTGGGTAAAAAGAGTGATCAGGGCCCCCCATTCTTAGCATACACAGCAAAAATGTGTACAGCCTGTGGTAAATTCTCTCCCAACATGTACCTTCATTTAGAACGCACTAATGTGATTTAAGAGTCTCAATTTGAAAATTCCCTCTCTCCTTTATATCTTTAAATCAACTCTCTATTGACCCTTTTAAATGAGTATTTAAGCTTCTACAAGTGGCATTCACCTTAAAACCCTCTCCCACTACCACACTTTTCTGTCCAAGTACAACTCCCTCTCCTTAAGAGTCAAACTTATTACAAGGCATGTCTGAAAGCCCTGTCTTCCTTTCTCTGCCTCCTACTTCTTCTTCAACCCAACCCACTGCAATCTTGGACCAATCCAGCTACTTCATTGAAACAGCTTTCTATGTCTCAGCATCTCCCTCTGCAAATAGAAATAATACCAGTATTTACTTCATAGGACTATTTTGAGTATTAAATATGTTAATTTATATAAAGAATTTAGACCCAAGTGCTGTGACTCATGCCTGTAATCCAGCAGTTTGGGAGGCCAAGGGGATCACTTGAGCCCAGGAATTTGAGGCTTCAGCGAGCTATGATAATGCCACTGCACACCAGCCTGGGCAGCACAGCAAGACCCTGTCTCTAAAAAAATAAAAATAATTGAGAACAGTACATGGCATACAGTAAGTGTTTAATAACTGTTACATAGAAATGTTATTATTAACATCCTCCTCCTCATCAAGGTCATCAGTGAAATCCTTTTTCCTAAATCCACTGGACACTTTCCAAAAACTACTTGATATCTCCATGTGGATGACTTTTTCCTCTTGAAAATTCCACTCCCTTGGCTTTAATGATTATAGGCTCTTGGTTTTCCTCCTACTTCTTTGCATCCCCTTCTTGGTCAGCTTTGTGTGTTCCTACTTCAGCCTGCCTTAAATGTTAATATTCATCAGGATTTATTCTTGCACTCCTTTCTCTTCTTAATCTGTGTGCTTTTGCTTGGTAATATCACTCCTCTTGTGGACTGAATTGCTATCTATATGGAGATGGCATAGATGAGTTAATAGCTCTAAAAGGAAGGTAGTCTCAAGGAGGTAGGACATAAATCTGACCTAGATTGAGGGAAAACTACAGGCCTCTGTGAGGTAGTGGTGTTTGAGTGGACATCCATAGGATGCACAGGTGCTCACTGGGTAAAGAGGGGGAAGATAAAGTAAAAGAGAGTACAGAATCATCAAGGAACTTAAAGATCAGTGTTGCCCAAATGTAGTAAGGAAAAAGACTAGCAAGATAGGGTTAGAGGAGCAGGCAGAGACCAGACCATGCAGAGACCTGCATATAATGTTGGTGTTCAGTCTAATCCTAAGAGCAATAAGAAGTTACTGAGTGGTATAAAACTATGTCAGGAGTGAGAGTGGGAGAGTTGATTACATTTTGTTGATTATATCACTGTGCATCCTATAGAAGATATTGGCGGGCCCAGAGGTAGATGTGGAGGGACCCGTCAATGTAGTTGGGTTAGTGTGCTGACAGTGGATATGAGAAGTGAACAGATTTGACAAGTGATGGGCGATAAGTTTGATACAGTGAAATTTGATATTAGATTGGATATGGGTGAAGGAAAGTGTCAAGGATTACTCCTAAGTTTCAGGCTTATACATGTAGATAAATAGCAGTTGAAAAATCAGCTCATATTTTTCTCCTCATCTTAGTACACATACTCAATTGTGTAATAGGTATCCCTAAGTTTCTATCTCACTTGCCCAACAAAACATTTATGTCCATAACTGAACTATTCTTCCAACATCCAGTGTTTCTCCTCTTGTGCTATTTTGGTGAATGCCAGAACCATCCATCCAATTGCTCGAGGCACTTGACCTTGACTCTTTCTTCTCCATCACATTCACTTAGTAACCAAGCGATATTGATTTTTTCTCCTTAACTTCTTTTACATCTGCTCACATCTCTCTATTTCCATTGCTACTAGCTTAGGTCAGGTCCTCATCATCTTTCATCTGGATTCTGGCAATGGTTATTGATTGGCTTCTCGGCCTTCAATCTGCCACCCCTCTAATCTATTCTTCACCCTGTTAGTGCTCACTGGTTATAAAGTAAAGCCATAATTCCTTAGAATGTTGTAAAAGACCCTCCATGATCAGGCCCCAGCCACATCTCGAGCATAATCTTTTTCCACTTTAACCTTTACTCTACACGGACCAAATTGATTGCATTTTGTATAAGAGTGCATATTGTCCTCCTATCCTTAGCACAGGATAACAAGTCCTTTGAGCTTTGCTTTCCCTTAGTATTGTCATTCTCTTCAAATGTTCTATTTGCTTCTTTCCTGAACTAAGTGGTTTTTGTTATTAATTGATGAATGCCTGAACTAGAAAACTGGTAACTTTTCTTTTTTTTAAATAGCATGGGAAGAAATTAGGGAAACAATAATTTCCACAAAGTTACCAGCATGCATTTATTTTCTACTAACTTAAATCTGAGTGTCAAGCTACCAGAGGTTGTAGTTGCCAAGAAAGGAACAGAAGGAAAAAGCAGAGGCTAAAGCTTGGGGGAAAATGTAGGGAATTATCATTCACTGTGAGGAAACCATTCAAGAAGGCAACTTTATCATCCCTGGCACTATCCGATGTATCATGACTTTGTACAGGCATTAAAGGTTTAATAAAGCTTTAATATTTGTAATAAAGATGAACAAATCTCCAAATTCATTAGAATCTTGATGGAATATAATTTCCCCAATAAATACTATAAAGAACAATTACAAAATATAACTTTTTAGACCCTTTATGATATATAGATTAAAAAATTTTATGGATTAGAGGACAACAAATCTTTTCGAAGAGTAGATGCTATGTTTGAACTGTGCTTGGTGACTTTCTCCTGCATACCAATTTACAGCATGCATCAGTTAAGATGATTTTGTTTACAAGCAAGAGAGTCATGCAACTCAAAATGCTTAAACAATAAAAGGGGTTATGATCACTTAACTGAGAAGTTCAGATATAAGGAGAACTTCAGGCATAATTCAGTCAGGGCTCCAACTCCAGTTCTCTCTGAGTTTAGTTCTGTCCTATGTTTTTTGGCTTGATCTTTAGTGTAGCTTCCTTCACAGGAGTGGCTACAGCAAAATGGCTCACATCCACACATTACAATTTCCATCTATGTCCCAGGATTCCCAACCTATATGTTGAGCTTTATGCTGATTGGATCACATCTCAATTAATTCATTCTTCATGAGAAAGTCATATGCTAATGCAGAGATTACCTGTTCCAATTGCTGTGCGAAATGGGGATGAAATCATGCAGAGTCCACCCTAGATTTGGAAGAGGGGTGGTTTTCATCAGTCCCACATAAACTAAATAGCTTCTCTGAAATGAAAGAGGTAAAATTTCATGAAGGAAAACCTGGTGGTTATTTAGCATGAGAGAAGAAGAAAAATGGGTGAATCCCAAGCATGCGACCAGTTGATACTCACTACAGACATGGTTCAAATTTATTCATCAGAAAATTTAGAAATTATTTTGTACCCCAGATTTTTAAAGCTCCTTGTGAATAGTTAAAAATAAATGTTAAGAGTCTACTGCAAGGGTGAAGCAAAGCCAAAGAGCCAATTCTGAAAAATCTCATTTGTGAATATAGATGGATAAGAAGATTGAATGCTGTGGCTGGCTCTCAAACCACTCATCCATTCGGTCATCCACGGGACATTTATAAGGTGTCTATGCCAGAAAATGCTTTAACAATAAGATCTTTTATTTTAATGAGTTCATTCTATCAGGCACTACAGAATTATGAGCAAAAAGTCAGTAGTTTTGATCTATAAAGTGATTATCACTATGGTAGAAAATAGTGAAAATAAGGCCACATGGAAAACTTAGTGGAATCTTCACCACACTCTTCAATATTTCCTTCAAACCTAATACTTCTACAATGAAATCTCCAACATAAAGCACCCCAGGAATACATATTTTCAATTAACAGGTTTCTGAGAATACTATATTAAAAGGCAAATGGAAGACTAAATTATCTTACTCTGGTTCTCAGGTAAATGGTCACACAATCTAAGAAAAATAATGTGAAACAATTTTAGTTGTTTGGAAACAAAAGTGGATCATTGTTGTCTTAGGGAGCTTTTATGTGCAAAATATGCTTGATAATAATGTGAATTCTTTTAAGATATTATATTCTGTGACCATCTGGGGAAATAGTTTTGGGGATAAAGGATAAATACAGCAAAAACATTTAGAGAAAGTACATTAAAAGGAAAAAAAGCATAGTTGATTCTTTTTGACAGTCTTTTATAGTGTAAAATCATGAAATCCTGTGTCTATATTATAGTGATAATGCTGAAAAAATTCTAATCACTTTATCATTATTCCCAGCAGTGTCCTGGAGCTGCAATTCTAAGGGCAGGACTTTCCATAAGCATCTAACATGAAGATATAACTCAGAGAATTTTTGAGAAATCGTTTCTTCACATGAAGTACACTTGATAATAACATTTTAATGTAATATTGACATTTCTGGTTTTTAACTCTGTTGGACAGAATCTTGATGGAAAAGAAAATCACTTGTGACAGCTCCAGCATGAGGGTCTAATATCATGACAATTTAACCCGGTTTTATCCTATATCAGAGTATTCCATCAGAAAAAAAGCACAGTTTGGGGGATGTCCATGATTGTAGATCTGACTTGGGCAGTGCATAGGCAATATATATAACCAAAGTGTTGTTACTTCTATAATATTCTGAAATTTAAAAAAAAATTTTTAAAAAAAGAACTAACATTTCCTTCACATTTTGCAGAAGCAAATCATTTCCTATAACAAACAATGCTAAAATTGTCTTGAACTTATCAATAATTTCATTTGCTCTAATACGTACATATATTTAAATATTCTGGACTGAGGATTGATTTAGAAATTTGGACTAAATTGATCTAATTTGGTCAAACAACAGAGAAACTGAGTCAAATCATGACATTTGTGATTCATGTGACATTTATGGTTGAACAGAGGACTGTCTACACTCTTGCTACTTAGGATATGTGATACACAGGCCAGTGCATAAGAATTAACTTGGATCTACTTAGAAATGCAGAATCTCAGCCCTCAGCTGCAGATCTTCTGGAGTAACATCTGCATTTTAACAGGATCCCCAGGTAATTAAAGCACTGATTGTACCAGGCAATCTCAAATCAAGCTACACACTAGAATTACTTAGGGTGTTTTAAAAATGTTTTGATTCCCAGACCTTACCCCAGACTACTTAAGTCAGATTCTTCAAGGGGGGACCCTGGCATCAGTATTTTTGAATGCTTACCAAGTCAATCTATTGTACTGCCAGGTTTGAAAACTACTGATTACATGATGCCCAATCAGTAAATTCATGTATTCTGAAAAGGCAAAAAAGAAAAAGGAAGTCAATCCAATTACTTAGTATTTGGTACCACTGTATGAATGATTGATTTTTTTTAACTCTTCATAAGTTTGCTTTGCTACTGTGTGAACACAGTCTATTATGTTTCAACTTGCCCAGAAGTATATTGTATTGTAAATCAAGAAGAGGAATGCTTTACTATCCAAATTAATTAAAAAGAGATTTTAGGTTTGTTTTCCAACTTTATTTCTTTTTGCCAACCTTATTCTCCAGCCTGACAGATCTAAATGCTAACTTTTAGACACTGTGCACATTCCAGCCACAGTACTTTTGAGTTGCCCACTCGCTTCTCCATGCACTCAATTCTCATTTTTTCCCTCGAGCATTTCCTTCTCACCCTGAGCCAAATGGATTTCCCCTGAAGTCCCATATTGTTCACTGCTCCTGTAATGCACTCTTACTTTATGATCTTATATTGTTAACTCCACCAGTTAGTGGAATAAAATAAACTGTTTAATTTCTACATATAATCTCAAGCATTAGCTTATTCCAAAATCTTATGCATGAATAGGGGAAAAAAATCACAGCATATTGCATATAGCCATCATTATTATACAATTTTATAGATGAGAAAACTGATTCTCATACAGGAAAGGTAACTGGCTAAGTTTCAACACTAAGATATGTTTTTCCAAGACTATCTGACTCAAAGTGCAAAGGAAATTTGTCTTGCTATAAATGTGTGTGTGTGTGTGTATGTTTGTTTGTTCTGTAGTATAATACTTTAATGATAATTCTGGGGAAGATTAAGAATATGAACACATTAAAACATAATGAAAGAAATCTCATTCTCAAAATCTATGTCCACTCTTGTCTCTGGAATGGACCCAGTCATTTTTCTTATTTTCACTAACTTTGTTTCTTTTGTCAAAAAACTATAGAAGCTAGGTGGGTAGGTCAGGAGGAGGTGATCATCTTATACTTCTTTCTTTAAAATTACTTTTTATTGCACAAATAACACCTAGATAACTTTTTCTTGTAAAATATTAGAACATCATAGATATGGCTAAAATATTTTTATCCAACACACCCCCACACATACCCTGAACTCCAGCCATCTGGATACCTTTTTTCCCTCTTCAGACATAGCCATTTATACCTGTGCACATCCTTTATGATATTTTTCATACATTTAAATACACATATGGTATATGATGATAATTCTTGATGATGGAAAAATCATTTATCATCTAAAACATATTACTCTTGGGAATTAAGAGTTTTATTTATGTCTAAGATAAAAAACTGGGAAGGATGTCTAGTTCAAGGGTTGACAGATTAAGCTTCAAAATTATATCTCAACTCCACAGAATAATACCCTAAAGACAGAAAGATAAAAATTTCGCCAGCATAAATATGAAGGCTGTTCATAAATGGAGAATTCTGGTTTAACATTAGTTTATGTGAAAAAGACCTAGAGGTTTTGTTTTCACTGACTTAAATTCAAGTACTTTGAAAAGTCAGTAATTCTTGTCTCTGAAATAAGATTTCTTTTATAAATCAGGAATTACTACAAAATATCTAATTTTTAAAGGAAAATACTAGATCATACAAAATATGTAAAATATAGAACTAGCCATTTTAAATGTGGGACTTTTTTGTGACTTAATATATTCTTTGTATAGATTTTTTCTTTTTCATTAAGAAAATAATGCCAAGTAAAAACTCTTGCTTCCCTCAAATAATATCCTCTAGTCTTTATTAAAGTACAAAACATTCATTACAGATCATAGGCTTGTAGCATGAAGAGGTGCTATGATGAGTCATTGGAATAGTATTTCTTCCCCATTTTGATGTCTTCTTAGATAAGGATCTTTCCCTGTGGAACTAATTGCTACTTCTTGCAAAGCTAACTTTCTAGTAGGATGACTTATATTTTAGTGAAAAATATTCACACCCAACATTCTTTGACAGAATATCTAGGATTGGGGCAGGGAAAGTCAGGACATTGTATACATTAAACATATACTTCCCCATGTTAAATCTCCACCTCTGCACCAGAGATGCTTTTTACTTTTAAACTTATGAAAAGATATAGATTTTTATTTTATAAAAAAATCCCCAAATAAAAAAAATTTAGAAGTTCTTCCTCCACTGATTGCCTGAAAATACCTCCCTATGTTTTTGTATATCTTCTTTTTGTGATTTTAGATATACAAGTACTGATTAAATAGGGCACGAAGAAGTGTAGGTTCTGAGAAGTAAATTGATTTTTCTTTCCTAATGGAAGGTGAGCATTATATTCATTTATCATGACCTTGGCTGATCACAAGACATAGGTGATCGTGAATCTTGAACACTTTCCATTTTTTCTGAAATTAAAGTAACCTCTCACATAAGCATGATATTTCAGAAAATGGCACCTGGAGTGAGAAGAAAAAAGCTGAATCAATGGAAGAAATATATTGATGCATTTTTAAGAACACCAAACCATGGTTTTATTTTAATTTATCTATCTCTGCCCTGACATCCACCATAGCAAATGAGGAGATTCAAGATCTTAACTCTATTACTGGCTTTATTCAGCAGCGTCAGACCAATAATAGGTGTTTGTCTGCTAGTGTGTGCTGCTCCAGATAGAGTAGCTCATTGTAATTCTCCCCTCCACTTTTTCTTCCCCAAGGAAATAGCTATATCTCAGATCTGTCTAATTAACTAGTATGTGATGTATAGAAAATTGTGAGACAATTCCTATGCTCATCGTTGCTGGGATTTAAAAAGCTCAATGAAGTTTCTATCTACATTTTCTTGTTTACACAGTGGAGCAAAATGGATCAAACAAGCAAAGATTTGTGGCAACAGAGATGGTGCCTTTGTACAACATAACACATACTGTGTATCAAAGAAATATTGTGCCACTTCTCCGAAGCTGACATTGGAATAACATTGTAATCCTGGCCATCTGTCTTCCTCCTCTAGATGTCGATGAATGTGCGGTGGTGAATGGAGGCTGCCAGCAGCGCTGTATTAACACTCTGGGCACCTTCCACTGCGAATGTGCTACAGGATACAGACTCCATGCTGACGAATGCACCTGCGTAAGTGAGTAAATATTAGAACCAGCTTGAAGCCATTTTCAATGAAAATCGACCTGCCCATGTAGGGGTAGGAAGGAAAGGTTTTTCTATTGTAAAAATATCTATAGAAACTGACAGTTTTCAAGTACAATTCTCTCTCTTAGAATAAAAAATATATATATCTTATTATTAAAAGACTAAAAGACAAAAAAAAACATGGAGACGGGATATAGAAATTAACATTTACAAGAAAATGTATGAGTTCCCAAATGTGTGAATATTTCCATAGTATATAATTTATGCCATATGCAGTAAAGTATAAATTGTTGGTTATTACTTGTATACAACAAGTACAGCACAGAACCACAATGAAGTAAGGATTCTGGGCCATTATAATTACTGGCCATGATGTTCACTCAGTTCAGACCAGACTTACAACTAGACTCAGAATCAGGTTCATGATTAAAATTCAAGCCTCAGCAAAATTATAACAGATTATATGCCAAGGAGTTAAGGTTATATGCTCAAGCACAGTCAAAACTACACACACTAAATCTGAGATTACTATATATTCATTGTGCATCAAAATGTTCTTAGATATAATTTTTGGGTGGTAGGATTATTATTTTTAATCTTCTTTGTATGTTTCTGAATTTTACATGTTTCCTAAAATGAGCATATGGTACTTTTATAAACCAAAAAAGAATAAACTTTTAAAATATTATGTTTCCTATATGATTTATAAATGTTCCTTGTTTTAACAGAAGTAATTTACATAGAAGTAGTTTTATTTTCATTGAGTGATGATTCTCATAAGGCAAAAGGATGCATTCTAATTTCATCTGCAGGTTCTTTTAAAATATTTATTGTATTAAAAAAGTAGCACCTTGTATAACATAATTTAATTGATGGCTTTATATAGGGTTTGTTAATTAGTTCATCTACACAGAATTATAGTATCTTATAAGGTATTCTGTAATTATGAGTCTTGGAAGAGAAGTCAGCCAATTTCACCTAGTTTCATAACATATACTCCCTCTTCCTTTTATCTTAGCATGTCTTATAGGAAATGGGAGAAGGCCAAGGCAAGGACATAAAGCTGTCCTAGTCACAGGTCTGATTGTGATATAAGAAAATAGGTTCTGAGACCAAAAATAGGACTTTTCTAAAGTCAAGTGAAGGTACAAACAAAAGTCAGACCAGAATCCAGGGAATTCAATACCATAATGACTGTACCTACATTAAGCACAAGTTGAGGGACAGCAGCACATGCATATTTAAATTGAAACGTACCCTTCTTTTTGCAGGATTACTGGTTTTAGCAGCAGATATCCCTTTTCTAACCCCATTCCCAACCTGTAAGGTCTTCAGCTGATAACATCCTTAAATTACCACTATAACTTCTCTCAGTCACAAAATATTTAAGACCGGTGGGATTATTGATACATGCAAATGACGTATTTATGAGTAAAAGTTGACCTGGTGAATGTTTGTCTCTGACATAAAAATATTTTGCAAAGTAGTAATTTATATGAATTTATGATATCTGGTCTTTGCAATAAGGTAAAATAAACACTCTAGTCACCAACTAAATTGTATTTACAGGTATAATTAGTTTTCTAAACCCTGGAAGTTATTAGCTATTTCTTAGCAAAATCGTTATGCTCTTCCCTTATTCCTTACCATCACTGCCCTTGAATTTTCCAATTTTTGTTTTAAGAATATCAGGTGAAAAGTGGAATTGGACAAGGATATTATGGTTTATCTTTTCTATTTCTATTCCTTAAAATCTGATTCTTATTTTACATATACATGGACACTGTGGTAATAGCTTACTTGCAACTCCATATGCTGATCTCCTTAGGTAGAATTTTAGCATAGTGTACAAATTCAGTTGATTTATATATATGTGTGTGTGTGTGTGTGTGTGTGTATATATATATATATATATTGGAGTGAATTAAGCTAATGAGAAATATGGGTTTTTCAACTACAATTATTTTAAAGTGTTTAACCCCTTGGATGTCATTATACAGTAGGTACTGGACTGAGAGCTCAGCACTTGACCTTTGTGAAAATTTTTATGCCTTTTTCATATGCATACTCTGAATTTAAGCACTTTGTATTTAAAGGTAAATAATTTGAGCATGAGGACAACAATTATTTGCTTATTTGTTGTGAAAGAAAGGGTTTGCTGCAGAGAACTGAGATTTACATTGGTCTGTATTCTGGATTACATTGCAGGAAGGGTCAGATTTTTTTTTAAATAGTAAAATTGAATCAGCTCACTTTCCCTTAGGGATTTTTACCTGCAAGAAGACTGAGAATGGTGGTTGGTCTTTAATGGGAGATCGTTGTAGATAGAAATTCATCACGAGCCATGGTAGCATCACAGAAGAGAAGATGGAGTTATGGAATTCTATGATTTCACTACTTTGGAGTACTTGAAATTAAGTGCCTCCATTTCTTCCTTCCTCCTTCCCTTCTTTTCCTTCCTTTTCCCCATTCTGTCCATCAGTCATAGGGCAAGGCTAGTGTGACTTCTTGACTTCTTGGGTTAGAGCCTCTGGTCAGTCCTTTCTATACTTTCTTTTTTTCTTTTTTTTTTGGAGATAGAGTCTCACTTTTTCACCCCGGCTAGAGTGCAGTGGTGTCATCATAGCTCACTGCAACCTCAAACTCCTGAGCTTAAGAAATCCTCCTGCCTCAGCCTTCCAAGTAGCTGGGACTACAGGTGTGCGCCACCTGGCTAATATTTTATTTTTTGTAGAGGTGGGGTCTCACTCTTGCTCAGGCTGGTCTTGAACTCCTAAGCTCAAGCAATCCTTCTGCCTGGCTTCCCAGAGTGCTAGGATTAGAGTCATGAGCCACTGCACCTGGCCTGCACTTTCTTTTAATCAAAATTACAGTAAAGTAAACTCCCAAACACTTACAGAGATTCAGATGATTTCATTTCAAAAGGGCCTTCTCTCTAAGGCCTGTGCTCTTGTGGTGACACATGTACAACAGTTACTAGAAAGCCTCTGTCAGAATGATAAAGTTGCACAAAGTGGTATAAGGGAAGGAGTCCATGACAGCTGGCTAAGGTGGCAGGAAATATGAGCACATGGACCACTTGGCTCACCATACAAGTTGCTCGGACTGCTGACACAGTGAGATCCCAGTAAAACTGGGGATCTTAGTTTTAGTGGACCTCAGTTTGAACCCCTGAATTTGTCTGAGAATTTTTTGAATGCATGTCATTTTTTTGGAGGCAAAGTCTTGTCATTTTTGTCAGAGTCTTTAAGATGTCTATGGCACCTCAAAATATTCCACGTATCTTTTTGTCCTTTACAATGGCAATTCTTAAAAAGATGTATAGGCAGGAGGATCTCATGACACTATTATATCATGATACTGTCTCATGATACTGTCAAATAGTCTGATGCTTCTCCCTATAGTCTCCTTTATAGTGGGATTCCAGGCTGGGGGCCTGGGTCCCTGTCTTGAGGAGCACAGCTCCTGGCCCACTGTCACCTCTCCTGAAAGGCAGCATTAGGAAAGCCAGCCTAAGGAGATGTCCCACATGGGAGGAGCATTGCAGAAGGTGAAAGTAGCACATTTCATTGGTGGAAGAGCAAAGATATGGCATGAGAAAGTGATAAAAGTGGAATTCTTTTTTTTTTTTTTTTAATTTATTTTTTTAATTTCAGAATATCATGCGGGTACAACACTTTGGCCATACACATTGCCCCTGTTCTGCCCGTGTCAGAGCCACAATGGTGGTCATCTCCCAAACTGTGCTCCCCACATCCATTCAGTGAGAGTTTTTCCCATCCCTTCCACCCCCCTCCCGCCCGCCCACCCTCTGATGAATGTTATTGCCCTGTGTGATGTAAGTGTTCATCAGTTAGTACCAGTTTGATGGTGAGTACCAGTGGTGCTTGTTTTTCCAATCCTGTGACACTTCGCTTCGAAGAATGGGTTCTAGCTCCAACCAGGATAATACCAGATGTGTTAATTCACTATTGTTCCTTATTGCTGAGTAATACTCCATGGTATACATATACCACATTTTATTGATCCACTCGTGTATTGATGGGCACCTGGGTTGTTTCCACAACTTTGCAATTGTGAATTGTGCTGCTATGAACATTCGAGAGCAGATGTCTTTATTATAAATGTCTTTTTTTCTTTTGGATAAATACCCAGTAGTGGGATTGCTGGGTCAAATGGTAATTCTACTTTTAATTCTTTGAGGTATCTCCATATTCTTTTCCATAGAGGTTGTACTAATTTGCAGTCCCACCAGCAGTGTATGAGTGTTCCTATCTGTCCACATCCCCGCCAACATTTGTTATTTGGGGATTTTTTGATATGAGCCAATCTCACTGGAGTTAAGTGACATCTCATTGTGGTTTTGATTTGCATTTCCCTGATGATTAGAGAAGTTGAGCACTTTTTTATATGTTTGCTGGCCATCATTCTGTCTTCTTTGGAAAAGTTTTTGTTCATGTCCTTTGCCCATTTTTTAATAGGGTTGTTTGATTTTTTCTTGTTGATTTTCCTAAGTTCTGTATAGATTCTGGTTATTAGCCCTTTATTAGAGATGTAGCATGCAAATATTTTCTCCCATTCTGTAGGTTGTCTGTTCACTCTAGTGATAGTTTCCTTGGCTGTGCAGAAGCTTTTCAATTTGATCAGGTCCCATGTATTTATTTTTGTTGCTGCTGTGATTGCTTTGGGGGTCTTCTTCATAAATTCTAAAAGTGGAATTCTTGACAGATTTGCTTTGCTATTGGTGTTCTCCATTAACGCAGATATTATCAAATAATTCCTATAATTTAAAATTTCCCTTTATTTGGAGAACAACAGTTTAAAAGATAGAAACTAGATTTTAGCAATCATCAGAAAGGCAGAGCTGTTTCTGTTCAGATTAGTGCACCATAAAATCTGATCCATGTGGATAGGAGGCAGTGGCACAATGGAATCCACCTTGGCATGTGACTTTCAGCAGCTCACTTAGTCTCTCTACAACCCAGCTTCCTTGTTTTTAAAATGTAGAAATTAGACAAAGAGGACTTAATACTTCATCTCTAAAGTGTTATAATTTTACAAAGTTTCCAAAATTTCTAATTCATTACAAATTGTCTACTAATTTGTATTTTTAAAATTTATGCATAACTATTTTATAGAGCTCTAATTTTATTTGAAAAATGTTTATAAAGAACTCAGACTTTAGAAAATCCAGGCATAAAAACATAGTATGATAATTTTATGATCGAGTTTAAAAGAGATAAATGAGCACTTGAATGTTTTTATTGAAAAAAGTATACTTTGATACTTTTGTGAAAATACTGTTTTCTATACCATAAGCTCATATCTGGAAGGGACTGAGCAATAATCTAGCCCAATTTCCTATCTTAGAGATAGGAAGTTTGAGAGCCAAAGAGATCAAGTAACTTTAATTATGAGAAAGAAAAACATCATTTTCAGGAAAATCTAGATAATCTCACTCCTGATGCAATGCCTTCAAATAATTTCTGATTAATATTTTAAAAAGACAACGAAAAATCATAAAGACATTACTAAATGAAATTCTTACATTCTATTTTAGTAAACAGAGCTGAGGGTTAAAACAATGTATTGTCATAATAGCTATTGATGAAAGAAACCCACCTTATAGCATCACCTTGTAAGTGCAAACTTGTTACTTATCCCCTACATTTCTGTTATGTGCTCCAACAAAACCTGGCTACTCCCAATCCTCTAAGTAAGCCATGCCCTTTTCTACTTCTGCATCTTACTACTTTTGCCCTTAACCAAGAATATATCTCACCCTGAAGCCTCTGCAGGTCAAAATTTTATTTACCATGTTCCATGTTATATGGACTGTTCAGCCTTCTCTGGTTACTCTAGCCAAAGGCATTCTCTCCTTTCTCTGAAATACCATGCAATTTTATTTGTGTTGGCTTAATGACACATCATAATACATAGTCTTGTAGATGTAGAACTGGGCTTCAGACCAAATGAAAGGCACTCATGACCTCTTAATTGTCAACTCCAAGTGGGATCTTTTCTGTTCTCTTCTGGATGGTTGTTAACCCCTTAGTTTTCTAAATCTTCCCTTTGACTTCTTGACAGCACAATTTCTACTTTCAACTGCTGCTTCTCTGGCTTTCGTTCTGGTTACCAGGGTTCTGACTTGGCCCATCATCTACTTCTTTTCTGTTCTCCTTTATTCATCCCTTCTCTAGTCTATCCATTTGCTCTTCTACTTTTAAACATTTGTAAATACTTGTAAAATGCTTAAAGTATTACATTGCACACTGTAAGTGTTACTTAAATATTAGCTATTATAACAGAATACTAAAAGATGTAAGGACTTCACCCAGATGGATTTGCTTGTTAGGGAAAACCTAAACTTGTTCTAGTATTTCTAGCTTTTGGAACTTTGCCAGTATTCTCTATTACAAAATACATTATCTTTTGATTGCTTTTAACTAGTGATTTTCTCATTGTTGAGAGGCAGGAGTTAGTAGATCCAGGTAAATATAAAGTAATGATAATGCAGACTAAACTCCTTCTATTACCACAGGAAGTTTTTTAACAGCCAGGGACTAGATACCAAAATAATTTATATTATCCAAATTTTCAGTATTTAGCTGTATAACTTGCATTTTAAGTAACTTGTAAGGTTTTGACTATAACTTTATATGTCTCAAAAAATATTTCTTAAATTTCCAGTTTTAATAACAACCTTGTGAAACATGCTCAGCTCAAATCCCCATTCATAATCATGTGCATCCCCTGATGTATTTGCTGAAATTGGCCTTCCCAGAGGGATGAAATAATTAAACGATTGAAAGTTTTAATGCCTGCATAGTCCTATTACCTTTCTTTCATGTCTTCTGCACATAGGTTTATTAACATCTGCACTCACAAATAAATGAGTGGAATCTGATGTCTGCATAGAGAACAACTTCATTCCCACTTGCTTGAAATAGGCTCTGTTTTTGTTCAATGACCCCTTTTTAGTCTCACTAAATGAGAGGGGAGAAAAAGAAAAATTACCCATAAACTATAAAGATTTTTCTGAGTGGTTAAGTGTGTGACATGGTGGAGTCAGTGGTTATACTTTAACAACAAATAAGCAGAAGTTGGGTGGCAAAGAGAGGGTGGATGTACAACCAAGAGCTTGAGTAAAATAAAGATATCCTTGTTAAAACTTTGAGCTTGAATAAATTTCCTTATGTCAGATTTTTATGAGTTTCATATCTTAAAATAATGCTAAATTTAAAAAAAGATTGAGAAAACCATTAGATGTGGTCTTCACACAATGGATTCTTTTGTTTTTGATCTCAGTGTTCTGATCAGCGATGTCTAAGTTTTATTTGATAAGAAGAGTGAAAGATTCCTTCCAGGGAATGCAAAGACATTGCCCTCAAATTGGATATGAAAGAGGTTAAAGACTTTCATTGTAACTACCTTTCAATTAGTTGCATTATTTATGAAGACAAATTAGAAACAGAATTCATTTCAGATGACAGCTGATGTCTTCAACAGGGCCGTGTCAGGTTAAAAAAAATTGTTTAGTTTGTCAGGTTGATGGCATCTCTCAGTCATTATCAAATTCATCAGCCTGGCAATATTAAGCACCTCTGTGTGATAGACGACACATTTAATTCCCAAAGGTTGAATTTAAGGAACACTTTTCCTCTGCCCTCCTCATCCTCAATCTTTGGCCTTGGGGAAAAATCATGAACTTCTCAAGTTTTCATCCAGTGTATTGAATGGTAACCCAATTCAGTAACTTTTCCATCTCCTTGAGTTTCAGGAAGGGATTTAGAAACCTTCCCTTTTTTCTACAATTTTTCTACAGTTTGCACACTCAGGAGGGTAAGACCAAAATTTTAGAGAGACAGTTTTAAATCTGACTAGCTCACAGAAGAGTTGTATGATCTTGGCCCAGTTACTTAGTGTCTCTGATTTTCAGAGTCCATGTAATCTCTATCTTTGTCTCTATATTAATAAATCTCAAGATCTATATTAACAAATATAATATTTATTAGATATTAATTATATTTAATAAAACCAGGATAATAATTCCCCTGAAAAAAAGTAATTCACAAACAATATTATGCCTGCTGCACAAGAGCACATACCTTATAAAGAAAAATGTTATTTAACACACTATGATGTGTGCTCTGAGACTAAAAGTGAACAAATAAGAGAGGCTCTTCCAAGGACTGGGGAGTGATAACAAATGTCCTTGAACTGAGCAGTATGATAAACTCAACCTTCTGTATCCAAGATTAAAACAAAAGAAAAAAACGAAATGTTTGCACAGTTGTCATCATACTTGGTAATTGTCTTGTCTTTTCTTCTTTCTCTCTATGTGGAAAGTATCTTCAGATGTCTTCCTTGAGAATAATTTTTAAGATCTTTTTCTAGTTCCATTTGTAAAAGATTTTTAAAAGATTTTTATATTTATTGTGTCAAATAATAAAACCTTAACATTAAGCACTAATTCATTTTGTTTTCTTGTATTTCCTAAGTAGTTTCATACTACATGATAAATACCCACCATGTAGGATTAATGTAAAATATGAAGAGATTAAAACAGTAACTGGCACACAATGAATGCTCAATGAATGGTGATTTAGGTCAATAATTTATAACTACAATTATACATAAACTATAATATGTATCTACTCCTACATTATTTTCTCACAACCCAGAGCACTCATTCAATGCACAGAGATACAGAGCATGGGAGATTCTTCCTTGTGTGCAACTGGAAATACAAGACTTTAGCTTTAAATTATTCATTTATAAAAATATACCACAGAATTTAGGATTGTGAGAAAATAATGCTAATCTGAGAACACTATAACTTAGGAAGAAATTTTGACCCATTTTCAGGGTAACAATGTTAATTGTACTACATCATTTTTATGTATACAACCTGTGTGACTTTGAACTAATCACTTAACTATTCAATAACTCAGTTTCTCCATATGAAGTGGGCAGTGAGGAAAAGTGAAGGTATAGGTGAAATCCTTAGTGCAGTGCCTGACGAGAGTAACCACTCAGTAAATATTAGCTAGTATTATTAATACAAGTTCCATATCTGCAGTTGCCCATAACCATAGGACTAAGTAAAATTATGGAGAGTCAGACACTATAGGTATACACTTGCTTTGATGATGAGATAGCTTCCATTAGGCATCTTTGTTGGTAGGTGCTATGGTCTAAATGTTTGTATCTCCCCAAAATTTATATGTTGAAATCCTACCCCCCAATATGATGGCATTAGGAGGTGGGGTTCTTTGGATGGTGATTAGTTTATCAAATTAGAGCTGTAAATGGTGTTAGTATCCTTATAAAAGAGGTCCAAGGAGCTTGTTTGCCCCTCCCACCATTGTGGAGAAACAATGAGAAGACACAATCTATGAGGATTAGGCCCTCACTAGCCACCAAATCTGTTGGTGCCTTGCTCTTGGGCATCTCAGCCTTCAGAACTGTGAGAAACAAATGTTTGTTATTTATAAGCTACATAGTCTGTGGTATTTTGTTATAGCAGCACAAATGGACTAGCACAGTAGATTTTTAAAACATACATTCATTGATTCTTTTAACAAATCCCCCTCTCCCTTTTACTTTACATTTTCAATACTTTGGAGTTTTTGAGCAATATTCATGACTATATTTTGACTATACACTAACATACACTCACTCTCATTTATCACTATATTGAAGATTTATATCTCCCTGTTTCCAGAAGCACTGGAGGCAGCATGATTCAGGAAGCTTATGCATTTTTACAGGGTACAAAGTGAAAAAAAGACATTAAACATAAAATAGTACTTCCTAGGTCTAAAAGAATCTGAAGGAATAAGTTCTTGCAAATACCAGATATAAGCAGAAAACTTAAGTCCAATTCCAATATCTCAGTATAGCTTCTAGCTGCTGACAAGAAAAGAGTCACATGGTTTTAGAGTTTGTGTTTTTCTGACACAACAATCATAGAGACATCTTTTTTTGTGGGTAGGGGGAGTTAAATGATTTCATAATCTATTACTGAATATGTGTCTTTTATTTTACAGAGAAAATAGAAATACTCATCTAAGGGGCCTCACAACTTTTACTCCCACTTAGGAACTTTGAAATTAACTCTAACGTTTTCTTGCTTTGCTCTTTACTCAGAGGAAAAAGTGCTCTGCTGTTATTTCAGGTTAATCTCCCATCTCTAAATGGGATCCCATTCTGCCCTCCTCAGAATCTAGCTTCATTATATCCTTCTCTCTCCTCAATCATCAACCTTTTTCTCTCTATCTTAAAACAAAACTTATCTCTAAAATTAGTTTTGCCAAGGTTATCAATAAATTATCCACTGTTAAATTCAAGGAGCACTTTTCAGTCTGTATTTTCCTTAATGTCTTGAAAGTTACAATAGCTCCTTTTGTCTTAGTCTGTTTTCTGCTGCTATAACAGAATACCACAGACTGGGTAATTTATAAACAATAGGAGTTTATTTGGCTCTGGAGGCTGGAAAGTTCAAGAGCATGGCACTGGCATCTGGCGAGGGTCATCCCATGGCAGAAGATGGAAGTAAGCATAGGAGGGAGACAGAGAGGAAATGGGGACTAAACTTATCTTTCTTATTAGAAGCTGACTCCCATGATAAAGGCATTAATCCATTCATGAGGGTGGAGCTCTCATGACCTAATCACCTCTTAAAGGTCCCACCCCCCAATACCATTACATTGGCAATTAAATTTCAACATGAGTTTTGATAGGAACATTCAGACCATAACACCTTTCTCTTTGATATTGTGTCATCATTGGTTTGTAGGGCAAAACATTCTTCTGGTTCCCTTCCATCTCTATGATGGCTCTGTCACCTCTTTTGTGGAGTCTTTTCCCTCTCCTTACCCCCAAAATCTTGATGATCTTCAGTGTTCTGACTTTGGTCCTTGCTCTTCTCCCTCCTGTGTGATTTTTCCTACTTGCAAACTTTACCTGCTACAATTAGCTAGAAGGGAAAGATGTCCAAGTCAAAATTACTAAATCAGATCACTCTCCTTATTCTCTTGACTCATAGATTCAGCTACTGCCTGAGCCCCTCATTGAAGATGTTTCCCCCAGGATTGCAAATTTATTGGGTCTAAAACTCAATATTTCTTCTTCTCACCCAACCCAAATTTTCTCTTCTCTTGTGTTCCCCTTTCTTAGTGGGTGGTAGCACCTCAGGCCACCCACTATCCAGGCCAGTCTAGTACAGCTAGAATTACTCATGGCTTCTTTTCTCTCTGACTCTACACCTCTAGTTCCCCAGTAATACCAATTGGCTCTACCTCTATAACATTCCCCAAAGAGCTATCTCAACTATGACTGTTTTCATTAAGGCTTTCATAATCTCTTACAGAAAGGTTTATTGCAATCACCTCTTAACTGATATCATCCTCCATACTTGCTTCTGCTTAATCCATTATCTAAAACTACTGCCAGAATGATGTTTTAAAAGTGTAATTCAAAAATTATTTTACTATGCTTAAATACCTTTATTGTTTTGACAAGTCTCTCAGAAATAACCCAAACCTTTACTATGGCTTTAAAAAATGCTTCAGGGTCTGACTTCTGGTTACTTCTGTCTCACCTGACAATATTCTATTCCACACTTCACACTCCAGGCTCAGACATACAGAAAATTTGCAGCTCCCTGAGTGTACCAGGAAGTTTCACATGCCTGTGCCACTATTATTCAGTTGGATGGTTTACATATTGGTCCTCTGAAATCCTAAGTCTTGCTATCACTGCCAAGCCATGAGAGAGACAAAGCAAGACAGGAGAATAAAGCCTGGTTTCCATACCAAAAGAGTAGGAAGAATGCACAGAGTTTCACAGAACCAGAGCCTGGTGTTGCAAGTCCACGTCATAAAGACAGAATATGTGTGGTTATTAATGAGAGTCAAGGACAAAGCTGTGGTTTGAGTCCAGGGTGTCATTCCCCATCAGAGGATAAGATCATGGAGCAAGACACAATACCTGAGTTAAGGGGCTGAGGCCACCATTCAGAAGTTCAGGCTAAGTACCAACTTATAAGCCAGTACACACAAATTCTGAGAATTAGAGTTTGAAAGGCAAGGCAGAAGTGGTGTCGGTAAGTATAGACCCAAGTTAGGGTTAAAAATTGAGCCAAAGATATCAGGAGATAGGAAAAATATTTTGAACTCTGACACTGAAAGCTTTTTAGGGAATGTCTCTTTAGTAGTCATAAAGCAAAAATACAACCATTGACTTGACCATCAAGACCATATGTCTCCTGCTCCTACAGGCTTGCTGGTGTGGGTGGATAAAGGCTGCTGGGATATGGAACATTCCCTGAAAAAGGCAGGTCTCTTCAAGGGTCTCTTCAAAGGTCTCTTAATAACGTGGGTTGACACGTTATTAAGAAATTGAGCAAACACAGTCCACGTACTCTGCCTTGAGACTTAACTTTAATTAATTCATAGAGTCACATTTTACAATAAAGATAATTGTAGTTTGCAGGTAAGTTTGGCTATGTCCACTAATAATAATAATTACTATGACTTTAAAAATATTATCTCTAACCCTCACAACAACTAAGGGGGATATATTATTATCCTCATTTTAAACATACTGAAACTGGGGTTCACAGAGGTTAATATTATAGCTTTGGAATCACAGACTTGGGCTTACAGCCCTATAGTTTACTGCTCTTAAACCAATAAGCACAACAGGGAAATGTATTTATGTGTGTTTTATACTTTTTGAAGAGGAAAAAGGAGGTGGATAGACAGTTGAGTACATCTGCCATGTAATCTTTGCTAAAATTCTCTCTTCCAGGATATATGGTATGGTAATTTAGAGTCTTATTTTATCCCAAGTTTGGGAGTTTATGAAGATTCTCTATAATCCCTCTTGGAAAATAAAAATTTGGCTCATTCTGTAGACTCCCCCACTGGTTTTGTCTGGGCTACAGCAGGTTGGCCTTCTGTCTGGGCAAGAATACAAGTCAAACTGTTAGGCTTTCACAACAGAATGTCAACCTTGCCTTCCCAGTGTCTGGTGTCTAAATCTTATGACTCTCATTTCAATTGACAATATAGAAATTCTGCACTATGGATCCGTGTTAGAGGATTTGACTGTGAACCGAATGGGAGCCAGCATCCATCTAAATCTCCCATAAGACATCTGATATACAGAGTGCACAGCAGAAAGATCGTAAGCCTTGGCACCAAGAAACTCTAAGTTAGAATCCTAGTTTTGTACCTACTAGCTGTGTGAATGTGGGCATGTTGCTAAATGATAACAATGGCTAATATTTATGGAGTAGTTGTTATCTATAGGGGCACAGTGTTAAGAGCATTGTACCCACTGTTTCATTTAAACCTCATGAAACCCTATGAGATGGATGCTATTGTTGTCACTATTTTGCCATTGTGAGAAAATGAGACTTACAAAGTTTAAGCAACTTGACGAAGGTCACTTAGCTTGTAAGTGGGAGTTCTTGAATATGCCTTTTGGGCACAGCTGACCAATTGAATACAGTTGTGCTAAAACAAACAAACAAACAAAAACCCATGTCTGTGCAAAAGTAAGGTGTTTTGATTTTATTGCTAAATCTTTTTAAGAAAGGAAAAGACACCAATTAAAATTTAAAGGGTCATGTTTAAAGTGTTGCAGTGTGTCATGGTATTGTGTAGAAAATGAGTTAGGCATATATAGAATCAGGGATCCTGATAAAGACATTACTGCATTAAGACTGGACTGCTGAGAGATTCTGGCACTTTAGACTATGATAATAGTCAAGAAATTGTATGCCAGGAAGCTGCAGTCTTTTTCCTGTGCATACTCAGCCATATTTTTACAAAAATATAGTATTTTATAGACTATATAAAATTTAGTAGTTTGATTTTTCACAAAGTTTTAAAATTAGTTTTGTCAAAGTCAATATAATCATTTGAATATGCATTTTAAGTGCATAAAGGTTTGCATCAAGTTCTAAAACTTTGCTGTATTATTTAATAATAACCCAGTGATTTATAATAAAAAGAAGGGGATCCCATCACTTATTCTTGTTTGACATTGTTTAAAATTTGATTAGAAGGTTTTATATTGTACGGTTTTAATTTACTAAAACCTTTATCATGTTGGTCCCTATCAAATAAGATTCATAGATTGTAAACCAATAGCATGAAGACTGCCTTTGCCTGTTCTGCTTCATCATAATCCCAGTACCCACATTCATTTATTTTAGAAGTGAATACAGTACACAGCTCAAACTTTTAATATTAATAATTACAATGAAATAATTTGATTGATTTTCTGCTTCTGACATTTTCTATATTGTATGTTGGAAAAATTTTCAAGATTTCAATGTTTCTCCTGGATTCAGGGGAAAGATGCAAATTTATTTTTATATTATATGCAGCCAATTAATTTGTCCTCTTTTCTCTGTGAAGAATGAACTGTTTTCTAGAACTCACATTTTTAAAATTTTTTAAGTTTGAAAACATTCTGATTTCAACCTGGTCTTATTTCCAAAAGAAAATGATTTAATAATCTTTCTTATTTCTCATTATAACTTTTATGAGACCTCATGGTGTAAGAACTACAGTATTTCATCTCTTAGTGTTTCCAGGAGACTAGTGAAGGTTTTGCTAAGTGCCATATCACATACATATCAGAACAATGGATTAAAACTCAGAAGAAAAATTGTATATTAGGCCTCTGCAGCCCCACTCTGAATGTTGAAACAGACTGGCCTACCTTTGTTATACAGTTGATTAAGCCCATGGTACAAGGAATTTGTGTAGAATCATTGAACTACAAAATTGAAGATGTGGAAGAATAAACTTCCTTCATTCCAGTGACTGACATATTTCTAGCCCTTCTCCTTTTAGCAAGGCATAAATTAATAAGTGCAGAATCTCAAATTGAGTAGGATACATCTTTCTTTGGAAGCAAAAATTATGAGATCAAGAATAATTGATATTCCATGTGACCCATTAAAACAGGTCTTATTTAATGCAATACAGTTTAAAATTGTATCTCTTGTAAGTAGGCTAACCTGAATGTAGGTACCCTTTTTTGCACTTTACAGCAAAACTGAGCAATTCCCTCAACCATCTCGATCAGAGGACCTTGAACTGAGAGTACATGTTTAATGATGCCCGGACTTGCTATTGATTAAACACTGACAATGTTCACAGGAATTGAGAATCAAAAAACCTCCCCCATGGCCAGCTCTGCCATGCTCACTTCTTAATAGATGGCAAAGGAGGATTCTAAATGAGATCTGCTGCCCTGCTCATCCTCAGAACTCCACAGGCAGTGGAATTAATTTCTGCTTTGCAGTTTTTTGGAACTACTGTGTCTAAAATGTCTATCATTCTCCAGAAGTGAATACAGATGTTCCTCTTTTTAAAATTTTTTTTTCCTCCTTTTTGAAGAAAAAAGTTTTTTAATATGAATTTAATGCATAGAATCATATCCTGCCAAATGTGGAATGGATTAAAGCTCACTATTAATTAATCTGTAAACAAAGAAAAGAACAAATGCTGCGGAAATAATTCAGGCTGAATAATCATTCCTCAAATCAAGCAAATAAAAACAAAAAATGCTAACCACAAATAAAGAATCAAAGAAAATTAAAAGGAGAAAGGTCTTGGGCAAGGGTAATATTCTTACTGCCATTGCTCTGTTGAGTTGGTTACTACCCAGAGGCTCAGATATTTTTAGGATACTCTTTTGCCTGGGTAGGAGATTGTGACCCAGAACTGTGAAGTAAGCCTATTTCTACTCTTAAAAAATGTGATTGCCAGTGATTTCCAATGGTGGAACCACCCATCTGTTTTACCTTCAACAAACATTGGTGGAACACCTAGAAGGTGTCAGCCAGTTGCTTGGTGCTTTCCCTTTTAAAGTTACTTAATCTCTCCAACAAACCTGTGAAATACTCATTATAATCTTTTTAAAAATGTGAAAACTGAAGCTCAGAGGAATTAAATAAATTTGCTATTATCAAACAATCAGTAAGTAGGTGAGAGCAAAGTCACACTGCTAGAAACTATCAGAGCAAAGATTAAAATCCAGATATTTTGATTAATAGGCTATTGAGATAATTACCATATAATACCTTCCTTAGTTTAGTAATACACATTTAATGAAAGGTTCTGTTGAAAGCAGAGATTTTTAAAAATTGTTGTTTGTTTGTTTACTATTTTATTTCTTATTTCCTAAGGATTATATCCTTGGGTAAAAAAAATTTTGGAATTACAAAAAAGTATAAATAGGGAGAGAATATAGCAACTATAAACCCACCACTCAGAGGCAACTATTGTTATCATTATATATTCATTTAATACAAAGCACATATTATACACACACTTACACATGTATCTCAATATATATTAAGCTAAAACTATTTGTAAAACTCACTTCAATAGTGGCAAATACCTTTTGGTATGTATTTATTTATACAATCATATATATCATGGTATCTTTTTTCTCTTCTAACTAACACTGATATTAATATTTATTTACATAAGTTGTCTAGATATTTTATTGTTTTGGGGGAAGATTTCAATCAGAGGAATTAAAGTAAATGCAGTTTAAAAATGGATATTTTAAAAACTTTGTGATACCTATTGTCAAAATTTTTTCAAAATTTTAATGCCTATTTATCCATCCCCACTATATAATAGTTCCTGTCTTATGCTTATTGATATCAAATATGTTTATCCCTTTAAGTCTTTAATACTTTGATATGTAACCCCATGTGTATTCTTTTATTTATTTCATTAAGTTCGAATGTTAAAAATATATTTGTCATTTGTATACCCTTTTATGCATTTGCTTCTGAGGTACTTTGCCTAATTTTTTTTTAAATTGTGAATTTTATCTTTAAAAAATTATATATATATATAGCTTTATAAAACAAGCTAATAATTCATTGTCACATGTGTTACAAATATGTTATCATGGTTTACTATTTTTAATTATATTTAAACAATTATTGTATTTTATTTAAACAATAATTTTTTAGTATAAAAGCAATATGAGAGAGTGATGTCACCAAGATGAGGGAATAGAAGGTAACCCACTCATATCCCCCCACAACAACAAAAATTCTGCACCCATCCACATTCAAAAGTCTCTTGCAGGAGGCTCAGGATTCAGGTAGGAGTTTGTGAAAACCTGGTGGAACCCAAGACCTAAGTGAGTAGTTTTGAGAGTGCAGACCAACACCCAGGTGGTTGATCACGTGTTCACAAGCATCAAAACATTAAGGGAATTTTAACCTCATCAACTGGACACAATAAGGTGTCAGAGACTGATCTTAAAGTGATGGAGAAGTGTAAACTCTCAGACAAAGAATTTAAAATAGCTGTTTAAATGAAGCTTAGTGAACTTCAAAATCACAGAGAATCAATTCAGAAATTTATCAAAGAAATTTATCAGAGAGATTAAAATAATAATAAAAATTAAACAGAAATTCTGGATCAAAAATTATAGTGAATAAAATAAAAAATTCAATAGAAATCATCAACAGAATTGATCAAACAGAGGGAAGAATCAGTGAGCTTGAAGACAGATGATCTGAAAATATACAGAGGAAAAAAAGGGAAAAAAAGAATAAAAAGGAATGAAACAAGCTTAGGAGACCTATGGGACAAAATCAAGAAAGCAAATATTTGGGCTATTGGAGTTAAAGAGGAACTGAAAAAGGCAAAGGGATAGAAAGCTTGTTTAAATACATAATAACAGAAAACTTTCCAAGCCTGGAGAAAGATATAAATAATCAGGTACAGGAAGGTCAAAGATCACCAATCAGATTCAACCCAAATAAGAATACAACAGGACATATTATAATCGAACTCTCAGAGTTCCAAGAAAAAAAGAGGATCCTAAAAGCAGCAATAGAAAAGAAGCAAATAATACATCAGGGAGATCCAACATGCCTGGAAGGAGACCTCTCATCAGAAACCATACAGGCCAGGAAGGAGTGGGATGACAAATTCAGAGCACTGAAGGAAAAAAATTGTCAACCAAGAATACTGTCTCTGGCAAAGCTATTCTTAATAATGAAGGGGAAATAAAGACTTTCCCAGACAAACAAAAGCTGAGTGAACTTATCTCTACCAGACCTTTTTGTAAAATATTAATAAATATAGAAGAGAGTTCTTCCAACAGAAAGAAAAAGATGCTAACATGATTACTATACTACTATTGTAATCATGGTGTTTAAACTTCTTATATCTTTAGTAAAAAGTATAAAAGACAAAACTACTAAAAATACTAACTGCAACAATTTGATGAGTGATGAACAATATAAAAATGTAAATTGTGATAACAAAAATTCAAAATATAGGGGAAGAAGGGAGGTAAGGGAGATAAAGTACACACATTTTGGGGGGAGGGTTGTTTGTTTCTTTTTTTGTGATCAAAGTTAAATTGGTATTAGTTTTAAATAACTTCTTATGACTACAAGATGTTTTGTATCCTGTAATACATACACTAAAAGGCAACAAATTAATACACACTACCAGAGAAAATCACTTAACCAGAAAGGAAGATGCTGAGAAAGAAAGGAAGGAATGGAGAAGCTACAAAATAACCAGAAAACACATAACAAAATGATAGTAGTAAGTTCTCACCTATCAATAATAACATTAAGTGTAAATGCACTAAATTCTTCAATTAAAGGACATAGAGTGGCTAAATGGATTAATAAAAACAGGACCCATATTATATGCTGCCTACAAGAAACTCACTTTAGCTATAAAGACACACATAGACTGAAAGTCAAGGGAAGGAAAAAACATACTCCATGCAAATGGAAACCAAAAAAAAAGAGTAGCTAAACTTATATCAAATAAACTAACTATGTCAAAAACTAAAAAGAGACAAAGAAAGTGATTGTATAATGATAAAGGGGTCAATTCAGCAAGAGGATATAACAATAGTAAACACATATGTATGCAACACTGAAGCTCCCAGGTATACAAAGCAAAAAGTAGTAGATCTGAAAGGAGAGATAGACTGCAATACAACTGTAGTGGGTAAATTTAACACCCCACTTTCAGCAATCTACAGTCATCCAGGCATAAAACCAACAAAGAAACATAGGAGTTAAACTACACTGTAGACCAAATAGAACAGATATTTACAGAACGTTTCCTCCAACTGCTGCAGAATACACATTCTTCTCATTATCACATACAATATTCTCCAGAATAGACCATATGTTGGACTACAAAAAAGTCAGCAAATTCAAAAAAATTGAAAACGTATCATGTATGTTTTCTGATCACAGTGGAATAAAAGTAGAAATCAATAACAAGAGAAACTTTGGAAACTACACAATACATGGAAATAAAACAACATGCTCCTGAATGACCAATGACTCAATGAAGAAATTAGGAAAGAAATTTTAAAATTTCTTGAAACAAATCAAAATGAAAACATAACATACCAGAACCTATGAAATACAGTAAAAGCAGTATGAACAGCAATGTTTATAGCAATAAATGCCTACATGAAAAAAACCAGACTTCAAATAAACAAACTAATGATGTACCTCAAGGAACTGGAAAAGCAAGAACAAACCAAACTCCAAATTAGTAGTAGAAAAGAAATAATAAAGATCAGAGCAGAAATAAATTAAATTGAGACTCAAAATCAATACAAAAATCAATAAAAAAGCTGTGTTTTGAAAAGATAAAAAAAATCAACAAACTTTTAGATAGACTAAGAAAAAAGAGAGAAGACCCAAATAAATAAAATCAGAAACAAAAAAGAGGCATAACAATGAAGATTGCAGAAATACAAAGGATCATTAGAGGCTTTTATGAACAACTATATGCCAACAAATAAGAAAAATCTAAAAGAAATGGATAAATGCCTGGACACATACAACTACCATGATTAAACCATGAAGAAATAGAAAACTTCAACAGAGCAATTATGAGTACCAAGATTGAAGCAATAATAAAAGTCTCCCACCAAAGGAAAGCCCAGGATCTAATGGATTCACTGCTGAATTCTACCAAACAGGTAAAGAGGAATTAATACAAATTCTATTCAAACTATTTCAAAAAATTGAAGAGAAGGGAATACTTCTCAACTTATTCTATGAGGCCAGCATTCCCCTAATACAAAAACCAGACAAGAACACAACAAAAAGAAAACTACAGGCCAATATCCCTGATGAACATGGATGCAAAAATCCTCAACAAAATACTAGCAAAACAAATTCACCAACATGTTAAAAAGATCATTCATCATGATCAAGTGGGATATATCCCAGGGATGCAAAAATAGTTCAACATATACAAATCAATAAATATGGTACATTGCATCAACAGAATAAGGACAAATGACTATATGACAATTTCAATAGATGCAAAAAAAAAAAACTCTCAACAATTGGGTATAGAAGGAAACTACCTCAGCACAATGAAGGCCATGTATGACAAGCCCACAGTTAATATTAATATTATACTGAACAGGGACAAATTGAAAGCCTTTCCACTAAGATCTGGAACAAGACAAGGATGCCCACTTTCACTACCTTTATTCAATATATTATTGGAAGTTCTAGCCAGAGCAATTAGATAAGATAACAAATTAAAGAGCATCTAAATTGGAAAGGAAGAAGTCAAATTATCCTTATTCGCAGATGATATGGTCTTATGTGTAGAAATTCCTAAAGACTCCAATAAAAAACTCTTACAACTGATAAGTGAATTCAGGAAAGTTGCAGGACAAAAAATCAACATAAAATATCAGTATTATTTCTGTACACTAACCCTGATCAATCTGAAAAAGAAATCAAAAAAGAATCCCATTTACAATGGGTACAAAAAAAATACCTAGGAATAAATTTACCCGAAGAAGTCAAAGATCTCTATAAGGAAAACTATAAAATATTAATGAAAAACTTGAAGAGGCCACAAAAAAATAGAAAGATATCCCATGCTTATGGATTGGAAGAATTAATATTAAATATTGTTAGACTTTCTGTACTACCCAAAGTGATCTACATACTCAATGCAATTCCTATAAAAATATGAATGGCATTCCTCACAGAAATAGAAAAAAACAATTCTAAAATTTGTATGGCACCGTCAAAGACCCTGAATAGCTAAAGCAATCCTGAGTAAAAAGAATAAAGCTGGAGGTATCACACTTTTAATTTCAAATTATACAACAAATCTATAGGAACCAAAACAGCATGGTACTGGCATAAAAAACAGACATATAGAAAAATGGAAGAGAATAGAGAACCCAGAAATAAATCCATGCATTTACAGCCAACTGATTTTCAACAAAGGCACTAAGAGCATGGATCGGGGAAAGAACAATTTCTTTAATAAGTAGTGCTGGGAATACTGGATAGCAATATGCAGAAGAATGAAACTAGATCCCCATCTTTTACCATATACCAAAATCAACTCCAAATGGATTAAGAGTTAAGTGTGAGACCTGAAACTATGAAACTACTAGGAAAAAAAAAACACTGAAGAAATGCTACAGGACATTTGTCTGGATAAAGATTTTTGGGTAAGACTTCAAAAAGCAGGTATATGAAAAAATGTCCAACAGCGCTAATCATCAGGAAAATGCAAATCAAAACCACAATGAGATATCATCTCACCCCAGTTACAATGGCTATTATCAAAAAAACAAAAAATAACAAATGCTGGCCAGGATGTGGAGAAAAGGAAAAACTCACACACTGTTAGTAGGGATGTAAAGTAGTACCATAACTATAGAAAACAGTATGGACGTTCCTCAAAAAACTAAAAAAAGAACTACTAAATGACCCAACAATCCCACTGTTGGGTATATATCCAAAAGAAAGGAAATCAGTATGTTGAAGATATATCTGTACTCCTGTGTTTATTGCAGCACTATTCACAATAGTAAAGATATAGAATCAACTTAAGTATCTATCAACAGACGAATGGATAAAGAAAATGTAGTGTGTGTGTGCTTGTATATGTGTGTGTGTGTGTATATATATATATATAAATTAATGTATATACAATAATCCAAAAAAGAGAATGAAATCCTGTCATTTGCAGCAACATGCTTGGAACTGGTGGTCATTATGTTAAATGAAATGAGCTAGACACACAAAGACAAATATCACATGTTCTCACTCATATGTGGGAGCTAAAAAAATGGATCTCATGGGGTGGAGAGGAGAATGGGGGGAAAAGAAGAGATTATGAGTCTGGGAAGCAAGGGGAGGGAGGAATTAAAAGAAGTTGGTTATAGAGACAAAAGTGCAGTTAGAAGGAATAAGTTGTAGTATTTAATAGTACGATAGTGAAATTATAGTTAACAATAACTTGTGTATTTCAAAATAGTTAGAGAGATGTTCCCAATACAAAGAAAACATAAAATTTTAAGGTGATGGATACCCTAATTACCCTGATTTGATCACTGCACATTATATACAGGTATCAAAATATCACATGTATCCCAAAAATATGTACAACTATTATATATCAATAAAATATTTCTTTTAAAAAGCAATATGTATATACATTTGTATAAGTTTATATATGTATACATGACAATTTAGAACATATAACAAGGAAAAAAATTTAAGTAGAAAAGTCACCACCACCACCACTGAGAGTTAACCATTGTTTTTTATTGTACTAGGTAAAAATTTGCGTACTAGGGCCTGGAGATCTATGGGCCAGAACGAGGGACAAATCTAATAGAGATACCATGTACTTCCAGCACTTTTGCTATCAGTCCATCTGCCTACCTATAAACTGTCAAAAGAAAAACTTGAGACAAAATAAAATTTAATGGTTCATTTCAGCAAAGAGCAAGTCAAATCAGGAAGCACCAAACTGAAAGGCAGTTATAAAGGAGCTCCACTTTGGCAGCCTGAGCAGCAAACGTCTATAGGCTGAACACGGAAGCAAAGTAAGTTGGTTGATTAGCTACAGCTAGGCATTTGCTTGCCTTATGTGGTTGGATATGGTTCAGTGGGAGGTCCCTAGCTACATAACCAATCCTCTGGTTGGCTGTTTGTGGTTGGCTAAGGCTCAGTTCATTTTTTTTAATCAGTTAGAGGAAATGTCTCCAAGTTTAGTTTTGGTTTGCTTATGTAAGAGCTCTGGGTACAGAAACAACATTAGGCTAATGGACTCTTTCTGATGTTTTTTAATGCTATCTGTTGATCATCATTCAATCACCAATATTGTTTTAATAGTTTTTGAACTAGGGCTGCCTTTCCTCCTTTCTCAGCGGATGACACTATACCTCAGTTCTCTGGATTGTAATGAAATGGAAAGCAGGAAAGTGCAAGGGAAAGAGACTCATCAAAGGGTTCCAGTCCTCTGTGTTCCCTAATCCTAACAATGCCACATTTCATAGCCCATGATGTAGCTGGTGCCTGACAGTGGGATTTTTCTTAGGGTCCCAGAGCTGGTGTAGAAGAAATTCTTTGGCAGGGACAAGCAAGCAACTGCTCAAATAAAGATAAAATTATGACCTTTTATATATTTTTATTCAGGGCAAAAAATTAAGGGCCCATGTTGATGTCTATTCTATATATTTTAAAACTTTGGGACATTAGTAGATAATCATTTCCCTTATATTATGTAAAAATGAATATATTTTTCAAGTATCCTTAAAAACATCAATCTTAAAGAGAAAATTCTGGAGAGAAGAATTGGACAAGCATGATTATTGACTTTCAAAAATGACCACTAAGATTATACAGAATTCCTTATGTTTATGGTACCTAGGAAGGCAATTTATTAAGAGAAACACACAAGTCTTGAGGAGACAGTGTTCTCGGTCTGCTAATCCCATCTGCTTCCCACAAGGAGGAAAAATGGCAGAGTTGAAAGGTCTTCAAAGGAAAAGGAAGCATGCTCTTCCTTTTCTTTTCCAACAGAAATGAAATCATACTTCCTATGATTTTTAGAAACTTTTAAAAATTTAATACATTCATCCCTTGGTTCCAAGATCCCCCAAGAATACTCAAATCCACTGGTACTCAAGTCACTTATACAAAATAGTTTAGTATTTTCATATAATCTATGCATATCCTCCAGTATAATTTAAATCACTTCTGGATTACTTATAATACCTAATATGATGTAAATGCTGTGTAAATAGTTGTTATACTCTATTGTTCAGGGAATAATGACAAGGAAAAAACTTTGTACATGTTCAGTACAGACACAACCGTCCACTTTATTTTTTAATATTTTCCATCTGCAGTTTGTTGAATCCACAAATGTAGAACCCACAGATACGGAGGACCAACTATATATGTTCCCTTCCATGCCATTATATATTCTATAAAATCATTTTTAATGACTGATATTCTATTATATTATATGTCATTTCTGTAATAATTTACCTATTTTTTGAGTTTTTCATGTGTTGTCTTTTGTATAATGAACACTGTCACTTACAAGCACATTTATAGCCAAATCTTTGAATCTTTGAATATTTGAAGATTATTTCCTTAGAATAAATCCATACACATAGAATTACTACATCAAAAGTAATATTTACTGACAAATTTTCCTCCAGAAAGTTTCAATTTAAATTTCTATAAGCAATATATTAGAAAAATATGGCTTTTTCATTATGCCCACACAAAATCTATACATTATCTTTTACAGATATTCCTCAACTTATGTTGGGGCAACATCCAGATAAACCCATCGTAAACTGAAAACACTGTAAGTCTAAAGTTTGCCTTCACAGTGCCTGTGCTTTTTCTACTTACAGTATTTTCAGTATATGATGGGTTTATCTGGATGTAGCCCCATCGTAAGTTGAGGAGTGTACTGAATGCATATCATTTTTACACCATCATAAAGTCCAAAACTCATAAATTGAACCATGAAAGTTGGAAATTGTATTTTATCATTTTCCCTAATATGACAAACGTCATAAGTTGGGTTCCTAGAAAATAGACTCTAAAATTTTTGTGCAAGAAGTTTACTTACAGTGTTGAGTGAATAAGATCATAATTTTATTTCTGGGTCATCTCTTTGGCTGTTGATTTCTCTACATTACAAGTCACATCTAGAATGCCTCACAAAGTGGTAGGAAAATATGAAAAAAAGGTTACATTGAAATATACTAAAATAACATATAGATACATACTTTTCTTTTCTTTTCTTGCAGGGGGACAGAGTCCCACTCCTTTGCCTCAGCCTCCTGAATAGCTGGGACTATAGGCACCCACCACCATGCCCTGCTAATTTTACTTTATTTTTATAGAGATGGGGTCTCACTATGTTGCCCATGCTAGTCTCGAACTCCTGGCCTCAAGTGATCCTCCCACCTTGGCTTCCCAAAGTGCTGGGATTACAGGCATAAGCCACAACGCCCAGCCTTCTTTCTTTTATTCTAAAGAAATGTCATTCATGGGACTTTCAATATTTATACTGGATTGACTTCCAGGGAAGTTATAAAATCTAATTTTGAATAGCTCAAAATATAGTTGAAAATTTTGGAGCTCACAGAATGAAAAAATTAGACGGGCACTGCTTTTGTTAATTTGTTTTGTATCTTTTCACACATGTTCTGAGTGAGCAGCTAGCTATACAATTTATAGAGGCAAGTACAAAAATGAAAAGATGGGGTCCTTGTTCAAAAGTATTAATAATTTCAAGATGGTTATAACAAAGCATTCAACCAAGTGTGGGACCTTTTGCAACTGCATAGTTTGAACGCTCCTGAAGCTTGCCCGTGACTGAACACAATCCATATAACTGTGCTGGGCAGTGGTGTTGCAGCGGGCAGGAAACTGATACTGCTACTGACCTTGTGGAACTCACACTCAATGTAGATGAAAGCAGAAAAGTGACAATTTATTTCCTTGAATAGCTCTTTTTTATCTTCTCTAATTCAGAATCGGTTTTAGAAAATTGATTACATTACACCCATCCCCAACCCCCAACATAGTTTTTCAACTGCCATGTCCTTGGATAATTATTTAGCAGAATCTGTTAAATGACAGCTTTTTGCAGGACACCTAGTATGAACTAGGTGAAAATAAGTAAAATTAGAAGCTTATTTCTATCATTAAAAAATATTATTTCCAATAAGGCAGTGTAAAAGCCCTTTGTGAAGGGTATTTTCATAAATGTACTAGGCATGTATGTGCTACGGATTATAGCAGCAGCTAGAAATTTTTCTGTCATTACTCTGACTTCTTGAAAGGATATTCTCCAAATGTGAGAAGCATTGTCACTAAGGAAAAAATACATCTTATTAGAATGAAAATGCTATAGATAATGATTATGTGGTTTGCCTTGAGTTTGAGACTAATATATATGTGATGGGTTTTTTTTTTTTGAGGAGGAAGAAAATATCAAAATATATTAGCCAAGACCCTCAGAAGTAGGTAGGAAATAGAAATATATAGCTTTCAGCAATTGATTTCTCAGCATGCTAGTTATGTCCAAACAAGCATAGGATTTTTTGACATCTGTTTTATTTTGTTTTTTGCCTCTTCCAGCATTCAAGCCGTCAGCTCTTGCTCTGTTAACAATAGGGTCTGCGAGCTGAAATATATTCAGATCACCGATGAACACTACACGCACTGGTGCCTTTCGCACCAGCAGCTGAAATGAGACGGCAAACACTGTGAAAGGAAGTCACAGTAAGCACACATTACCTGCTGCAAAGGAACAACATGTTGAGAGCAGTAAAACTTTTTCCAGCACTATGTACCATTTTACAAGACTGTGTGTTTGAAACAATAATTTTTCCCCCTACAATCTACTTCATGCGTTGCTTTCCATAAACAGCTGTCGCTTGTTGTCTCTGACACCATCTGTGGCTCTAGGTTCATATTCACTCTCTTTGAGGGAGGTAGCCCACTATAGCAATATGACTCACTTTGATGAGCTGTGACGGAATTCAAGAATTTATAGTGATGTTAAGTATTCCATTGAGTTTATAATAAATCTCAAAGATTTCTGGAAAATGCTTAAATGCACAAATTAAGCAGAATGGGTAAGGGCTTTTAGTCTCCACTATGTATTTTATTACTGCAGATGAAATAAAAAGGCTATATGTATTCTGTTGTGTTTTGGATTAAAAGTATGTCTTCTCTCTTATTTTTATTTTATTTAATTTATTAAGATTCTCTGAAAAGACATGGAAAGCCAACTTCATCTCATCAGTAGGGGTGTCAAGGTGAGGGAGGGCATTAGTCCTTCTCCTATAATCTTCATCTGCTCCCCAATGGCACCCCCCAAATCTTAAGTATATTCTTGAGTGTGGTCAATATATTTTTCTCAGTCCTAAGTAAAATGTAAATAAAACAATCCTTTAAAATTTTGAAATCCTGATTAATCACTAGCATACATTCTAAATGTAAACAATGTGCTTGCTATGAAAATGCAGCTTCAATATTGCATTCCATTCCAGGTTGTTTTATTGATCCCCTACCATATAGAATTTCTGGGACAACCACTGCTTATTCCACAGATGGTTACAGCTTTTTTTCCTCAAATTACATCTTTTGGATTTCTCCATTTTCCCAGCTTCCCAATGATTTCTCTTCTTCTAGTTTTACAGTCAGTGCATCTCCAAACTAGCAACAAAGTTCTCCTTTACCAGCCTCCCTTGGGACCGTGTTTCTTTATCCCTGCTCCTCCTTCCTCATGCCTTCTCATTATTAAAGATATGGTCTACATATTCTAAGGGTTACTTGATTAAGAATCTTTATTATGCCACTTGAAGTTATACGAAAGAATGACGGTTTTTCATGCACCCTAGAATTTACTTTCCTGAGCAAAATACTAGAGGGCAATTGGAATTACTACTGCAAGGTGCTGGATAAGGCAAAGACCCTGGTTATATACTGAAAGAAAAAATACTCTATTTTAATGCAGTTGACAAAAACAGTATCCTTTGCAACTGAAATTAGGCATGTTTTATCTGAGCAACTATGCATGTTTTGAATTGTGGATTATTCAGCTATAGTCATCGGTGTAACCAATGGGAAGCAACAGAGGCCATTTTCCGGAACACCAACCGAGGTCGGTTTGAATTTACATCACTGAAGTTTCAAGTTCATTGTCCTGTGGTGGCTAATATCCATCACCCATAAAGTTCACAGTTTACTATCAATGAATAAGTAGAAATAGGCAATTTTAGAAAGACACTGGAAGAAGAAAATTATTAACATATTAAGATTTCTTGCTTTTAGAATTATGTGAATGACTAAGAAAATGTACCATATAATGTAGACAAATGTCCCAAGCCTGTGGTTTTGCTATACTTAAAATGAAATCAGGGACACAGAGTCATTTCCTTCTGGTACACTTAGCAGGAAATGCCAATAGTCCCCCCAAAAAACTGTCTTCCAGGTCTTATAGACATTAGCAATTACTTTTATTAAGTAATTTCAATGTTGATATAAATAAGATTCTCTGTTTACAGTCATCTAATGCTAATCTGACAATAGCCCAAAATCCAAGAGGGACTTTTCTTCATTAGTTCTACAAATATTTATGGATCACTTCCTTTTTGCTTGGCAGTGGACATGAGAGTGATTTCTCTGCCCCTAGGAAGGTATTCATTATAAATTTAGTTAAAAGACTAGTTTGGCTGTAAACTGAAGTTCAGTAGCAGCACCTCTATTCCTAGAAGTCAATCATGGAGTACTTATTAAGATTGGATGGGAAAGCATGACTGTTTTCTAACATCTGATCTAGTTCATATTCACTTTTGTTTCCATTTATGAAGTCAAATAATTGAGAGTTCATTGATTTAATCACATTGATTTGTCTTATTTTTAATAATAAAAGTCTGAAATCATGCAATTGTGTCAGAGGAGTTGACTTTAAAAAACGTTCAGCCTGATGAGATGAATCATGCTACACCCAAATTTTTATTCAAAACCACCCACAAAAAAGCATTGTGTCAGTCAGAAAGACATATGCCGTGCTTATAGGCACAGGGCTGTGATTTTGCTGACAAGGTATCACTGGCCAAGGAAGTGGAGAGAGAGCAACAGGGATATGATGGAAAAAAAAAAAAGTCATAGAGAGCAGCATTAATTTTTACCAAACACTTTGGCACCATACAAGGGATGCAGAAGAAAATCAAGGTTAAAGACAAATAAGGGAAACCAATACTAAAGGTGTTGAGCCACCATTTGGTAGCAGAGTTAAAGACTTGAGAGTAAAGTCCGCATCAGCTGGTCTCCAATGCACACACAAAAACACTGACTGTAGAGGAAATTGTATGTGAGGCTTGACTGCTTTACTACCAAAGTAATTCCAGCTTTGCATGAATCAAGGGTTGTATTTGTTCATCACTGGAGGTTCAGAATAAAGCATAGGAAGGAAAGGGCACACTTGCTTCTCTTTTCTCTAGATCTCAAACATTTTCTGTATTATCTAATTACTGATTTACCCCTTCATTGTGCCTCAGTTTCTCCATATCAACTTGTCCTAAAATTCTCTCCATTAACTGAAAATAAGAAACTGCAGAGACCTCCAAGCAGACAGGAAGATGGGGAAGAAGAGACCAAGGCTAGGGTCAGAAGAATATAACAGAGAACAAGATTGTTATGACTGCCTTGCATTCCCCTGGGGCTGCAGGGGAATGCATATTCCCTGAATATTCCCTGCATATTCCCTAGAACATAATAGCAAGGAAGATGGCAATCACCAGTGTCTGCCACAGGATCCTTCAGTACTTAGTTTACAGTCCTCTGGCCCCCAGTCACAAACATGCAAACACACAATCCCCTACCGTAAACACTCTTTAAATAACTTCTACCCACGCATTCATTTGACCATAATTCATAGCAGATATTTTTGACTCCCTTTCATGTTCCTACCATTGTTTTGCTTTTTCTTTTCCCTTTTTTAAGCAAATGATAAATGTTGGTTGAAAATGAGCTATAAATTACCAATGGGTGAAAAAAGAAAAAAATTAACTTCATCTCTAATCCCACAATCTCAACACCAGTGATTAGTAGTTTCACCTTTATCATATAATTTGTTCTTCTAGAAAATGTTATTTATTTTTGTTTTGTTTTTAACAATTCTGGGATCATTTTAATTGTATGTTTTAATAACCTAACCTGGTCTTTTTCTTACTTAATATCTTATGAACATATTTCTGTGTCAGTTAATATCATTCTATGACATAATCTCTAATAGTTGCATACAATTCCATTGAATGAATGCAGTAAAATGTCCTTAATCATTTTTTCACTGTTGAATAACAAGGATTTTTACTCTTTTGTTATTCAAAACATTTCTGCAGTAGACACTCCTTTAACTATATTTTTACACATATTCTTAATTATTTTCTTAGGCAAAATTCTCAAAAATATAATTAGAATGTCAAATATTATAAGGTTTTTGGTATGTAGCCAAGCTATAATCATAAAGCTATGTTTCATTCCACCAGGAATATGAGTATCCATTTATTCTCAGACCAGTTTGATAGACCCAAAAATATCTTGTTATTGTTCTTATTTGCCTTTTGTTTTTTTATACATGAGGTTGAAATTTATTTATGTATTTCTTGGCCATTTGAACACATTTTGTATTATATTGCCTCTTTATGTCATTTTGCCATTTTCCTATTGACATGTATCTTTTTGTTGATATATGGGAGCTTATTAAATACTGTAAATATTAATAAACTCCTTCAATGCTAATATATATTCAAATATTTTTTCAATTTGATATTTGATTTTTTACATAGTTGATGAAAGTTTTTCCTGCTATTCTGAAGTTTTTTCTTTTGTGTAAAGTATTTGCCTTCATGTTTTTCCCCAAATAGAATTTTTACTGTAAAGTATTTCATATTCGTCAAAATTTGAATTTTAAAATTAAATAAAATGTGGAAAACATTAATAATAAATTTCAAACATGTAAAACTTCTACTATTGAAATATAAAAGTATAAAGTTTTCTTTTAATATTTTATGTATATATAGCATTCCATTGTATAGATTGCTAGTATTTGACCACTATTAATAAATAAAACTTAATAAAAACCTTAATTAATGTCCTGGTACATAATCTTTAGATATTGGTTAGATTATTTTCTTAGGATAAATTTCTACATGTGGAATTATTGAGTACAAAATATTTATAATTTTTTAGGCTTTTGATATAATTTACTAATCTGTCCTCAAGAAAACGCAACCAGTTTATCTTTCCACCAGCATATAAGAGGGCTAGTTCATTCATATCTACCAGCACAGGTTATTGTCATTCTTGTTTATCTTTGCATATATGTAGACAAAAATAATTTTATAAAATTATAATCGGTAAATGTAAAGGTTTAATAGGGAGAGTAGAGGAACCAAATTTTAGGAAGCCTTGAATGTCAGATTGAGTTTAGAATGGATGCAGAAGAAAAAAATGTTAGGGAGGTCTGTACCCGTTGTCACCTTGGAAGTGATATAGTAAAGGTGACATTTCAGAAAAATCAGTTTGGTGATTAAGAAATCTGTTTCACTATCACTAGAGTGAACAGACAACCTACAGAATGGGAGAAAATATTTGCATGCTACACCTCTGATAAAGGGCTTATAACCAGAATCTATACAGAACTTAGGAAAATCAACAAGAAAAAATCAAACAACCCTATTAAAAAATGGGCAAAGGACATGAACAAAAACTTTTCCAAAGAAGACAGAATGATGGCCAGCAAACATATAAAAAAGTGCTCAACTTCTCTAATCATCAGGGAAATGCAAATCAAAACCACAATGAGATATCACTTAACTCCAGTGAGATTGGCTCATATCAAAAAATCCCCAAATAACAAATGTTGGCGGGGATGTGGACAGGTAGGAACACTCATACACTGCTGGTGGGACTGCAAATTAGTACAACCTCTATGGAAAAGAATATGGAGATACCTCAAAGAATTAAAAGTAGAATTACCATTTGACCCAGCAATCCCACTACTGGGTATTTATCCAAAAGAAAAAAGACATTTTATAATAAAGACATCTGCTCTCAAATGTTCATAGCAGCACAATTCACAATTGCAAAGTTGTGGAAACAACCCAGGTGCCCATCAATACACGAGTGGATCAATAAAATGTGGTATATGTATACCATGGAGTATTACTCAGCAATAAGGAACAACAGTGAATTAACACATCTGGTATTATCCTGGTTGGAGCTAGAACCCATTCTTGGAAGTGAAGTGTCACAGGATTGGAAAAACAAGCACCACTGGTACTCACCATCAAACTGGTACTAACTGATGAACACTTACATCACACAGGGCAATAACATTCATCTGAGGGCGGGCGGGCGGGAGTGGGGTGGAAGGGATGGGAAAAACTCTCACTGAATGGATGTGGGGAGCACAGTTTGGGAGACGACCACGATTGTGGCTCTGACACGGGCAGAACAGGGGCAATGTGAATGGCCAAAGTGTTGTACCCCCATGATATTCTGAAATTAAAAAAATAAATTAAAAAAATAAATTAAAAAAATAAATAAATAAATAAAAGAAATCTGTTTCAATGATTCCAGTGTGATTAAATAAGTTTCAGCAAAGATGTAATAGGAGAAATTATAATTGAGTTGAGGAAGAAACTAGAGGATATGGTGAGAGATTTAAAACAAAGAGAATTTAAGGGTTTCCATGTGAGAATAAGGAATGATAGTGCCATCATTATGATGACAAGGAAGCTGATCAAGAGTTTAAGATGGTAGGGGTGGGGGAGGTGGAGGGAGCATCCACATGGACAGCCCATTACAAGTTAAATAGGAAGGGGCAGGCAAGGCAGAAGAGAGAGCTCAGGAATATTTCCATGCTGTGCCTGAGAAATCATCAGGAAATACACTTGCACTTCTGGCATCACAAACCAAGGTGTAAGGTAAATGAGCTAATGGGCTTAACATCCCAAAAATTAGAATGTAAGGTCATGGTAATTGGTTGAGAGATTGGAGAGTAGAAAGGAGAACAACAGCTGAACAACCTTTGTTGAGAGACCCAGAATCATACATAGAAAGAATTTTAGAGATTGTCTAATTTGGTAGTTTTCAAATTAAATGCTTTCAGGAACTTGATTGGATTTAAGAAGTTGAAGAGGTTACAGAAGGTAAGTCAGGGACAATACTCTATGTATATGTGTGTGTGTACCTGTGTGTGTATGTGTATGCACGCACACAGTGTGGGGAGGGGAGGATATGGATGTTGTCTTAGTCACCTTGGACTGCTGTAACAAAATTCCATAAACAGAGTAGCTTAAACAACATGCATTTCTTTCTTATAGTTCTGGAGGCCGAGAAATTAAGATTAAGGTGCTGGCAGATATGGTTCCTGATGAAGACTCTCTTCTTGGCTTGCAGACAGCTACCTTCTCACTGTGTTCTCACATGGTGGAGGGAGTGAGAGAGAGCATTCTGGTCTCTTCCTCTTCTTATAAGGACACTAATCTCATCATGGGGGTCCCAACCTCATGATCTCATCTAAACCTAATTACCTTACCTCCCAAAGACCCTACTTTCAAATACCATCACATTAGAGGTTATGGTTTTAACCTATGAATTTGGGGTGGACACAAATATTCAGTTCAAAACAAATGTGGAGATTTTCCAAGGTTTTTATACACTGTTTATCTAGAGAGACTCCATTTTTAACTATTTAGCATATCAGGCTTTCATGTAAGTTTTCATTTATGCAAAGAGTTACTGTGGCCTTAAAAGATTTGAAGCCCAGTAGTCTAGTCCTAAACCCTAAATTTACAAATGGGAAAGAAATTGAGTTTCCAAAAGACAAAATGACTCATTTAAACTCACTCATTCATTCATTCATTGAATATTTTGTTAGTGCCTACTTTGGCCCAGAGACTGAGATGGGAACTAGAAGTTCAGCAACAAATAATACCAATCAAAGAGAAGAGACAGATATTGATCATAACCACTACACAAGTGGGTGTATGAAGGCAAAATTGTCAGAAGAAGCAATTGGTCCTGGATCAGTAGGATGTTAGCTCAGAGATGCTCCCAGAATTGTGTCCCCCTACCTTTCACCATGGGAATGGACCTACCTAGACTCTGAAATGACTTATGAAATTGAACTTAAAGCAAAAATAACTCCAAAGAAAGCATAAAAATAATAAATTTAATCAAGATCTTACATCTTTAACTCAATGCAAAAACACTCTATTTTCAGATTATTAAAACAAATATTCTCTACTTCAATGGTAATGGTCTTAACGTTGAAATTGCACCTTTTGTGTTTTCAGCAGACATTGACTTCTTGGTCCTAATGTCATCCACTTCAACTCCTATTACTTTATATTGAATACACTGAGTTCTTCTCCACACTTCTCCCCTTCCCAGTGGTCTTTTAGTATCATTAGCATCCTTGCCTCAGAAACTATTGACATACTGATAGCAACAACTTCTACAGAGGTCCTTTTAACTTTGTCATGGATCAATATGTGCCATGTGATTTATTTTCCTGGCTTTACACTTTCTATTATAAAAGTAATATGTGTTCATCGAAGGAAATTTAAGGAAAATGGATAATAAAATAACAGAAAAAAAATACCACCCATAATCCCATCATACAGACATAATAATTGTTAACATATTGGTGTATATATTTTTTCAAGTATTTTATTTGCATGAATAAACACTTTTATGAAGTAGGATTATACTATACCTCTATACCTTCTATTTTATAGCTTGCTTTATTAAAATATTTCTAAAACATCATTTGATGTTATTATCTAAACATTACTGCATGATTCTTGATGATGGCATTATAATAATAGCTTATATTTATTTATTTATTTTAATTTTGAAGTAAACTAACCTTTTAATAACTGTCATATCTGCTTTATTTATATATTTATTTATTTATTTCAGAATATTATGGGGCTACAAACACTTTGGTTACATATATTGCCTTAGCACTGCCTAAGTCAGAACTATAACCATGAACATCCCACAAACAGTGCGCCCTGCACCCATTAGGTGTGTGTTTTCCCATGCCCTCCACCCACCTCCCACCTGCCCACCCCATGTTGAATATTATTTCCATGTGTGACACAAGTATTGATCTGTTAGTACCAATTTTATGGTGAGTTCCAGTGGTGCTTGTTTTTCCATTCTTGTGATACTTCGCTTTGAAGAATGGGCTCTACCTCCATCCAAGATAATACCAGATGTGTTAATTCACTGTTGTTTTTTATTGTTGAGTAATACTCCATGGTATACACATACCACATTTGATCAATCCACTCATGTATTGATGGGCACCTGGGTTGTTTCCACATCTTTGCAATTGTGAATTGTGCTGCTATAAACATTTGAGTGCAGATGTCTTTATTATAGAATATCTTTTTTTCCTTTGGGTAAATACCCAGTAATGGGATTGATGGATCCAATGGTAATTCTACTTTTAGTTCTTTGAGGTATCTCCATATTACTTTCCATAGAGGTTGTACTAATTTGCAGTCCCAACAACAGTGTATGAGTTTTCCTTTGCTTATTTTCTGCTAGAAGGACCTGTCCAGTTCTGTCAGTGGGGTGTTGAAGTCCCCGGCTATTATTATCTCTCTGTATCCATGCCAACATTTGTTGTTTTGGGACTTTTTGATGTAAGCCAATATCACTGGAGTTAAGTGATATCTCATTGTGGTTTTGATTTGCATTTCCCTGATGATTAGAGAAGTTGAGCGATTTTTTATATGTTTGCTGGCCATTATTCTGTCTTCTTTTGAAAAATTTCTTTTCTTGTCCTTCACCCACTTTTTAGTGGGGTTGTTTGATTTTTTCTTGTTGATTTTCCTAAGTTCTGTATAGATTCTGGTTATCAGCCCTTTATCAGATGTGTAGCATGCAAATAGTTTCTCCCATTCTGTAGGTTGTCTGTTCACTCTAGTGACACTTTCCTTGGGTATACAGAAGGTTTTTAATTTGATCAGGTCCTGTTTATTTATTTTTGTTGCTTCTGTGATTGCTTTGGGGGTCTTCTTCATAAATTCTTTGCCTAGGCCAATGTCTATAAGAGTTTTTCCAACATTTTCTTCTAGAATTCTTATGGTTTAAGTCTGTTATCCATTGTGAGTTGATTTTTGTGAGAGGTGAGAGGTGTGGATCTAGTCTCAGTCTTCTACGTGTTGCTGTCCAATTTTCCCCACACCGTTTATTGAATAGGGATTCTTTTCCCCAGTGTATATTTTTGTCTGCTTTGTCAAGGATTAAATGACAGTATGAGGATGGTTTTATATATGGGTTTCCAGTCCTGTTCCATTGGTCTATGTCTCTGTTCTTGTGCCAGTACCATGCTGTTTTGGTTACTATAGCCTTGTAGTATAGTTTGAAGTCTGGTAGATTGATGCCTCCCAATTTCTTCCTTTTGCTTAAGATTGCTTTGGCTTGATGGGGTCTCTCTGTTTCCACATAAAGTGTTGAATTATTTTTTCTATATCTGCAAAAAATGATATTGGTAATTTGATAAGGACTGCATTGATTCTGTAAATCACTTTGAATAGTGTAGACATTTTAACAATGTTGATTCTACCTATACAAGAGCATGGTAGGATTTTCCATTTGTTTACATCCTCTGCAATTTCTTTTCTCAGTGTTTCATAGTTCTCTCTATATAGGTCTCTCACCTCCTTAGTTAAATATGTGCCTAAATATTTAATTTTCTTTGGTGCTATTGTGAAAGGTATTGCATCTGTGATTTGTTTCTTGGCTCAACTGTTATTGGTGTATATGAAGGCTACTGATTTGTGTGCATTGATTTTGTATCCTGAGACTTTGCTGAATTCATTTGTCAATTCCAGTAGTCTCTTGATTGAGTCTTTGGGGTTTTCTAGATATAATATGTCTTCGGCAAAGAGTGAAAGTTTGAACTCCTCTGCCCCCATTTGAACACCCCTGATTCCTCTCTCTTGTCTGTTGCTCTTGCAAGGATTTCCAGCACTATGTTGAATAGAAGTGGAGACAGTGGGCAACCTTGTCTGGTCCAGTTTTAAGGAGGAATGCTTTCAATTTTTCCCTGTTCAGTATGATAATTGCTGTGGGTTTATCATATATGGCTTTAATAATTTTGAGGTATGAGACACATATGCCTATATTGTTAAGAGTTCTTATTATTAAAGTGTGCTGAATTTTGTCCAAAGCCTTTTCTGCATCTATTGAGAGGATCATAGAGTCTTTGTTCTTGCTTTCATTTATATGGTGAATTACATTTATAGATTTGCATATGTTGAACCATCCCTGCATCTCGGGGATGAAGCCCACCTGATGATGATGAATTATTTTTTTGATATACATTTGAATTTGGTTTGCTGGGATTATATTGAGAATTTTTGCATCTATATTCATAAGGGATATTGGTCTGTACTTTTCTTTTCTTCTTGTGTCCTTTCCTGGCTTTGGTATCAAGGTGACATTGGCTTCGTAGAATGAATTTGGGAGGATTTCATCCTGGATGTTTTCAAATACTTTCTGCAGTATAGGCACCAGTTCTTCTTTGTAGGTTTGGTAGGTTAGGCGTGAACCCATCTGGTCCCGGACTTTTCTTTGATGGAAGATTTTTTATTACTGCTTCTATTTGGTGCTTGATATTGGTCTGTTTAGGAATTCTATTTCTTCCTGATTGAGCCTAGTGAGGTAGTGTGTTTCTAAGAATTTGTCCATTTCCTCCATGTTTTCATGTTTTTGGGCACAGAGATTTTTATAGTATTCAAAGATGATGTTTTGTATTTCCATGATATCAGTTGTGACCTCTCCTTTTTCATTTCTAATTGAGCTTATTAGAGACCTTTCCTTTCTGCTTCTGGTCAATCTAGCAAGTGGCCTGTCTATATTGTTCATCTTTTCAAAGAACCAACTTTTTGTTTTATTAATCTTCTATGTAGTTCTTTTGTTCTCAATTTCATTTAGTTCTGCTTTGATCTTCATTATTTCTTTTCTTCTGCTGAGTTTAGGGTTGGTTTGCTCTTCTTTTCCATTTCCTTGAGATGATTCATTATTTTACTGATTTGTGAATTTTCTGTCTGTTGGATGTGGGCATTTAAGGCAATAAGGTTTCCTGTCAGGACTGCTTTTGCTGTATCCCACAGGTTTTGATTACTTGTGTCCCATCATCATTTAGTTTGAAGAATCTTTTGATTTCCATCTGAATCTCCTCCTTGACCCAACAGTCATTCATCAAAAGATTGTTTAATTTCCATGTTTTTGGATGAAGATGTGAGTTTCTGTTGGAATTGATTTCTAATTTTATTCCGCTGTGGTCTGAAAAGATACATGGTATGATTTCTATTTTTTTTGAATTTGTTGAGATCTGTTTTGTGGCCTAGGATGTGATCAATTTTAGAGAAAGTTCCATGAGCTGATGAGAAGAACGTATATTCAGTGTTATTTGGGTGGAGTGTTCTATAGATGTCTGCTAGGCCCAAATGTTCTAGAGTCCTATTTAGGTCCATTGCTTCTTTGCTTATTTTCTGTTTGGAGGATCTGTCCAGTTCTGTCAGTGGGGTGTTGAAGTCCCTGGCTATTATGGCATTGCTATTTATTATGTTGTCTAGATCTAGCAGTATTTTCTTTATGTATCTTGGTGCTCCTGTGTTGGGTGCATAAATATTTAGGATTGTTAAGTCTTCATGTAGGATTTTTTCCCTTCACCACTACATAGTGACCATCTTTGTCTTTCTTTACATTTTTTGCTTTAAAATTTGTGATACCTGATATAAGAATGGCTACCTCAGCTTTCTTTTGGTTTCTATTTGCCTGGAAAATTGTATGCTATCCTTCACCTTGAGTCTGAACAAGTCCTGTGTGTAAGATGCATTTCCTGGAGACAGCAGATACTTGTCTTGTGTTTTCTTATCCATTCAGCCAGCCTATGTCTCTTCAATGGGCAATTCAAGCCATTCACATTTATTGAGACAATTGATATTTGGGATGGATTTCTGTTCATCTTATTGGGTAGATTCTTGTTTTGTTTTACCTCTTGAGGCATTGTGAAATCTGGGTTCTGGACTTTTAGCTTTCAGGTAATTTTACACTGGTGGGTGTCTGTGGTGTTGGTTAGTGTACAATGTAGGTCTTAGTACTTCCTGTAGGGTAGATTTGGTCTTTGCAAATTCTATCAGTTATTGCTTGTCTGGAAAAGTCTTTATTTCTCCCTCATATAAGAAGTTTAGTTTTGCAGGATAAAGAATTCTGGGTTGGCCATTATTTTGTTTTAGAAGACTGAGGATGGGTCCCTAGTCCCTTCTGGCTTATAAAGTTTCAGTTGAGAAATCAACAGTTAATCTGATAGGTTTTCCTTTGTAGGTTGCCTGCTGTTTTCGCCTTACTGCTCAAAGGAGTGCCTCTTTTGTGTTTACTTTGGCCAGCATAATAATTATGTGGCGTGGTGATTGCCTTGTCACATTGAGTCTCCCAGAAGTCCTGTGTGCTTCTTGTACCTGGATATCGAGATTTCTGGCTAGGCTATGGAAATTTTCCTCTATTATTCCTTCAAATATATTTTCCATCCCTTGTGAATTTTCTTCTTCTTTGCCCTCAGGAATGCCTATGATTCTTATGTTTGGCCTCTTTACATAATCCCACATTTCTTATATGTTTTGTTCATGTCTCTTACTTTTGTGTTCTTTCTCTTTGACCAATTTATTTAGTGCATAGGAGTTATCTTCCAGCTCTGAGATTCTTTCCTCTGCATGATCTAGCATATTCTTAAGGCTTTCCACTGTGTTTTGTGGATCCTTGAATGACTCTTTTCCAGTATTTCCAGTACTGGAAATGACTCATTTCCAGTATTTCTTTTGATTTTTCCATAATATTTCAATTTCTTTAGAGAATTTTGTATTCATTTCTTGCATTGTTCTTGTGGTTTCTTTGTGCTGGGATTCAATTTTCTCTTGAATTTCATTGAGCTTTCTTCTAATCCATAAACAAAATTCCTCTTCTCTCATTCTACCCATTTCATTTAAGTTCATATCTGTTGCTGAGTAACCAATGATTTCTTTCAGGGGTGACTTCTTTTCCTGATTTTTCATGGTTCTTGTGTTCTTTCACTGATTCTTTCTCATCTGGCCTCTTGATCAAGAGCTGGGGGTGTTAGGGCTAGTTTATGGCCCTGTCTCCAAGACCATGGGGATCATTCCCTGGCACAGCCAGGGAGAAGAGTACTGGTCTGTATTGCCTTAGGTGTATTTTAGCAAGTTTGGTGGACCTCTTGGGTTACTTCTGACCTGTTGTCTTCACCTCTTCCCAGTAGAGTGTAGTGAGTTTGTTCTCTCAGCTTGAGCTTTAAGCTGATGTGTTGTACTTAAGGGTACAAATCCACTGCTCCCTAATAGCTTGAGATGGAAGGCTCTAGCCAGGTTTTTTCTCCCCTGTCCACAAGCTCAGGCACTTTCCCCTCTAATTGGACCACTTGTGGGCTCTCATGCTTCCCCACAATTTGTGTGTCTGGTCCTCTGATGTGTGTCTCCATGTGTCACTGACTGATGGGGGATCTCCAGTTGTGCACCCTTTTTCCACCACTAGACCCCAAGGCTAGGCGGGTGGGCGTCTCTATCCCCAGAAGTGTCTGCCAGGGGAATGTTCCCACTGGGGGAAATAGTGGCAGCTGAAGGCACTCTTGGATTGAGTAAAACTCCCAATAAAATGAGCAGGGTTGGGGGAGCTGCTCTGGTTCAGCCTGTGACAATTGAGGCATTTGAATGTCATGAGAACTGGTACTTATACAAAATGAGTCACTATGGCACAGCAACCTTCAAAATGACCGTTCTCTGGGGTAGGGGAGCATGGGGACCTAGAGAGAAGGCACTAGGACTGATCACATAAGAGGAGGCCAGAGCTGGGGAGGCAACACCATATGGACAGGCTGCAAACTGTTTCCAGTACACAAAGGTCCCATCAATACAGATCAGGAACCTCGTCCCACCTGGAACCCACGGAGGCAGCTGTCCACAGCTGCCAAGGGCATAGCTTATTGCACCCAGGCAGAAGAACCTCTGGGCTGGGGGTGGTGGGGGTGAAGCTAGGGACCTATCTAACAGTCAGCTCCAGGCAGAAGACCTTAAAGATGGCTGCTGACTGCTGATATGGCATACAGCAGGGTTCAGATCATGCCATGAATGCAGCTCTCCTCGACCCGCCTGGGTCCTGCGGAGGCAATTGCTGGTAGCCATTAAGGGCGTATCCCCTTGCTCTCCATTCAACTCTTGTGCCCTGGTCCCTCTGACTTCTAGGGGCAATGTGCCCATTTCCAGATTCCTGCATACTGTTCCAGGAAGCTGTATCTCAGCCCAGTCTCTACCTGGTCTTGCGCAGTCCCTGTACAGTGTGCCCAAGAGTTCCGTATGGTTTCCACAATTGCTTCCTCTCCACAGAGACTGCTGTCTCAAGCAAAAACTTTGCGCCAACTCTGGGCTTGTTCCTGACTGAGTGGATGGGAAGTCTGTGGGGATGGAGCATGACCACCTGTAGATCAGGTTGCACCATGCTGACCTGGCAAGCACCCCATTCCCGTGCTCTGATCTCTGTTGTATTCCCTGTGCCCTCCGATCTTTGTGAATGTATCTCCCTATCACCTGTTTTCTTGAGCTGAGTGTCCCACACTGCATCTCTATAATTTCACAATGCTGTTTCTGGAGTGAGCGATCCATGTGCAGGCAGCTGTTGGTGTTCTTCACCTCCTTCCCTGGAAGCAGTGATTTAGGAGGCCTCTACCAGACTGCTATTTTTCTAAAATTCCTCCAATGACATCATTTTAAATATAAGATTACTCAGCAGTAACTTTGTAACATGTGCAGCAAGACATAATCAGGATTTTCCCATCAGGCATCCTGAGTTGAAATAGTCCTCCTGAAAATTGCTTCTTTGAAGTACTTCAGAAGCAGCAGAAGCCATCATTTTAAGTTTTAACACATGTACATGGGCACCCACAAAATGAAGTTCCGCTTATATTTATTTAGAATTTGTCTTTGTCAGTCACCACTGGAGGTACATATGTATGCATTGTATCATTGAAATTTTGCAGCAACCATTTAAGATTGGCACTGTTACTATTCCCATTTTATAAAAAAAGGAAATGGAGCACAGTAGATGTTTGATAATTGGCCCATGATTGCACAATGTAGAAGTGACAGAACCAGGATTTGAATACAAGGATTGTAACTCTAGAACCCAAGATTTTTCAAGCTGACTGCGTACATAATACATTGCTTGCCATTGTTTTTATAATTGTACCATAACAATTTCCTAATGTTGGGTACTTAAATTTGTACTTCATTATTTTAAAGAAAATTGCAGTGAATATTCTCATAGATAAATCTTTGTTTCCATACACACTAATTTATTAAGATAAATTCCAGTAATTAAAATTTTAGGGTCCAACAATTATTTAATATTTGCAAAATTTATGGCATCAAATTTTTATGCAAACTTAAATCTAAAGGCAGCCCAGTTAAACAGACATAGACTGAAAACTGGAATAGAATACTAAATTCAAATTATTTTTTGCTTTCTAGAAAATTACATCACCTCTGTGTATCTTGTGGGAAATAAGCCTAGTTCTTTTTTCACCTTGGAGTTGTCAAATATTTTGGAAGTCTAAAAGATGATTCATATGAATTCAAATTTGACAAAAGCTTTCAGAAGCAGATTTTAAAAAGTGTTTTGAGGCAAAAACTGGTATCTAGAAAGATGCCTTGACTATCTAATGGACTCTCAATAGGGGTTTGATGACTGATTAATCCAGATCTGGAAAGTGTCCTGTATTTTCTATTTTTGTGATATTTGACCTAAGGAAATGTTCACCTGAATCCCTTGATAATTACAGAGATTATCTAGAAGCTGAATAGATGACATATTGGAGGATTAAGGTCAAATGGTCTTCAGTGACCTATTGTATCTTTTGCAAATGCATCAAGGAATTATATCTACCATTGCTCTAATAGAATTTCCTAGCATGCCTGTTTTCAATATTAGTATGTCTGGAAATGCCTTTTGTACGTGAGAATTATTGATGGCAGATATTAAGCTATTGTAGCACTTTGGAAACAACTTGAACTTTTTGCACTTTAACATTTTGAAAGCCAAAAATTAAAGTAAAAGTTCTGGCATATGTACCTGAAAATTTGACTTTTCTTGAAAAATCTAGTTCCTAAGTTGCAAATCAGTACTCCAACATCTCTCCTACACCATTAAAAAGACAAGTCCTGTGAAACAATTTTTACATTTAGGAGCAGCTAAGCAATAAAGATTCAGTTCCATTGTTTTTTTTCATTTGTGATGTAAACCAATGTTATCGAATTCTCTCCAATCACTTCTGTTCATCCCTTACCTCAACCACACACCCAACATTGCTCCTCCCTAAAAAAAAAAAAATGGTCATAACACTGGGAGCAGGTTTTCCCTAGCCAGAACTCCAACTGGGTCCTTGGGGTTGTTGCTACACACATAGCTGATTTCAAAAAACTGATCCCCAATTACCCCTGCTACTATTGTTGTCAACCTCCTTCCTTCCTATATTTATGCTTCATAATTACGGATTGGGTTCAAAATTCTAAAACCTGTTTTTTCCCATTGGTAACATTGGGTTATTAGAGAAGCAGTATAACATAGTGGTGTGAAGAACTATGGGACAGATCTGGCTGGAGTTCCATCTCCCCTACTCGCTGTGTTATTAAGCAGTTATTTAAACTCATTGATCCTTTATTTCTTCATCTCTGACTTGGGGATCATAATCATACATATGTCATAAGGTGGTGAATAAAGATTAAATAAGATAATATATGTAAAGAGCTTAGTAAGTTGCCTGACTCATGATAAATTGCTACAAGGTTATACAGCTGTTTCTTGGCAGAATCAGGATTGGAATCCAAACTTATCCATGATACCAAATCCTATTCTCAAAACTCATATACCGTATCCTGTACAACCTTTCCAGGGTCTCCTTGCTGGCTCTCAGTGCTTGCTTGCTGAGTTTTAGGAATTAATTCCTGTACACCCTCAAACCTTTACTACAATGCCGTTTGTTCTACCTCCCAGGAGCAAAAGCCCCATTTCCCCTTTAGCTTTTGTATCATATTTGTTTATTACTGCCATCCCACTTTAATTATGTTTCCTTATAACTTATCTTCCTAAGCTCTCATCAGCTAGGTACACCACTCTTTATAACTCATTTTTATAAGCATCCCATCTCCATAGCTATCATGAGTGATCCCAGGCTTCTCCTCCTCCAGTAGAGTTTAGGAGTTAAGAAATCGACTCTGAAGCCAGACTACATGAGTTTGAAGTCCTCTGTTTCCACAAATTCCATCTTTTAGCTTGGGGACCTTGAATACATTTTCTGCCTCAGTGTCCTTATCTGTAAAATAGAGATTAAAATTATACCTACCTCATTAAGTTATGAAGATTAAATGAATGAATGCATGTTAAGCACTTGTAAACAGTACCTAAAACATATTAAGCACTATATAAATATTATCTATAATTATTAGTATTTGTTAAAGGATTCCAAATGCAGTTCACAGTTATCTCTTCTAAATTCATCTCCTTGTTCTCTGCTACCATCTAATAAATGGATCTTGAATGATATATTGAACAAAATATGTGAAGTGCCTGAAACAAGGAAGCACTCAGAAAATATTAGCCCTTTTTGTTAATTTTCAACCCCTCAGCACTTGACCCAGTTTGCACTTGACTTTCTTCTGAAAGTCTCTTTCTTTGAATCTTGAGATTCTATGTTTTCCTAGTTCCTACTCGTTCCTATTCTCTTTTGGTTTTCTTAGTATTTGACCTTCTCCTCCTGTATATTTTCTCATACTCACATACTTGTTTATCTCCCCACATAGTATAAGCTTCTTGAGGGCGGTAGGAATATCTTACTTATCATTTTATCCCTGCACATAGTAGGAATTTAGTAAATCTTTGCTGACTTTAGTATTTATTTTGATTCTTTTAACTCTTTACATAAGATCTTTTCTCCAAATTTCCTCAATTCCACTCAGGTTTAAGTGTACACAAGCTTGACTACACTCCAAATTTTTATATCATTTACAGTTGTTTTACTTCAAATATCTTAAATTGTAAAATCTGCCTTTCTGCTGCTAACTTATTATCCATGTATCCATTTTAATTCCTCTCTCTTTATTATACTTACGCTAATAATGCCTAACATTTATTTAGTGCCTACAATATTCCAGACACTGTATTAGTTGCTTTACATACATTATTTCACTTAATATTCACACAATCCCATGAAATAGTTGTTACGATTGTTTTACAGATAAGGAACTTAAGGTTCCAAGAAGTCAAGTGATTATTCCAAGGTTCCAGAGTTAGTGGCTTTGAAAGAATCATGCTACAAATTCATGTCTCTTTGATCTTTTCTGCATGCCATTTTGAAAGTCTAAAATATTAAATGTTAACATGAATATTCTAGACAATAATTATTATAGCAATTCTGAGGAATAGAATCTTTTTTAATAATATGCCTTAACTTTAAAACAAAGTCTTGTTCCTATCCATTGGTTTTCTCACTATATCTATTAATACTTCACAAAGCACACAGTCTCCTAGTACCTCAGAGAATGCAGTATTTGACTACCAGACCTCTTGTCTAAGCTGGCTGCAATTGTGTTGGAAATTGGCTCTGCAGCTAGACTGGAGTACAATTAGGAAACATGATTGTAGATGGTGAACTGTCACTGCTGGGATGCGAACCAGACATGAATGCTAAGCAATAGTGTCCACAATTTGCAACCCAGGAACTGCCAAATTGACAGCTAGACTAAACTATAGCAACATAGGAAAATGTGTCTAGTTTCTCTGTTCAGTCAATACGAATTCCTATACTGTACTATAATGAATACAATCTTACTGTCCTGTAAACTGAGATGCTGTCAATTATAAATCTCAGATTCTTAGTGAATATTTCATGTGTGAACACCCTTGTATACCTCATAATGGCCTTCACTCTGGTTGGTTTGGATTAGCCTTTAAAGTGAGCATACAGTTCATTAAGCTTATAGAAATCCAACAGCAGCTGCACTTCCCTCCATGAACTAAATAGGTTTCTTCCTATCTAGGACTACATGAAAGGGATCCATAATACTGTACAAGAAATAAGTCTTGACTCTCTGAAGATTGTGAATATATATAGTGAGTATATGAAATGAATAATATTAGTAATGAGCAAAGCTTGGAAGGAAAATCTAAAGATTGAGGGTGGGGGTTCTGGCTCTTTTTAAAGATCTTGTACCAAACTATTGTTTTATCTTATTTTTGCTTTGAGGATTTCTTTCTTCAAGCTTAGGATAGTAATTTGGTATTTGACCAGATAGAAAATCTGCTCACCTTCCTCATCATTCTCTCACATGTTGCTTTGTCACTCTTTTCCTTCACACAAGGGATATTTGCAAATTCCTATTATGTTCTAAGCACTGAGGTTGAAACTAAAGTGTTCTTAGAGACAGAAACCAAAGTTCCTGCCCTCATAAAGCTCATGGTCTTGTATGGTGGTGGGGAGGAGGGGACAAATGCATAAATGAGAGTGTAGCATCACAGTGGTAAAGATATGCATATTACATTAAAGGAACCCCAGTGAGTAGCATCTGAGTCAGCCTATAGGGGTTCAGAGGAGGATTTTAAGAGGAGATGACACCTGAAGTTGAGTATTAAAAGAGGAGTAAGAATTAGTCCCAAGAAGAGAAATGCCAACGCCCAGCATCCTCAATATTATAGGATTACTGCTTAGGTAGAGGGCCCATTATATTTCAAGTATCAACAATTAAGGAAAAATTGGAATTTTAGAGTGGATATTGTTATTTAAAATATATCCAGATAATTTTTTCAGGAACAGATTTCTTGGGGATAGAACATATTCCCTGGTAAAATGCCTCTATATCTCATTGCCAAGTGGGTGCTTTGTTAAACATGCACACCTCAACTATATGAGTAAAATCACTGGCTTTAGAGCATCTTTGATAGTCCAGAAGTGAGATGCTAGAGAGAGATAAAATCAAGAGACTCTGAGTAGTGAAACACCTTAGCAAATGTTCTTGGGCTTATGGGGATGTGCATAGAGGTTACTAATGTATGTTTTTGAGAAAGTGATTTTGAGAAACATTACTTGAGTGTATTGTGAGGTAGTCACACTGAGATCAGAATTAGTCGGATCCTTTCCATGGCATCTATAATCCTCCTATCTTTAACTTACAAAAGGCTAGTCACCGGAAAACCTGAGGAAATATAATATAGCAATTTTCAGGAAGAAAAAATTCTGTTCTTAAGCTTGAAATTTGTACCACTGATTTTACTTTATTTTATTTTTTATTTGAGAATATTATGGGGGTACAACATTTTGGTTACATGAATTGCTTTTGTACAGTCTGATTCAAAGTTATAAGTATGTCCATCACCCAGATAGTGTGCATTGTACCTTAGGTGTGAATGTGCCCATCCCCTCCTCCCTCCTCCCACCTACTTGATTTCTGTTGAATTTTACTACCATACATGCATATGAGTGTTGATCAATTAGTTCCAATTTAGTAGTGAGTACATGTGGTGTTTGTTTTTCCATTCTTGCGATACTTCACTTAAAATGAAGGTCTCCAGTTCCATACAGGTTGTTACAAAAGGTACTAATTTGCCATTTTTTATGGCTGAGTAATACTCCATGTTATACATATCCCACATTTTATTAATCCACTCATGTATTGATGGGCACTTGGGCTGTTTCCATAGTTTTGCCATTGTGGATTGTGCTGCTATAAACATTCGAGTGCAAGTGTCTTTTTTATAAAATGTCTTTTTTTCCTTTCAGTAGGTCTATTTTCAGTTCTTTGATGTATCTCCATACTAGTTTCCGTAGAGATTGTACTAGTTTGCAGTCCCACCAACAGTGCATAAGTGTTCCTTTCTCTCTACATCCATGCCAGCATCTGTTGTTTTGGAACTTTTTGATAAAAGCCATTCTCACTGGAGTTAGATGATATCTCATTGTGGTTTTGATCTGTATTTCCCTGATGACTAGAGACATTGACCATTTTTTCATATGTTTTTTGGCCATTAGACTGTCTTCTTTTGAAAAGCTTCTGTTCATTTCTTTTGCCCACTTTTTAATGGGGTTGTTTGTTGTTTTCTTGCTGATTTGTTTGAGTTCTTTGTATATTCTGGTTATTAGCCCTTCATTGGCTGCATAGCATGCAAATATTTTCTCCCATTCCATAGGTTGTCTATTCACTCTATTGATTTTTTCCTTGGCTATGCAGAAGCTTTTAAATTTAATCAGGTCCCATTTACTTGTTTTTGTTGTTCCTGTGATTGCCTTTGGGGGTCCTCTTCATAAATTCTTTGCCTAGGCTGATACCTATTAGAGTTTTTCCTACCTCTTCTTCTAGAATTTTTATAGTTTCATGCCTTTGGTTTAAGTCTATTATCCATTGTGAGCTGATTTTTGTCAGAGGAGAGAGGTGCAGATTCTGTTTCAGTCTTCTACATGTGGCTGTCCAATTTTCCCAGTACCATTTATTGAATAGGGATTCTTTTCCCCAGTGTATGTTTTTGGCTGATTTGTTAAAGATCACATGGCAATATGAGAATGGTTTCATATCTGGGTTCTCTGTTCTGCTCCATTGGTCTATGTCTCTGTTCTTGTGCCAGTACCATGTTGTTTTGGTGAATATAGCCTTATAGCATAGCTTGAAGTCTGGTGAAGTGATGCCTCCTGATTTGTTCTTTTTGCTAAAGGTTGCTTTGGCTATCAGGGTCTTTTCTGGTTCTATATGAAGCATAGAGTTATTTTTTCTAAATCTGGAAAAAATGATATTGGTATTTTAATGGGGATTGCATTGAATCTGTAAATCACTTTGGGTAGTATGGACATTTTGTGATGTTAATTCTGCCAATCCATGAACATGATGTGTTTTTCCATTTGTTTGCATCCTCTGCAATTTCCTTCCTCAGTGTTTCATAGCTTTCCCTATAGAGGTCTTTTCCCCACCTTGGTTAAATATATTTCTAGGTATTTTATTTTCTTTGTTGCTAATGTGAAAGGTATTGAGTCTTTGATTTGACTGTCAGCTTGACTGTTGTTGATGTATAGGAATGCTACTGCTTTGTGTACATTGATTTTGTAACCTGAGACTTTGCTGAATTTATTTATCAATTCCAGGAGTCTCTTGGTTGAATCATTGGAGTTTTCTAGATATAAGATGATATCATCAGCCAAGAGCAATTGTTTGACCACTTCTTTCGTCATTTAGATACCCTTGATTTCCTTCTCTTGGCTGATTGCTGTGGCTAAGACTTCCAGCACTATGTTGAACAAAAGTGGTGACAGTGGGCAACCTTGTCTGGTTCCACTTCTAAGTGGGAATGCTTTCAATTTTTCCCTTTTCAGGAAGATGTTGGCTGTGGGTTTGTCATATATGGCTTTTATAATATTGAGGTATATTCCATCTATGCTTATTTTAAGAGTTTTTATCATAAAAGCATGCTGAAATTTGTCAAAAGCTTTTTCTTCATCTATCAAAAGGGTCGTATGGTCTTTGTTTTTGCTTTTATGTATGTGGTGAATCACATGTATAGATTTGCATAGGTTGAACCATCCTTGCATCTCTGGGATGAAGCCCACTTGATCATGGTGGATTATTTTTTTTATGTGCAGCTGAATTTGGTTTGCTAGGATTTTATTGAGAATTTTTCCATCTATATTCATATGGGATAATGGTCTGTATTTTGTTGTTGTTGTTGTTGTTGTTTTGTCCTTTTGTGGCCTGGTACTAAGGTGATATTGGCTTTGTAGAATGAGGTGAGGAGAATTCCTTCCTTCCTTCCATATGTTATGGAATAATTTCTGCAGTATAGGTACCATTTCTTTTTTGTAGGTCTGGTAAAATTCAGCTATGAAACCATCTGGTCCAGAACTTAATTTTGTTGGAGATTTTTTATTGCTGTTTCAATTTCGTTAATTGATATTGGTCTGTTTAGGAGTTCTATTTGTTCCTGATTGAGCCTAGGGAGGTTGTGTGTTTCCAAGAATCTGTCCATTTCCTCCACATTTTAAAGTTTATATACATAGAGATTTTTATAGTATTCAGAAAGGATATTTTGTAATTCCATGGTATCAGTTGTAATATCTCCTTTTTTATTTCTGATTGAGCATATTAGGGTCCTTTCTTTTCTGTTTCTGGTTAACCTAGTGAGGTCTGTCAATTTTCGTTATCTTTTCAAAGAACCAACTTTTTGTTTCGTAAGTCTTCTGTATAATTCTTTTGTTATTGATTTCATTAACAATTTCATTAACAATTAGTGATTTCACTAAGTTCTCTGAACTTAGTTATTTCTTTTATTCTGCTGAGTTTAGGGTTGGTTTACTCTTCTTTTTCCAATTCCTTGAGACAATTCATTAGATTGTTGATTTGTGATCTTTCTGTCTTTTAGATGTAGGCATTTATGGCTATGAATTTTGCTCTTATGACTGCGTTCGCTGAATTCCATAGATATTGATAACTTGTGTTCATTTAGTTTGAAGAATCTTTTGATTTCCGTCTTAATTTCCTCCTTGACCCAATAGTCATTCATCAGTAGGTTGTTTAATTTCTATGACTTTGTGTATAGTTGAGTGCTTCTGTTGGAATTGATTTCTATTTTTATTCTATTGTGGACTGAAAAGATACATGGTATAATTTCTACTTTTTTTAATTTGTTGAGACATGTTTTGTGGCTATGCAAAACATGATCAATCTTAGAGAATGTCCCATGAGCTGATGAGATGAACACATATTCAGTAGTTTTTGGGTAGAATGTTCTGTGAATATCTGTTAAGCCCATTTGTTCTAGACTTCTGTTTAAATCCATCATTTCCTTGTTTATTTTCTGCTTGGAGCATCTGTTCCGTTCTGTGAGTGGGGTGTTGAAGTCCCTGGCTATTATGATGCTGCTGTTTATCATTTTGTTTAGATCAAGTAGGGTTTGCTTTTTTAATCTGGGTGCACCAATGTTAGATGCATAAATATTCAGGATTATTATGTCTTCTTGTTGAATTATTCCCTTCACCATTATATAATGACCATCTTTGTCTTTCTTTACTTTTGCTGGTTTGGAGTCTATGTTATCTGATATGAAAATGGCTACACCAGCTTTCTTTTGGTTTCCATTTGCATGGAATATTGTTTTCCATCCCTTCACCTTGAGTCTGAATGAGTTCTTGTAGTTAAATGTGTTTCCTGGAGACAGCAGATACTTGACTTGTATTTTTTTATCCATTCAGCCAGCCTATGCCTCTTGAGTGGGGAGTTCAAGTCATTCACATTTACTGAAAGAATTGATAAGTGGGGTGGATTTCTGTTCATCCTGTTGAGTGGAACTTTATTGCTTTGTTTTGCCACTTGAGCCATTATGGTATATGGGCTCTGAACATTAGCTTTTGGGTGATTTTATACTGGTGGGTGACTATTGTGCTAATCCATGTATAACGCAGTTCTGAGTACTTCGTGCAGGACAGGTCTGGTCTTAACAAATTCCCTCAGTGTTTGCTTGTCTGAGAAAGTCTTTATTTCTCTCTCTTATAAGAAACTTAGTTTTGCAGGATACAAAATTGTAGGCTGGCCATTGCTCTGTTTGAGAAGAGTGGGAATGGGGCCCCAGTCCCTTCTGGCTTATAAGGACTCAGTTAAGAAGTCTGTAGTTAGTCTAATGGGTTTTCCTTTATCAGTTACCTGTTGCTTTCACCTTATGGCTCGTAGGAGTGCCTCTTTCATGTTTACTTTGGCCAGTCTGATGATTAGGTGTCATGGTGATTGCCTCTTCATGATGACTTTCCCAGGTGTCCTTTGAGCTTCTTGTACCTGGATATCTAGATTTCTAGCAAGGCCAGGGAAATTTTCCTCAATTATTCCCACAAATATGTTTGTCAACCCTTGTATATTTTCTTTTTCACTTTCAGGCTTGCCTATGATTCTTATGTTAGGCCTCTTTACATATTCCATATTTCTTGTAGGTTTTTTTCTTCCTCTTTTTTCTCAGTTCTTTCTCTTTGACTGACTTGTTTAACTCATAGGTGTTGTCTTTAAGCTCTGAGATTCTGTTTTCTGCCTGATCTAGCCAATTCTTAAGGCTTTCCACTGTGTTTTGTAATTCTTTGAATTAATTTTTCATTTTCAGAAGTTCTGTTTGGTTTTTCTTTAATAGTTTAAATTCTTTAAAGAATTTTTCATGCACGTCCTGCATTGTTGTTGTGGTTTCTTTGTGTTGTATTTCTATTTTTTCTTCCATTTCACTGAGCTTCCTTAAAATGCATATTCAAAATTCTTCATCTCTCATTTCAATCTTTTTTTCTTTGGTTGGTATCCATTGGTAAGGAATTGTTGTTTTCTTTCGGGGGTGTCCTTTTGCTCTGATTTTTCATGTTTCCAGAGTTCTTTTGCTGATTCCTTCTCATCTGACCTCTCGGTCAAGACCTGAGGGTGCTAGGCCTGGCTTACCGCCCTGTCTCTGGGTCCCCAAAGATCAATCCCTGAGCATGTTAGGGAGAGGAGTGCTGATCCTGGGTTGCCTATGGGGTGTTCTAGCAGGTTTGATGTACCTTTTGGGTTACCTCTGACCTGCTGTCTTCACCTCCTCCCAACAGTGTGTAGTGAGTTAATTCCCCCAACTTAATCTGTGATCATGGGTGGTATTTGTGAGTATAAATCAGCTGCTCCCTGTTTGCTTCATTTGGGAGGTGCTATGCTTACCTATGGGGTTGTTTCCCCTGACATTAATTAATGTTTGCATGGAAGAGCCAGCTGCCAAGATAGTCTTGTTCCTGTGTAGGCTCTGGTCCTCCAGGTGGTGCATACGAATGCCCCAAGCTTTAGGAGGGACCCTGTGGCTCCCAGGGGTTTGCTTGATGTCTACCCTGAGGTGGGGAGAGGAGCAAGACAAATTGTCGCTGGATTGCAGGAGCCTGAAAGGCTTTGCACAGCCTTGATGGGGCTCAGAATTTGCTTTTCTGACCACTGGAGGAGCTGCTGGCTGAAGGGTCAAGACAAGCTCCCCAAACTGGGAGGGCTGTTCATGGGGAAGGGGCCTAAATGCTTGTATGCGAAGGCTCTGGGCTGGGATTTTTCCACCCTTATCCAATAGTGTTGTTTGTCTGTGTGGAGAGGTAGGCGCTCTCCCAAGTGGCCACTCCTTATACCCCCTCACACTCTGTAAAGTTGCATCAGTAAGTGCTGTAAAGGGCATGCAAATTGACCTCTCTCTCAGTAGGTGTCACTTGTGAGAAGGAACAAGCTGCAGTGTTGTTTTTTGGTCCTGTGACCAGCTCTAACCCCTCAGGAGAAGCACTCAAATGCCCCAGGTGGTGAGTGGAAACCTGGAACTTCAGATGAGTCCTTATTCCCTGCCACAGCAGAGGCGGGTGGGGGAGTGCAGCTGGGTGGGGCTTGGTTGGGTGAGCTTTCCCTCAGGCTTTCCAAAAGCTGGCAAGGTAAATGTTTTGGCAGTGGCCAAAGGTCTGCTCCCAGCTTCTGGGCAAAGCTGCTACGGAGGGGCTGAAGTGGCCTCACCCAGGCAGAGAGTCTGCTTATGGAGGATGGGCCATCTGAGATTCACAATCTGGCAGTCTGTAGTGGGCCTCACTCCTCTCCCCTCTCTTCTGTTCCACAGTTTCCCCCAGCATCTGTTGTCAGGCAGGAGCTCAAGCCAGCTGAGCTCCCCCACAACTGTGCTGGGCCAGGAAGTTCCCCTGCCCAGAATTCCTGACTGAGCTGAGAATGCAACCTTCCTGTGGGGGAAGGGGTGCTCCACGAGCACACTGCAGCTAGGACCCACCCTGCACTCTCCCCCAGATCAGCCCACACAGGCTCCCTCACCTCCTGAGATAAGATCAATCCCTGACCATGCCATGGAGAAGGGCGCTGTTATCAAGTTGCCCATGGGGTGCTCAAGCAGGATCAATGTCCCTCTGGCTCAGGGTGTGCTCCACTCTGATGGAGTTGCTGGGCAAGCAGTACTAGTGAGGGCCAGCAAGCAGGGGGAGCTCACAGTCTAAGCACCCCTCTGTGTGCTGCAGGACCACAAAAGAAAAGGCCTGGGCCCACTACCCATGGAAGCCTTGGTGTGGTGGCTCAATTGCCTCTCTCGGCAGCCATGGGTGGGGAAGGGAAGGGTGGAAAAGAGTCTGGATGGAAGAATGCTAGCACTCTGGTCATCTCCAGCCCTCTCTCTGGGAGGCATTCCACCCAGAATGTCCAGGCTCTGGAGTCATGCAGATCACCCAGGATCCACTGGACCTCTGTGGCTCCTGCAGTCTGGGCAAATGTTGGGAAAAGTCCTTTTCACTGGACTCAAAGGCTCTCAGAAGTTGATCTTTGCCAATGCCTTACTCCTTCTTGTTCTGCTCTGCAACTTCTTCCCATGGAGTCTCCTGAAGAATCTGGCCTGTACCACTGATTTTAATAAAATAGTATTTAGCTGCCTCAGTGTACAGTTGCACAGATTCTAAAAGAGATTTTTCTTAAAAATTCAGTGACATAAATTGGCTATTATAGTATTCAAGGTAGGTATATGTTTTCTTCTACAAATAAATCAAAAATATCTTTCTGGCTCTTTATGCAATACATCCTTTGCAAAGTAGAAGCATATGACAAAGGCTAAGTAAAATAATAAATATAATTTTATCTGGGTTCTGAATTTTTTATGAAAGTTCAACTTTTTTATTAGGCTCAGAGGTCATTATTAATCCCCCCCAGAACTTTATTAAGGTACAATTGACAAATAAAAATTGTATATATGTACACTGTACACTGTGGTTTTGATATGTGTATATTCTGTGAAATGATTACATCAAGCTAATTAACATATATCACCTTACATATTTATCATTTTTTTGTGGTGAGAACATTTAAGATTTACTCTCTTAGCAATTTTTGTTACAATACATTATTATTGACTATAGTCACCATAGCTTTCCTGAAATTATTCATCCTGTCTAACTGAAATTTTGTACCTTTTGACCAACATCTCATTTTTCCCTAGACTCTTTTGCCAGACCTTGGAAACCAACATTCTACTCTCTGCTTTTATGAATTTGACTTTTTAAAATTCCACATATGAGTAAGATAATGTAGTATTTGTCTTTCTGTGCCTGATTTATTGTACTTAGCATAATGACCTCAGGTTCTTCCATGTTGCTGCACAGGATGGGATTTCCTACTTTTTAAAGGCTGAATAGTATTCCATTGTGTGTGTGTGTGTGTGTGTGTGTGTGTGTGTGTTATATATTTTTCTTTATTCATTCATCTGTCAATGGACGCTTAGATTGATTCCATATCTTGGCTATTGTGAATAATGCTGTAATGAACATGGGAGTGCACATATCTTTTTGACATACTGATTTAATTTCATTGGGATTAATGTATCATACAGTACTTCCATTTTTAAATTTTTTAGGAGCTTCCATACTTTTTTTGATATGGCTGTACTAATTTACATTCCCACCATTCCCACCAACAATGTATAATGTTCCCTTTGCTCTGTACCATAGCCAGCACTTATCTTTTGTCTTTTTTTTTTGGTAGACATGGGGTCTCACTGTGTTGCCCAGGCTGGTCTTGAACTCCTGGTCTCAGTGATGCTCCCACCTTGGCCTCCCAAAGTGCTGGGATTACAGGCATGAGCCACTGTACCCAGCTGCATCTTTCTGATAATAACTACTGTAACAGATATAAGCTGATATGTTATTGTGGTTTTATAATTTTCCTGATGATCAGTGATATTGAACATTTTTTCATACACCTATTGGCCATTTGTATGTCTTCTTTTGAGAAATGTTTATTCATAGCTTTTGCCCATTTTTTAATTGGATCATTTCTTTTTTTGTGTTGAATTGTTTTAATTCCTTATATATTTTGGATATTGCTGTGGTTTGAGTATTTGGATATTGCTGTGGTTTCAATATTGTCCCCTCTGAAACTCATGTTGAAACTTAATCCCCAATGTGGCAATATTGAGAGTTGGGGCTTTTTAGAGGTGATTAGGTCATGAGGGTTCTGCCCTCATGTATTGAATAATCCATTCATGGATCAATGGATTAATAAATTAAGGGATGAATGGGTAATCACAGGAGTTGGACTAGTAGCTTTATAAGGAGAGGAAGAGAGACCTGAGCTAGCACATTCAACCCCTCAGCTCCCTCACCTTGTGATGCCCTGTGCTGCCCCTTGGGACTCTGCAAAGAGTCCTAACCAGCAAGAAGTCCCCAGCAAATGAGTTCCCTTCACTTTGGACATCTCAGCCTCCATAATTATAAGAAATAAATTCCTTTTAAAATACATTACCCAGTTTCAGGTGTTCTGTTATAAGCAACAGAAAATGGACTAAGACAGACATTAATCCTTTATCAGAAGTATAGTTAACAAATATTTCCTCCCATTCCATAGGTTGTCTCTTCACTCTGTTGATTGCTTTTCTTTAGTTTGATATAATCCTATTTGTCTATTTTTGCTTTTGTTCATTTGCTTTTAAGGACATATCCAAAAAATAATTGTCCAGACCAACGTCAAGATGCTTTTTCCCCATGTTTGCTGCTAGTAGTTTTATAGTTTCAGGTCTTACATGTAAGTCTTCAGCCCATTATGGATTGATTTTTGTATATGATGTGAGATAAAAGTCTAATATTCCAATTTCATTTTCTGTATGTGAATATCCAATTTTCCCAAAGCCATTTATTGAAAATACTGCCCATTCCCATTTGTGTGTTCTTGACATTTTTGTTAAAGATCAATTGCCCATAACTGTGTAAATGTATTTCTGGGTTCTCTATTCTGTGCCATTGGTCTATATGTCCATTTTTATGCCAGTACCATGTTGTTTTGATTATTGTAGATTAGTAGTATGTTTTGAAATCAGGTAATGTGATGCATCCGGCCTTGTTTCTTTTGCCTAAATTTCTTTTGCTATTTGAGGTCTTCTGTTGTTCCCTGTGAATTTTAGGATTGATTTTTCTATTTCTATAAAGAACTGCCATTGGAATTTTGATAGGGACTACATGGAATCTGTAGATTGCTTTAGGTAGTATGGACATTTCAATATTAATTCTTCCAATCCATGAGCACAGAATATCTTTCCATTTATTTGCATTGTCTTTAATTTCTTTCATCAATGTTTTATAGTTTTCAACATATAAATCATTCCCCTCCTTGGTTATATTTGTTCTCAAGTATTTTATTTTTATTGATGTTATTATATGTGGAATTACTTCTTGATTTCTCTTTGGGATAGTTTGTTGTTAGTGTATAAAAATGCTACTTCTTTTTATATGATGATTTTGTATCCTGAAACTTCTTACTGAATTTGTTTATTAGTTTTGACAGTTTTTTTGGTGGAGTCTTTAGGGTTTTCTGTAGATAAAATTATGTCAACTGCAAACAGAGATAATTTTACTTCTTCCTTCCAGTTTGGATGCCTTTTATTTCTTGCCTAATTGCTCTGGTTAGGAATCCCAGCACTATATTGAATAGATGTGATAAGAGTGAGTATCCTTGTCTTGTTCTTGGTATTAGAGGAAAAGATTTCAGCTTTACATTGATGAGTATGATGTTAGCTGCGGACTTGTTATATATGGACTTTATTAAGTTGAGATATATTTCCTGTACACCTAATTTGTTGAGAGTTTTTTCAGGAAAGGATGCTAAATTGTCTTAAATGTTTTACTTCATCTAATGAGATGATCATATGGTTTTTATCCTTCATTCTGTTAATGTCGTGTTTCACATTTATTGATTTGCATATGTTCAAAAATCCTTGCATCAAGGATCAAGTAGGGGAACAACCCTACTTGATCATGTTGTATGATCCTTTTAATATGTCATTGAATTTGGTTTACTAGTTTTTTTTTTGAGGATTTTTGCATCTATCTTCATCAGGGATATTGGCCTGTAATTTTCTTTTCTTGTAGTGTCTTTCTCTGGCTTTGCTGTCAGGGTAATGCTGGCCTCATAAAATGAGTTTGAAAGTGTTCCTTTCTCTTCAAATTTTTTGGAAGCATTTGAGAAGAATTGGCATTAATTCTTCCTTAAATATTGAATAAAATTCATCAGTGAAGCAATGAAGTCCTAGATTTTTTTTTTGTTGGGAGATTGTTGGTTACTGATTCAATCTCCTTACTCAGTATTGGTTTGTTCAGATTTTCTATTTCTTAGATGATTCAGTCTTGATAGGTTATGTGTTTCTAGGAATTCATTTATTTCTTTAAGATACTGAATTTGTTAGAGTTTAATTATTCATAGTAGTCTTTCATAATCCTTTATATTACTGTTGTATCAATTGTTATGTCTTCTCTTTCATTTATAATTTTATTTCAGTATGTTCTCTTTTTTTCTTAGTCTAGCTAAGGGTCATCTTTTTTTAATCTTTTCAAAACACCAAATCTTAATTTCATTGACCTTCTCTATTGTTTTTCTAGTCTCTATTTTAATTATGTCTGCTCTGATCTTTAACATTTCCTTTCTTCTGCTAAATTCAGGTTTATTTTGTTCTTATTTTTTTAGTTCTTTGATGCATAAAGTTAGGTTGTTTATTTGACATCTTTCTTTTGTCTCAATGTAGGTCTTTATTGCTACAAACATTCCTCTTAGAACTGTTTATGCTGTATCCCATAAGTTTTAGTACATTGTGTTTTTATTTTCATTTGTCTTAAGATATTTTTACTTATTTTTTATCTATTCTTTGACCCTTTGATTGTTGACAAATGTGCTATTTAATTTCCAGTTATTTGTAAATTTTCTAATTTTCCTTCTGCTATTGATTTCCAGTTTCATCACACTGTGGCCAGGAAGGATACTGGTTTTTATTTCAATCTACTTAAATTTGTTAAGAATCATTTTGTGGCCTAACACATGATCTATCCTGGACAATGTTTCATGTACACTTGAAAAGAATGTGTATTCTGTTGCTATTGAATGGAATGTTCTGTATTTGTCTCTTATGTCCATTTGGTCTATAGTGTTATTCAAGTCCACCATTTCCTTATTGACTTTCTATCTGGATGCTATATCCATTGTTGAAAACAAAGTATTAAAGTCTCCTTCTATTATTGTATTGCTGTCTACTTCTCACATTTCTGTTAGTATTTGCTCTATATATTTACATGCTCCATTGCTGGATGCATATATATTTACAATCTTTATATCATCTTGAGGTATTGACTCTCATGGTCTTCCTTGTCTGTTTTGATAGTTTTTGTCTTAAAGTCTATTTTCCCCAATATAGGTATAGCCATCTCTGCTCTCATTTGTTTACCATTTGCATGGAATATTTTCTTCCATCCCATCCCTTCCTATCCACAGCCTATGTAGATTTTTAAAACTTAAATGAGTCTCTTATGGGCAGTATATAGTTGAATTTTTTTTATTCATTCAACCACTCTATGTCTTTTGATTGTAGAATGTAATCCATTTACATTTAAATTAATCATTGATAGGTAAAGGCTACTGCCATTTTGTTAATTTTTCCTAACTGTTTTGTCTATATTGAGAGGTTCATGAGTAGATTTGCTGCTGGTGTCCTTAGGCAGGCTGACCTAGTGCATGAGTCAGCAGGCCAGTGGGCCTGGCACCTGGGTCCACAGGGGCTGGCTTAGTGCTCAGGTCCATAGGGTTGGGCTCAGAGCCTCAGTCCACTGGGGCAGGCCTGGAGCTTGGGTCTTTAGGGGTGGGCTTGGATTTTGAGTCCTTGGGAGCTAGCCTGGGGCTGAGATCCACTTGGGTAGGCCTGGTGACTGGGTCTATGGGAGCAGTCATCCTGGAGATTGGGTCCACAGGAGTAGGCCCAAAAGCTGCATCCACAGGGGCCAACCTGAATCCTGGGGCCACAGGGGAAAATCTGAATGTGGGGCAGTACTTAAGTCTGAATCAACAAGATCCAGTCTGACATTGGGATAGGGTTGGCACCTGGGTCCATGGGGATGGCCCTTGTCCTGAGTCTGTGAGGGCCAGCCCACAGCCAGGGTCCACTGGGACTAGCTTGGCACCTGGGTCTGTGGAAGCCAGCCCAGAGCCCAAGTCCATGGGGTTGGGCCTGGAGCTTAAGTCCACAGGTGCTAGACTGGTGCTGAGTCTAGCCTGGAGCCTGGGTTCACATGGGGTGATCCTGGAGTCTGAGGCTGTGGGGGCCAGCCTGGTGTTAAGGTCTAGTGGGTTGGGTATGGACCCTGGGTCCACTATAGACTGAGGCCATGGGGGTGGGCCTGGAGCCTTAGTTTGTGAATGCCTGGGACCTGGGACCACTAGGGCTGGCCTGGCTGTAGGGTGGGCCTGAAGCCTGGAGCTGTGGAGGCCAGCCTGGAGTTTAGGATCATGAAGTCCACTCCAGCATTCAAGTGGGCTTGAAGGCTTTTTCTGTGGGCTCTGGCTTATAGCTTAAGCCTATGGGAAAAAGCCTGATGCTGCATTTCACTGGACCATGCCTGCTGGGTTCCATGGCAAAGTTGTATGCTTACTTCATTTTTCTTCTGCCATACAGATAGTATCTCTCTCTGCACTGTGCTTCTGGGGCTTGGGGGAGGGGTGACACAGGTAACGTGTCCTACCCTCTTCATTGCTTCCTTTCTTATTATGTCCTATACCTATGTGCTATATTTTCTCACTTGGATTTCTTAGCTCTTGTGAAGGTATTTTTTTTTGTGTGTGTGTGTGTGAATAGTTATTCAAATTGATGTTTTTGTGAGGCAACTAGTGCTGAAAAATCCTATTCTGCTATCTTGATGTCACTTCTGAATCTTTTAATCTTATCTTACTTATCTCATATTTGTTAAGAATATAAATAAGGCTTTAGGTTGTATTGCAAATATATAAACTAAAATAGTGTTTTTCACTTAAGCATCTTCCAACATTTTGACTAAAAATCTAGTCCTTAAAATAATTTCTAACCAGGGTTTGAGCTGTTCAAGATAAATTACAATGTATTATTTTAAACTACTTTTAAAGTAATATATTTGGTGGAATTCTTGCCAACTCATTTATCCAAATTACCATCTTATTTATGTTCTCCAAGTTATGTAAGAAGTGTGAAAGAAACAGCATTTTTTAAAATGTTAAATGCCTTCACTGTGCATAAGCATATAAGATACAGAGAGATTTAAGAATACAAATTCAGTTAAAGATTTTATACTATGTGGCTTCAGGGCTAGCATTTAGAAAGGAAGCATTTTCTTAATAAAATACACATATTTTAATAATCTCTGATAAAAAGAAGAATATTATTAAACCAAGAATCAGGAGACCTGGGAATTTTACCTAAGACTCTATCACTTCTCTACTTCAAATCCTCAATGGCTTACTATTGAATACAGAATAAACACCAACATCCTCATCATGGGCCACTGTGTCTTACATATGCAACCAAAGAGAATTTCTTATTGTTTTTTGCATAAACTAAGGCTTTCCTACATCAATGTCTCAAGATCTCTGCTCCAAATTCTCTTTTCTAGTCAGGCTTTCCTCCTCAGCTAGTCTTTCACATCATCTTATTTATTTCTTACATAGCACTCACAATAATCTGTGATGATTTTTTTTTATTGATTTACTTATACACTGTTTCATCTCACTTAACTAGAATGTATGTTCCATGAGGGCAGGGAGATGGTCCTATTTACTGATATGTGTCCAAAGTCTGGCACATATCTACTGAATGTCATTCAAGATAAAAACTGATTTTTCTAGCAGCTGAAAGATTAATACCTGAAACCAGATTTCTGATGGCTACATCATCTTTCCATCAAACCACAGTTTATCAAGCACCTTCTATATAGATTCTAGACAGATGGGTATGTCAAGATATATGAGTCAGATCCCTGCCTTCAAGGAATTTTTATCTATTCAAAGATAGAGAATGAGCACTGTTATTGATCTCTCAAAGTTTAAGGTAGTACAGTATAAGATCTAAATGTATGGCATCAACCATCATTTCCCATATTTACTCAATGAAAAATTAATCTATTGAATAAATTTACAATTTAAAAATCATTGTGGTCAAATAAGTGTGCCAAACTTAAATACCCCATAATTTTGGGGGTGGCCATAATACATTGTAGCATATTTAAAGGCTTTGAGAAATTCAACAAAAACACTTTTCCCTCATTTTCAAGCTTACTTGATGTTGGAAACTTTTATCACATGAAATCTACAAGCATTTACCAAAACTGCTATTGTAAGGGACTCAATTTCAGCAAAGTTGACTTCTTTCAGAAATGAAAGTTGTCACTGATGTCACAAGGAAAGGTTTCATGAAGGAAGTAGTACCTAGGATTGAGTCTTGGAAAAAGAATAGGTCTTAATCAATTGGGTAGTCAGGATAATGATTATATGGGCAAGGAGACCATACAATAAGTGAGGTTGTAAACACAGCTTTCTTATGAAAGGAAGTGGAAAGAGTGTCAATTATTCACACTGTTTTTATAACATTAACATTCATTTATTAAGCAAATATGTTTGAGTGGCTTAGAATAGAAGAATAAATAAGACATGGTACTTTCCCTGAATACAGCTCAGAAATCCATTGGGACATCTGAAAAGAATAGTTATATCAACTTCTCTGTCTTTCAGGTAAACCACAGACAAAAAAAACGAAAATTGTTATTTTTTGTTATTACTGTTTATCTTTTTTTTACCCAATTTTTGAAGGTGTAATTTCCATTTAATAAAATGCAACAATTTAAATTTTACATGTTTAAATGTATATACCTTGTAACAAGCATCACAATAAAGATATGAATATTTCCACTACCCCACAATTTCCCTTATGCCCTTTTCCAGACAATCTTTCTGCCTCAATCCTAGTAACCAATGATCTTCTTTCTGTCACGATATATTAGATTTGTGTTTTATAGAGTGTCATATATTAAATAATAGAATAATTCAGTATGTAATCATTTGTATCTAGCTTCTCTTGTATAGCAGAATTTTTTTTAGATTCATCTATGTTTTTGTACATATTACTAGCTTATTCTTAATACTTGTCTGGTTTTGGTATCAAAGTAATGCTGGCTTAACTAAGTGAGTTGAGAAAAATTCTCTTTTGACTATATTCTGCAAGAGTTTGTGTAGGATTGGAATGATTTCTTACTTAAGTATTTGAGAAAAATCACCAGTGAAGCATTGGCCTAGAATTTTCTTCTAGAAAAAGTTTTTATTTTGGAATTCAATTTTTAAAATTGAAATGGAGCTATTTAAGCTTTCCATTACATGTTGAATCGGTTTTGATAAATTGTAATAAGTTGCTCCATAGGAGATATTTGCCCATTTCATATGCATTTTCATATACATTTGCATGTAGTTATTCATAATATTCTCTCATTAATTTCTGTCCTTTCTTATTTTTGATCAGTTTAGCTAGATGTTTCTCAATTTCATTGAGCTTTTAAAAAAATTTTGATTTCATTGATTGTCTCCATTGCTTACTTTTTATTTCACTGATTTTACTCATTTTTTTTTCTTTATTTATTTTGGGTTAACTTGATCTTCCCTTTTTAGTTTCTAATCTTTAGAATTTACTTTTTTCTGATGTAAGCACTTAAAGCTATACATGTCTCAAAATACTGCTTTGGTGTTCCCTTACACATTTTGATGTTTTCATTTACTTAAAAATATTTTTAAATTTCTTCTGTTATTTATTATTTGAGTCATGGATAACTTAGAATTTTGTTGTTAAATTTCTACAAATTTGGGGAGTTTTCACATGTCATTTTGATTTTATATTCTAATAAAATTCCATTTTGATAAAAAATTATACTCTGTATACCTGCAATCATTTTATATTTATTGAGACTTCATTTTTGACTCAAAATATGGTCTTTCTTGTTCAATGTTTTATGTACACTTGAAAAGAATGTATATTCTGCAATTATTGACTGACATTGTTATAAATGTCAATTAATTTATTTGATAGTTGTTTAAGTCATGCCTATATGTCTGTTATAATTCTGTCACTTTGTACTATCAAATACAGATACAGAGAAATGTTGAAATCTCCAACCATATCGATGAGTTTTTATACTTTCCCTGTCAATTATATCAACTTATGGTGCATGTATTTGAGAGCTCTGTTATTAGGAGTATATACATTTAGAATTGTTATGTGTTTTTGAAAAATTTATTCCTTTTTAGTATGAAATGCCCTTTGTTCTAGGTTGTTAGGTTTGTTTTTATTTTCCCCCAGCATGTTAAAGATAGTTCTCTTGTCTTGTGTCTTATATAGTTTCTGTGCATTTTAATCTTGTCTTCTCTATATGTAATCTATCTTTCTCTATCCTCTGGATTCTATAAAGTTTTTCTCTTTATCACTGGTTTTCATCAATTTGATCATGATGTGCTGTAGTGCTTTTTTAAAAAATGTTTATCCTGCTTGGGTTCATTGAAACTCTTGGATATGTGGGTTTATCAAATTTGGAAACTGATCATTATTTATTCCATTCTCCCTTCTTTCCTTTGGATATTCCAGTTATATGATATTTTCTTCTTGATATTTTTCCATGGGTAACTGAAGCTCTAATCATTTTGTTTATGTATTGATTTGCTTTTGTTTCCATTAAACTATTTTTGAGACAATTTTAGATTTGCATACACTTGTAAGAAATAATATAGAGAGATCCCATATAGCCTTTATCCAATTTTTCCTAATGATAACATCTTGTAAAATTATAATACAATATTACAACCAGGATATTGAAATTGACACAGTCAAGATACAGAACATTTCCATCATCACGAGTGTCCTTCCTGTTGCTATTTAATGGCCACAATCACTTTTCTCCATGTCTGTCCCCTCTTTACCCCCGACAGCTATTTTGATAATTTTGTCACTTCAAGAATGTTATATAAATAGAATCATACAGTGTGTAACCTATATGAATTGGCCTTTTTTTTTTAACTCAGCATAATTCTCTGGAGATTCATTAGGTTTTTGCATGTAACAATAGTTCCTTCATTTTTATTTCTGAGTAGCAGTCCATGATGTGAGTGTCCTACAGTTTGCTTAAACATTTTTCATTTAGATTGGTTGCAGTTTTTAGCCATTATGAATAAAGCTGTCATTTTTTCCTAAAAGATTTTTTAAATAGTTTTGTCTTTTACATTTAAGTCTGTGATCCATTTTTAGTTAACTTTGTGTAAGGTATGAAACCTAGGTCAAGGTTCATTTTGTTGCCTATGCATTTGTTGAAAAGCTTATCCTTCTTCATTGAATTACTTTTACAACTTGCCAATTAATCAAGTGTGTATATTTGGGTTGGTCTTTTTCTGGGCTCTTCATTCTATTCTGTTCATTTATGCATATATCTCTCCACTAATACCACAAAGCCATGATTAGTCTTGAAATCAAGTAGAAGCAATTATCCTACCTTCTTCTTCCTTTTTATAATTGCTTTAGCTATTCTACTTCCTTTGCCTTTTCATATCTTTTTTGAAAAACTTGCTTATATATGAAAAAAATTTTGCTGGGATTTTGATAAGAATTTTATATCCATTTTGGGGAAATGGGCATCTTTATTATACTGACTCTTCCAATCCATGATCACAATATATTTTTCTATTTACCTATCTTTAATTTTGTTCATCAGTATTTTGTAGATTTTAGCATGAAAGGTCTATAAATGCTTTGTTAGATTTATACCTAGCATTTTGTTTTTGTTTTGTTTTATTTTGTTTTTTTTTTGAGCTATGGTAAATGTTATTGCCTTTTAATTTCACTGTTCATGTTTTTGTTACAAGTATATATAAAAACAATTGATTTTTATATGTTTGTCTTTTATCATGCTAATTTGTTGAATTCACTTTTTAGTTTTAGGGGCTTGTCAGTTCCTTAGGATTTTCAGATAATTACATCATATACAAACAAAAACAGTTTTATTTATTCCCTTCTGATCTGTAATTATTTTATTTAATTTTTTTGTCTTATTGCACTGGCTAGAACTTCCAGCATTGTGTTGAATAGAGTCATGAGAGTGAACATCCTTACTTTGCTCGTAGTCACAGGGGAAAACTATTTGTTCTTTTACCATTAAGTATACAAAAGGCCCTTCATATCCATGGATTCAACCAACCACAGATCAAAAATATTTGAAAAAAAATAACTGGATGGTTGCATCTGTACTGAACATGTACATATTTTTTCCTTATTATTCCCTTAAAAATACAGTGTAACACCTGTTTACATAGCATTTACATTATATTAGGTGTTATAAGTACTCTAAAGTTTACTTCAAATACACAGAAGGATATGCATGGGTTATATGCAAATACTACACCATTTTATATAAGGGACTTGAGCATCTGTAGATTTTGGTATTCATGGAAGGGTCCTGGGACCAATGCCCCATGGATACTGAGGGACAACTGTAATGTTATCTGTAGGTTTCTTGAATATACTCTTTATCAACTTGAAGAAGTTTCCACTGCTCCTGTTTTTCTGAGATTCTTTTTTTTCTTTTATTATGAATGGGTGTTGAATTATGTCAAATGATTTTTCTGTGTCAATTAATTATGATCATATGAAATTTCTTCTTTATCCTGTCATTACAGATAATTACATTGATTGATTTTTGAATATCGACCAGCTTTGCATGCTGCAATACACTTAATTCAGTAATGTTACATAACTTTTGTGTGTATGTATATATATATACACACACACACACACTCACTACATATAATTTTTTTTGCTGGATTCTATTTGCTAATGTTTTATTAAGGATTTTTGCATCTTTATTAGTGAGTAATATTGATCTATATCCATCCATCCTTCTTTCCTTTCCTTCCTTCCTTCTTTCCTTCCTTTCCTTTTCCTTTCCTTTCTTTTTTAGTTTCTTCCTTTTTTCCTTTAATCTTTGCCTGGTTTTGATATCAGGATAATGCTAGCTTCATAAAATAAATTGAGATGTATTCTCTCTTCTATTTTCTGGAAGAAATTGTAGAATCAGAGTTAATTTTTCTTTAAACACTTGTTAGAATTCTTCAGTGAAACCATCTGGGCCTAGAGATTTCTCTTTTGAAAGTGTTTAAAATATGAACTTTTTGTAGTTATAGGGCTCTAAAAATTCTTTATTTCATATGGATGAGTTATGGTAGCTTGTGTTTTTTGAAGAATTAGCCCCTTTTGTCTAAGTTGTCAAATTTATGTGTACAGAGTTGTTTGTAGCAGTTACTTATTATACTTTTAAAATTTGTATAAATTTATGGAGTAAAAATGTAATTTTGTTACATGGATAAATTGCATAGCGGTGAAATCAGGGGTTTTAGGGTACCTATCACCCAAATAATGTTCATTGTGGCCATTAATTAATTTCTCATCATCCACCCACCTCCTACCCCCACTCTTTCAAGTCTCCATTGTCTGTCATCTCACACTCTGCATCCACACATGCACGTTATTTTGTCTTTCTGAGTCTGAGTTGTTTCACACTGAGTTGTTTCACTGGAGATAATGGCCTCCAGTTCCATCCAAATTGCTGTAAAAGATATGATTTCATTCTTTTCTATGGCTGAATAGTACCCCATTGTGTATATATACCACAATTTATTTCTCCAATTATCAGTTGATGAACACTTAGGTTGATTCCACATCTTTGCTATCGTGAATAGTGCTGCAATAAACACGAATGCAGGTACCTTTTTGACATAGTGATTTCTTTTCTTTCGACTAGATACCCAGTAGTAGGATTGAGTAGTAGGATCAAATGGTAGGCCTAATTTTAGTTTTTTGAGATATCTACATATGGTTTTCCAGAGAGGTTGTACTATTGATGTCATCAGGGTCTGTAGCAATATACTTGTTTTATTCCTTATATTATAATAGTAATTTGTGTCTTTTCTCTATTTTTTTCACTATTAGTGTTTTATTGTCAATTTTATTGATCTTTCCAAGGGACCAGCTCTTTGTTTCAATAATATTCTCTATTGCTTTTCTGTTTTTGATTTCGTTGATTTCTGCTGTTATCTTTGTTGTTTTCTTCATTTTGTTTGCATTGAGTTTAATTTGCCCTTCTTATTCTAAATTCTTGACGTGGGAGCTAAAATTATTGATTAGAGACTTTTCCTTTTTTCTGATGTAAGCATTAGTGCTGCACATTTCCCTCTCAGCACTGCTTTAGCTGTACCCTCAAATTTTTGATGTTGTATTTTCACTTTTATTCAGCTAAGTATGTTTTCTTTTCCTTTGAGATTCCCTCTTTGACCTATGGATTTCATAGAAGTATCCTGTTTAGTTTTCATGTGTTTGGAGATTTTCCTATTATCTCTCTGTTTTTGTTTTCTCATTTGATTCCATTGTGGTTTGATTTCAATTTCTTTACATTTTTGAGGCTTGGTTTATGGCTCAAGATATAGTCTATCTTTGTATGTATTCTGTGAACAATTGACAAGAGTGTGTATTGTTGAGAGGAGTGTTTTATAAGTTTCAACTAGATCCTGTTGTTTGATAATGTTGGTGAATTTTTCTATGTGCTTCCTGGTTTTCTGCCTAGCTCTATTTTCAATTGGTGAAAGAGTGTTGTTGAACTCCCCAACTATAATTATGCATTCATCTATTTATCCTTCATTTCTATCAGCTATTGCCTCACATATGTTGCAGTTCTATTGTTTGGTGCATATGCACCTAAGATTGTTATGTCTTATTGATAGACTGACTCTTTTAGTATCATATAATGTGCATTTCTGTGTGTGGTAAATTTTTTTGCACTGAAGTCTACTTTATTTGATATTAATATAGTTAGTCTTGCTTTCTTTTGATTAATATTTGCATGATATATATTTTTCCATGATTTTACCTTTAAAAGTATATCATTAAGTTTGGAGTGAGTTTCATATAAGTAGTGTATAAATGGGTCATGGTTTCTAATCTACTCTTCAAATTTGGGTCTTTTAATTGGTGTATTAGGCCATTTACATTAGCATAATTTAATATGTTACAACTTGTCTGCCATTTTTTCTGCTCATTGTTTCTCTTTTTCATGTTTCTGGATATTTTTCCTGACTTCTTGTAGTTTACTTGAACATTTTTTAGCGTTCCATTTTGTTTAATTTATAACAGTTTTGAGTGTATCTCCTAACTTTACTAAAACTTACTAAATATAGCTTTTTAGTGGTTGCTCTGGGTCTTATTGACTGATGCCATAATTTTACCACGTCAAGTGAAGTGTAGCTATCTTAACTCCCTTCATCCCTATGTATTTACAAATAATTGTTTTAATTAAATATTTTCACCATATACATTTGGAACCACACCAGACTATGCAATAATTTTTGCTTCAGCGGCCAGGGATAATTTAGAAGACTCAAGAAGGGAAAGCAAGTTTGTTGTATTTATTCATATTTTTTCTTATTCTCTTTCTTTCTTCCTTTCTGGTGTTCTTGTTTTTTCTTTCTTCCTGATGTTCCATGATTCTTTCTTTCATCATTTCCTTTCTGTTTGAAGAACTTCCTCCTTTAGCCATTATTTTAGGGTAGACTGCTAGGGAAAAATTCTTTTATTCCATCTTTATTTGAAAATGTCTTCATTTCCCCTTGATTTCTACAGGATAATTTTGCTGAATGTAGGATTCTTCATTGTTTTATTTTGTCAATTGAAAAATATTCTGTCACTTCCTTCTGGCCTCCACAATTTCTGATAAGAAATTCACTATCTTTTGACATTTTTCCCCTATATATCTTTCATTTCTCTCTGTTTTCTGACTTTTTTTTTTTGTCTTCAATTTTCAGAAGTTTGACTGTGATGTGCCTTGGTGTGGATTTCTTTGGATTTAATTTTCTTGGGATTCACCCACCTTCTTGAATCTGTAGATTTATATATTTGCTAAATTTGGGAAATTTTTAGCCTTAATTGTTTGAACACTTTTTCAGACCCACATTCTTTCTCCCATCCCCCGAGACTCCATTGACACAATGTTATAACTTTGTTATAGTTCCATAGGTTTCTGAGTCTCTGGAGGGTTTTTTTTTTTTTTTGCTCTTTTTTTCAGTCTATTTTCTTTCCATTGTTGAGTTGATAATTTCTATCGTTCTATCTTCCAATTCACTGAATTTTCCTCTATACCATTCATTCTGCTGTTTAGCCCTTCCTTTGAGATTTTGTTTTAGTCATTGCGTTTTTAAGTTCTAAGATTTTCATTTAGTTCTTCATATTTTTTTATTTCTTCCCTGATATTTTATTTTTTTATAGGTTTCAAACATATTTTTAATTTTGTAGAAGCATTTTTTTATGATGGCTGCTTTAAAATCTTTGCCAGATAATTCTAACATCTCTGACATTTTGGTGATGGCATCTACTGATTGACTTTTTAAACTATTTTGAAATATTCCTAGTTCTTGGTGTGATGAGTGATTTTCTGTTAAAACCTAAAATTTTGTGCATTATATAATGAGACTCTTGATGTTATTTAAACCTTCTGTTTTAGCTTGTTTCCTTTGATACTACTCTGGTAGGGGAAAGGAAGGGAATGCCTCCTCCCTACAACCAGCTGGGGGTAGAAGTTCAGGTTCCCTGCTTTGCTTCCAATGACTCTTGAGGAGTATGCTCCTCATTACTTCTCTACATTGATAAGAATTCTGGCTGTCCACTAGACCGTTACTGATACCACTTGGATAAGAGATGCAAGTGTGTCTTTTTACTTTTTCCACACGGCTTCAATGAACACCGTGGTGAGGTCATCTCATTATTGATGGGTGGTGGCGCATGTGGCATTTATTTTTCTGAGTTACTTCACTTAGGATAATGGCCTCCAGTTCCATCCAAGGTGCTGTGAAAGTCATTATTTCATTCTTTCTTATTGCTGAGTAGTACTCCATGGTGTATTTATACTACATTTTCTTTACCCACCCCTTGGCTGATGGCACTTAGGTTGATTCCATTATCTTTGCAATGGTAGATTGTGCTGTGATAAACATACAAGTGCAGCTTTCCTTTTTGAAATAATGATTTCTTTTCCGCTGGGTAGATACTCAGGAGTGGGATTACAGACAAAATGGTAGATCTATTTTTAGTTCTTTGAGAAATCTCCATAGAGGTTGTACTAATTTACATTCCTACCAACAGTGTACAAGTGTTCCCTCTTCACCGCATCCACACCATCTATTGTTTTTTGAATTTTTAATAATGGACATTCTATTAGAGTAAGATCATTGTGGTTTCAATTTGCATTTCCCTGATGATTACTGCTGTTGAGCATTTTTTCATATGTTTTTTGGCCATTAGTATACATTCTTTTGAAAAATGCCTGTTCAAGTCATTCACCCACTTTTTAATGGGATTGTTTTCTTTTTTTTACTTGCTGAGTTGTTTGAGTTCCTTGTAGTTTCAGCAGCAGGGTGGAGCCACCCACTAGGACCCACAGGGTCCATATTGATGTTACTGGTAGCTGCAGTGGATAGGGCAGGCTAGTCTCCAGTCCCACAGTTGGCTGTAACGTGGTGGTGGATATCGTCTTAAGTGGTCTTAGAAGAGCTTTGTCTCCCCTGTCCCTTCTGAGCCAGGTGGCAGCTACATCCATGTCACCCTGAAGTCAGCCATAGGCAGGGCACAGCCAAGCTTTAAACTCCCCAAATGGTGCCTTAGGCCTATGACCAGAGAAGGTAGAGGTCCTTTTAGGGCAGGCTACATTGGCAGAAAACTGTGGGGAGTACAGTTTTCTTGACACTCAGTCTCACAGCAGCCCATTGCAGGATGGTGGATACTGTCATATATATGTATAGAAGAGCTTGGGCTCTCCTGTCCCTCCTCAGCTGGGTAGGACTGTAGCTGCATCTGCCTGAATTCAGCCTGAGGGCAGGACACAGCCCATTGTCAAACTTTCAAAATAGTGCCTTGAGCCTACGACCAGAAATGTTGGGGCCCCATCTAGGAAAGCAGCACGGGCAAGAAACTGTGGAAAATGCTATCTTCATATCTCAGTCTCAGCAGCAGCCCACGGCAAGGTAGTGGGAACCTTCCCAGAGGTGTGTGGGAGTGCCTGGGCTTCTATATCCCTCCTTGTATCTGTGCAGCAGCTGCAAGCACACCTGAAGTTCCCTGGTATCTAGGCTCTCAGAATGGCATCCAGGTCAAGCTGCTCTAGGTTTGGATGCCTATGGGATTCCATGTGATTTCCTTTTCTAAAGGAATGTCTTTCTACAATCTCTAGGCAGCTCCCTATGTTAGGACTGAGACCTGCATGGGTCGGGAGATTCTAAGATTGTAAAAGCTCATCTTGGAGTGTGGAGCACTAGGAGCTTCTAGTCCCTGGCTGGGAAAGTAGACCTGAACCTTCTCCTTACCCACTTTTGGTGTTCCCGTCACTTTCCTGGCGAATCGTAGTGTTCTCTCATAGATAAGCTGTTTGAAACGTGAACAGATCTGTGGTTTCTCTCTATGGGGGAGGCATATATTACCTGTGTCTAGTTGGCTATCTTGATCCTATCTCTGGGTGTCATTTTTTAACCCGTTCACATGTTTATTAATTTTTCATGAGATGCTAGACTGCATACATTTTTACAAGGGTTGAGTGCTATATGTTGTTGTTCTCCTTTAAAGAGTATTGTACTTTTTCTCTGGAAGTCAAGTCAAGTCACATGCAGATCAGTTTGATCTTTTTCAAGTATTGCATTTAAGCTTTGTTTGGGCAAATCCAGACTACGCTTTATTCTGGGGTTATATTGGCCCTACTCTTGAGCCATGACCCTTATGGAATCTTTATTGAATGCCCATATAGAACAACATTCTCCAGTCTGGCTGCTGAGAACTAATTTCTGGCTCTCACTGTACTCTGGGAATTGTTTGGTTTACAGATGCCCTAATTCTTCTTTCCCCATGTTTTTTGCCTGGTCTCATGGATATTAACCTTATGCATTTATGGAATAATATTTAGTCAAAGATTCAAGAGGATCCATATGCATATTTCTAGAGTTTTCCTCTGTGAAACACCCTCCCTCCACCCTTACTATCACTCTACTCCACAAATTCTAGTTGCCTTGACCATTATGAACTCTGATCTGTCTTCCTAACTTAGCAAGATCACAGAGCTCTCTTTTAGTTTCACCTTCTTATGCTGTAATCCAGAAACTGCCTCCAGCAGAAACTCAGAGCAATGATTTTGGCTTCTTTTTTTTTTCTTTTCACACAGGGATCCCTCTCCTGTGCTGCCTGCTGTCCAGTATCTGCAAACAGATGTTTCGTGTATTTTTATCTAATTTTCTAGTTGTTTATTGTGGGAGGTAAACCAGGCATGGCTACTCTTTCATGATCACAGGCCAAATTTGAACAGGCCCCATTTAAGTGCTATTATGTAAAGAGTATTGCCCTTTATCTCTATCCAAAAGAAGCATTCAAATCTTGACTGCAGATATTACTTGTGTCCCATATGCTACTTTTGAATGTTCTCCTATACTCTGCAGCTGAGAGTAAAAGCTGTAAGTTTACAACCAAATGCTGTATTGTGGGAGTTTTATCTCCCAGCTCTTTCATGCCCACTTCATGGAGATAAGCTCACTGTTACAATCAACCTCAAAAACAGATGGATCTTTTGATAAGACCACAGCTTGCTGTAGGGTTATATCTAGCCATTTTCTGGGAGGCTAGCAACCCATAGTTGGAGATCTCAGGCATCAAGAAGTCATTAAAGGCAATGAGAGATTGAAGTAAATTTAGAGAAGAGATTCCCAGAAGCCGAGGTAAATTAGAAGAATCAAAGATAATTGTAATCTACTTTGTAATCTTGCAGCTGGTAAAATAACCCCTCACTGCAGAGTTTAGAAGAGAAGTTACCCATGCCAATGTCTTGAGAGTCAGTGGCAGAGGTTAAGTTTCTGTTACAAACATGGCTGTGGAGGTCATCATTTTCCCCTTAACCTGTGAGAGAGCACACAGACACAACAAAGAAAACAAATGAAACCAAGAAGGTTCAGAAAATTTTACTGTGTATGGAACTGGAGGCAAGTAGAATCTGAAGACTTAAATGTAAGAGTTGCTTAAGAGCTCATATCAGAGAATAAGGAAAGGGAAAGGTAAGAAAAGAAAAGAAGTTTACAAAGTGTCAAGGGAATGCAATGGTAACCTATTTCTGAAAGAAAAAGAAATCCACTCCTTGCAGATAAAAAGGCTCATCTTTATATGTAGATATATGCCTTGTGAGCACACATTTTGACAAAAAGCTTATTTAACCTGATTTGATCTGGGGAAGCACAGAAAGTGGGGATACACAGAGACTCACATAGAGAAAGCATATATTTAGGAAGCAATCTGCCTGTGTGGCAACAGAGAAGGAGAGAGTCTTTAGACTAGGAAGCCTAGAAGTTTATAATGCCACATCACCCTGACCAGAACTTCCTGAAGAAAGCTAGGCAAGGAAGATCCAATCCTTTACATAAAGACTACTATTGAAGAAAATGACACTACATCAACAGAGATTTATTATAAAAGTGCAGAAATGAATAACAAAATTTACCAACAAATAATAAGTACTCACCCTAAGAAAATGTTGCACAAAGCACATTAAACAAATAATTTTAAGTATTTTAAACTAAAGAAACCTGTTATAGAGATTATATGTAAAAATAACAAAAAACAATAATTTTGACAAAGAAGAGAAATTGGGGAAATTAGTGTTTACAGATATTAAAATGTTTTATAAAGCATAATACTTAAATGTATATGATATTAGGATCTAGATAGAAAGAACAAAGGAACTGAGCAGAAAGTACAGCATTGACATAAATGCACACATATATATTAGCATATGATAAAGATAACAGCTGTAGCTAGGACCCTCCCATGCCTCCCTAGTCTGTCCTCTCCTCACACCATCACTGCTTGTCTAAAGGCAGAGGGAACATAGAGAAGGTAATAGGGTTTATTAAGAATGATCCTGCTGCTCAAAGGAGAAAAGGTGGGGAAAGAAGGAGGAAAAGTACAGAGGAGTCTGCAAGAATTCCTGCTGATTTTTAACTTAACTTTGGGTACCACAGAGCAGGAGATATATTTTGGGGAAGAGTGAAATTAAGCTAATTCTTTTTTGGCCTTGATCCATATTTAAATTTGTTCAGATTCTGAGGTTCAGATCACAAAATGAAAAAGCCTTTTTACAGCTGAATAATATTCCATTGTGTCTACATCCCACATTTCCTTTATCCATTCATCTACCGATGGACACTTAAGTTGATTCCATATCTTGGCTATTGTGAGTAGTGCTGCATTAAACATAGGAGTGTATATATCTCTTCAATATACTGATTTCCTTTATTTTGAATATATACCCAGCAGTGGGATTGCTGAATCATATGGTAGTTCTATTTTTAGTATTTTGAGGAGTCTACATACTGTTTTCCATAATGGCTGTACTACTTTACATTCCCACCAACAGTGTATGAGAGTTCCCCTTTCTCTGCATCCTGGCCAGCATTTGTTATTTTTGTCTTTTTGATAATAGCCATTCTAACTGGGGTGAGATGATATCTCATTGTGGTTTCCACTTGTATTTCCCTGGTGATTAGTGATGTTGAGCATTTTTTCATATACCTGTTCACCATTTGTATGTCTTCTTTTACTAAATGTCTATTCAGGTCTTTGGCTCATGTTTTAACTGAATATTTGATTTTCTTTTGCTATTGAGTTGTTTGAGTTCCTTGTATATTTTGGTTATTAATCCCTTGTCAAAGGATAGTTTGCAAGTATTTTCTCCCATTCTGTAAGTTGTCTCTTCACTTTGTTTTTTCATTTGCTGTGCAGAAGCTTTTTAGTGTGATGTAATCCCATTTGTCTATTTTTGCTTTTGTTGCCTGTGCTTCTGAGGTTTTACCCCCAAAAAATCTTTGCCCAGAGCCACAGCTTGTAGTGTTTTCCAATGTTTTTTAGTAGTTTCATAATTTCGGGTTTTACATTTAAGCCTAATCCATTGTGAGTTGATTTTGTATGGTGAAAGGTAGGGATCTAGCTTCATTCTTCTGCACATGGATATCCAATTTTTCCAGCACCATTTATTTAAGACACTGTCCTTTCCTCAATGAATGTTCTTGGTGCCTTTGTTGAAAATCAGTTGCCTATAGGTATGTGGATTTACCTGTGCATTCTCCATTCTGTTCTATTTTGTCTATATGTCTGATTTTATGCCAGTACCATGCTATTTTGGTTATTACATCTTTGTAGTATAATCTGAAACCAGGTAGTTTGATGCCTCCAGCTTTGTTTTTTATGTTCAGGATTGCCTTAGCTATTTGAGGTCTCCTGTGGTTCCATATGAATTTTAGAATTATTTTTTCTATTTTTGTGAAGAATGTCATTGGTATTTTGATAGGGATTGCATTGACTCTGCAGATAACTTTGAGTAGTATAGACATTTTAAGAATATTAATTCTTCTAATCCATAGCCTAGGATATCTTTCCATTCTGTCATTTGTAGCAGCATGTGTGGAACTGGAGGTCATTATGTAAAGCTAAATGTGCTAGGCACAGAAAGACAAATATCATACATTCTCACTCATATATGGGAAATATCATACATTCTTACTTATATATGGGAAATCTCATGGAGATAGAGAGTAGAATGGTCATTATCAGAGACTGGGTAGGAAAGGGGAGGGACAAGAATGAAGAGAAGTTGGTTCAAAAATACAGTTAGATAAAAGAAATGAGTCATAACATTTGAAAGTACAAATACAGTTAGATAAAAGAAATAACTACTAACGTTTGAAAGTACAGTAGGAAAATTATAGTTAACAATAATTTATTGTATATTTCAAAATAGTTAGAAGAGAAGAATTTTAATGTTCCTAACACAAAGAAAAGATAAATGTATGAGGTGATGGATATTCCAGTTACCCTGATTTGATCATTATACATTCTATACAGTTATCAAAATATCACAAGTACCCCCAAAATATTTACAACTATTATATGTCAATAGAAAAGTAAATAAAAATAACAGCTGTGTGAACTTAAAAAAAATTTTTTTTGAATGAGTTCTGTAGGAAAGTGGGTAAGGACTTTCCGGAGTCCTTACCATCTTTATGTGAGAAACCCAATTGGTCCCGTGTCCCCTTTACCATTCTTTGTTCACCCTTTCACTCTGTATATCTTTCTAAACTGAGTGGATTATAAACTATGACTGCTTAATTGCTTTCCGAGATGGACCCCTGCACAGGTGGGAATGGATGTGCTCACATATGTCAGAGTGAGACTGGCATGGCCAGGTGTGCCTGCCACCCAGGGTTTCAGCTGCCTGAAGACAAAAAGATTTGTGAAGGTAGGAAACTGAAGCTGATGGCTTTATTGTGTAATTGTTTGAAATTTTGTGGTAATTCAGTTTTGAATAGTCAGAACAGCTAGGAGAAAAGGTGTTCTCATTTATGCTTAAAAAGGTACATTTAAATTCTTATTTAATCATTCTGAAAGGTATTTTATGAAACTATAAAAACTCAGTGAAATTCTTAGTTACAATTTTTTAAAATAGCTAGTGTACTTTCAGAATTAATGCTTTTTATTTTTTGTCTCTCATTCTGAAATGAATTTCAGAATTAATATTTCAAAACCTTCCATAACCACAGGGATTTTTTTATTATAAGCTGCATAAGGTGGGAATAACCTTTGAGAAGCAAGTATGTGCAAATGAGTATTCTCAGAAGTCAGGAATAATTAAAACAAAAAAAAGAGGAAACTCTATAAATACAAGATTACACATTTCTGTTTCCTAGAAATAGCAAAACAGATATACTTCAATTCAAAGATGAAAGTGATAAATTATTCCATGACCAGAACTGATAAATGAAGTCATTTCTGTAGGACAGTCTTTGTTTTAATAACTTCTGAGAAATCACAGAATCCTTCATTTTTATCATGACACTTTCATGAAATGAAAAACAGTTTATTTAGATTAATTATGAAAGTACCAAATATTTCCTGACTTATGAGACTGATAAACACTTTGAGAAATTGAAAAAGAATTAGACATAAAAATTAATGTTAAGTTCTTTTTATTTTGTTTAAGTGAAAATTAAATGTGGATTTTGTTAACATCTTTTCTGACAGAGAACATTTCTGCTCTGGTCTTCTGTTTTCACAGCACCTGCCTAGAGCAGCACCTAGCACAGAATAGGATCTTATTAAATATTTGTGACAAATTGACAAATGTTTACACATAAAATATAGATATGTACATATATCTATATAATCCATTCCAAACTTCTATTTTAACATCTGCTACCTTATTCCTAGAAATTCTATCTCCCAAACTACTGCCTATCTAGTCTTTTACAAATACATTAGAAGAATGAGTATTTCTCTAAGCACCGTGGCAGAGACAATATGCAGGATGGTACAGGAGGAAGCACTAGTTTAAAAAAAAGATGGTGATACCTATCCATTAAATGGAGGAAGCAGAAATCACCTGGGCCACAAAACTGAAGTTTCACTGAATAGAACTATTGATATCAGGAAGGAGAGAGGATACTGGTGTCTAAATGACATTGCCTTGTGACAGTTATATGTATAACACAAACCAAAATATGAAGGCCTTAAATCTGCCTTGCCCATGGTCACACATATTACCTAATTTAAATCAGAGAGACACCATTTTGGTTAAGAATGTAATATATATTCCTAAAGACAAATTACAATGACTTCTTTTCTATGTTATTAAGGAACAGATTGGGCCTATGTTTTGTTTGTTTTCTTCTCTCTTTTTCCCCATTAATAGATACTAGTAGGTTCTAATGGATAGAATTGTTTGAGAGCATAAGGCCAACACTGGAGTTAATGTCGTAAGCAGTTGGTATATTTACAAATACCCCCTTTATACAAAGAATATGGAGCTTATGTAGTATTTACTATTACACTGGATGTTGGGGGTCAATGGGGAGGAGATACATGAGTTCATTTTTATAGTTAGCAAGTAAGTTTTAATTACAGCTCCTAAGATGTAGCTGTTGTGTCTCTTTCTGCAGATATAAATGAGTGTGCTGAAGGGCTTGCTCACTGCAGTCATCGCTGTGTGAACTTTATGGGATCTTTCACTTGTGACTGCCACCCTGGCTTTGAGCTGGGACCTGATAGAAAACAGTGTCACAGTAAGTGGCAACCAGTTGCAGCATAGGAAAGGTGTGGTATTTTACAAGTATTAAACGAGTAAAAAACAAAAGAACACTGAATATCTTGCCAAAGCATGGGCACCTGAGAATGTTTTCCACTGAGGTAGGGTGGGGGAGGGCTTAGAAGTCTGACTCCCTCATTTTAATACATGAAGAAACAGAGACCCACAGTCGATAGAAAATGGTTTGCATAATAATCCAGTGTAGTCAGCAAGGACTAAGTTTCAGGTCTTCTGACTTGGGGCTCTTTTAGGCTCATGGATCTTCTTTGTGAAGAGTCTGCCTTACTTTATCAGCTCTGCTATGCAATATTTGTTGAACACTAATAACCCCAATGTAAAACTCAAGGAAAAGGAACTAGCAGGAGTGGAGGAACCTTCGCTACAAAGAGCAGCTCTAGGTTGTAGTACCACGTGTGACACGCTGGAGGCTCTCATGAGCATCTCCTCATTGGCCATCCCTCCCTATTGCCATTCATCACGCTTCTTTAAAAAGCTCTTTCCTGCTTTGCCTTCTCTCCCACCACCTCGTCCCTCTACCCCTTCTCTTAAAAAAAATTATGATCCATGTCATCTAACCTCAGCTTCTTCCTCCCTAGGCTCAGTTATACAAGTTAACACATCCCTTGTTGAAACGTCAATATACTGAGTTATTAGCTGCAGCTGCTATTACGGCTCTTTCCTTCTCTCACATCTTACCGCTGATCCACTGCTTAATCTGTAGATGAACACATTTCTTGTTTTACTAAGCTTAAATTTTTCTGATTCAAATTCCCTTAAGTACCATATTTTCTACCTTAATATTTCCCATCCTTACCCATCGTACTTCTTCCCTCCTTTTTCAAATGACAGAATTTTTTTCTTATTTTTATGGCTGAATTCTCCATCTCTGCCTTTTGTGTGAAGTTGGTACATCCACAGTTCATTTTTCTTCTTCATCTTCAGATCCAATTTTTCTCTCAGTGACGTCTTCCTTTCCTTCCCCAGTTCACGTCTATACCTTAGCAGGTGAATTTTACTGTGTTCAAAACACAACCATGCTAACTGGTTTTGCTTTAAATTTAGGACCATAAATCTTAAATGATTAAGCAGCACGGCTGGGCAAACCTATACTATCAGAAGATGTCTACTTTCACCCTCATCAAATTCAGTGTTTAACTCTTACAAATCTTTATATCATCCCCTTTTTTGCCTTTATCTTTACCTTGTCTCTCGTTTTTGGATGACTCAAAAATGGATGCAAACTACCATCCAAGGCAATAATTGACCCAAAATCTCCCACAAAATCCCAGGGAAAAACTTTCATTCCTATTAATATGAAGCAAGGGGGCTTATTACTATCAAAGGTCATCTTCTTCTTTGTGCTTTGGATTCCATTCTCTCTTAACATCTCAAGATCTTTGTTTTGGCAATTATCCCCCTCTTTTCTGAATTGTTAGTTCTTCTGAATCATTCTCAGCAGCCCAGCAACATGGCCAATTATCTTCTGTCTTTGAACTACCCTCACATGAGCCCACATTTCATTAGAGCTATTGTCTGATCCCTTTGACTACAAAATTTTTGATGCCTATAGCCAACAACTCCTCTTTTTCATCTTGTATTCTCTTATCCACCCATACTCATCGGGTTTCCATCTCTGCCACTTCACTGGTCACCCATGACCTCCATGCTACCAGCTTGAATGGTAACTTCTCTGATTTTATCCTACTCGTCTTCTCAGTAGCGTTCAACACAGTCGACTAACCTCATTCTTCTCAAAACACTTTCTTGTCTTCTGTGTTACTATACTTTTCTAGTTTTCCTCTCCATCTCTGGCCCTTCTCTCAATGTAAAATTTATATTTCCAAACTCTCTCTTTCTTTTAACAACATATGGATATACCAATCTATCCATTCAACATCTCTACCTGCATGTCTGGTAGGCATTACAAACTTGATAGAGCCAAAACAGAGCTGCTGATTTTAAGTCTCAGTCCCAAAGATCCTCTTCCCAGTTCTTCACATCTTAGTAAACCACCCATTCAGTGCTGAAGCTAAGGACCCAATGACACAAAACTAGTAAGTGATAGAAGTAGGACTTGAACTAGGGTCTTTCTGCTTCAGATACACTATCGTTTCTACTTCATCAGGTATTTGTACATATTATATGTATCTTTAATAGTTTCAACAGAGGAAGAAGCATAAAAATAGTGATAAATAGAGTAACTATTTTAGCATTCTTACCCGAGCTCCCTCATGAAGAGAAATTTTTAAGAGTCACTAAATTCTTCATTCTTCTTTCCTGCGTAAAATTCCATGTTTCTTTAATTCTATACTCCTTAAGGTCTGTTGGTATATTTTTGTTTCTTAAAGACTGAATGTATGCTACAGTGATATTTGTCTTTTAAAGAGCAAACTAAATAAGATGGGAGAGAAAATTTAATTGCAAATTAAGGTACAATTTCTTTTGAAGTCCATCTTTTTCTGAATGCCCTAGGGAGTCCTTTCAGGCTGAGAAAAATGTGGATGGGTTTTTCTTTCTTATGAATGTTTTGGCTTTTTAATGTGTCCAGAGGTTTAGGGGATGAGCACATTTTACAAATATATGAAATAAAACCTCTTGCAACCTAATTGGTGCATTCTCAGTTATCATGAAAGAGGAGGTCATTATTGACAATGAGTTATGAGGTACAGGATTTCTGTAGAATTTACTTGGGAAAGCAATTTGCTCTAGAGTTGAATACATTTGGTGGAAGTATATTTTTACATTTATTTCCCTATGTGAATATTTGGCTAAGCTCTTTCTGCAATCCTCACCAGACCTCAATATTTACTAACTGACATATAAACCTTTCTTGGTGAAAACTGGTATATTTTGAGTTGTTTCAAAACCTGTAGGTGGAGTAAATCTTTTTAGAGCATGGTAATGTTTAACTATGAATTTTATGTGCCCATCATCCAACAAGTATATTTTAGGATGAAACTTGTTTTCCCTTTTTCCTAGAAAACAATGTTTTATATTTATGTAATTTATTTCAACCATTAAATCTTCACACTGTGCTATGAATCACCAATCACTGTCTTGTGACTGGAAAGTGGAAAATTCCAAATACAGCATACTTCCCCCAAATTACCAAACAATACATAACATAGTTTAGCTTAAGGTCCATACATATTTAATGCACTTTTTTCCTACAAAGCAAACTATATTGGTTACCTATAAGAATCTACAAGGATCATTCAAAAAAAATTTTAAGTATGATTTTTTTAATAATAAAACATTGTTTATAATCTGGATCAAGGATTCAAAATCTCAGCTTACATCTAGTGGACAGTTATAGATCTAAGTTTGCACTTATTTTATTCTCATATATTTTTAATGAGGTTACCATAGTATCATTTATATTTAAATCAAATTACTATGAGCAGTCTCAGACCTCTATTGATGCAATATTAGAGGAAAATAGCAATAAGAGGAGCCTACACAAAATTTGTCAGATGGATAATTTTACTGCTTTTTTTCCCCTTAAAAAATCATTAGTATTTGAAATTTATTACAGTTTCCAGTACAGTAAATATAACCTAATCCAGGACCAGGAAGATGGTGGGCCAAAAGCACCACCAGCTAGAGCATTTCTGTAAGAAGGAGAAATTTTAGATGAAAGAGAAAAAAAATTAAAAACAGACAGGCAAACATAAATCAGATGAGGGTCTGAAGGAAGGGGGCCTGAACCTACAGGAGACTCCATCGGAAGAGGCTGTGGAGCAGAAGTGGAAGGAGAAAAGCATTGATAGGGATTAAGCCCATAGGGGCTTGGAGACCAGCGAGAAAGGTAGGTGGATTGGCCAACATCCCCCTCCCTTGCACCTCGGATTGTTGGTGGGCTCCCGAGCTGCTGGAGAGACCTTCTGCCTAAGCAAGCCCAGAGACTGGTGCTGCCAGTGAGCAGAGAGCTTCTTGCAGACAGGGCACCAGGTTCTCACCCACCCCCACCAGGGCAACTCCAGCCCACAGACCTGAGCTGGACAGCAGGCGCCATATTGCTTCTCTACCCACCAGGCACCTTTGCCCTCCCCAGGGAGCCTGAACCCCTCAGGTTCCACCTTGCTCGTCCCCACACAGACATTTCCCAGCTCCTGCCCAGACTGCAGGAGCCACAAGGGTCCCAGGTGATCTGCATGACTCCAGAGCCCCGTCATTCTGGACAGACTGCCTCCTGGAGAGAGGGCTGGAGTCGACCAGAGGGTGGGTTTTTCTCCACCTAGGCTCTTTTTTGACCCTTCCCCTCCCCCATCCACAGCTGCCAAGAGGGACAATTGAACCACCACACGGAGGCTTCCATAGGGAAGAGGGCTCAGACCTTTCCTTTTGGGGTCCTGCAGCAAACTGAGGGGTGCTCAGACTGTGAGCTCCCTGCCTGCTGGCCCTCCCTATTGCTGCTTGCCAGGCAATCCTGGCAGTGGGGGATACACCTTGAGGTGAAGGGACATTGAATCAGCTTGGGAAACCCATGGGAGAGACTTGGGAACAGTATCCTTCTCCCTGGCATGGTCAGAGTTTGATCTCCAGAGCCCAGGGGATGAACCCACAGGCCAGATCCTGTACACCCAGGTCTCAATCACATTGCCCAGGGGCACAGAGGGGATATTTGTGAATTAGTCTCTCGAGGTGTGGGAGCCTGCAGGGGCAGATTGGGTGAGAATGCAGAGTGTGTCCTAACTGCAGTATGCTCTCAGGGCACCCCTCCTCCCACAGGAGGGCTGTGCTCCCAGATCAGGCCAAGATACACAGACCTTTGACCCCTTCTAAAAGCATCTGTGGAGGTTGAGGGCAGGTTCACCCAAACCAGCCATGTCCAGCCTTACTTCCCCACCTGCCCCTGCTGAGATGGAGAATAAGGACACACCTGGAAGTTCCAGGGCCCCACCCACCATCTGGGGCTTTAGAGTACCTCTCTTGAGGAACTAGAGCTGGTCACAGGACACAAAAACAACACTGCAGCTTGTTCCTCCTGGCAAGCACCACCTACTGAGAAGAAGTTCAATTTGCACACCCTTTTACTGCCTTTACTGACATCATACAGGGTGTGGTCAGTTCTCACACACAAGCACCACCTACTGGCTCAGAGATTAAACTGGGCATGGTATTATCTAAACAAAAGAAAATCCAAAGGTAAGAAGCAACAGCTGCTCCATATGAGATGGAATCAGTGAAAGAACTCTGGAAGTATGAAAAATTAAATTGAAAGGACACCCTCAAAAGGGAACATCAGCTCTCTAGCAATGGATACCAACCAAAATCAGAACATTGAAATGACAGATGATGAATTTCAAACATGGATTGTAAGGAAGCTCAATAAAATGCAAGATAAAATGAAAGCCCAATACAAAGAAACCACAAAAACAATGCAGGCAATGAATGAAAAATTCACTGAAGAAATTGAAATATTAAAGAAAAATCAAACAGAACTTCTGGAAATGAAAACTTAATTCAGAGAATTATAAAACACAGTGGAAAGCCTTAAGAATAGTTTAGATCAAGCAGAAGAAAGAATCTCAGAGCATGAAGACAACACCTTCCAATTCAACAAGTAACTCACAGAGATAGAACAGAGAAGTTAGAGAAAAGAGCAAAGCCTACAAGAAATATGGGATTATGTGGAGAGGCATCCGTGAGGGTGAAGAAGAAAATACACAAGGGTTGGATAATCTATTAGAGGGAATAACTGAGGAAAATTTCCTTAGTCTTGCTAGAAATCTAGATATCCAGGTACAAGAAGCTCAAAGGACTCCTGGGAGATTCATTGCAAAGAGAAAAACATCACATCACATATTCATCAGACTGGCAAAAATAAACACAAAAGAGGCCCTCCTACGAGCCATAAAGTGAAAGCAGCAGGTAACTTACAAAGGAAAACCCATCAGACTAACTGCAGATTTCTCAACTGAGACCTTACAAGCTAGAAGGGACTGGGGCCCCATTCTCAGTCTTCTCAAACAGAATAATGCCCAGGCTAGAATTTTGTATCCTGTAAAACTAAGTTTCACATATAAAGGGGAAATAAAGTGTTTCTCAGACAAGCAAAAACTGAAGGAATTTGTCAAAACATGATCTGCCCTGCAGGAAGTACTCAGAACTGTGTTACACATGGATCAGCACAATAGAAACTCACCAGTGTAAAATCATCCAGAAGCAAAGGTCAAAGGCCAGATACCGCAATGGTTCAAGAGATAAAACAAAGCAACAAAGGTCTACTCAACAGGATGAACAGAAATCAACCCCACTTATCAATTCTTTCAATAAATGTGAATGACTTGATCTGCCCAGTGAAGAGACATAGGCTGGCCAAAGGATAAATATACACAAGTCAAGTGTCTGTTGTCTTCAGGAAACATATCTAACCAACAAGGACTCATTCAGACTCAAGGTGAAGGGATGGAAAACAATACTCCAAACAAATGGAAACCAAAAGAAAGCTGGGGTAGCAGTTGTCATGTCATATAACTTAGTCTTCAAATCAACAAAAGTAATGAAAGACAAGGATGGTCATTATATAATGGTAAAGGAAAGAATTCAACAAGAAGACATAACAATTCTAAATATCTATGCACCCAACACAGATGCACCTAGATTCATAAAACAAATCCTACTTAATCTAAACATAATGATAAACAACAGCACTGTAATATCTGGGGACTTCCACACCTCACTGACATGACAGGACAGATCTTCCAAACACAAAATAAACAAAGAAACATTGAACTTAAACAGAACTCTAGAACAAATGGGCCTAACAGACATTTACAGAACTTTCTACCCCAAAATCACTGAATATACATTCTTCTCATCAGATCATGGGACATTCTCTAAAACTGACCACATTCTAGGCCACAAAACATATCTCAACAAATTTTTAAAAATGGAATTCATACCATGCATCTTCTCAGACCACAGTGGAATAAAATTAAAAATCAACTACAACAGAAACACTCATCTCTACACAAAGTCATGGAAACTAAACAACCTACTGCTGAATGATTATTGGTTCAAAGATGATGAAATTAAGATGGAAATCAAAAGATTCTTTGAACTAAATGATAAAGGGGACATAAGTTATCAAAATCTGTGGGACACAGCTAAAGCAGTCCTGAGAGCATAATTCACAGCCTTAAATGCCTACATCCAAAAGATAGAGAGATCACAATTCAATAATCTAATGACTTGATCAAAGAACTGGAAAAAGAAAAGCAAACCAATCCCAAACCCAGCAGAAGAAAAGAAATAGCCAAGATTAGAGCAGAACTAAATAAAATCGATAATAAAAGAACTACACAAAAGATTAACTAAACAAAAAGCTGGTTCTTTGAGAAGATAAATAAAATTGACATGCCTCTCACTAGATTAGCCAGAAGCAGGAAAGAAAGGACTCTAATAAACTCAATCATGATGAAAAAGGAAAAATTACAACTGATACCACAGAAATACAAAATATCATCTCTGAACACCATAAAAATCTCTATGCACATAAACTTGAAAACATGGAGGAAATGGAAAAATTCTTAGAAACACAAAGCCTCCCTAGGCTCAATCAGGAACAAATAGAACCCTGAACAGACCAATATCAAGTACCAAAATTGAAGCAGCAATAAAAAACCTCCCTAAAAACAAATGTCCTGGACCAGATGGTTTCACCTGACCTACAAAGAAGAACTGGTGCCTATCCTGCAGAAATTATTCCACAACATCGAGAAGGAAGGAATCCTCCCCAACACGTTTTATAAAGCCAACATCAACCTGATACCAAAACCAGGAAAGGACTCAACAAAAAAAGAAAACTACAGGCCAATATCTGTTAGGAGTATAGACGCAAAAATTCTCAATAAAATCTTAGCAAATCGAATTCAGCTGCTCATCAAAAAAATAATCTATCACAACCAAGTGAGCTTCAACCCAGAGATGCAGGGATGGTTCAACACACGCAAATCTATAAATGTAACTCACCACATAAACAGAAGTAAAAACAAAGACCATATGATCCTCTCAATAGATGCAGAAAGAGCATTCAACAAAATTCAGCACCCTTTTATGACAAGAACTCTTAACAAAATAGGCATAGATGGGACTTACCTCAAGTGATAAATGCCATATATGACAAACCCACAGCCAACACCAAATTGAACAGGGAAAAATTGAAAGCATTTCCACTTAGAACTGGAACCAGACAACGTTGCCCTCTATCACCACTCATATTCAACATAGTGCTGGAAGTCCTTGCCAAAGCAATCAGACAAGAAACTGAATTAAAAATTAAGGGAATTAAGGGAATCCAAATGGGAGCAGAAGAGGTCAAACTATCAGTCTTTGCTGACAATATGATCTTATATCTAGAAAATCCCAAAGATTCTGCCAAGAGACTACTGGAATTGATAAATAAGTTCAGCAAAGTCTCAGGTTACAAAATCAATGTGCGCAATTCAGTAGCATTCATACACGCCAACAACAGTCAAACTGAAAACCAAATCAGAGACTCAATACCTTTCACAATAACAATAAAGAAAATAAAATACCTAGAAATATATTTAACCAGGGTGGTTAAAGACCTCTACAGGGAGAACTATGAAACACTACAGAAGGAAATAGCAGAGGACGTAAACAGATGGAAAACCATACCATGCTCATGGATCGGCAGATAAACATTGTTAAAATGTCTGTACTACCCAAAGTGATATACAGATTTAATCCAATTCTTGTTAAAATACCAACATCATTTTTTGCAGATCTAGAAAAAATAATTCTATGCTTCATATGGAACCAGAAAAGACCCTGCATAGTTAAAGCAACCTTAAGCAAAAAGAACAAATTAGGAGGCATCAATTTACCAGACTTCAAGCTATACTACAAGGCTATAGCAACCAAAACAGTATGGTACTGGCACAAGAACAGAGACATAGACCAATGGAACAGGACTGAGAATCCAGATAGAAAACCATCCTCATATAGCCATCTGATCTTTGACAAAGCAGACAAAAACATACACTGGGGAAAAGAATTCCTATTCAATAAATGGTGCTGGGTAAAGTGGATAGCCACATGTAAAAGACTGACACAGGATCCACTCCTCCCACCACTCACAAAAATCAACTCACAATGGATAACAGAGTTAAACTTAAGGCATGAAACCATAATAATTCTAGAAGAAAACATTGGAAAAACTCTTATAGGCATCAGCCGAGGCAAAGAATTCATGAACAAGAACCCAAAAGCAATCACAGCATCAACAAAAATAAATAAATGGGACCTGATCAAATTAAAAAGCTTCTGCACAGCCAAAGAAACAATCACTAGAGTGAACAGACAACCTACAGAATGGGAGAAAATATTTGCATGCTACACATCTGATAAAGGGCTGATAACTAGAATCTATATAGAACTCATGAAAATCAGCAAGAAAAAAATCAAACAACCCCATAAAAATGTGGGTAAACAACATGAACAGAAACTTTTCAAAAGAAGACAGACTAATGGTCAATAAACATATGAAAATTTCTCAGCATCTCTAATCATGAGGGAAATGCAAATGAAAACCACAATGAGATATCACTTAACTCCAGCAAGCATGGCTTTTATCAAAAAGTCCCAAAACAACAAATGGCATGGATGCAGAGAGATGGGAACAGTCATACATTGCTGGTGGGACTGCACACTAGTACAACCTCTATGGAAAGTAATATAGAGATACCTCAAAGAACTAAAAGTAGAACTAACATTTGATCCAGCAATCCCACTACTGGGCATCTACCCAATGGAAAACAAAGACGTTCTATAATAAAGACATGAGCACTCGAATGTTTATAGCAGCACAATTCACAATTGCAAAGATGTGGAAATAACTCAAGTGCCCATTAATACATGAGTGGATTAATAAAATATGGTATATGTATACCATGGAGTACTACTCAGCCACCAAAAACAATGGTGAATTAACACCTCTTGTATTATCCTGGATGGAGCTAGAGCCCATTCTCCTAAATGAAGTATCACAAGAATGGAAAAATAAGCACCACATATACTCACCATCAAACTGGTACTAATTGATCAACACTTATGTGCACATGTGAAAGTAACATTCTTTGGGTGTCACGCAGGTGGTAAGGGAAAGAGGGGATGGGTATATTCACACCTAATGGGTACGGTGTGCACTGTCTGGGGGAGGGGTATGCTTTGTAGCTCTGACTCAGGTGGTGCAAAAGCAATATATGTAACCTAAGCCTTTGTACCCCTGTAATATTCTGAAATTTTAAAAAATAAATTTAAAAAAAATATATATATATGTGTAATCTCATCCAGGGGCCAAAACTCTAACACCAACACAAGACACGCAGTAAATATAAATGTGTAAAGCAGGTTGAGTATAAGAAAATAGGGCATTGTGGGGACTGTGTTGAACCAGAGAGGGAGTTCTGGGACTAAAGAGTCAGCCATTGCTGGTCCCCAGCCAACTATCCAGCTATTGCCCAGATCAATCACTATAGCAGTGTGGCTAAACTCACTAACTTATTCAACAAATGCCCACTGAACCCCTATCACATACCAGGCACTGTTCTCAGCACTAGAGATACAGTGGTGAACAAGTCAGGCAAAGTTCCTGCCTTTATGGAACTTAAAGTCATACAGAGGAGACAGAAGGTAGAAAAATAATCAAGAAAATGTGTACTATCATGTCATAGAGTGATAATATATAATGATAAGAAGATCCAAGAACAGGGAGCAGTAAGAACTAAGACCCTAAGGTAGGGCTGAGCTTGTTTTGTGCTCAGGAGATATAAAGACAATGTGGCCTGGAAAATAATCAACAAGAGGGAGAGAGAGGCAATGAAGTCAGAGCAGTAGGCAGCGAAAGGGATGAGTCAGATCATACAAGACCTGTAGGCCATCGCAAGGGATTTGGATTTTATTCCAAATGTGATGAGAAGGCATTGGGTGGATTTGAACAAGGAGCAATGTGATATGTTTTCATTTTTAAAAAATCATTGTGACTACTCTGTAGGGGATGGACAGTAGGGAGTGTGTGTAAAAGCAAGATAAGAGTCAGTCAGGCGAGTTATGGTGGTGGCTTGAATTAAGGTAGCAACAGTGGAGATGGTGAGAACAGATTTTAAATTTATTTTGTAGGGAAACCTGAGAGGAATTACTGATGTGGTTTTCAGGAAAAAAAGGAATCAAGAATAATTCTTGGTTTGGGGCTTCAGAAAAAAGTTGAATAGGAATGCCTTTATACCAAAATGTAGAGTCCAGTGGAGAACAGGTTTGGGGGTGGAACACGAGATGGGTTTGGAAATCACAAGTTCTATTCTCGTTGTGTAGAAATGGCATGTAGGTAGTTTCTATTTTCTAACTAAATATAAAAGTCTGGAAGTTTGTAGATATCAAGGCTCGAGTGAGAAGCTCATTAAGATATATATGCTCATATTTAAGCCATGCACAAGAATGGGGTCACCTGCACAGTGAAGGTATCTGGACTGGGGACTCCAACAATCAGCAACTGGAATGCAATGGAGAGACAGGAAAGGCTAAAAAAGCATGTCCAGGAAGGTTTGAGGAAAATCTGGATAATATGATTTCCTGAAGGGCAGAATAAGAAAAGATTGAAGAAGGGAGTGGCCAACGGTGTCAAGTGCTGCTAAGAATCAGGCAAAGTGTCAGTAACTGGAGAAAAAAGTGGGATCTTTTCTCTTAATTTATTTTTTAACACATTAACTGCCATATGAGTTGTATTTAAGTCATGCTAGTTTTGAGCCCAGGACCTCATGAAACCTACGTAACTCATATCTCTCTTTACCTTGGGAGCCATGTGAACTATTTTTCAAGTTGCATATAACTCACACACAGAAAACAATAAAAAATAACAAAATTTTCATTAAATTATCAAAGTTTTTATTCTATTTTCATAACAAAACACCATGGCCCCAAGGAAAAAAATTTTTTTTCTAGTGTGACAGTCAATGTGTTAACAGACAGTAAAATTAAACTTTTTTGTGTATAGTTCTATCAATTTTAACACAGCTACAGATTTATGTAACCACCATTGCAATCAGGATAAGAACAGCTTCATCAACCCCAGAAATTCACTTGTGTTATCTTCAGCTTGTCATCTATTCCCCATCTCTAACCTTTGGCAACTACTGATCCGTTCTCCATCACTGGAATTTTGTTTTCTCAAGAATGTCATGTAAATGGGGTCAGACAGTGTGTAACCTTTCATTCAGCCTAATGCCTTTGGGATTCAGCCAAGTTTTTGCTCATATAAGGAGTTTTATTCTTTGATGGGTAGTCTTCTACTGTGTGGATATACCACAGTTGGTTTATTGTTCATTTGTTGAAAGACATTTGGATTGTTATTTCCAGATTTGAACAATTATGAAGAGAGCTATTGTAAACATTTGCATTCAGGTTTTTGTGTGAACATGTTTGTTTTATTTCTCTTCAGTAAATACCTGGGGCTGGAATTGCAAGGTCATATGGTAAGTGTATATTTAAGTTTATAAGAAACTGCCAAACTATTTTTTGGAATGACTGTAACATGGGTTATTGGCTTTTTTATCTGTTTTTTTAAAAATAAGAGGCTTTTCATTTTTGAAGAAAAGGTGGAAATCCAGAATTTTGTGAAAAATTTCTCAATTTTTAAAATACTTTGATAATCACATTTCATATATCTGTAGGCCATTAGTGTTCAAACCTTGATGTAACTCAATCCCTGTGCTAACAATGGGAAAAAACTGAGCATCAAACATATGAAATAATTTACAGAAGATCACACAGCCCTAAAGTGGCTGGTCTTCTGACTTTAAATTTTGTGCTCTTTCTACTATATTGCACTGCATCTCTTAGAAAAATATTACTTTTCAGTGAAATAACTTATACTGCTAGTCAAATTATTTTCTCTTTACACATGATATTATATAGGAAAATATCTCTGAATTACAAAACTCTGCCTTTTACTAGCTCTATTGTCTTGGACAAGTCTTTTATCTTCATTTTCTAGTTTGCTAAGCAAAAATCATAATGTTACTTTTAAGGCTTCTTGTAGTATATAGATTCATAAGCACATATGATACTTTGCATAGTATAAGCATTCAAATAAATGTACTTATGATAATTTCATTTAGTTGTAATACTATTAATCAAAATGAAATTTAAAAATGAGTATGTTTCTGAACTTTAGCTATGTGAAAGCAATCTAAGAGAGTAAACATTATATTGCAGAGAAAACTGGCCCAGAACACCTGGATTTTTATATCAACAGTGCTGTAAATGTTACTAAAGAAGTGATTCCACCTCAATTGACCTTACTTTTCTCGCTAAAATATGATAGAGTTTGACTTGATAGACTCTAAGATACCAAATATGATTCATAAATACTTTAAAATGCCTCCTTATAAGAATGGCCATGGAAAGCATATGGGGGGAAAAAAAACCTTAAGTCTGTATCATAAAGATATGTGTGTACCTATATCCACAACCATAGATATAATTTGAAATATGTCTCCCTAAAGAATATATGTTAACATATCATGAAAAGTATCAGTTCCCTCTATTATTTCAATCTTTCCTTTAGCTTTCTAATTTTGCTCAGTCCTAAACTAGCTGTTTCTAAACCCAAAGGGGTTCTTATTTTCAACAATAAATTGATTAGCATAATTCTTCTTTTGTTTATTCAGTCATTCAAAACCTATTTCTGAACATCTGTTATGAGCTGGGTAATCAAGATAATGATGGCACAGTGAGATGAGCACAATGACAGGGACGTGCACTGGGTGCTTGGGAGCACGTGAAGCTGCTGCCTGCCCTGCGCTAGAGGCTGGGAATTAGGGAGGATGATTTCTGGAACTGTAGCATATATCTAGGCAGTTCAAATGATGATATATGATTTCAAGGAGTGCCACAATCCCAAATACCCTTGTCCTGTTCTTTCCCACCTTTCTTTTAATTTTTTAATTTTTAATTATTATGGGTACATAATATTTGTGTATATTTACAGGGTACATATGATGTTTCAATACAGGCATACAATATGTATTAATCAAATCAGAGTAATTGGGGTATCCGCCTCAGGCTTTTATCGCTTCTTTGTGTTAGGAATATTCCAATTCCTCTCTTTTAGTCCCATTTTTCTTCTTCCAAAGGATTCAGGAACTAAGACTGAAAAGAAATGAACCAACATACATGCTCTCAGTAAGAAGGGTGTGTTCAAGCAATACAAATCAAAAACCATAGAATTCCGGTGATAAAAATAGCATTCAGAGTATCTAAATTCTATATTTTAAACACAGATTCAAAACATTTTTTTTTATTTCTCGTTTCCTCACTTAGAAAGTGAGCGATTATAGTGCCTGTGTGCTCAAGACAATTGGCATTCATATGTTAAGGCTGAAGCCCACCAATATGCCCCAAATTTGTAGCATGTACCAGGATTGGCAAGTTGGTTTTTAAAGTAATAGTTTGTTTATGTAATAAATGATTCTCATATACATCAAAGCCAATTAGCGCACTAACATGACACTAGTTACATATCATCAGCTAATTCGTTGGTTTTGTGTTTACGTTTTTGTCCCAAGGTTGTTTTTTAACAGTATTTTCATGTACTCATAGCCCCTAAAAAGGACAGATAATATAGCACACTATTATCTTGGGATCAGAAATATCAGCTGTCAAACAACCTATTTGATTTCTGATCATTGATTGAATATACATAATTTTTTATATCCTGAAAATACTGAGAATTCCCAAAGATATGTGTCCTTTAAGATAAAAGTGTTTAATAATCACTGGTGGACTCATTATTATCTTTTTGCATCACTTAGTCAACTTAACGTTATTTATCAGTTTATTAGTATTTCAAAATGGTATAGACATTTACAATGTTTAACAGCCCTTAGACTTTTACTTTTATATGTGTAGAGTGTTGATAGATTTCCGATAAAGTTTGTCATCCTCCCAATTGAGATAATGTGAATGTACCCATTGTTGACATATATTCAGGTTTCTCTGTTGTTATGCTAATAACCCTCTTTTGCTTGTTTTGGAAAGGAATTGAATTGGAAATTGTCAATAGCTGTGAAAAGAACAATGGTGGTGGTTCTCATCACTGTGAACATGCAATTGGTGGGCCTCCTTGTTCTTGTAACCATGGACACCAGCTTGATTCAGATGAGAAAACACGCATAGGTAATGTTTGATAAATGCCATCTTCATTCAAAAGTTGCTCTGGATTCATTTAGCCCTTTCATTTCTAGTACTTATTGCTGTAATGTGAGCCACATCTCTCAAACTGCAAAGAGAAATAGATTGAAGAGTGTTTCTGGCTACTGAATAAATGTTAAAGAAAGATTGCTTAACAGAAGATATTACATTTAGATATTTACCTCGAAGTTAAAGGAGATTTAAAACACCTTAACAAAATATACAGACTTAATAGGTTTATTTCAGGAAAATACCCCAAGGTCTATCTAACCAACAAATATAATTTGTAATTCCAACAATAAGTGCTACTATGTACCCCAATTTTCTCTATCCCAAGCTGAAACTACATCATTTGTATTGGTTTTCAACTTGGTAATGATTTGGTTGCATGTTCAACTTTGATATGGCAGATAGCTATATTCTAAAAGAAAACTTTAAAATATGTCATTCCTTGGATAACCTGGCTCATACCCATTTTTAATTACTAAGTTTTCCAACTTATTATTAGAATGTATATCATTGGAGACAGTGAGAAGAATAGGTTCCACCCTAGCATTGCTTCATAAAGAAATGTTTAATCTAGAGCTTCTGAGAGAAAGGAATATATACTATAAATAGGGATAGTGAGTATCAAACTATAATACTATGTATTCTAGTCCTGAGAACACTTCCAAGCTCCTAAAGGAGTGATTTGTCATCATTCAGGAATTATGACACAATATTTGCTTATTTTCTTTTGTTATGCTTTATGTTCCCTCTCCTAAAAATTATGAATACTAAAAAAATATTCTGAATACTTCATGCTACTCAATATGGTTAGAGACAACTTGAAGTATAAGAAAAGGTGAATTTCAATGGTTTAAGTATTTGGAACTTTTTATTTTGGCACTATGATGATACAGAATGAACTTTGAGAAATTTTGCTGCATTTTGGCTTCATAAATTGTTTAAGCCATTGCTTGTATTTCTTGAACCAACGTTGTCTTCTGCATTGCTCTGAGTCTACAGTGGTTAACTTATTGAAACAATTGCTTCCCTTGCTTCTTTTTATGTATTGAAAAATATGCTTATATTTTTTCTTATCTTGTTAATGTTTGTATTTATAGGAAAAACAAAGGCCTTCCTTTTTTCCTTCTCCCCCTTCCTCCTACCCTTCTTCCTCCCTTCTTCCTTCCTTCCTTTCCTCTCTCTCTGTTTGCTCCTCTTTTGAGTATTGAATCAGGCAAACTGGAATTTTGCTGAACCTTTTCTGTGCAACTTACAATTTAATGTCTGTCTTTATTCTTTAAAAAGTATAATTCAGTAAAGTTCTTATTTACACCTAGAAAAAAATAGCATCTTCCAGGGTCAAATGTAGAAAATTGTATATTTATGAGATTGCAACAGTCAACATGACAGTGTTATTTTGTTTATGGCTCAAGTTTATTTAATTTTCTAACAATAAAAAAATTCCGTTCTAAAGACCTAATATTCACTAGTGTAAAGGCAATGATTCATTTGCAGTGTACATATACATGCTTTACTTATTTGCCTGAAAACAGATTAAGGCCATGTATGTTTGTAAAAAACATTCATGCATGAAAGAAATCAAAAGATTTTCCTTTCAGCTTATATTGGTATAAACCTTAAAAAAGCTATGAGAATGTACAAAGAAATGTGAAAATACATCAGCCAGTCTGCAAATGGTCAATCAATCTTGCCCAAATGCAAAATTTTATTAGGGCTAAAACCTAGAGATGTGTTAACACAATTTGAAAGACAGCTATATAAAATACAAGTGTCTGACTAGCAATAAAGACACTAAATTTAATAATTTGCCAGTTATTAGAAAATATTTCTAACCTATGGAGTTTCATTCAGTGACTATGTATGGGGGGACAGATACAGAAGATCAAATTTTTCACTTTGGATGCTTTTCTGAAGTCAGAGCTCAAATGTTTAATTGCTTTGCCTGGCTACATTTGGTCCTCTACTTTTAATTAGGGCTAAATTTTTTTGTACAGATTAATTTCTCTGCAATGGTAAAATATTTGGTATATTGGCCAATTCAGGTAAAATGTGATCATCAGAGAGGAAGAAAATTAAAAGGGAAGAATAAACAAGCAAATTCCTCACCAAATAACATCTGAAAAGAAATCAAGAAATTTAGGAAACAGGTGATGCAAGGGTTGAAGTTGAAGGGCATTTTAAGAAAAGCTTGTGATGTAGGAAGGATGGGGTTTCAGATGAGTTCCAGACTGAGGATGATATACATGAGACAAATTGGAAATAGCACCAGAGGAATGTTAACAGAAGAATCCAAATGGATCATAAAATGATAGTCAGATTGAAGGACTCATTTTTCAATTGTATGATGCAATTATGCTCCTTGCTAGTTGAAATAATGACGTCTGTATGTTTGAAGGCTCTAGTGGTGTCTGAGACAGACAACTTAAAAAAAATCTGGAAATTAAAAAAAACCTTAAAGGATAATATTTTCAATAAAATGTAACTGAATTTTTCCAAATTGTTTTTATCCTCTACTTCATGCTACTTAATCCAAAAGATTGATAACAGGTAGGTGTAATATAAGAAAGAAAAAAGTATCTAGAATTTTGCAAGTAGCACTGCTTGTGACATTTTGCCAGAGAAAAATGTTTTGTGTCCAAATGACCTTCATTTAGATATTTTATAGAGACCCTTCACCTTGATTGACTGATTGCATTTTCTCTCTTTCCTTTCTCTTGTCTTCATTTCCTTGAGTTGATACGCTTTCCAAGGCTAATTGAGACACTGACCTTTTTTATCTACAGCTGCTCATGTAGTTATGGAACAAAAGGATTTTGTAACTCAGCATTGATGGGCCACCCAACTTAACAGCTCAACAAACAGAGGGAATTGAATTGAACAAAGGACCTAGAGCCTAAAACCCTGACCAAACAATTCCCAGGTGTCCAGCCTAAGGAAAGCAGGGGTGAAGTGTCTGTTACTACTCCTTGGCCAATTATGTTAGAAATGATCACCTCAAAACTCGGGCCAAATAGGTTATCCTTTGGCTAAGGATTTTCAGTTTGACATCTTCCGGTGCATTTTTATTTTCCCCAGGGAAGTTATGTCTTAAGAAGAAAAATTCAGGATTGTAGAATTGTAAAATGATAGTGCTGAAGGAGACTTAAAGATCATTATTTAGAGAACTGTTCTTGTGACAGGACATTCCATGGTAAAGATGTCACAGATGGAACAAAAACCCCCAAACCTCACTCATCCCAGTCACAGAATCATCTAAATGTTCAAGCAAATGCTCTGAAATATTATATAATTTAAAACATAATATTTAAAATAAGTGTTCTGCCCTCTCTCAAACTGCAGTTACCACTTCTCTCCTCAGTCATGTGAGTTCCTTTTGCTTGGGAACATGCTTTGATCTTAAGTTCTAGAAGAACAAACACATTATGGAGTCTAGGACTGTCTCCTCTTTGCAGCTGTCAAATGTTCACTAAATGGAATTTTTTGGCTCTTCGTTTTCAAGCTGTTTTTTTTCTTCTTCAAGTTCTCTGTTTATTCAGTCAGATTGCTGTTTAAAGTGGAAAAATAGCAGAGATCTCTTTTCCTCTGCTTATAAATGCATTTGGAGATTATTTACATTCTTTTAAAATAAATAACAGGTATAGAAGAAGCATGCAAGAAACACAAACCAAAAGTGGGTCTCATTCTTTTTGTGTTATAGTTTCTTCAATGGTTGTATTATGTGGCCTGAGAAATAGAAAATGATTAGTAAAACCGTTTTAATTTAGAAGTGAGGCTTATCAGTGCTTCCATAGGATCATTAAGTTCCTGTCTCTGCCATAACAGAAGTGTCTTTTCCCCCTTCAGACCTTACTGAATGTGAGAATGAAGAAGCCTACTGTGCCTACCTCTGCATCAGCATTCAGGAGGCTATGAATACAGTTGTCAGGAAGGCTTTCAAATCAATTCCAATGGTTGTGGATGTGATGGTAAGTTCCTGAGAGCCAACATGAAATAATTGATGTGAAAGGCCAATAAATGAAGGAGGAATATCTAAAGCAGAGGACTACTAAGGTGGAAAAAGGAAGGCTTTGACACTAAAGTGACTTGGATTTTATGTGGTTCTACCACTTACCATCATATGACCTTGAACAACTCTAACTTTTATGAGGCTTAGCTCCTCATCGGTGAAATGAGGACAATATAGGATTAGTGAGTCAATTAAATAAAGTAATAAATGTAAAGTGCCTAGTACAGTGGTTGACAAAGAAAAATCACTCAACTAAAAGTAGCTATTTTTATTATCATGTTCATTGGTTCATAATCCCTTTTTCTTAATTTAATATATATATGCAAATGAGATATTTTGGCAGGCACACTGCCACAAGAATCACCCATGGCAAGCTTGACTGGAATTAAAAAGTTGGTTACTAAAAGTCATTTTCAATGAGTTTTTTAATTAGAGAGCAGTAGCAAAAGGATTTCCAGTTCCTGAGCCACAGTCCAAATCTGTCTCAGAATCCCTTACATTTCTGATATTAACATAGCTAATGCAAGTTTTAAGATGAGTCATTTTACAATTTTCTAGCTAAATTGTTAATACTGCTTCATTTACTTTTCAGGTTTTTCTTGCATATATATATATATATATATATATATATTTATTTATTTAAATATAGAAGAGTTTGAATTTAGTGAGTAGAGTTGATTGACTTTGTTTACACCATTAGGAATAGCTCATGTAAGTCATTGCTGTAATTTACTTTGAAAAGTTTACCTTAAATGTATAATCTGAGGGGGGCCAGAACGGTGAACTAGAAGTAGGCTGCACATGCCGCTGTGTAGGAGAGGATCAAAAACTGCGAGTAGATGCCCACCTATGGATGGACCTTCTGGGATAGAGCACTATAAATCATCAGAGAACTGACGGGAGACACTCAGTGAAGGAGATGGGAATGGGGTGTTGCACTTGTCACGATAAGAAGGTACCTGGCAGGGATCCCTACATGTGGGGAGGTGATAAAGGAGAGAACCCCAGGGCCCCATGCTGCCCACAAGGACCCTGCGACTTGAGGTTTGAAGGGCCCCACCACCACCACCACAAGCATCAGACCTGATCAGGGAACTGCTTGGAGACTGTATGGTGAAGTTGCACTGTAGAGCAGGCTCAGCAGGGACCTGCTGGCCTCCTTCCCAGGTTGCTGCAGCTGACACCACTCTAAGCTGTGAGGTCTGGAGCTCCTGGTCTACACAGGGATCAGCTTCACTGTCCTTGCCCCAGCACTACCCTTTGCCAAGCTGAGGAGGAAGCAGGAAGAGCAGATGCTCTCATATGCCCATGACTGAGAGCCAGGTGATACCCTCCCCCAGGGAACTCAAAAAGTGCTCAAGAGACCCCACAGTAACAGCCTCAGTGGGACCTGTGTGAGGACAGAGCCCCAGCCACTCAGCAGTCCAGCCCCCACAGTCCTGCGCACTGATCAGTGAAACAAGCCCCATGGCCCCACGCACTGCCATGCTGAGGCCCATGCCCCTGTGGACCAGATGCTGAGCAGAGGTCCATGTGTCTGCAGACCTTTGTGCCAACCAGCAGGCCACACCCTCACAGTCCTGTGCATCAACTGGAGGAAAAACACCCCGGCCCCGCCTGCTACGTGGAGGTCCATGTCCCCTTGGACTTGCATGCCATGTGGTAGGCTATGCCCGCTGGTTTTGTGTGCCAGATGGCAGGCCACACCTTCACAGCCCTGAGCACTAACTAGCAGAACAAGCCCCCTGGCCCTGCGTGATACCATGCCTGCAGTCCAGCTTTCCACATGGACTCGCTAGCCACAAGCCAGCCCCCATCACCTGCTGCCATTACACCTAGACCTGGATGGAGCAAACTCCTACAGCCTGGACACCTGCAGCCACTGCCTAGATAACCTTGCCAAACAGTCACTGCCACCACTGCAGGGAGACCCAAGCAGAGCAATTTCCTGCAACATCTGCCTCAGTGAAGAGGGTCTCACCCAGTCCCCTGCCCAAGCTTCCAATAGAGACCTAGGTACCAACCCACCACTCCACAAAAAGATCTCCCAGCATTGGCCCAAGGCCCATGATGCACCCTGGCACTTGCCAAGGTCCTGCATCTGCCCCGCCACTGACTGAAGTCTCATGACATGTCTAGGCACCAACCAAGGTTCCACAACCCTCCCAGGTGCTGGCCAAGGTCATGACATCCACCTCTGTGGAAAGGGACTTGTGCAGCCCTTGCCCAAGCTTCCAACAGCAGCCTGGGGACCCATACACCAATCTGAATGAATATCCCCCAGAATCAGCTTGGACCGTGACAACCACAGGGGATCAAGCTGATGCAGGAAAACGCCTGTGTTACAGGCTATCAGTGCATCTACTCTTCTCTCTGGGTCAATAGTCTGGAATAGGAAACAAAAGCATTATCTAGGAATTTCTCCTTCTCACTAAGTAGAAGAGCTCCCAACAAAGAAGAAGAGATGTGCTGCAAACCAGTCAGCTCTGACCTGAAAGAAGAGCTTTCAGATGAGAAGAAACCAGAAAAAAAATTCAGGCAACATGAAAAAACAAGCTAGTTTGACACCCCCAAAGGATCACAATATATCCACAGCAATGAACCCAAACCAAAAGTAAATTGTCAAAATGTCTGAAATGGAATTGAGAATATGGATGGCAAACCAGATGAATGGAATTGAAGAGAAAGTTGAAAACCAACACAAAGAAGCCAAAAAAATATTTCAGGACATGATGAAAAAAAATGAAAAAGTCACTAAAGAGATAGACAACATAAGCAAGGATATAACAGAACTTACAGAAATGAAAGAGTCATTTAAGGATTATAAAATATAGCAGAAACCTTCAAGAAAAGGCTACATCTAGCAGAAGAAAGATTCTCAGAGCTTGAGAAAAGGCTTTTGCACTAACCCAGTCAGTCAAAGATGCAGAAAAAAGAAAAAGAATAATGCCTAATCACTCAGAGAAATATGAGAGTATGTGAAATGAGCTGATATACAAATTATACATATTCTGGAGGGAGAAGAAAAGGCAAAAAGCATGGAAAACCTATTCAAGGGAATTATTGAGGAGAATTTCCCTGGTATCACCAAAGATTCAGATATCCAGATACAAGATAGTCATTGAACACTAGGAAGACTCATAGCAAATAGGACATCTCCAAGATGCATAGTCATCAACCAGGCCAAAGTCAAAATGAAGGAGAAAATTCTACAAGCTGCAAGACAAAAGCAACAGCTAACCTACAAAGAAAAACCCATTAGGCTAACTGCAGACTTCTCAACAGAGACCTTACAAGCCAGAAGGGATTGGGGCCCAATTCTCAATCTCCTCAAACAGAAAAATCACCAGCCAAGAATTCGTATCCTGCAAAACAAAGTTTCATAAATGATGGAGAAATAAAGACTTTTCCACACAAGCAAACTCTGAGGGAATTTGTCACTAATAGACCTTCCCTACAGGAAATGCTCAAAAGTGCATTATACAGGCAATAGCACAAGAGATACTCACCAGTGTAAAAACACCACAAAATTATAGCTAAGAACTCCTACAAAACAATAACACAAGAGAGAAAACAAAACAATAAGATATCACCCAACATGGTGAACATAACAGCATCCCACATATCAATACTAATATTCAATGTGAATGGTTTGAATATTCCACTTGAAAGACAGAGACTGGCTGAATGGATTTAAAAACACAACTGAAGTATTGGCTGTCTGCAAGAAACATATCTAAACCAAAAGGACTCACAGACTCAAAGTAAAGGGATGGAAAAAAATATTTCATGCAAATGGAAACCAAAAGCAAGCAGGTGTATCCATTCTCATATCAGATAAAATTGACTTTAAATAAATAATGGTAAAAAAAAAGATGGTCATTATATAATGATAAAGGGAGCAATTCAACAAGAAGGCATAACAATCCTAAATATATATGCACCTAACACAGGAGCTCCCAGTTTCATAAAGCAAATTCTTCTAGATCTAAGCAAAGAAATAAACAATAGCATCATAATACCCAGGTACTTCAACACCCCACTAACAGAAATGGACAGATCATAAAAACAAAAAGCCAATAAAGAAACACTGGGCTTAAATGGTGCTCTAGAACAATTGGATCTAACAGACATTTACAGTACATCCTACCCCAAAACTACTGAAAATACATTCGTCTCATTAGCACATGGGACATTTTCCAAAACTGATCATATCTTAGGCCACAAAACAAGTCTCAGCAAATTTTTTAAAAATCAAAATTATACCGTCTATCTTCTCAGACCACAGTGGAATAAAACTAGAAACCAATTCCAAGAGAAACACTCAAATCTACACAAAGTCATGGACCTCCTGCTGAATGATCCTTGGGTCAATGTTGAAATTAAGATGTAAATCAAAGTTTTCCTCAAACTGAATGACAAAGAGGACACCAGCTTTCAAAATCTATGGAATAGAGAAAAAGCAGTCCTAAAGGGAAAGTGCATAGCCTTAAATGCCTATGTCAAAAAGACATAAAAATCACAAGTTAACAACTTAATGTCAAATCTCAAGGAACTAGAAAAAGAAGAACAAACCAAACCCACAGCCAGCAGAAGAAAAGAAATAACAAAGCTCAGAGCAGGACTAAACAAAATGGAAACAGACAAACAAAACAAAAAGATCAGTGAAACAAAAAGTTCTTTGAAAAGATAAACAAAATTGATAGACCACTAGCCAGATTAACCAGAAATAGAAGAGAAAGAACTTAAATAACCTCAGTCAAAAATGAAAAAGGAGACATTACAACTGATACTGCAGAAATGCAAAATATCATCCATGAATACTACAAAAACGTCTACCCAAACAAACTGGAAAACCCAGAGGAAATGGATAAATTCCTGGAAACACACAACCTTCCAAGCCTGAATTAGGAAGAAACAGAAATCCTAAACAGACCAATAATAAGCATTGAGATTGAAGCAGTAATAAAAAATCTCCAAACAAAAAAAGCCCCAGAACAGATGGATTCAAAGCCAAATTCTACAAGACTTACAAAGAGGAATTGGTACCCATCCTACAGAAACTATTCCATAACATTGAGAAAGAGGGAATCCTCACTAACTCATTCTATTAACCCAGTATCACCTTGGTACGAAAGTGAGGAAAGGACACAACAAAAAAAGAACTCTCAGACCAATATCCCTTATGAACATAGATGCAGAAATATTCAACAAAATACTAGCAAACCAAATTCAACAGCGCATCAAAAAGATGATCCATTATGATCAAGTAAGTTTTATCCCAGGGATGCAAGGATGGTTGAACATACGCAAATCAATAAACATGATTCACCACATAAATAGAAAAAAAAAACAAAGACCATATGATTATCTCAATAGATGGAGAAAAAGCATTTGGTAAAATCCACCACCCTGTCATCATAAAAATACTCAAAAAACTAGGCATAGAAGGAACACATCTCAAAATTGTAAAAGCCATATATGACAAACCCAGAGCCAACATTATACTGAATGGAGAAAAGTTGAAAGCATTTCCCCTAAGAACTGGAACAAGACAAGGGTGCCCACCATCATCACTTCTATTCAACATAGTATTGGAAGTCTTAGCAACAGCAATCAGGCAAGAGAAAGGAATAAAGGGCATCCAAATCAGGAAAGAGGAGGTCAAACTATCCCTGTTTGCTGACAATATGATCTTGTATTTAGAAAACCCTAAATACTCCACCAAAAGACTCCTGGAATTGATAAATAAATTCAGAATAGTCTCAGGTTACAAAATCAATGTACACATATCTGTAACATTTCCATATACCAATAACAGTCAAGCTGAGAATCAAATCAAGGACCCAATGCCATCACAATAGTGACAAAGAAAATAAAATAACTAGGAATATACTCAACCAAAGAGCTGAAAGATACCTACAAGGAGAACTACAAAACACTGATGGAAGAAATCACAGGTGATACAAACAAATGGAAGAACATCCATTGCTCATGGATTAGTAGAATCAACATGATTAAAATGTCCATACTGCCCAAAGTGATTTACAGATTCAATGCAATCCCCATCAAAATACCAAGGTCATGCTTCACAGATCTAGAAGCTTTTAATAATTCTAAGCTTTTATTTGAAACCCAAAAAGAACCTGAATAGCCAAAGCAATCTTAAGCAAAAAGAACAAATCTGGAGGCATCATATTACCTAACTTCAAATTATACTACAAGGCTATAGTAACCAAAACAGCATGATATTGGTATAAAAGTAGAGACATGGAACAATGGAAAAAAATAGAGAACCTAGAAATAAAACCGTATACCTACAACCAACTGGTGTTTGACAAAGTAGACAACAACATACACTGAGGATGGGAAGCCCTATTAAATAAATGGTGGTGGGAAAATTGGGTAGCCACATGCAGATGAATGAAACAGGACCCCTATCTCTCACCATATACAAAAATTAATTCCAGATGGATAAAAGACTTAAATGTAAGGCATGAAACCATAAAAATTCTAGAAGGAAAAGGAGGAAAAACTCTTTTAGACATGTGTCTAGACAAAGAATTTATGACTAAGATCCCAAAGGCAAATACAGCAACAATAAAAATGAATAAATGGGACTTAATTAAATTAGAAAGCATCTACAAAACAAAGGAAATAAACAACAGAGTGAATAGACAATCTACAGAATGGGAGAAAATATTCATAAACTATACATCCAACAAAGGGCTAGTATCCAGAATCTACAAAGCACTCAAACAAATCGTCAAGAAAAAAAACAAACAACCCCCTCAAAAAGTGGACAAAAGACATGAACAGAAGTTCTTCGAAAGAAGATAGACAAATGGCCAACAGACACATGAAAAAATGCTCAACATCACCAATCATCAGGAAAATGCAAATTAAAACTACAGTGGAATACCACTTTACCCTATCATAATGACCATTATTAGAAAGTAAAAAAAAAAAACAATAGATGCTGGCATTGGTGCAGAGAGAAAGGAACACTTATACACTGTTGGTGGGAGTGCAAATTAGTATAACCTCTATGGAAAACCGCATGGAGAGATTCCTCAGAGAGATAAAAGTAGACCTACCATTTGATCTAGCAATCTCACTGCTGGGTATCTACCCAAAGAAATGAAGTCATTTTATAAAAAAGACACCTGCAGTCAAAAATTTATGCACAATTCACAACTGCAAAGATGTGGAATCAACCTAAGTGCCTATCAATTCATGAGTGGATAAAGAGAATGTGGGGTGGCAGTGGGTGTGTGTGTGTGTATAGTATACATGCATAGTACTACTCAGCCATAAAAAGGAATGAAATAATGTCATTTGCAGCAACTTGGATGGAACTGGAGACCATTATCCTAAGTGAAGTATCTCAGGAATGGAAAACCAAATAACATGTTCTCACCAATAAGTGGGAGCTAAACAATGGGTACACATGGGCACAAAGTGATATGAAGGACATAAGAAACCAAGGAGGGGGGAGCATGGGAGGAAGGGTGTGGGATCAAAACTTACCTATTAGGTACAGTAAACACTATTCTGGTGATGAGCGCACCAAAAGCTATGACTTAAACATTATACAAGGTATTCATGGAACAGAAACACTTGTATACTCTTAATAATATTTTAAAATAAGAACAAAAAACAACAGAAAAGTATAATCTTTAAATTTTCATTTTGTAAACATTATTACCATTATTTTGCACCATATTTTTCTTAAAATTAAAGCAAAGATTAGAAGATTGATACATATTCCACCAACAGTTAAATTACATAAGACTTTAATGCCTCAGAGAAAACAGTGTTTCCAAAGAAACACATTTCTGAATTCTGTTGAGAATGATAGATAGCCAAGCTCCTCCAGCCTTGCAGTGCAGATAACAGCAAAGAATACACAAATATGATATCTATATATACTAAACACAGTAGAGTATATTATCATTTACCACATTCTAGCCAATTAACAGAGCCAAAAATTTTTTTTTTAATTTCATGTACCATCTGCTCTTAAGCAGAGTAAGCCGAGAGATGATTATATGGCATGAATATACATACTTTCATACACACACGCAAATGGAAAAGGTATCCACAATCTGAGGGAAATCTCAGAAGCTCAGCTTCATACATGAACTTTTAGCATCATGAACACATTAACCAAAGTCTGGACTCAGACTTGGTCATAAACCAGTAAGTCATATGAGATCAAGGCCTAGGATTCTTCCATCTCTAAAATTTTCTATGAACCTTGTACAGAATTATGCACAGAGTAAATGTTCTATCATATATATTGAATAATTCAAGAGTGAATGAACATTCTAAAAAATGGTGCATAGCCTGAGACCACTGAATTTATTTTGACTTTTATGTTCTTCTTCTGAACTTCATGAACAAGGTCTCAGAAGGATCTTGTCTATGTAGATGAACTACAGTAAACTTGGAAATGAGTGAGAGAAAAATAATTGGCAGGGTATACTTAATAAAGAATCTGGGGATTATGCTTGCTTTCTATATGGTGGTAAATTGCTATTGAATAATAAAGGTCAAAAGAGGAACACAAATGTGTCTATTAGCCTATAATGTCTATTTTGTCACTCAATGCCCAAAAGCAGATATTGTTTAAATTTTCCTAGATGTGGATAAGTGTCTGGATGTCAATATAGTCTGTGACAAACTATGTGTTAATTCTGTGGGAACATACGACTGTACTTGTGAAGAAGGCTACAGAATTAGAAGTGACAGAAAAACTTGCATCTGTAAGTCCCTGTGAAGAGTTTTATTATATCTTTTCTAAACTACTTCCACCCTTAGCTTGTTCTTCAGGAGGAATTGGGAGCACATATTCCTTAACTCAACCTGCCTTCCCCTTTCTTCACACACTGAGATCTTTCCTTCTTTCCTTTTTGTTCTCTCTGCTGCAGTTTTAACTTTGTGCCTGTAGCTTCTCACCTTCATTTACAACAGACTTTTGAAATGCCCATCTCAAAGCATTTTCCCTTTCTGTCACCCCCTGCCTTGGCTGTCTAGTTCAAACTCTCTCATTTCTCTGTCAACCCTTGTACAGTTTTTCCTTATTTTAACCAACATGTTGAAGGCCTGCATTTTCCTCTATGGTCTTGGCTTTAGATGATGATGAGCTAGGGGAAGAAGAGGAATTCGAAGTTGTGAGGTTTTCAGGCCTCCTATTCAAGAGCCCAGCTCAATGGCTTCATTATATTGCTACCTCTCTGCCTCCCACCTGTGAAGATGAAGAAGATGAGGAGGAAGAGGAAAAAGATATTTGAGGAGAATTGACTGCTTTGCACAAAGTAGGTGAGTGAAAGAATTTACTTCATTACACTCACTTTTTTCTTTATTTTTAGATCATTTGAGTAAATTTTTATAGGCAGTTTCATTATCAATATTTAATACCATCAAATGTTTTAACATGAGGTTTGCAAGAAAAGTAGCGCCCAAATCACTTCTTCAGAGATTTCTACCAAATCCATCATCTTTTGTCTTTTTCCCTTTTGCACAATAAAGGTATTTGTATATAGGTGTTTGTAGAAGTGGGGGAGCACGGTGGAGGGTGCTCTTGAAGTGTCATACAGGGAAATGGAGCTAAAAATATCTTTAAATTAGCATAATAAGGAGAAAGATTGGGATCTTTTAATTCTTCTAACTATTAAAACTCCACTACAAGTCATTTTGTACAGTTAAAATTTACCTTAAATAGCCTAAAGATGTAGTTCCTTTTTAGATTTTAAAATGCAAAGAACCAATTGTTTAATATGTTTAAATGGACCAAGAAAAAAGCTTTAAAATGTGAGTTTTTCATATATATCTAAACAATGGAACTCAAACATCCAATCACTTCTGATCAAAATAAATTAGCATAATCTCTATCAAAAGTAACCACAGACAGTCTGCTGCTGCTTCTTTTCTTTGTAAAACAGAGCTGTTCTTTTTGTTCTCCCTCTATCTGTTGTATCTTAACAATATCAAAGCTTGATGATTGCTTTAGAATGTATTCAGTATAATAAAATATCAGAAATATTTTAATGCTGTGGTCAAATCATAATAATATTAATAAATCCTTCTCCATAAAAATAGAAATAATTTAATGTTTCTTAAACTCCTGATATTTTGGCTACCCAAAATCAGAACAGAAGTAGTTTTCAGCAACAAAGGCAGTCAGAGCTTGAACAACCAAGACCTGGAGAGAAGAGAAGACCAGACAAGCAAGACCTCAAGCCATGTGCCAGTGTATGCACTGTGCCAGGAAAACTAGAGACAGCTGCTTAGAGGGTGAAGAACAAAGCACAATTATCAGCAGTATCATGGTATAGGGAGGCAGAAGTTTGAGCTCAAGCCTGCCAAGGTAGAGAGGCCTTGATAAAAATGCCACGTTTTCAGTTAGGACATCTGAAAGTCCCCACCCTAGAAACAGGGACAAATCTTAAAATGGAATGAGGCTTAAACAACTGCATACAAGTCTCCACATCTTTATTCTGATTAAGGTAATTTCCCTCAAGAACAGAATGGATAGATGAATACATAATGGTACATTTATACAATGGAATACTATAAAACCATAAAAAAATCAACTCCTGTATACACGAAGTGGATGAACCTCACAGACATTATTTGCATGAAAGAAGCTTGGCACCAAAGAGTACACACTTTACAATTCCACCTACATAAAGTTCAAGGACAAGGAAAAATAATCAATGATGATAGAGATTAGGACAGTGCTTAGTTTGTAAGGCTAATGACTGAGAACCATCAAGTCACCTTTGAGATTTCGAGTTGTTGATAATATTCTACATCTTGATCTGAGTGGCATTTACGTGGATTATTTACATTGTGAAAAAAAATTGAAGTGTACACTTGAGATTTTTGTACTTCTCTGTGTGTGTATTAAATTTCAATAAAAAGATTTATTTGGAAGATTTAAAAAACTATGCATAAAAAAGCCTGGAAGGAAAAGCACCAAATGACAAGAATATTGATTATTTTTGTATTCTTGAATCAGTGGTAATTCCTTTTATTCCTTTTTTTTTTTTTAAACTTTCCTAAAGATTCTAAATATTCCTTAGGGATATTCCAGTATTATAGTTGGAAAAAAGAAAATAAACTTTACTTTAAAAAGATAGATCTTTGCTTTGCTGTTGTCCTTTTCTGAGACTCTAGGAAATATGCTTAAGCGTCATAATTTTCTTCAGGAAATTAAGGGTTTCATTTCCATTTTCAGTTATGTGGACATTTATGGGCCAAGTAAGATGGTATCATTCTAGTCTGTTTAGATCGCACCTTCGTCCATGATTGCAGCTCGAGCTGTGGGGACTGCGTGAATGGAGTCAGAGGCCAGGAAGGAAAGAGTGGAGGCTCCTGCCCAGCAGGCTGGGGTGGGACTCTTTGTAATGAAAGGAAGTGATACCTGAGAACTGGTACAAGCACCCCAAACTCTCCTTTACACATGTTCTCCCCAAAATGTTTTAATAAGGTAAGCAATTGATATGGGCGAGAAGCCAATTTATTTGTTGTGCATAAAGAGTGCCTATGAAGAAGCACTGAGGTTGTAAACTGAATATGTGATTAAAACAGGAGATTTTATGTTCCCTGGGAAACTTGATGTGATATCTCTTGTTTATCTACTAAAAGTAAAAGTTAATATAGGATCCTAATATTCTAGGACTATAAAAATCCTTCATTTAAATAAATCATTAGGCCCCGACAAGCTATTCCCAATGAAGAAAAAAGGAAAGGATTTGTACTACAAAGTGCAATTTAAATGGACTTGCTTGACTGTTTGCTGCTTGTTTTGTGTTATTTTTTGGTTTTTTTTTCTTTTTTTAAATATGTTTACACAGCCGATGACACTGGTTTAATTTTTTTATACAAATTTCTCATGAGAAAGTATCAAAGATTTAAAAATGATACTACCCAAAGTTATTTTCCTTTGTATTTTAAATGAAGGTATACTTTCAGGAGTTAAAACTGCCAAATGATGAAATAAAATCTATTTATTGTCTTTGTTTTCTCTTTCTCTTTTAAATTCCTGTGTTCATTTTCCATCTTCCTTACTAGACTGGGAGCTTACTGGCCAGGTCCTATTCACGTTTATGCACTGTAAATTCCTCTGCATTGGAGGCATGCAGTGCATGAATGAACACATGCATGAAACTTGGTATGGAGACTCCCAGCTATATTGACCTGCAACTTAACACACTCAGCTATATAAAATTGGGATCAAATAATTGTTATTGCATGACTATTAGGAAGTAAACAGTTACCTTATATTGTAAGTTTTATTGATAAATGTGTATCTTCCAAATATTTGATCCTCAACACGATGGCATGAGAGAGAAAACTAAAAATTCTATATCAAATACATCTGAATAAAATATCTCTGATATAAAATTAATATAGAAATATTGAAAATGATCTTGCTGATAAAATGAAGATAAGAGGGCATTTTCTTTGGCTTTGGAAAACCTTGAGAATCTCTTAAATGTTTATATGTTTCTATAAAGAAGAGTCTGCCTCTGCAAGTAGCCCCTCACATCTTCTTTGTCCTTTTTCTCTCTCTTTCTTTCATTCATTTTACAAAAATGAAAACAGAACAATCCATTTAGGAGAAATGAAAAAAGTGTTCATTAATTTTTAACAAAAAGGGATAGTGGGAATATTTTCTTAAAAATACCTTTAAATTGCAATAAGTGTAAGTGACCAATCATTCATTGCCTATGTTTTTAAGAGTACCAGCTTTTCAAATGCAGCAAGAGAAAAAAAAAAGCAGAACATTCAGCAATAATCTGGGAAAGTAAGTTTTCCCATTGAGGAGAACTCCTAACCCCCTATCTTTATTGGACTATGATGGAAATATCTACTTTGATATTTTAAGGATTTCTCCAAGTAATTATATTGAAACAATTTAAAAATTACCACATATTATTTAACTTTAATAGCACATTTTTAAAACCCTATTTATTCTGAGAAGATCTCATACTGAAATCATTTATTATTCTGAGACTCTATCCAGTGGAAAGGGAAGATAGGTATATTTTCATATAGTAAATGAAGGACTAAACATGGAAGGAAAAGTTTATAACTTCTTTCAATTCATCCAGCTATGGTTTGGGGCATGTTTAAAATATTTCTTCCCCAGGATCTTTGCTCTGTTTGATGCTAATGAAGTATTTAGCAAATCCTTATACTATATGATAATCATATTTTACTTTGTGGGGAGTGCCAGGTGATACTGTCGGTTTGCCTGTATTTATGACTTTCTATAATCCAGACACTGTGCAAGCCATTTAAACTTCCTTAGTTTCATTTTACAGGTATATTTTTCAAAATTGCCCTTCTATAGTTGCTATAAGAACTCAAAGACTAACAGAATGTAAATTAATAATGTAGGACTCAATAAATGTTCCTTGCCAGTCTCTTTCTCTTTTTCTGTTTTATTTTTTTCATTTTTCATTCCATTTCCTTGTAGCCTATGGCTTGAAAGCAAAGCAAAAGGTGCATAAGAAGCCAATTTCCATATTATCATGTGGAAAAGGGGGGAGAGGTGGATGGAGGAGAGGATATAAATGTAATTTTATAATATTTAATGTATTATGATAAAATGTCAATTAAAATGATTACTGAAATTATCTCAACAGCTACATTTATTTAAGTTAAAATATAAAGTCACAGACATTTTTTCCCAATTATTTTTTTATTGGAACACTAAACACTTTCAAAAATACCCAGAAACTAAAAAAAACAGTTGTTTGCTTGACTTTATCAATCTTTGACAACGCAGAATACCTCGGAACCCTCAAGAAAACTGTAGCTGCCTGAATCCTGGTTAAAAATACATGACTTTTTTTCTGCGCTTTTCTCCACTTTTCAAAACGTGCAGTTTGTTTCTCATTAAGGTTGGTTAGAGCTGTACGACAAAGATGCACTTTGAAAATGTGAGGATTAGAGTTTAAGAAACAAGGTAAATTTTATATTTGAAACTTGTTAGCAGTTTCTTCGGTCATCATTATTTTAACTACCTATGTTAGTAATCCTCCCAGGTATGATTATTCCCTACAAACTAGGAACATGTCGGAAGTTTTTCCTGGGTCTGCAATCTACTGAGATTTTAATTACTTGGCATCCATACTAATAGACAGACAAGCTTTTTTGTTTCTCTCTCCATTTGTATCAGCAAAAGTATGTTACACTATTTGTTCATCTTTTCTATTTTCTTTACAGCTTGTTCCCCAGAGGCCAATGGGAGAGAATGTGGCAGCACCTGTGACTGTCAGAATGGAGACAACTGTGACCCTCTGACTGGACAATGCCAGTGCCCCCAAGGGGTTCATGGAAAAACTTGTGAAGATGGTAAAAATGTCTGGTACCAGTAATATGAGACAGCTTTGTAGGTTCTTGGGGTTTCTAATAGAAAATAAACTAAGCGAAAGTTGGATCAGTCTTTTACAGAGTGGCCTTTTCTGAAGAAGTAAGAGGCTGTGTCTATATATACAACAGTACATTGCTTTGACTGATGACACATGTAACAGAACAAATAAGTGATACTTAAATCTCCAACTGCAATCTAAGCAGGATGAATGCTGATACAGAGAAAGCCTTTTTCCTTCCACTGAGCAAAAAGTTGAGTTTGTGTATGCAGGTTTAGATGTAGGAGCTGGGGAGAATTTATTTGCTCTGCATAATAAGATAAAAAACAACGGAGCTCCTTGGGGAAATCAGGGAGGGAGAGAGATGAAAATCAGAGAAGAACAGGAGAGGAGGGAGAGAGGAAAAGAGAAAAGAAACGATTAATGAATATCTCACAAAATACCAGGGAGTACTGTGTTTGAACTTTTTTGTGTGTGTGGAAATGAGTGAAGAGGCCACATTTCCTACATGGGTTGATATAGCACAAAAAAAAGAAACTGCTTGTACAGGCACAAGAGCTGACGGCAGAGAGTCAATGAGGATATAAGTCTACAGGGGTTGCCCCAGAAATCATGAGGAGTTTATTAGCTTCTCACAGTCGATGAAATTGGGGAGATGGAAACCATGTTTACTTTGCTTTCTGAGGTGCAGGAAGGTCCCTGCTGGCATTCCGGTTACTTATCTTTGTGAGCAACAGTTCATTTATCTATTTGATCTATTATCTATTGTAATGTAAAAAATACATTAAGTGGTTGCAAAGAACATTGCCAGGCATGATGATATGATAACAAAGAAGATATAAACAGGATTCTGGTCCTTCCACATGGAACTTGCAATTTTGCTCAAGGCAACTATAGGTGTCAAACATTGGTAGGTTTTACAAATTAAATACTAATGTGTGGTTGGAGGTGAGATCATGAGGACAATGCAGAGCCTTGTGGAGAAGTGACACTTAAGTAGAAGCCTGCAGAATGAGGAAGAGTGAGGGAAGAGCATTCCAGACTGAGGTGTGGGATGTACTGGGGCAACTGCAGAGGCCCGCGTGGCAGAGTGGAGGCAGACAGGGGGATGGTGGTGCAACATTGAGGTCAGCAAAGTTGGGGGCAGGTAGTCTTAAGTGTGGGATTTCTGACCTGACAGCAATGACAAGTTACTGCAGGATTTTAAGCAGAAGATACAGAATCCTATTTGTGGTTTTTAAAAGCTCTCTGTAGCTTTGGTTCAACCAGACTGAAAACACCTTGCCTTTCTCAAGCTCGTTGTTTCATATAACAACAGCTCTAGCATGTTTTGCACGTGGGTTAACATTTGTCTTGTTTGTCCTTTCACCCTCCAGGATGCCCTGAAGGGTTCTTTGGAAATAACTGCAAAAGGAAATGTAACCGGGCCACAACGGCCATTGCCACAGGATGTGCGGAGCTACCAGGGCGCTATGGGAGCTTTTGGCCTTTGAGTAAGTCACAGGCACTGAATTTGCTCTCTGTGTGAAGCACCAAGAGTCAGAAAAGTACAGAGAATATATCAGACAAAAGAAGACAGTAAAAAACATATTTTTTGTGGTTATGTATGTATGACAATTATATTCTAGTCTTTGTGTAGCCTTTTAAAATTATAGAACCTGGATTTTGATGAATGAAAGAAAAATGTTTCTAATTTTTTTTTTTTTACTTTTTTTCTAGTTAGTGTCTACCTTAGTTATTGAGGAAAGATTGTTAATAGTTCATTTGAATGGATATTTGAAACCTTACAGGAGCTGAATATCAAGGGCTCAGAACAAATCTTTCTTTCATTTCTGGGTTCTACTGCAGGGCAGTAGCATTCCCTAAAATTTCTAAAACAAGTTCTTCATTTTGTATTTTGGCTATCAATCACATTTTGCAAAGGATACAAGAAAACAATCATTGATAAATGCTTGAAACCATCAGTAACTTTTAGAAATTCTCCCGACAGGATTCCTCTGAATGCCCACCAGCCCTCCTTGAAGCTGTGTGCAAGTATCTGTGAGCCTGAAACAATCTCTACCCCGCTCCTTCACCTATTCCATATACCCTCATCTTTTTGTTGAAGGACTAACTCCTCCAAAAATCTTTCCTGAGTGAACTTCAGTGTTTTAGTCCATTCAGGCTGCTACAACAGAATATCATAAACTAGGCAGCTAATAAACAACAGATATTTGTTTCTTACAGTTCTGGAGATGGGAAAGTCCAAGATCAAGGTGCTGGCAGATTTGGTGTGTGACAAGGGCTCACTTTCTGGTTCATAGACAGCAACTTTGTAATGTGTTCTCCCATGGGAAAAGGGGCAAGGCAGTTCTCTGGGATCTCTTTTCTAAGGGCACTAACCCTATTCATGAGGGCTCTGCCTTCATGACCTATTTACCTCCCAAAGGCCCCACCTTCTAATATCATCACCATGGGGGTTAGGATTTTAGCATATGGATTTTGGAGGGATACAAACATTCAGACCATAGCGCTCCTTAACACCATGACCATCTCTTAGTAACAGACACCTTTTAGTGTTTTGTATTGTATTTTTATTCAGTGTCCGTGGTTCTTATCTGTCTTACAAAAGGCATGCACCTAGAAAAGAGAGAGTAAATTGTAAATACTCCAATAAGAGAGCCAGTGAAGGCATTATATAATAGAAAACTAAACCTAATTTGTGAATATAGTTTAGACTTAGACAAGCAAAATAGAAGAGAAGGGGGGAAAATGTAGGAAAATGAGAACAATAGGGGTACAGATGGTATGTTCCAGAATGTTGTTTATCTCCTAGAACATGGCAAGAGAAGACTGACCTAGAAACAAAGACAATACCAGTTTTATTATTGTTCCTCTAGTGTAACAAGATATGTCCTATTTTTAGTACTAATTTTTGAATGTCTTATAAGGTAATATCAGATGTTTTGGCAAAAAAAAAAAAACCCAAAAGCATTTAAATCATAATTCATCTGGTTGAAAACATATAGGGTTATCTCTTCAGAAACATAAACTTGAAGTTTTTAGAGTTTAATAATATCAGCATAGCAGATTTTTATTCATTTTCATGCTGTGAGGAGTTGAGGCATAGGAGGAAATTCAGCAAATAGGTTTGTTTATGTTGTTGGTGATGGTGGTTAGCATTTTGAATATGACCATATTTAGGAAAAAGTACACATTCCAGTTCTTTGGGACTCCCTTATTGCTTGGACTCAAGGCTTCATTTATTAATATCACTTGCCTAGCTAGCCCTGAGGAGCTTGAGTTTGCAACTCTATATTAGTTTTCTAGGACTGCCATAACATAGTACCACAAACTGAGTGGCTTAAACAACAGAAATTTATTGTCTCACAGTTCTGGAGGCTCGAAGTCCAAGATCAAGGTGTCCACAAGCCCTTTGAAGGTGCTAGGTATAGATCTGTTCTAGGTCTCTCTCCCAGTTTCTAGTCATTCCTTGGCTTGTGGCAGCATAATTCCAGTCTTCACATGGTGTTCTTCCTGTGTGCACATCTCTGTGTATAAATACCCATTATTTATAAGGACAAAATCATATTGGATTAGAGCTCATCCTACTCCAGTATGACCTCATCTTAACTATTTACATCTGTAATGATTCAATTTTCACATAAGATCATATTCTGAGGTGCTGGGGTTTAGAACTTCAATACCTGAATTTTGTGGTGGACACATTTTAATGCATAACAAACCCCGAGTGTGCATTGGATTGCCAGTAGAGATTACTTCTTCTTTTCCATTTTACCAAGTATATTCCCATAGTTATATGTTCTTATTATACCAACTGTCACATTTCAGTGTTCAATTGCAATTAAATTGTCCCCTGAACCACAGCTCTACATGTTGAACCAAGAAGAGTAGGGCGTGAAAGTCAATTCAGAGTGAGTATTCAGGAAGGAGCAAGAAAGGGCCCACATCAAGGCAGACAACAGCCTGAGAGACCCCAAGGCTTGGTGGGTCTGGGAAAGGATTTAAAACTTGGAAGTCATGGAAAAGGTGATAGAGGGATCATACAATTTATCAGCCAAGTTGAGCAATCTGAAAAGGACCCTGTTAGCGTTGGAGGTAACTCTGGACTGTCCTTGGCAAGTGTGACTGGGATCACCCTACAAGGTGGCATCATAACCACCACTCTGAATTATCTCTACTAATGTCTCTTTCCATCTACCAGAAAGTCAAGTGGTGTGTTTTGTTCTCTGTAAGCAGCTTTCTACAGTAAAGCCTATGTGGGCACACAATACAATTACATTGAACCTGGAGGGCACTTGACGTATTTTTCATTTGACATGTCACTTGGACATCTGTAATAGGGGAGAAAAAAATGCCAGAGTTATATATTGGAAAGGGAGTTGAGTCACTGTAAGTAACTCCTCAAAGAGAAAACTGTGGGTATGTTTTCCTGAATGCGAAGGTGGGATTTTTTCGTGTTAGAATTCCTGTACTGACTACCATCCCTAAACCTCAATGGCATGGGGAAAATAATGAAAGGAAGGTAAGCACCATTTGCCAAAGATGCGGCCAAGATAATGCTGCTGTCAAAATGAAAGCTTTGTGTTATCTACAGGATGTAAAATTATTTCCGATTAACATATAATGAAAGGGAAGGAAAACAATGGCAAGCCTTCCCATAAGTGCTTGCCCATCATCTCCATGCTACACTAGGATGAATATAGGGCCTGCCAGGCTTTAGCATTCTTTGTAGAATATTAACTATAGGCACCAATGGAGCACATTGAGAAGCAATTTCTCTCCCGGAAGCACCAAAGCCTTTTAAGTAGTTCAGGCTTCACTGTTCACGTCCAGTTGCCAAAAAGCAAATGAATTGCCTGATTTGAAAGACATTTGTTTCCTTATTTTTTTGGCAGTCAGGATGCTCCCCTTGCTTTCCCCCTAATCAGGCCCCACAGAACTACATGCCTGTGCACTAAAAATTTAAAATAAAGCGTGGCTTTCAGGTGACCAGTTTGCCTCAATGTGCTTGCAGACTGTCCCAAGGGGGCCTGTGGAGCTGGCTGCTCTTCAGAATGTCAGTGTGTGGAGGAGAACACCCTGGAATGCAGTGCCAAAAATGGTAGTTGCACCTGCAAATCCGGTTACCAAGGCAACAGATGCCAGAAAGGTACACTCTCATGATAGATTTTCTTTCTTCCTAATAATAATGCTCAGCCTTTGTTCAGCATCATATGATTATTAATTAGTTAATCCACCAGTGTCCTCAGGAGATAGATAAACTTTATTATTCCCCTATTTGCAGGTGAAGAAACTGAGACATGGGGCAATAAAGTTACTTAATGCTGCCTTCTCAGGCTCTGCTGCTAGCTCTCCCCTTGCTAGCCTGAGCAAGGGAAGAAAGATCACATTGCAGAGGATATTATCCTGAAAAGATTAAAGCTAGACAACCACCTTTTTGAGAAGAACTAATCGACCAAGGGCAGTACCAGCTTCCAGAAGTAAAGAATCATTTTCTTTACGTCTGAAGATTGATCATTCAAACAAATACATTTCAAAGATACTTAATCACAGAAAAACTTTGGAAATTTTAAATATAGTTATCAATGTTGTCCTTTCTCAAATTTTGGGGTATTACATAAACTTTTTATAAATCTATAAATATAAAAGTTTACATATAGTATGATTCAAATTATAAGTAACATATATATAGATATATGTGTGTGTGTAGATGCATATAAAATTTGGAAAAAGATATTCCAAGATGTCAGGAATGGTGTTCTCTGGCCTTTGGACTCATGGAATGCTCTTCCCCAGGTATCTACCTGGCTCTTTCACATTTTCAAAAAGTCTCATGCCACCTTTTCACTAAATTTCCTCAGTACCACTTTGCTTAAAATTGCAACTTGCAAGTATTCCTGAACCTTTTTTCTTTTCCTATAGTGCTTATCATCTAATAATATGCCACATACTATAATTATTACTATGTCTAATATTTGTTTCCTGTCCTTTTCCTGCTAGAATTTGAGCCCCATGGGGGAAGGATATCTATAAATTTTGTCCACCCAAGTATCACCAAACTTCTAAAACAGTTCTGACATACAGATGTTGCTCAATAAATATTTTCTTAAATCAATACACAAAAGTGCATGGTTTATTTTTTATTTTTTATGCATATTTCTCATGTTATCATTCATTTTGCATTAAGCACTTATTACTATATGATTCAGTGGAAATTATTAAAGCATTTTTTTCTTTAATACACAATAATACTGAGCCTATAACAAATGAAATGATCATAACCAATGGTAAATTATGATACTTTTTGCTTTTGCAGTGATCCAAAGGGCAATCTTGTTTAAAATGAGGAAGACATAATGGCTTTGAAAGAAAGCCATCACACTGCTGGGTCCACTTACAGAGGCAGCCACTAGAATTAAAAGTTGTCTTTGACCCTCATGTGTCCTCATTTGCTCCTTGCATTGCCGTCTTCGAAAGGTCTTCAGGGCTCTTCTGGAACTGAATAGAAAGGGGAGTATGACTGTTCCAGGTTGACCTGTGGCTGTGGAACTTGAGTGTGTGAGCAGCGATGTACATCTAGACTTCGTGAAGAGAGTGCTGTTTAGGTAGCTAGATTGTGACTTTCTAGGCAATGGGGAAAGGAACTTAGGGAAACTAAAGCCTGACATTACACTGATGTGTTTAATGTGGTATGAGAGTGAGCACAGGACCAATTTCTAAACCTCCTCCTGCTTCTACTGATTTTTAAGCCTAGAGTTGGCTTAGAGTTCATTTCCCCCCTTGGAGAAGTCATACCTTGGAAGTCAATGCATGAGAACACAATATTATATACACATACCTGAGTAAACCTAATTTATTCTGATAACGTTTTCTTAAAGCAACTGCTGAATATGCTTTATTGGAAAATGCTTCTGAGATTCCCACTGTGAAGGAAAATGAGTTGAAAGTATATGTAAATCAGCAAAATAGAGAGGTCACCATAATCTCTGAAAAACATATTATTTTTCAATCAGATAACTTTGTCCAATTTTGATATTTTAGTCTAACCACAGAATGAAATTATGAATCAGACCAGTGCAGGTGAATGGGCTTGCCATGATTGGCAGTTGAAATCAAGGCAAAAAGAGCTCTCTAAGAGTTGTGCATGATGAAAATCAGGCCTGTTGTTTTTCTTTCTCCTTTTTAAAAGAGTAAAGTAGCCCAAGTGCTCCTACACCCAGACATATCTTCAAAAATCTTAACTCCTATGTCTAGATTACAGGTGAATAGTTAATTAAAGACTGTAAATTATTTCAATAGCACTAAAGAACAGTACTCTTCACAATCAGCATCAGGCCTTACTTTAGCTTATCAGCAATGACTTCTAAGAACAGAAGGGTTGGTTTCTACAACTAACCTGTGAAATAGCAAAAAAAAAAAAATTTTTTTTTTAAAGCAGCCAGTGTCCTTGCCTTGTGGTTAGTTTGTAGCCTCGGATATTTTGAATCCCAGATGCAGACAGACCTCTGAATGTGGAGGACTGTAATCTCGCCAGACCCTTGAGACCCTTGAGACTATGTAATCCCTGAATCATCCTAAGAAAGACAGATTTTTGTGATGGTAGTTCCACACAAAATGAAATTTAAATTTTGAATTCGGGTGAGTCTCTAAGAGCGGGTTAATAGTCTTTAAAGGTGCTGATTACCTAGTACTGTAGAGTAAGTTGAGTATACATACCAGTTTCAGAGGCCAGAAAAAATCTGGGTTCAGAGTTCCACTTTGCCACTTATTAGCTTCATGACACAAAGTGAGTCACTTAACCTCTCAAAGCCTCTGTTTCTCATGTAAAACAAAGATAAAGCTACTTATTTTTAGGGTTATTTTTGTGGAAATAAGAGCTAATTTACATAAAGCACTTGGCATAGAGTAAATAATCAACAGATCAGGTATGAGACCATCCCAGAAAATGTAATAATTCTGTTATTCAGAGACTCTGCCCAGGACAAGAAGAAACTTCACAGCCCCACTTGGCTTGGTGTAACTTTCCACAATTGTTGTATTTTTAGGAAGGTTTCACCATTTTCCCTGGCTTAAAAGAATGCTTTCTACCAGGTGTCTAATTCCAGTGGTTTCAATGGTAGAACATGCGCTGAAACCTCTGAGACCTCAGTGGTTTCTCTCCTCACCTGTGCTTTTCTAGCTCAAAGGGTGTTCAACAAAACAGCACGTGGTTTCTCCCCCCTTGTGCATTGTACACTCTCATAAAATACACAGTTTAAAAACCTCTGGTGTGATTATTCTGGTTTACAAAAGAAGCAAAGACTGGAAGAACAGGATTTAGGCGACCATTTCGGGGCAGCTTCCTGAGCACCACGCCTCCTGAGCTTCCTGTACAAATTATACCTCATTTTCACGTTTTGTTCTGTGCAACTGCCTCCAAAGATATATATCAAAATTGCCTCCATTGTTACTGTCTGAAAAACCACATTTTCAGCAAAAAGCCAACCTCTGTATCTGTGTTCTCAAAGTGACAAGACATAGCATCGTGTTGATTTCTTCAGGGAATATTTTTGGAAGTGCTATAAATCCTTGGTGGTTACTAGAATGTGTCTTTCTTTGCAGTTCAGTCACACACACACACATACACACTCACGTGCTTTTCCAACTTGCTTAGGAAACGGTAGAAATCTGGGACCATCCTGAGACTTACTATAAGACTAAGCTCCTTTCTTTTTCTCTCTTTTTATTTGACAAGCCTGCCCTGATGGCCTCTGGGGATCAGAGTGCCGGTTCTCCTGTGCACCCTGTGACAATGGAGGTCAGTGCAACAGTGAAACTGGAAACTGTGACTGTGCTCCTGGTTATACAGGAAAATCCTGTGCCATACATAAGTCATAAACCTAGACAGGATAACCAACAAAGTCAATAAAATTGTTAGCTTTATAAATGCTTTCTTCTTCTCATTGCTATATAAAATACTGCTATGTCAGGGTACATGTTTCAACTATCTATTATTGTGTAATAAACTATCCTAATACTTTGTGACTTACAACAATGATTTATCATTTCTCTTGATGCTGAGGGTTGATGAGATGATTCTCCTGCTGGTTTCACCTGTGGTCACTCAGGTGACTGCTTCAGCCAGCAGATCAGCTGGAACCAGACTGGGCTTGGCTGGGCTTCTCTACCAGGGAACCGGCCTTTCCTCTACATAACATTTCTACAAGGTTAGCTTGAACTTCCTCATAGTACAGCAGTTTCAAGATAAGAATGTGAACTAAAATAAAATCTTAAGCCTTCCCCGCCTCCACCGGCTGACTGAATGGACCCCCTCCTGGCCAAGGGGATATCCTAAAACTAAATTGCCTGCCACAAGGAGAGAGGTCAGACATGCCTCATCATGCCCCCTCCCTTCTTGGAGATGTCCTTTGTAACTCATTAACATACCTAAGGCTATGCAAGACAAACCTACAGATCCTCAATTTACACAACAAATATATGTCAGGTGGCTTGTCTCTTCCTTATCTAAAAACATTCCAAGCCTTTAGACAAAGCTTCATTTTTTAACCAATTACAAGTCAAAGAGTCTTTAAACCCACCTATAGCCTGTAAGATCCCCCCACCCCGTTTGAGACGGCCCATCTTTTTGGGCCAAACCAATGTATGCCTTCCATGTATTGATTTATGACTTTACCTGTAATCCCTGTTTCCCTGAAATGTATAAAACCAAACTGTAACCCAACCACAGTAAGTCTACTTGCTCAAGGCTTCTTGGGTTTGGCTCTGGGTCATGGTCCTCAAATTTGGCTCAGAATAAGCCTCTTTAAATTATTTTACAGAGTTTGGCTTCTTTTCTGTCGACAAGAATAAAGAAGGAGCATCCCAAAACTGTAAAAGCAAAAGCTACAAGATGTGGAAAAGCCTAGCCTCAGAAGCCACACATTATCACTTCCACCATACTCTATTGGCTAAAGCAAGTCATGAGGCAAGCCAGATTCAAGTGGAGGAGAAAGAGACTCCACCTCCTGATGAGAATTGTAACAAAATCTCATTGCAAAAGACCTGCAAGCTGGGATATATGGCTGCAGCCATTTCTGAAACCAATCCATCATAGTATATTATTCAAAGTTATACTGAAAGGCACTTCAAGAACCTACTAGACTGGAATTATTCTTGTCAGAATGGGAGCAGATTATAGACTGATAAAAAGTGATTAGCTAAATTGAACTGGTCTCAAAGAGCCAGTAGAACTACTATCCTGCTGTGTTCTTTTCTGGTTGTGATTCTTACATAAGCTATGATAACCCTGACTGTATTACCTTCTCTACTTCATTGAGAGTGAAACACAGTGGCTTAAGAACTTGAGAAAAGCTGTGGGCTGAATGATAATGATGTGGGGTTTTTTTCCCATTGTTATTTCAAATTTTTCTAATAAAGATTAGCAAATGTTTGTTTGTGATTGTCTATCATTTTATAAAGTGGGAACAGTGCTCTGAATTAGCTTTCAGTGCTTAGGATTTTCTATAAATCAACAAAGAAATAAAACGAGAAACACAAGCCATAAATATAAAATGTTAACACCAGATAGTATTTGGCACTTAGCAAATCATCTAATCATTTTAGGAAATGCATTACTGCCCCTAAGGGTAACCCTCAAGCAAAAGTGATAGGACAAGGTCTTTACAATTTTTCAGTATATAACTAGATAGTTTGTATTTTAGAACTATCATTCTGGCATTGTTGACAAGCATTTCAAACAGTAGAAAAGTTTGCTGGAGCAACTTCCTAGCCTACTTGTTTGCTTTAAAAAAAAAAAGCTTAAAGGTAAGAATTTACATATTCAAGAGGTAGTTACTTGCTATTTCCACAGTGAAGTGACATTTTCTCTTGTCTAACTCAACTTTAATGGAATAATTATTAAGCAGATAGTGATAAAGTTTACATTGTTCCAATTGTCAGGTAATATAAATAGACTATTTAAAAACGTGAAGAAAAAGATAAACTGCTCATTCTTTAAAATATTGATTTTAATGGTTATGTTACAGTTCTTCCATTCTAGGATTTCAAACCCCAGGAGAATATTTCTTGACAGTCCTGAGAGATTTTCAGCGATAAGTAATACTATTTAAACTTTATTGGCAAGCTGATTATGATACATGTATTGAATTGAATAGGCAAAAATATAGCCTGACTCTTAGTCCAGTTCAATTTTAGTGTTACATGCTATTATCTGATTTTATACAGACACAAACACAAATTATATAATCACCATAATAAGATATTTAGGAAAATGAATGGAACCAAATGATAGAACTCATTAAAAATGCTTCACACATAATTCACAAAGAATGTGTGTAGCATTTAAAAAGGGACTTGTATTTGAAGAAAAGCATATAACATTTCTCTAAATATCTTTTATGGTGCTCACAGAATTTTAACATCTAGTTACTTTGCATAATGAACTGTAAAAATACTTATAGGCTATACAAGGTAATGTTTTAGACACAGGAGAGACCAAAAGCTATTTCTAAAGATACTGGCTTTATATAAATCCTGTTGTTTGGAAGTTATAAATACAAATACTTGTGGAAAATTTTTTTTAATGTTTTATTTCACTGAGTTAGAAAATCCTCTGGATTACGGTAGATTGGGTTTTTTGTTTTTACTTCCTAAACAGTGTGTGTATGGTATGGGGTAGGGTGGAGGTGAATTTACAGGCACTTTTACACCCTTGATAAGAATGTACCATCTCTGTGAAGGGCAGGTGAGCCTTACACATTAGGCCTTTCCCCAAATAATCAGAGAAGTGATCCTAGTGTAAGGGTGAGGGGAAACTTGCCCTTTCCCCAAAAGTTTGCTAAAAGATCAACTCACTATTAAGGCAGATTACTAAGAGAAAGGTTTATTTATCATGCACATGGGGAGAATCACAGAGTGATTACTCAGTATCCCAATGAAGTTCAGATGTTTTTAATACCTGTCTTTTTGGAGGGGAGGGGAAATGAGGAGTACAGGTACTTATTCTGTTTAGGGGTGACAAATGGACAGGGGAAACAAATTGACTTGTAATTGAGTCTCTTTGCAAATTAAATTAACCTGAGGGAGAGGTATTATACTGAAATGATTTGGGCCAGGTCTGGTTGCATCCTTGATCTTCTTTCCTACAATATATTGAGATAACAGGGAGAGGAAGGGAAGTCAATTCCCCCCTTGATCTTTTGAGCAGGTCAGTTTGGTTTATGCAGGTAGAGGGAAGCCCCTTCTAATGCTTTTTGATCTCGAATGGCCTTTAATTCAAAATATTCCTTATACCAAGGAGTCATATTTTGGGATGAAATTTCCTGAGCTCCTTCACTAGCTTTTTCTTTATCCCAGCATTATTTATAATAACAAAGGTACAGAATGGAACCAACCTAAATACCCACCAGAAGGAGAATGAGTAAACAAATTATATAACACATCAGTGGACTGTTCTGAGACAATTGAGATTCATGTTTTGGAAGAATGTGTAATGTCAGGAGAATTGACATTAAATTGACATTAAAAGCTGTATACAGAGAAGGATCCAAACTTATAAGAACATGTACCTATGTATGCATATGGGAAATTGTAGTAGAAAGGGCAGCAGTTGTTGACAGTGGCCACCTCTAGATGAATATTTTTCTCCTTCATATATTACTCTTTTCTATAGTTACTATTTTAATACTTTTCCCTTAGCAATCAGAGGGGGAAATGGTATCATCTTTACACCAATCATTGACTAAATATCCAAGTAAGATAGTTGTCTGTTCTTAAAGTATTGTCTGATAGCCTTAACTGTTCCCATCATAGTGAAGATGTTTTTCCTTCAGTCTTATTGAACTTGTTGCTACTGTACTTTAAGACCATTTTCTCCTTTTTATCCTGTTGTAAGTATTGAGCATAGCTTGTCAGCACTAACAAAACTCTTTAAAAAATAAAGAAACACCAAAAAGAATATAGTAACGTTTCTATGAATACTTCATTTCCCTTTCTTTGGAAATCCTGTTTTCTATCCATTAGTCATTTTGTTGTTACTTCTCTGAATTTTGTCATGTTTTTCATGGGCATTTATAAAATAAGCTGCTTCGCAACTGAAGGAGAGAAAATTAGGAAGAATGGAAAAAGACGTGAGAAGGGAGATATTAATTCAAAATACATCTGTGCTTTAAACATCATTTGATCAAACTTCATAAACACCATATTGAACACAGGTGTAAGCCTTTCTCAATGGTAACCTGGTAAATGTTTGACGGGCTCTCTGAAATATAAAAACACTGGGTTGTAGTGTTTGCCTATTCCCCGGGTAAAATGCTCCTACCATGGTGATTTCAAGCAACCAATGTGATGTCAAATGGCTTGCAAAATTCTTAAAATGTAACATTTGGCTTTTCCCAGCTGGTAGTAATGTCTCTAGTATACCCCTGGCTGGCAAATATTGCATTCTGAACACACCAACTGATTTTTTAACTTTTACTTTCTTTTTCAATATTAAGAAATGAATACTTTTCAGGTGTTGATTTTACTTTGCTATTTCTGAATAGATAACCAGTTTGACCTTTTTGGTTGAATTAACCAACAAATAGCTCCAAGTATAGCGGCCAAGGGAAAACTTTCTGTTTGCCCTCTGAAGGGCTGAAAAATCAACTCACAAAAGGTAGATTAACTGGAGAAAAGGTATATAAATCTTATTCATGTGTACACGGGAGCCTTCAGAATGAAGGCAACAGGGGAAATTGTCCATTTTTATGCTTAGGTTTAACAAGGTACGGACAGCTGTGTAGAAGTGTGATTGGACAAAAGGGTATGATCTAATGCTAATAGACTGAGTGGGGAAGCTCAGTAAGGCCTGTCCTCTTGGCCTCTGGAAGCCATTCTTCCTTCTGGGTATGGGGCTGGACCCTCTATGGAATGGGAGGTTTTATGACCTACAGTCAAAACAAGTTAGGTCAGATAATTTATATGTGGCCAGTTTTTACCCAGAAAGGCAGAGAGAAAGTTAGAGTAATATGTTTAGGTTTTATGCCTGGCTTTGGGGAGAAGGGGTTCTGGTTCCTATGACTTGCCTTTGGGTAGTGGGATTCTAGTGTCTATGGCTAGCCTCAGGAGAGAACGAAGGGCAGGGGAAGTTCAGACAAAAACTTTTGCTTCTGAAGCCTTCATTTTGGGGTATTGTTTTCTGAGTCTCAACACAACCAACAAAAATTTTGCTATTTTACTTTTAAGTCAAAAACCAATTGTTTGGGTGAATGGATTCAAGATTCAAAAGACAGACAAAAAATGTTGAGTTGTTTTATGTGTGAACACAGCCTCTTCAGTCTTTTCCTCTAGAATTCATGTAGTTGGGGTATTGATTTAGATCTAGAGGGAAGATTTGCTCCTTTTAATAACTTCTAAGCTCTTTTCCAACTTCTTTTACCACACCCACCACAAATCAGGGCTGGTATTTCCTTTATGACATACCTTTATTAAAAAAGAGGACAGTTTTCTAAGATAGAAGTGAAAGGGTATGTGTAAAATGAGACAAAACATCAAACAAATAAAAAAAAACCCTGGAAGAGCAATGAAAAGTCTTAAGAGTCACCAAACACTCAGAAGAGCTGAGATGCAAGAAAATGCTTCTCCTTCTCTGAAGCAATTGTAAATCTGATTTTTAAAGTTGTTGTAAAATAAATTGTATTTAAATAATACATCTCCCATCCTTTCCCGCAGTGAGATGCATTTCCCTTACCAATCTGGTTCTCAGCAGGCAGTCCAGCCTGATGAAGTATCAGCAAAATGTCAGCTCCCACAGAGATGTGTGACAGACAGAGATGACACTGCAGCAGTGACAGGCCATTCAAAAAACTATTGTGCAAATTCAGTTTTAAAATAGTGATGCAGTTGAGGACTGATGGGTATGTCATTACCAATGCATTCATCTCCCCATCATCTGTGGGCATGGAAGGAAGTAGTGGTGCACCTGATATAAAGCCATTAAGTTGAGTGGTGGTGGACCTGGTCTTTAGGAGACTCGTCTTCCTATCTGTGTTTTCCAAAAGTTAATATTCAAATTAGCTGTCATTTTTTAAGCACATACCTATTAAAGAGGGCCCAAGAGTTGCTCTTTCCTCTACTCAATCACTTTCCATAGTGTCTCAGAGCATTAAAAACAAAGTTAATCTTGTCATACTTTCTAATCCTCATTGACCTACTGATGCTGTACATAATGAAGTCAAACTCTGTGGCACTAAAGGCCCATCATCAACATGTCTCTAGCCTCATTTTGACCATACTCATATATACTTTAATCATTCTCCAAAGTACCATGTCTATTTAAAACATGGTTCCATTGCCTGTTACTCTTTCCTCTAATAAATTTTGTCTCTCTCCATTTTTATTGCCTGTTAAAATTCTTCAAACATTTTTATTTTCCAGTACATATAAACAAACAAACCGAAACACTAAATCCCTTCCTTCCATGGCATCACCAATCATATTGTATTATAATTAGTTGTCTGTCTGTAAATGATTAAGATTATTTATCATTCATTTTTGTACTCCCCACCTCTTAATATACAAGGGATGATCAATAAATATTTGTTAACTTCAATTAAAAAACATTCTTGACAACTTAGTAAAGTTTTGAATTAAAGTTTTACAGAAATAGTCCACCAAGTAAAAAAAATGTGAAAGTGTTTATGGTACTAAATAATATCCAGTGGCCTACACTTGGTAAACTGGATTGAATTGCTTGGCCTTTAAAGATGGCAAGAAGAGAGAGATGAGAAGCTGTAGCACTACAGCTGCACTGGTCTCTACTCCATTTCTGAAAGCACTTTTCCAAAGAAGCTTTTTCAAAGTATTAGAAGACTAATATCAGACAATAATGAAGTTTTTATGATTTCTTAGCTTCCTCTCATGATTCCAGATTTATTTCCTTCTATACTCACCTCCAATGTATGCAATCTTTTCTTCTAAATATAACAGAGCCACCTTAGAAAAGATTTTAAATGTCTCTGGCCCTTAGAGTCTGTATATAAAAGGAAAGGATTCAACTAGATAATAATATACAATATCTATAATATATAATTTAATGTATAGTAAATAACATTATATGGTAAATACAGGTATCTGCTGTATAGTGATAACATATTACTCAAAGCTCATGTTAATTGAGTACCTACACTCTATTATATACATTGTGCTGGGTTTTCCATTGGTTCTCTCACTTAGTCCTCAGAACAATCATCTGAGTTTGGTACTATTACTACCCCCATTTCATGAATGAGCAAGCTGTATATCTAGGAAGAAATAAGTAATTCATCTGAAGTACTGTAATTAGTAATTGAGGACAAGATAATCAGTAAAGTACATACCAACACTACATGTCTGTAAAATGAGACAATGCTTGGTAGTATTAATACTGTAGCTGCCTGCTTGTAAAATTGAGACAAAATAAAGAAAATTAAGATTCCATGGAAAAATCTAAGTAGTCCAGATGTTTGATTAAGAGTGTTCTCTTTTTGGCCCCATGTTTGTAGGTTGCAAAAAGAGTGGCTGACATAGTCAAAAGCATTGTGGAAATGTCAAGTGGCATGATAGCCCATGTGCAATTTAATGGTGGAGGGAGGATGCTTTTTGTTTGTCTGTATACAGCATGTCCAATCTATTTCCACAGCCCAATCTGTCTGGTTCACCACACCAGTAATGATAGTCCCCAGTGGGATTTTGATATCAGCCATTGTACCTGCCTGTCCAACTGGACCAAGCCTGGTGACAGATGTTGTAAATCAGAAATTGATTATAAGTCCTGTTCTTCATCTAACATTAATAATGACCTTTAGAATTTTCTTTACATTCTGCAGATGCTGACTGTTCTCCATCCTTTTGGTTTTTATAGGGCTGCCCAATGTGTTTAAAATTCTCTTTGTATGTTGGTAAATATAGCTGGCTAGCTGCCTATAGTAATCCATGATTACTCTTGCTGCTTGCTTCCAGAGTCCTGAATTGAATATCTGGCAAAGCACAAAATAAATTCTTATTTCTACTAAGTGAGTCATCCAGAAGTTTTACCCTCCAACACACATATCTTTCACACAGAAATAGAAATAGACACAAAGCCTTTGTGTGTTATTAGTTGCGCTCATGGTCCACTGTGTTTTGCAATTTTTTATCTCCTTAAGACTTAATCTTTATTTTTACTTATTTGGCATACATTTATTCTAGTATTAGAATTCCTTAATATTCAAATATAGGGCCAAGTCTGACATGTAGAAATTTCTCTAATTTTTTTTTGATCCTACTGTGTCTAAATATCATTGTTTTTTTTGTAAGCAAACATCTTAAAAAGGTCCACATGGTCCTTTTTTTGTGTCCTGAGAATTTTGCACAGTGCACTGAAAGTGAAAAACGTCTCAGGTCATAATACTCATTAAGTTTTAATTTTCTTACCATCCATTGAGACTTTTGTGTATATATCATTTGCTAAGTGTTATGTGGGATATTAAAAAAATAAGACATCTTCTTGACCTCAAGGAATTCATGCACAATTTAGTGAATGGAAAAGGTGTATAAATTACTTACTTTAATTATATTTTAAAAGAGGACGAGAATTTTCATAGATGTTTGGTAGGAGGCCATGATTAATCCCACTGGGGAAATATGTAAAGGCTTTCTTCAAGAGGTGGGATATCAACTAAACTTTAAAGGATGGGTAAAAATTTGAAGAGTGGGAAGGTATGAAGATCATCCCAGATGAGGTTACTAGCATGAGCAATGGCCCAGTGGTGTGAAATAGTATGCACATGTAGAGTATGACTAGAGTGAGTTTGTATGTGGCAGGAGATGAAGACAGAAGACAGAGAATACGGGTCAAATAGTGAAAAGGCCTGGATGACATATTAACAAATTTAGACCTTGATTTTGTTTTGGAAGTAATAAGGACAGTCTAAAAGTTTTTGAGGAGTAAATGAATATGATCTCAGCTATACTGTGCAGCACAACACTGTATCTCTGCTCTGTTTAGCTTTCTATTGATTCATGCTTCTCTGCTTCTGGATAAAGATCCAGAAAACTCCCAAGATTTTCTAGTAACTCTCAAATTTTGTTGCATAACACAATTAAAATGTGTACTTCTATCTTACCAAAACTTCAATTTCTAATAAAATTTAAAGCTTGTTCCCTTGCCCAGCACAGGCCTAGCTCATGCTCAGAATTGGGGGAGAGATGGTGGGCTTCACTCTATCCTCATCTTGCTCTTATCTTCCACACCCTTCGGGATGGATCCCCTTCAAAGATAACCTCCGTGAGGCCAGCATCCAGCCTGTAGGAAATGTGCTCCTTTACTTTGCAGTTGGTGGAAGCATCATTCTGTAGTTTCTCATCTTCAAATGTAAGTGAGATACCAGCTCATGAATCTTCCAATTTCCAGGAGGCACAGATCAAGCTCTCAAACTGATTCTCTCAAAGCCCTCTACATTTGGCTTAAAGTGAACAGAAAGTACTCCACAGAGAGGGGAGGAGGAAGGCAGCAGTCTTGGACAATTCCTAAGATGCTGTCCCACATGGTAACGAAAACGTGCAACTAGGGGCCAGACTACCTGAACTCTTATCCTGGCTTCTTCACTTAGGCTCTCTGTTCCATTAGGTAAGTACTTAATTTGCCTTTGTTTTTCCATCTGCGAAAGGGACTAATAAAAGGACCTCTCATCAAATTCTTATGAGGATTAAACAGGTTAATATATGTTATACCCTTGGAAGGGCATTTAGCACAGTAAGTTATAGGTTAAAAAGAAAGCCTCTCCTTAATGAAAATCTCTACCAATCTTTAAAAATTAATCTATAGCATTTTTTACATACCCTCAAAGTGACTGGAAAGCTAAGAATCACAAAACTAGAATAAATTGTCTGGCAGACATTGATTTTAGCTCTCTTTTGCAAATCTAGGGCAACAAAATAATTCCATTTTGTATCCTGCTATCTGGTCAATACTCTTATATTACTCTTATAATAATCTTGTGTGGTAGATACTATTATTATCTCAATTTCTGGGTAAGGAGAGTGAGGCACAGAGAGGTAAAGTAACTTGCCCAAGACCACATGGTTAGTAAGCGAGGGAGTCAGGATTGGAATCCAAGTGGTTTGATTCCCATGACTGATCTTAACTGCTATGCAAAGATACCTCTCAAAAAATGTATGCACACACACACACACACACACAGAGAATAGATTTTAGTGAACATATGTAGAAAATGAAAGACAGCTGAAGTTTCAAGCCATATGAAAAACAGGTTGATGCTATGAGTCAAAAATAAAAATTATTTGGTAAGTATAGTTTGATTTATGTTCAGCAGAGCATGCATGAACAATAATTTGTTGGAAAATCAGATCATCAGATCTTAGCACTCAGAAGAAAGATTAAAACTAGGAATGGAGTGTAGACATGAGAATTGTGAACATAGAAATGGGTTTGATGAGATGCCTAAGTAAAAGACTCTAAAGGGGAAAGCCAAGAAGATGGTGAGCAGAAAATTGACAAGTTCCCTACATTTAGGGGGATATATAGACAGGGAAACCAGTGAATGAGACCAGGATTTACTTACAAACGAAGGCTTAGAGCTAAATTTGGTTTGAAGATGTGTTTTGAATGATAGACAAATTCCTTTTAAAATAGGTGATTTGCTATTTGTAAAAAAAAAACACAAAAGTGTGGGATCACTGGGCCCACATTCCTGTGTGAAAACAAATGGCTACATTGAATGACCTTATACCTCTTCAGTTGGAGCAGGTGCTTTTCAGTTGGTCCTAGTCCCTACCACTCCCTGGTGCCTCACATGCTCCGACTCCTGCTTATTTCCATCCCCTAGAGAACTGTGTTTGTGACTCCTACTTTAGAAAAGTGGAATAGGAAAGAGAAGGACTCAGAGATATAATTCCAGAGAAGGATGGCTTTCAAGAAGAAAGGATAATTACTGTCTTACATTCTGCTTACAAAGAAGGGGAAAAAATGGAGGACTATTGAAGGATTTAAGATTTAGGAGTCAGTCATTTTTGAAGGGAAAAAAACATATTCAGTGGGAAGAGGATGGAATGCATGCAGGTTAAAATTAATGAATGGAAAATGAGAATATAAAAATAGCACCTATAGATTACCCTTTCAGAAAGTTTGATAGTGAAGGAAACAAAATGGCTAATCCACTTTTTTCTCTGTCAACAGAATACTTAAAATCTTCTTTGCCTCTCCAAAATATTAATACGTTGTCTCTTCTGGGCATCAACCTGTGTCATTTGCCTGTTGATGAATCTTATTCAGTCTCAGTCTCCCTCACTCTAGAAGGTCAGGTCCAGTGTAATCATGGTAGGAAGGATTTAGAGTCCATGAGAGTTATTAATGTTGAAATGAAATCAAATAACTGGAAATTTGCTTTCACATGAAACTTACAAAGAATATACTTAAATAATTGTACCGATAGGTACTTCTAGAGGTAACTTTTTTAACTTATTGAATTTTTCTCCTATTGTCAAGTTTTAAATTCTCTCTCTCTCACACACACATATATCATATTTATATTATGTATTCTAAGTGCCATTTTTTTGACATTTTAAAATCTCTGAAATTAGGGAGTGTCTTACAACTGATAACACAGAATTACATAACTATATTTGTAACTTTCTAACATAGTCCATTTTCTAGGAATACATGAAATAAATATCTGTGACTATGTTACAAATAATTTTTACCTTCTGGGCCCAGAGAGAGATGGGATATGAAGGGAAAATCAGTTGAAGTATGTGTATTTAATCAATTTTCAAACAGTTTGCAGTGTCTCAATTTTAAATGCCTGATTGATCATAGTAGTTATTTCCAAGTTAGAATAAATAACTGCTTGTTGGCTTCAGAGACAATAGGGATGCTCAGTCTAAGATATCTGTATTTGCTTTTTTTCTATAATAAAAATGACAGGCCCAAGATACTGGAAAAAAATTCTTTCTGCTGTTTTAACATACTGTTGATCTTACTAACTTTGTTTTTGTGCTATCATTAATCAATTGTCTGAATATAGAGAAGAAAGGGAAGGAAGCCTGTAGACCACTTAATGTGCCTCACTTTAGCACAGCAGCAAAGAGCTTAGACTTCCTGATGTCTACCTTTGTGAGAGTATCCACATAATTAATGTGTTTTGGAAGCTCAACCTTAAACTTTTCAAATCTTGAAATATCATTGAAATTACCTATGCATTCCCACAAGGATAATGTGCTTTAGCTGTTACTAGGAAATTATACTTTATTATACAGTAGAATTTGAAGTATATCCATTGTATATTTCAGTTAATAGTATTTTTAACATGCTCATATGTAGTATACACAGAAGTTTGCATCTTATAGACAATGTCTATAATTTAAGCTATGTGATCAACAGTCTGATTTACATGTTTAATAATCATATCATGATAAAAATTGTTTAATACTTCATTCTTTTCAAAACATTTTCACATCTATTTTCTTGTTCAAACTTGGAAAATTACCTAAGAAAAACAATGATGCTTACTTCAATGTTATGGTATTGTTCAAATGGTAAAGAATTCCAGTTACATTTAATTTTTTAAATTATTATTGCCATCAAACTTGAATTATGTGATTATATATTCTTTATAGTGAGTAATGTGCAGTCATAATACTGCACTATCTTGAATTTTATATGTTTTTTCTCTTCTATTCTAGATTTTTGAAAATTAAAAGTAAGACAAATTGGGTTGAAATCATAAAAAGTCTATGCATTAGATGATGAATAGTTTTAAGAGTTCCATGCAAATGTTTGTAAAAGCCACCCTTTGCAAAGTGGCACATTCCCTCAACTTAGTATTCAAGTACATTATCCACCTGACAAGATAGTAATATATCCCACTCATCTGTTCAGGGCTAATTTTTTCAAATTTTAACAATTTTATCAGTCCCTGGCAAGGCCTTTGAAAACTTTGCAAAGAATATTAATAACTCATTAAAGATTAATTACATGTCGGCTTTGAGGTCAAAGAATTTGAATGGGTTTTAGTTATCTGAATTAAAACACACCTACTCTGAAAAGAATACATAGTGCAAGACTCTCTGCCTTCCTCACTAACCCTAAATTCTTATTTATGAAAACACATACACGTAAAAATTAACTCAAGTGTCTTTAACAATTAAATGCGAAGATGATGGCAATATGCACACACCTAAAGAAATTTGGAATAGAGAAATGTTCTTAAGGGAAGACAGGTTAAGTCCTTATCCTTGTGTCATTTAGTTTCATAACTGGAGGACCAAGCAGAAGTTGTGTCAGTTATGAAGTCTTCACTGTTTAAAATCTGTATGGTCTCACAGAGTGCAACCATGACATTTGGCTGAGCAAGAGTTTGAAAATAAGAAGACAAATTACGAAAATAGATATTTAAATAAAGAATAGAGGAATTTTGAGAATTATTAGGTATTAGAGAGGAGAGATGGGGATGAAAAGAAAGGGCTGGAGGAGTCTGTTTTGATTCTTAGATAATTCTGACTTTGATGTGTTCATAGAGCCAGCAAAAAAAAAAAAAAAAAGAATAAAAAAAATGTGGCAGGAGGCCAAAAAAAGCATTAAAATTGTTTAAATGAAAACAATTTAAGTCATTAATGTATTTCAAATGTGACCTCTGGTAAATTATATATCATTTTCCTTTCATTTTCCTTATCTTTTGAAGCAGAATAACAATAATACCTATGGTGATGAATTGTTGTAAGAACCAGGGTTACAATATAAAAACAGAGTAGATAACTAGTAACCAGTAACTATTATTATGACTATTATTATTTTGACTCAATAACTCGTAACTATTATTATGACAATTAATTTTTAAAAGAGCCAGATATCATTTTCCAATAACTTTAAATTTTTAAAAAAGATAATTCAGTGAACTATGCTATGTTATTTAGCATGATTATGCAAATTCCTACAGTCATTTTGACTACCAATTTTGGAGGAAATTATAGTTTCTCTCTCTTTCAAAGTGTATTTCTCTCATTGTAGGTGCTAAACCTATCCCCATAGGTTTACTGGTTTCCTTTCTTTGTAAAACAATCTGTGGGGGAAATTATATTTCCTTCTTGGAATTCTGGAACTTGAATTAATGAGTTTGCCAGTCAGCATTGCCTGTTTTCCCTTGGTCCTGGCATACAGAACATGAATTGGTTTCCAAGGCAAAGCATTCAATAATCTGTATGCAAAGTAGTATTTTTACATAGCTCTGAATGTCATATCCAAATGTAAAGCTGCCTGTTGCCTCAAGTGTGAAATTCATTCTCATTTAAATTTTATGTTTCTTTGCAGCTAGTGATTCTGGTATTTGAGGACTAGGCTAACACATTAACACATGTGACAGTGGTTAAAAGTAGTAATAGCTGTGACCCCCCCCACACACACACACCTCTTGCCTTTGTCTCCATGGAGAGTGTTGCTTGCAGAAGTTACCCATGGACCAAAGCAACAAATCTGCAGGACTTAATGGTACGAGTCATTTTTCTGAATGCATTTCATTTTGAGCTTTTGAGGTTGATTTCAGTTCAAAGTACCAGTTGAGGACGACAAGATTACTAAAGAGTTTGGTGCTACTCACTTTTCATCTGGATTCCGTACCTGGGTCACTTTTATTCTTGCCACTGCTTTCCTGTAACGGCTGCTTGCTGCTCCTTTGAGCTACCTTTTCTAATGCAGAGGAACAATTGCAAGAAACTACTGTCTCCATGGTTAGAACCAGACCTCCCATTAAGGTAAAGTGCTGCACCAGAAATCTGGATTTCTAGAGCCATTAATTATAGTAATTGCATGGCGTATTAAGAACTGCCCTCAGATGAGATTGCAAAAGTGATAATAGTGGCTATAATCTAGGGCCGAAAAAGAACATAAAAAATATACTTTACTTGGATAGGTATCTTACTCACCATAGTGTGAAGCAAGATTGTGGAGCTATTGCTATGTCACACATTGCTCCAAAATTTAATGACATAAAACAATGACAGTCCGTGGATAGACTTGGCGGTTGTGCTGATCTAGGCCAGACTCAGCTGGATTCTCCCCTATGTCTGTGGTCATGTGGAAGGGCAGCTCTGGCTGGCTGGTCCAAGACGGCCTCCTAAGGCCTACAGCTGACAGATCATCACTTCTGCTGCAGTCTACTGGCCAAAACAAGTCGCACAGCCAGCCCAGATTCAATGGGTGCGGAAATAAACTTCACTCCTTCAAGGGAAGAGCTGAAAGTCATATTGCAAAGGGAAAGGATACAAGGCTGGATGGAGAATTGGGGCTAGTTTTACAATCAATCAACACTATTTGCTTTCTCAGATTATGAGGGCCAATATTGATGGCCCCTCATATACTGACTCACACCACCTCGCTCATAATAAGAATCACACATCAAAAGTGAGATGTGGAGTTTCGAATAATCTCTAACCCTTAGTGAAGTTACCTATTAGCATTTGAGAAAAATAACTAGACAGCTCCATATTGTTATTTTTACTAGTTACTACATTTCTACAACATTTGGCTTAATACAGATATAGTTTCTCTATTTAATGGGGTCTTGATTTTTAAAATAGCATGTTCTGAAAGTGTATCTTCTTTTCTTTTACGTGTGTCTACATGTTGATATATGTAGGTATATATGTGTATATATGGATATGTATGTATTTATATGTATATGTATATTATATGTATATTTTATATACACACATGAATATAAAATATATGGATTATACTTCACTTCTGCCAGCATGCCAGCATCCTTGTTATTCATTGGCATTCTGATATACCACCTTATGGTTATTTTCTGAGGTTGCAGATTATTCAAAAGGTCACTGCCCAGAAGAGGAGGAGATATTTCCTGCCTTACTAGGGCCAACCAGTTATCCTATACAGGGGAAATCTAGGTGAGGATGTTAATAAGCATGTTTATGCATCCCTTCATGTGGTAGTCTGATTAAAAAAAATCCATAGGCTCAGCAACAGAGGGCTCAAAATCTGGCCCATAATTTTGCACCTGGGGTAGCTGCGTTTATAATCCTCCATTGGTTGTAGTGTTGTCATCTCCATTAAGAATTTAATGAGCACCAACAGGCCTAGCTAATGTACAGAACACAGAGGTAGCCACATCCTCCACCCAGCAAGTTGTTGCATGATTACATAGCTGCTGGTAAGGATGAAGAGCTGGGACCGCCCCATTTTTACTTACTTCATAAATCTAGATACAGACTTCACTTTGGGGCTCATATTATTAAGAGGAGACTACAGAGGAAAAATAAACCCGATTTGGTAAAGTAAATGGTATGCTGCTTCTGTAGCTACCCATGGTTTATTACGGCTGTATGTTATTTCCAGCAGTACTTGTAATAGTGATCATAGGGGACCTTTAAAGACTTGCTGATGCCTCTTGGGCAGTTTCAGAATAATACAGTTTATAAATCATTCTGCCTACATATCTTATGTCTTCAGGATTCCTTTTGCCTTGCTTTGTTTGTTACGAGTATATTTGCATGAAAACAGGCTATTTGGTTATTTGTTCTTTGAGAACTATAGCTTATTCTTTCCTCCAAGTCAGAGTCATGTTTTCCATGCCATATCCATTTGCATAGCCAAAGGAAGATTTGTGAATTGTCGTGAAGGACACAACATGGGAACAGATAAAGTTCTAAGAAACCAATATGATCTCATTGAGATTTGTTTTGTTTGTTTCTTTGTTTAACTTGTTTATTGTCAATTGAGCATTCAAAGTTGGACATTTGAACTGAAATTTAAGTGTGTGTGTTGTGTGTGTGTGTGTGTGTAAGGGGAGATGTTCACATTAGGGTGACATTTAATTATACAACAGGTACATATCTCTAATAGATGTGACCCTCTGCTTGCAATAGAAGTTATATATTAGAATCAGTAAAGTATATGTGATTCTTTTTAGTTCATACCATTTTTATTGTCCAAAGATATTTAAAATGAGCTTGTATATTCAAGCTTTATTTGTTGTTTACTCCCATTTTGAGTGAAGTTTTTAAAAAAGTACCCAATATCCTATATGTGCAGTGTGTGTATATTGTACAATATTTGGAATTCAGAAGCATGAGCATGTACCAGAGCTTGCAAAAAAAATCTGTAGTTTTACTTCATCATTTTACAAAGTGTTGTCACTAGAATATCTGTTAAAAATACAAATTCTTGGCCCTTTTTCAGTCCTGCTGAGTCAGGTTCTCTGTTTGGAGAGGCAGTGTATCTCCATTTTAAGTCAATGCCCTACGTATTCCTTATGCATATTAAAGTTAGAGAAATGCTGCTGAGCTTATCTCAGAATTAAATTTGATTATCAGAAAACTATAACTGGGACCTCATTAATTTAATTCCCTAGAAAATTGTCTTCATGGCACAGTGATTTGCTATTTTGTGCTTGATTTTTATCAAGAATCAGTATAAGAAATGAAAACATGTAAAGTGAATCTGTACTTTTAGGAAGATATCATCAAACAATATAGTTCATTATGTTGTTTGAGACCCTCAGAAATTCGCATGATACATTCCCTTTTAACCTAACTAAACTGTTTATTTAATCATACATATATGCACAAGAGTGAATGAATCATAAGTATATAGCATGACAAATTTTTCAAAATGAACACATCTATGTCACCAGCACTTAGATCAAAGAATAGAACATTATCAATACTCCTAGAAAAGCCCCTTTGTGCCTCATGCAAAGGTAACCACTATTCTGACTTGTATCACTACAGATTAGTTTTGCCAGCTTTTGATCTTTATGCAAATGAAAACATGATGAATGTACTGTTTAGCATTTTGTTTATTTATTAAACATGTTTGTAAGACTCATCTATATCGTTGCACATAGTTGTAGTTTGTACATCTCTGTTACTGTTTAGTATTTCATTTTATGATTTACATTTTACAATTTCCCATTCTATTGTTGATGAGTGTCTTGGTTATCCATTGCTGCATAACAAAGTTGGGTCAGGAATGAGGGAGTGACTTAGTTCTGGCTCAGAGTCTCTCATGAAATTATGTTTAAACTTCCAGCCAGGCTGAATCTCTGAAGACGTGCCTGAGGCAATCTGCTTTTCTCTTGTGGCTGTTGGCAGGAGGCTTCAATTCCCACATAGAGCTCTTCATGGGGCTACTCATGACATGGCAGCTGGCTACCACAGTGGCTACTGGAGTAGTTTTCAATATTTGGCTTATATGGATGGTGCTGCTTTGAACATTCTTTATATAGATTTTATAAGTACAGTATTCATTTCTGTTAGGCATATACCTAATGGTGGACTTCCTGTATCCCATGCCATATAGATGTCTTTAGTAAGATACTAGTCTACAAGTTTTCCAAATGTTCTTGCATAAATTTATTTTTTTATGAGCAATACTCTGGTTGCTCTATTCTTGAAAACACTTGATATTATATGTACTTTTCATTTTAGCCATTCTGAGGGTATATGTAATGTTATCTCATTGTGATTTTAATTTGTACTCTCCTGATAATTAATAATGTCTATTTCTTTTTTCTATGTTTATTGTCTTTTGGATTTTCTCTTTTGTGAAATTCCTATTCTTGTATTGTGCCCATTTTTAAAGTAGGTTGTCTGCCTTTGATTATTTGTCTGGAGAAGTTCTTTCTATGTTCTGAATATAGTCCTTTGTAAAATATATGTACTACAAATATCTTCTCCCATACTGTGATATACAGCTTTACTTTGCAATAATGTCTTTCAATGAACAGAGGGTCTTAATTTTAATATGGTTTATCACTATTTTTTTTTCTATTTGTATTTAATCTTTTTGAAACCTATTGAGAATCCTTTGCCTACTCAAGGTCTTCTAAAACATTTATTGTCTTACTTTTCACATTTAAATCTACAATCTATCTATCAATATATGTAAAGTATAATGTGCCTTGCCCAAGAGGGTTTGTAACAAGAATTCAAATGTGGTTTTACAATTGAAAACTAATCAGTGCAGTGCACCATATTATTAGGGAAAAAATAGGACAAAATTATATGATCATATTAATAGATACAGAAAAGTATGTGATAGAATTCAACACTCATAATAAAACACACCCACAAATATACACACATATTTTCTTAGAAAATGAGGAAATAGAACTTAAATCAGATTTAAAAAGAAATCTGTGAACATATATACAGCAAACATCATACTTGGTAAAAATGCTGAAACCACCCTCTGAGATCAGGAAAACAAGACAAGAATGCTGCTATTATTACTTCTTTTCAACCAACATTGAAGGTCTTATCCAGTATATTAAGTCAAGAAAAAGACTGACTGGGGAAAAAAGATGTAAAACTGCCATTATTCCTAGATTACATAGTCATTTGTCTAGAAAATCTAAAAAAAACTACGTATTATTATAACTGATAAGTAATTTTAACAAGGGCACTGGATACTATATCAATAAACAGACTAACTGTATTTCTGTATATCAGAAAGAAATAGAAAATCAAATTTTAAAAGACACTATTTACAGTTATATTGAAGAATACCAAATATCAAAAAATAAATTAGATGCAAGATGTGTAATGCCTCTGACTTAAAGCCATAAAATATTATTGACAGCAATTACAGAAGACCTAAAGAAATGGAGGTATCTACCATGGCCATGAATTGGAAGATTCAATCCAAACTGATTTATGGTTCTAACTCAATCATAATTAAGATCCCTGCAGTTTCTTTGGAATCAACAAGCTTACTTTAAAATGTATTTGGAAAAGAAAAGATCCAAGAAGAGCCAAGACAATCTTAAAGAATAAGAACAGAGCTGGAGAACTTTCACTACTAGATAACGCTACAGTAATTAAGATAATCTGTTATTGGTTCAAATATAAATGAATAGACCATGGAAACATAATAAAAAGTCCAGAAATTGACCCACTTATATGGATCAGTTGATTTATGACAAAAATCACACCAAAGTACATTGGGTGTGTGAAAGTATTTTCTATAAATCGTGCTGGGCCCATTGAATATTCATAAAGAAAAAAATTTGATCTTGACCCTACCTCATACCACATACAAGTCAAAACATTTTGCATTTAATTGTATAAAGATATGTGTCTTTCTAAAAAATTAGTACTCTTTTTATGTTAGGGAACTATATTTTTATATGTTCATTTGTTTTTGTTTTGCTATCTAGAAACTCAACAGCTGAAGCATGTCTGATCACAGTAATTTTCTTTAATCTAAGGGTTTTGGCACAACTCTCTTGTCCCTTTTATTGCATGGCAATTGTTCTTTCATCCTTGCTTTAATGATTCTATTTTATGGGCCTCTCTTTTTTGTGTGAGTTATTTTAAATCTTTTTTGAAATAGACATGGTATAAATAATGAATAAATCAATCAATGAGGAAAGTTAAACTTCTTTTGAAATTTTGAAGCCTGATTAAATTGTCAAAAAGAATTATAGCTCCTATAGTAATCCTAGTAATTATGCTTTGATAAAATTATAACTGTCTAACATCATATTGCTAATACATATTACACATATAAATATTACATGGAATAGTCTTTAAATGTTAACATATGTGTCAGTATTAAAAATAAGTAGCATTTACATAGAGAAAGAATCTACTTCTTATAAACTGCCTGTAATATACACTTGGACAAAAGAATAGATCATTTGTTCCTCTTTAGGAAAAATTATCTGAATATTGAAATAACTTTCTTATATGGAAGGAATATGTGGAAGAGAAGGAATAACTGCTTTGAAGGTGGGAAATGTAACAACTGAAAATGTTTCAAATCCTGATAGTGATTAAGAACACAGGCTTTAGAGTTACCTGCCTGCATAGGAATCCCAGCTTTGCCACGTAGTGACTGCTTAATCTTGGACAAGTTGCTTGACCTTTCTTAAGACTCAATTGTTTTAATATACGAAATGGGGATAATAACACCTACCTCGTACAGGCTTGACTCTGTATATGGCTGAGTGCATGCATGATACTGATTTTTTGCATAGTGTAATTTTTCTAAATTTTAATATCCATCATTTAAAATTTTGATTTTGAGATTTGGAAGAAACTAAAATTTGGACACATGTATGCAACAAGCAGACTGAATATGGAATAGCTCAGTTAAGACAGCAGGTGAAAAATCCAGGTGATGTGGGGCAAATAAGAAATTCTGAACACTGTATGTAGCCCATCAATTGCAATGAGGACCTGGGGAGTTGTAACCTATGAAACTGTAGATGCTGTTGCTGTACTGTGAAGCACTACAGCTCTGACAGGCTCTCTGAGCTCCCATTCCACCTAACACACGTGGCAATAAAGTGCAGCTCATGGTACCCATATTAGAGTAATAGCTACATCCTCAAAATAACATTTTAATGACTTCTCCAGTCTGCATTTAAGAGGATGATTTTTGACCTTGAGTCTTGTCTCTTTCTAGGTTAATACACCTTCCCTCTCAGATCCCTGCATTTGGGGAAATATCTGTCACAGTGTATTCCCAGAGAGTATTTTGTCTGATTCAGAGTGCCCAGAGAGAACCTTTGATCCAAAATTTAAGTTTAGGAGCCAGAACCAGAATCAAATGTCTGTGGTAGTGTGAGATGTGTGCACATATTCAGGAGGATGTATAAGGACATTTTGTGTTCCTCTTCTCTTTTTAGTTTGGTTGGTTGTGTTTTTAAGTCCTGACGTCTTTGGCAAAGGTAGATTTTTTCAGCAAAATGGAACTGAGAAACCCCGTGTTGCTAGGGAATTTTCTAGGTTCATTGTTCCCTTTGTTGACATTTGCAATGGTTTTATTTGATTGTTTCCATTGCTTGGGTGACCAGAAGCACTATATCAAGATGCAAATAAGGCAGCATTTTCAAAATTTAATATTAAACCATCCCTATCATTTCCAGAAAACTGCCACTTCTGCTAACACTACAGAATATTTTGTTATAGGACAGGGACTGGAATAGCTGAATATGTCCTTCACTTTGACAGTTCTAAGAATTCTGTACCCCTTATATTATATTGGAGTCATACAGATTATAGCATACAGACAAATAGTCAACCAGCCATATTAAAATACACCGAAGACTTAATGCCATCTTAAAATCTCATTGTCGAAACGAAGGGCCCAAGGATATACCTTAGTAAACAAATCTAAGAAAGTTCAATTTTACTTGGTTGTGAGAAACATAGAGGCATGCAAATATCTAAAATTAAGCAATACTAGGGAAAAAATAAATTCACTTTTCAAAAATGATTAAAGTGTAGAGTGAGTTTTCTATCACACAGTAATTTGCTAAACTGAAGCAGGAGTTATTTTGGATTGAATTTGTTACATAGCTCATGCATGAAATGATCTGTTGCTTGTTCTTGTGAAGTTGTTTTCACACTATGAAACGGCAGAGGGGAAAAATGTATTCTGTCTGAGGCATTGTAAAAATATTGAAAGCACTGATTGAGGTTTTTGTAGAGGTATCTGACTACAACTTGTCATTTATACTTTACAGGCCAATAATTGTTATGCCAAGATCACAGATGCTTAGCTTTCAGAATTATCTCTTAATTTATAGTGGGTTCAGAAACTAAACTCTGGTACCCTGAGACTGTCACTTATGTGATTATACTGCCACCGTGTGGTTTTAAAGATCCCTTTCAATTTAAAAAAAAATCAAAGAAATGGTCTTAAAAAAAAGAAAATAACAATCCAAGTATTTTCTCTAATTTTTTTGTTCGCCTGTTCTCTGTTACAATACTGCAGATAGTTTATGGGCTATTGTAGGTGGTAAGACGGGACTGCAAGGGAAGAGGTGGCCATGTATGCTAATAGTTATACATAATTCATGGATTCAGTTTCTTCCTGGTGAATGCCTTCAAGACCTTTGCTAGGAGATGGTTTTCTTCATAAATCCAGGATTTACAGTGTCCAGCAGAATCTGAAAAACATCCTATAGGTATCGCTAGGCAAGTGGTGCCCAAACTGGGTCCCCAGAGCATCAGCACCAGCGTCCTTGGGGAACTTGTTAGAAATGCAAATTATTCAGCTCCATCCCTCTGGAAGTGAGGCCCAGCAATCTGTGTTTTAAAAAGCCCTTCAGGAGATTCTGATGCTTGTTAAAATTTGAGAACTACTTGCTACAGACAATCATACCTCTCCTGGGGTAGATTAACACATATTTCCCCAGATAGTGCTAACTTTAGCTACCTGCTCCTGGCCCCTGAAAAAAAAAAATTTCACAGGGAGATGAAGGACAAAGGTCCCAGAGCTTCCTATCAGTTTAGTCAGCCAGCACCCTAAAGCCCTCCCTGGGAAATAAGCAGCAGGTAATCTGTGAGAATTCCTATTCCCATCAATTGCTGTATCAGCAATTTCTTCCCTCTACAATGCCACCTGAAGGAGTTGCTACAGCCAATCAGGAATGAGCTTTTCAAACTTTGGGATTATCGGAGCACAGTCATTAATGACTGGATGTTATAGATAAGATGACTTTTTCAGACATTAAAAAATACAGTTTAAGAAAGGTAAGTAATAATTTGAAAGCCCCCCAGGCTGTAAGAAATGTTAAAGAAGAGTGGGATGGTGTGAATTGGAGATTCCATGTCTTGTCATAAGGGCCAGCAGCCACTAAACTGTTTCCTAACTCAATTGTCTGTGGCCATGCAGAAAAGTTGGCCGTGTGCTGCTAGGACTTCTGATATTTCTGATATGAAAAGCCAGAAAGAATTGCCAAGTGAAATATTCCAATTTTAAAGTGTAGATTCAATATTAAGTGCATGCTTTATTAAAAAACGAAAACATACCTTCCAGTTTGATTCTGTCAACTGACCTCCAGATTGTGGTTTCTAGGGTGGATAGTTAAGGAAAATTGTGGGTATCAACCTTGGCACACATTTATGAGCATATGCATGTCTTGTATTGACGTGATTTGTGTCCATGGGTTTACATCTCTGCATGTGTAAATACACATGTACAAAGCATGGAAATCCAGCATCCCAACACGCAGGGGAAATATTTTTTATTCAGCAATGAAGTAGTTTCAAACTGAATATAAGTAAAAAATCTGAAAGGTGCCCGAATTCAAAAAAGCACATTCCTAAAGTGCCATGCTTTAAAGAAGAAAATGTATGATATTTCTACTAATGTGAAATATGTTTTCACAACATTTAAAAATCTTTCAAAATTTTACAAATTTCACAGCATACATAGAATAAAAATATCGAGTATATACAAATTACTTGTAGTTGTAGCTTATTCTCAGGGACATATAAAATATTTCAAAAATATAAAGCTCAGGAATAAATTTAGGCACTCATTTGAAGCAAAAAATCATATTTTAATTTTTTCATCTCTGACTATGAAAGGAGTGCTTAATAAAAAGCTACTGAATTAATAGGAGAGTAAGTGTTGTTCAGGTGTTTTTGAGTGAATTTTCAATACTAGGCATGCTCTCTGTGGTTTGACCCTCACTGTCCTCACTGCATCCAAGATTCAGAAAATGCAATCATATTCCATTGCAACTTGCAGGTTTTCTGGAAAGATTTTAAGGGTACAACCAATTTTAAAGATAGACTCTTGGTTTTTCTCTGTGTTATCTTTCCAAATCTGGTAAAATCCCAATGGTTGCATTAATGATAGCATCTTTAAGATTGTCTGATAGGAGAACTATATAATAATTCTGGGGTAAGTTACAACATTCACAATGAGCTGAAGATCATTCTGGTCACTCAGGGCCAATACCTGGGTATATCCCCATTCCTCTGTACAACATAAGCTAGTTCTGCAAGCTGTTGCCAGATTTCATGAAGAGTCCCTAACCAAACTATCTTGCCCTATAGCCTATCACTGTGCTTAGGATTCTGACCATGGGGATCCTTTACTTTTCTTCTGCACAGAGTGTTGGGTTTTAAGAGTGTCTCATTGAAACGCCTATTCAGTAGTCCCTCTGTTATCCTTGGGGTATACATTCTAAGAAGCCCAGTGGATGTCTGAAGCTGCAGAACCCTATATATACTGTGTTTTTTCCTATACATACATAACTATGATAAAGTTTAATTTATAAATTAGGCAAGTAAGAGATTAACAACAATAACTAACAATAAAATAGAACAATTACAACAATGCCAGCTGCCATCACTACTGTTGTGCTTTGGGACCACTATGAAGTAATATAAGAGTTGCTTGAACACAAACACTGTGATATGATGACAGTCAATCTGATAACTGAGATGGCTATTAAGTGACTAACAAGTCGGTAGGGTCTACAGGATGAATATGCTGGAAAAAGGGATGATTCAAGTCCTGGGTAGGACAAAGCAGGACAGTGAGGGACAGTGTGAGACTTCATCACGCTACTCAGACCTGCATGCAACTAAAAATTTATGAATTGTTCATTTCTACAATTTTCCACCTAATATATTGTTCTCACTTCAGAATTTGCAAATCATTTTTCTTTTTTCAAAAATTGTTTTATTGATACCTAATAGATTTATCATATTTTTGTTGTACATGTGATATTTTGGTACATTCATATAATGTGTAATGATCAGATGTAATTGGGATATACATCATCCTAAACATGTATCTTTTCTTTATGTGAGAAACATTCAAATTATTCTCTACTAACTATTTGGAAATATACAATGGATTATTGTTTGCTGTAGTCACCCTATTGATTTATCAAATACTAGGTCTTATTTCCTCTATCTAACTATATTTTTGTACTCATTAATCAACCTCATTTTATCCCCCTCCCTCCCCTACCTTTCCCAGCTTCTGGTAACCAGCAATCTACTCTCTATCTTCATAACATCCACTTTTTAAGCTACCACATATGAGGAAGAACACACGATATTTGATTTGATTAGTATAATGACCTTCAGTTCCATCCATTTTGCAGCAAATGAGAAGATTTCATTCTTTTTATGGCTGAATAATATTCCATTGTATAAATATACCACATTTTGTTTATCCATTCACTTGTTGATGTGTACTTAGGTTGATTCTATATTTTGGCTATTATGAATAGTGCTGCAATAAACATGGGAGTGCAGATAACTCTTTGATATACTGATTTTCTTTCTTTTGGATATATACCTAGCAGTGGGATTGCTGGATCATATAATAGTTATATTTTTAGTTTTATAAGAAGCCTCCATACTGTTCTTCATAATGGCTATACTAATTTACATTCCCAAAAACGATGTATGAGGATTCCCATTTCTCCACATCCTTGCCAGAATCTTTCATTCACTGCCTTTTGGACAAAAGCCATTTTAACTGGGGTAAGATGATATCTTATTGTGGTTTTCATTTGCATTTCTCAGATATTAGTGATATTAAGTATTTTTTCATATATCTGTTGGCCATTTGTATGTCTTCTTTTGAGAAATGTCTGTTCAGATCTTTTGCCCATTTTTAAATCAGGTTTTTTTTTGCCATTGAGTTGTTTGCATTCCATATATATTCTAGTTATTAATTCCTTGTCAGACGGATAGTTTGCAAATATTTTCTCCCATTCTTTGGGTTGTAACTTCATTTCATTGACTCTTTCCTTTGTTGTGCAGAAGCTTTTTAGCTTGATGTGATCCCATTTGTCTATTTTTGTTTTTGTTGTCTGTGCTTTTGAGCTCTTACTGAAAAAAATGTTTGCCCAGACCAATGTTCTGTAGTGTTTCTCCAGTGTTTTCTTCTAGGAGTTTTATAGTTTCAGGTCTTAGAGTTCAGTCTTTAATCTATTTTGATTTGATTTTTGTATACTGCAAGAGATAAAAGTCCAGGTTTATTCTTCTGCATATGATTATCCAGTTTGCCTACCACAATTTATTGAAGAGACTGTCTTCCCCAATGTATGTTCTAGGTACCTTCATCAAAAATGAGTTGACTGTAACTGCATGGATTTATTTCTGGGTTCTCTATGCTGTTCCATTGGTCTATGTGTCTGTTTTCATACCAGAACCATGTTGTTTATTTTACTATAGCATTGTAGTATATTTTGAAATCATGCAGTGTAATGCCTCCAACTGTTTCATCCCCCCACCCCTGCCTCAGGAATCCTTCAACAATTCAGGGTCACAGGGTCTTTCATGGTTCCATATAAATTATAGGATTGATTTTTCTATTTCTGTGAAGAATGTCATTGGTATTTTGCTAGGGATTGCGCTGAATCTGTAGATCTCTTTGGGTAGTATTGATATTTTAACAATATTAAATCTTCCAATCCATGAGCATGGAATATTTTTCCATTTTTTCATGTCTTCTTCAATTTCTTTCATCGGTGTTTTATAACTTTCCTTGTAGAGATATTTTGCATCTTTGGTTAAATTTATTGCTATGTAATTTATATGTTTTTTACCTATGTAAATGAGATTTCTTTCTTGATTTCATTTTCAGATTGTTCACTGATGATGTGTATAAATGCTCATGAATTTTTGTACATTGATTTTGTACCTGGCAACTTTAATGATTTTTTTAATCAGTTCTAACAGTTTTTTGGTGGGGTCTTTAGGAATTTCTAAATATAAGATCATGTTGTCTGTGAGAAAGTATAATTTGACTTCTTCATTTCCAATATAGATGCCCTTTATTCCTTTCTCTTGCCTGATTGCTCTGGCTAGCCTGCCCAGTATTAAGTTGAATAAAAGTGGTGAAAGCAGGCATCCTTGTCCTGTTCCAGATCTTAGAAGAAAGGCTTTATATGGCCTTTATTGTTTGAGGTGTGTTCCTTCTCTACTCAGTGTTTTGAAAGTTTTTATCACAAGAGTTGTTGGATTTTATTGAATGCTTTTTCAGCACCTATTGCAATGATCATATGGTTTTTATTCTTGGTTTTGTTAATGTTATGTATCACATTTATGGTTTGAATATGTTGAAACATCTCTGCATATCTGGGATGAATCCCACTTGATCTTGATGAATGATATTTTTATATGTTGTTAAACTTAGTGTGCTAGTATTTTGTTGAGGATTTTGCATCTATGTTCATCAGGGATGTTGGCCTGTGGTTCTCTTTTTCTCTTGTATCTTTGCCTGGTTTTGGTATCAGGGCAAACCCATTCTGAACTTGTAGAATGGGTTTGGAACTATTCCCTCCTCTTCAATTTTTTTTGGAGAGTTTGAGTAAGATTGGTATTAGTTCTTCTTAAAATGTTTGGTAGGATTCAGCCATGAAGCCACCAGGTTCTGGGTTTTTCTTTGATGGAAGGTGTTTTATTATAGCTTTGATCTCATTACTCATCAGTTTGTTCAGATTTTCTATTTCTTTATGGTTCAATCTCAGTAAGTTGTATATATCCAAGAGTTTATCCATTTTTTCTAGATTTTCCAATTTGTTTGCATGTAGTTGTTCATAACAGTCTCTAATGATTCTTTTTATTTCTGTTGTTATGTCTCCTTTTACATTTCTGATTTTACTTATTTGGGTTTTCTCTCTTTTTTTCTTAGTTTAGCTAAAGTTTTGTCAATTTTATCTTTTCAAAAAACCACCTTTTTATTTTGTGATCTTTTACAGTCTCAATTTTATTTATTTCTGCTATGAACTTTGTTGTTCCTTTCCTTCTACTAATTTTGGGTTTAATTTGCTTTTGCTTTTCTAGTTTCCTGAGGGGCATCATTAGGTTGTTTATTTAAAGTCTTTCTACTTTTTGATGTAGGCACTTATTTCTATAAATTTCCCTCTTAGCACTGCTTCTTCTGTATCCCATAGATTTTTGGTATGTTCTATTTTGACTCATTTCAAATTTGTTTTTAAATTTTCTTCTTAATTTATTCATTGACCCATTGATCATTCAGGAGCACATTGTTTAATTTCCATTTCTTTGTGTAGTTTTGATGATTCCTCTTGTTATTGATTTCTAGTTTTATTCCAGTGTGGTCAGAGAGATATTTAACAGAACTTTTGCTTTTTTTAATTTGTTGAGAATTGTTTTGTGGCCTAATATATGGTATATTCTGGAGAATGTGCCATGTGCTGATAAGAAGAATGTGTATTCTTCAGCAGTTGGGTAAAATGTTCTGTAAATGTCAGTTAGGGCCATTTGGTCTAGATGTAGTTTAATTCTGATGTTGCTTTGTTTGTTTTTTGTCTAGTTGATCTGCCCCTTACTTAGACGGGGTTGTTGAAGTCCCCTACTATTATTGTATTGAAGTCTGTCTCTCCCTTTAGATCTATTAAGGTTTGCTTTAATACTTGGGTGGTCCTGTGTTGGGTACATGGATATTTATAACTGTTATATCCTCTTGATAACTGACCTCTTTATTATTATATAGTGACCTTTGTGTCTTTCTACAGTCTTTGACTTGTAGTAGTGCATTTTATCTAATATAAGTATAGCTACTCTTGCTCTTTTTTTGGTTTCCATTTGCACAGAATATCTTTTTCCATCCCTTTATTTTCAGTCTATGTGTGTCTTTAGAGATGAAGCGGATTTCTTGTAGGCAGCATATAGTTGGGTCTTTTCTTTATCCATTCAACCACTCTATGTCTTTTAATTGGAGAATCTAGCCTATTTACATTCGATGTTCTCATTGATAGTTAAGGACTTACTGCTGTCATTTTGTTACTTGTTTTGTGGTTGTTTTATAACTCCTCTCTTCCTTTCTTTTTTCAGTGTCTTCCTTTGTTGCTAAGTGATTTTCTGTGGTAGAATGCTTTAATTTGTTGCCTTTTATTTTTAGTGCATTTATTATAGGTTTTTTATTTGTGATTTCCATGAGGCTTACAAAAAACATTTTATGAGTATAACAAGTTATTTTAAACAGATGACAACTTATCATCTGTTTAAAACAAATTGATCACAAAAAAAGAATAAAATCAGAGGAAATAGTGAAATATACTCTGCACTTTAACTCCATCTCCCCACACTTTGACATTTTGTTGTCTCAATTTGTGTATTTTTATATTGCTTATCTCTTAACAGGATGCTGTAACTATTATTATTTTTGATAGATTTCTCTCTTATTTTTCATACTAGAGCAGGGGTCCCCAACCTATGGTGAATTGTATAATTATTTCATTATATATTGCAATGTAATAATAATAGAAATACAGTGCACAATAAATGTAATGCAATTGAATCATTCCAAAACTATCCCCTTCTCCCAGTCCATGGAAAAATTGTCTTCCATGAAAATGGTCCCTGGTGCCAAAAAGGTTAGGGACTGCTGTACTAGAGTTTAAGTGGGTTGTGTACCACAATTATAGTGTTAGAATATTCTGAGTTTGTGCACTTACTTTTACCAGTGGGTTTTATACCTTCAAATGTTTTCTTTTTGCCCATTAGTGGTTTTTTTCTCCCTTCATATTAAAGAACTCCTTTTAGCATTTCTTGTAAGACAAGTCGGGTGGTGATGAATTCTTTTAGCTTTTGTTTGTCTGTGAAAGACTTTATCTCTCCTTTATGTTTGAAGGATTAATTTGCTGGGTACAGCACTCTCAGTTGACAGGGTCTTTTTTTTTTCTTTCAGTAATTTGAACATGTCCTCCTACTCCCTCCTGCTCTTTATGGTTTCCATTGAGAAGTCTGTTGGCATTTGAATTGGAGCTCCTTTATATGTTATTTTTTTCTTTTCTCTTGCTGCTTTTAGGATCCTCTCTTTGTCCTTGACTTTTGAGAGTATGATTATTACATGCCTTGGGATAGTGTTATTTGGGTTGATTCTGTCTGGTATTCTCTGACCTTACTGTACCTGGATATTTATATCTTTTTCAAGTTTTGGAAATTTTTCTGTTATTATTTATTTGAATAAGTTTTCTACCCCTTGCTCTTGCTCAGCTCCCTTTTGAACACCAGTAATTCTTAGATTTGCTCTTTTGAGTAATTTTCTATATCTCATAGACATTCTTCATTCCTCTCCCTTCTTTTTTCTTTTTTCTCCTCTGCCTGTGTATTTTCAAATAGGCTTTCTCTGAGCTCACTAATTCTTTCTTCAACTGGATCCATTCTGCTATTGAAAGCCTCTAATAAATTTTTCAGTCAGCAAACATATCTTTAAGTTCCATGATTTCTGTTTGATTTTAAAAAATTATTTCAATCTCTTTGTTAAATTTCTCTGATAAATTTCAAAATTACTTTTCTGTGTTAATTTGGAGATCAGTGAGCTTCCTTAAAACTGCTATTTTGATTCTTGATCAGAGAGCTTGCCTGTCACCATCTCATTAGGGTCAGTCACTAGCTCTTTGCTTTGTCCATTTGGGGAAGTCATAGTTCCTTGTTTGCTATTGTTTTTTGTAGATGTGTATCTTTGTCTTCACACTGAAAAATTATTTATTCCAGTCTTCTCTGTCTGGCTTGTTTTGTTTTTCATTGGATATGTTTGCTTAGAGATTTCTTTGCAACTTATCTCTTGAATATCTTTTTTGCTAGATCACTGCCTCCTTTTTGGCACTTGATGGCACTTTAAGCCCAGGTTTTCCTCAGTTCTAGGAAACTTTTGGACTGTTGCCTGTTCTGAATAGGGGAGGGCCCAAAGGGGATATCCCAACAATGTAGGATGGCTGGCTAGAGGTTTGTGCCCAGGGAATATGTAAAACATACCTCCTACAGCATGGTGCTACTTCACAGCCACCCTGATTTGGTGTCTCCTTTGGCGAAGACACAGAGCAGCATTTCTGGGCTGGGATGTTTCCCTCCTTGGTCTCTGGCTATACTCTGGAATTTTTCTCCCTTCAGGAATTCCTGATGCATCCTGTGGGTTGAGGTAATGATAGGTCTCCTGTCAGGGAACACAAGATGGTGGGAAAGCTGGTTGCTCACCTCAGTCTTACTTTCTCCAATGTAGTAACTGTGAGTTGGGGAGAAATTTTCCACAGGCTTGGTGCCTGGAAGATTGGGGGAAGGGTGTCATTGATATAAAAGTCCAATTCTCTTACCACTTGCATGGAGTTTTTTCAACACTCGGTGACCCTGGGAAATGTCTCCTCCTTATATTTGAGTTCTGGTTTATTGCTTATGATAATGTCATTGCTGTATATTTTTTTCTTTTTCTGTGCGGAGTAGTAGGGCCAGCTTACTTGCTCTGCCAGTTTGCTGATGTCTGCATTTAATATTTTCAGACCACAGTTGACCATGGGTAACTGAAACCATGAAAAACAAAACTGCAGATAAGGGGAGACTACTGTACTCTTGGTAGGGATTTAAAAATGATATTTTTCTAATTTACTCAGTAAATAGGAATGTGGCATTGGAACTGAAGGGAGCAAGAGAGTTATAATGAAGATTTCTACATGGTTCCTGAACAGGAAGAGTCCAGAAACCAGAAAGAAAAAAAATAATTGCATCACAATGTAACTAAGGTGTGGAAAAAAAAATGCTTGGGGTCCACTGGGGGAAAAAAAACAACAAAACAAGAAATCCGTCCCAAGGGATCTAGAGTAGCTGCATAGAGTAGTTAATGTTTGAACCGGGTCTGCCAGGACTAATAGATACTTACCTGGTAAAGGAGGATGAGATAAGATATGATGACATAGAAAAGCTGGTAGTTTTTTATGACTAAAGTATTTGTCAATGATTGTATCTTTGAAGCCTAGCACAGGGCCCCTATAATGAGTTCAATAACTATTCTTCAAATTTAAGAATAAATGAGTGAAAGAATGATTTGTGTGTATGTATGGCAGTATGAGTTATAGAAGAAATAAGATAAAAATAGCAAGATTGGTTACTAGCAGAGACCTTGATGGCAACAGTGAAAAGTTTGAATTTTGTTCTGTAGAATAGTGTGATCTTTTGCATCATGATTCAGTTGCATCAGGATCTATCGAGGTCCTTTTGTAAAAATGCAGGTTCCGCAATATTACCACAGATATTACCAACTGAATCAGAATCTCTTGGAGATTAAACCAAGGAATTAACATCTTTTGCACCCTGTGAAAGCCACTGCTGGGAGAAGTGCCCAATCCTTAAAACATTATTTTAAAACTTTTTTTGGGTGCTCAACATCTTAGAGGATCTGTTAAAAGCTATGGAAATTCTTCCTAGGAAGAATTTTTCATTTTTACTAACAATTACAGAGAGATCATAAAACCTTAAGATTAACTCGTGGGCTCAGGTTAACAGCTCCTGAAACCAAGCTGGCTAAAAACTGACTTAGGAAAGTTAGATAAGAACCACTGTTGCTAGGAGATATAGTGAGGAAAGTTTTCTGGTGAAATTGAAGAATACAGACAGTTTCCTCTAAAAAATTTCGTCCAGGACCAACCTAATCTCATCCTGTCAATATTTGCTATAAAAGATACATATTCACATTTAAAGAGAGAAGAATTTATGCTGGGATCCAGGCAGCTTCTAGGTCATTTCCATCCTAAGTAAAGCATTTAATGAAAAAATTGGAATGTTTCAAAAGGAAAAAAAATTTATTGAGCATTTAGAAACTATGTTGTTTTTCTCTGTTTCAAATAAATGAAGTTGTTGGAATTCAAGAAAATGTCTGAGTTAACTGTTTACATACTTAACGCTTCACAAATTTAGATTGTATCTAAAAATCTTGGTCTCTTTTTGATATCTAGCATTTGGGAACCACAGTATGGTTCTATTTCCACCAAAATTAAAAGCTATATCTGCAAATAACAACTAAAACAGTCTATTACTGGAGATATGTCACATGGAATAAGATAAAGTCTATGAAAACAGCCCTTTACTAAAGTCATGGCTGAACTCTAACGATCTATTATTTAATGCAAACATTGTGTGTAACTTTGGATATTTAGGGAACCCTCCCTATAGTCAACTAAAACAAGCCTGTTTATGTGAAACCAATGTGGAAACAGTTCAGAGACACAATTTGCTATTCGTTGTAGGGGCAGAATCACTGAACTTCATCCAAACTTGGAGCAGAGTCAAAAACTGGGTAAGAGAGATTACTTGATGCTGAGGGATGGAGGGTGTGGAATATGTGGAAATGCTTTATAAACTACAGAGCATCGTACAGAGTTAAAGAGTTAACAATGTATTCAGTTCACAACATGTAGTATTGCTCTATAAGCTTTTAATTATTGGTTAACAAATAACATATTGTAATTCTCAATGTACAAGTTGTTTTGTGACTCAACATTGCTTTGGAAATTAGTTTGTATTGATATATGCTGACTGTGTCCATTTCTTTTAAGTGTATAAAAGTCTACTGTTGTATGAATGAGTTGCAACTTTGTTTTCTATTCTCCTATAGGAAGCCATATAGATTATTTTCAATTGTTTAGTATGACCAACAGCTTTTCAACAAATATCTCTCTGCTTCTCTCCTTGTGCACATGTGGCAGGGTTTATTTTAAGGGTTTGTACTAGGCGTGGATTTTCTGGGCCATAGGATACTGCATCATCAACTTTGTTAAATAATGCCGAATTGCTCTCCAAAGTAGATGAACCAGTTATGTGAGTGTTACCATTATATAACTTTATTGTCTAACTTATTTTTAAAGAAATATCATTTTCATTTCTCTGATTCCTGGTGAGATTTTGCAACTTTTTATACATTGTCTCTTCAAGTGTACTCCTCCATGAATTGCTGGTTAATATGCTGTGCCCATTTCTCTATGTGCCAAATGCTAATCTTGAAATCAATTTAGATATACGTATGAAACAAAGAGCACTACTTTCTTAGAGCTTTACATTCTAGCAAGAGAAAACATGTAATAAACAATAAACATAATAAACAGGCACATTTTGCAGCACAGTGGAAAGTGATGAGCACTATTGGAAAAGGACAGAGTAGAACAAGGTAACGTGAAGGGGATTGGGAGCGTAGAGTAGGACAAGGAATTTTTAGTAGTAAACAGAATGGTCAAAGTCAGCCTCCTTGAGAAGGCAAAATTTGAATCCAGATGAGGAAGTTAAGAACAACAAGAGGCCGGTGGGTCAAGAATGGGGAGAGAAAAGAGAAGAGCTGTCGAGATTAAGTCAGGAAGGTCGAGGAGAGGGGTCGTCATACAAGGCTTTGGGTTTTAACTGAATGAAATGGGGGAACCACCGAAAGGCATAGAGCAGAGGAGTGTCGTGATCTGGCTTATGTTATAAGTGGAGCACTCACATTACACGCTTACATACTACAAATTCTATGTAATGAACTACTTGGCTAAGTCATTCGTTCCTTTTGGAAACCCTGATTATCCCATAATAGAACGCCAATGAAGACTAGGAAACGTTGTGCTTAAATGAAAAATTAAAGTTTAGGACTTGGGTAAGCAAGGTGAGTTCTAACAGTGACTTTTATACTTTTCCTTCTGGTAGCTCTGGGGGGCTGTTGACTTTAACCTTTGTCCCTTAGCTTTACCCACTTGCTACTCAGAAATAAATCTACTCGTTGCAATTGTTGCCAATGCTATGCCAGCCCCTGGGCCAACTCTTGTTAAAATTATCTCTGATGCCTGACCACACAATATGTGGTAACTATTGTCATCTTTATTTTGCTAAGCTAGGGTAGAAGCCAAATCTCTCCAAGGCCCTTAATTTTTCATTGTACTATGGTGCCCACTGTGTGTGGTAGGGCTGTTATAGGATTTCTTTAACTACATGGCAATGAGGATTAAAATAATATGCTTAAACAAGATGGCACTGAATAATACATAAGGCCACATGAAGATTTTTTAAAGAAATAGTAATCATTTTAACTTATATGATTTTCTGAAGTATTTGGCTTCTATCTTCTTTGAAGCTGGCATGTACTAAGAGCTACTTTACCCCTTTCTTGTTTGGCTAGTTACTTGAAAAAAAATTTATGGAATGAATTTTGGGTCTCCAAGATTTATCCTGCTTCTTTACAAAACTGTAAGTTTAAATCTAATGTAGATATACTAACCTATTATCAAAAACCAGTGTAAGTGACTGGTTTCAAGTGTTCTAGTAAATTCAAAATTTTGAAAGAAAAATAAATTTCTACCCCAATGGATTGTGAATAACAAACTATGTCTTACTTTCTTCTACCTAAGTTGAGAATACTCCATATGGTGGTAGGTCTATTCTCTTCTCATATATTTGTGAATTCTTCTCCTTCGTGTGATGGTAATACACAGTTCAAGACCCAAATGGGTTCTATCAGTTTGCAAATTAAGGCAACAGTCTCCAAATTCAGGACTGTTCAAAGGCAATCTTAGCCAAGGGATGCTTCTGTTATTTTTTTCCATAACCATTTGAGAGCCAAATAACAACAGTATTTTTTTCTGAGCCTAAAAGTCTATGGTAATTACACATTGCCTTTATGCTTTATTTTTAAACAAACTTCAAACAGACAGGTCAGAATAAATTGTTCCAATGTTGGATTGTAATAAATTGCTAGGCATGTCATCATTTACTGCAAATAAATGTACATGTCTGCAGTAGAGAACCTTGGACAGAGGTGAACTCAACCACCCAGTCATTTACACAAAACAGTGTTGCTTATTGCCAGTTTTACCTTCCAGCTCTGCCTGGATGAGCTCTTTCAATTTCACCTCAATTGGGTGAACTGAGGAATCTGGACATAAAGATGCTATCCGTGTGTGTGACTTTGTCCAGTTAGAATAACATTTTCTTTTTGCAGAGCATCTGTTAGAATAAAAAGAAAAGGCAAAACAAAACACACAAAACAAAGATTGCTGAAAATATCGGTTTATTTACTTTGAAAAATCTACCCATATAAATTCATATATTAAAGAAAAAATCAGAAGATAAAAATGATATCTTAATACATTTCCTCTCAGATAGATACAGCTTGAGAAAGAAAAATAATTAGCAACCTTCATTACTTGTCTAGAAAAATATTTACTTCTCCAAGAAAGTTGCTTTTGTTTTCTAGGCTGTTCTAACCACATTTCCCCTTTTCACACACAAAATTTAATTGGAAATATTAGTGGCCTGTTCTCACTTGATGACATTTCTGCATAAGAGTTTAAAAGACAAGATTACTATAAAGTAGTCTGGCAAATTCTTTTTTTGCCTGGGCAAAAGCACTAGTTTACTTGTTCAAGATGATAAAGAGTTAAGTCCAGAGTTCATAACATGACCCTATCCCATGACACTCCCTCCCCCTTTCACTTGATGAAAATATGCTCATGTGATGTGAATTTTGAAACTGAATCCACTGAACACACTCAGCATTTGGTACCAGATTTGTACTGTGACATTCAAACTTCTGCCATGGCCACTGCAATGTAAATAGGAAATTCTAAATGTGATTTGAATTGCCCTTTGGGGAGTTTTACAATGAGAGACGGTACATTTCCAATGTAGCCAATTGTTAATATGGAGCAAGCCACAGTGGTCGGGTTGGAGACTGTTCTGCTTCAGAGCACAAGTTGACAGGAAACTCTGCACGCCTTCAACTGGACCAAGGGAATTTGGCGGTTGACATAACCATATATAGTTTTGAAATATTTTCTCTTGTTAGAAATGTTTTAGATTAGCCCATGAAAGTAAGCACCTTTATTATTCGCATACAGTGATTCAGTTTTGAGGTGACAGCTGTCTACATAGATCCTACTTTACAGATTGGCATAAGCAATGACTGGTTTTTAATTAGCAACAAGCTTTTGTAATTATTAGAGGTCAGCATTCCTGTAATTGAATCATCTAAACTAGAAAATACACTGTCACTGCAAACAGACCTGTTCAGACCTTTCCCATGAAATGCAACTTAGTATGTGGGTACCATTGCACTGCACACAGAAAATACATCATAAATTCAAATTTTATCAAGATGTGCCAAGATTTTTAAAGTAAGAAATAAATTCAATGGCATTAAAATTTATATATTTTGTGATGTTAACTGACACAAAATTCTAATTGATTCTACCCACATATAAATTTAGATGTTGAGACTTCTTTAGAATGGGGGATTAAATGACGTTAAGAGACATGCATTACTAAGGTTCTCCACAAGAGGGCCATAGCTCCCTCATTCTTTGTGATTTTGCGCCAAAGCTCAAAAAAAAAAAAAAACCAAAAACTGGTAAATGCTATTATTTTCTCCTCAAATTTGTTGTTTCATAAATCTCATATATATTTAAAATATATGATTATAAGAATAATTTTAAGCAATAATGGATGCAGAGTGTGTAAAGTGAAAAATTTTCTGCTAGCTTTCCTTTCCCACTCCTCAAGCACAACCACCATAAAAGTGTGCTGGGTCTCCTCCCACGTTTAAGCTTATCGCATTTTTTAACACAAATTTGATTACACCAAATATTTATTTTGTGTTTTGCTTATTTGTTTATTCACTACAATATATACTGTAGGCATCTTTCTCCATCAGTCTACACAGACCTGCTCTTTCTTACATATGGTTTCAGAGTATTTTATTGTATGTTCCCAAAATGAATTGTTTAATAAATCTGCTATAGGTGGGCATTTAGATTGTTTTCAGTATTTTGCTACTAAAAACAATGTTGCAGTGATGATTCTTACATTTATTTCTTTGCACAGATGTGATAATTTCTCTGTATGTTAAATTTCCTAGCTGCATAATTGTAGGGCTTGTTTATTTGAAAAGAGAATAACTATTGCAAATTGTGCCTATCCTCTCCAGAAAAGATGGTTGTACGGATTTACACTCACACCAACTAGGTGTGAAAGCACCTTTCAGCCCTGACTGTGACAAATACTGGGTATGTTACACCTCGTAATCTTTGCCAATCTAATAAAGGAAAAATATCTTGGCAGTAAAAATTTCTAAGCATATGATTATTTACTTCAATTAATGAATTAACTATTCCAATTTAAAATTTTGAAAAATACCTATAAAAAATTGTTTTGCAAATGTTATCAGAAGATGGAAGCAGAATGACCAGAAAAGACATCACTGAGCAAACTGACCTGGCTTCCATAATCTAGTGATAATAACAGCAGTGCTATATCTAAATAAATTCTCAGTATTTTCCACAATACTTTTACATCATTTGAAATTTTTTTGATTTTTATAAACACTTTGTAAAATAAGATGGTAAGACATTATTATTTCTATCATAAAAATGAGACTGAATCTTTGGACAATGTTCTTTTCATTTCATTGCTGTTAAGATCATCAGTTTAAAGAACTTCAGTAAGGAATCTTGGATTTTCTGATCTGAATTTTACTTAACCTTCTAAGCCTGCTTCTCCTTTTCTCCTTAGAGATTGTCTGTCACAATTTGCCCATTTTTTCCTTTCCATTCTAAACTACAACACCCACCCTTTCCTCTTGGTTTTTAGCAAAGAACAAAATGCCCAGAATTGAAATGTCAAGTATTTTTTTTTCCTAACAAAATATTTTTGTTACTAGGTTAAATATACACCCAAAGTAGCAGATTGAAAATAATTACAACAGAAGTTGGCTAGTTTGTTGTACCAGTTTTGTTAATTTTCCTTTGAGGGAAAACTGGTTATTTTGGTGGTAGGTTATTATTCTAGATGACCCAAAAATGTCCTATAATGAAAGAAGCCCACCTTGGAAAATTGCGAAGCAGGCAAGGCATGTCTACTGCCACCTCAATCCTCCCGTATTGTTCCCATCTGAGTACATTTTCCTTCCTCTCACCTACCACCTATTAATAGCTGTGTTTAGCTTTGTCCCAGTAATCTCTACAGGGAGGGAGATATTCTGAACTTCTATGTTAGTTGAATATATTTACCAAATATGGAGAGTGCATATAAGTGGAGGACATTTAGAGGCTCAAGGAAGAGCTTCTCTCAAGGGGATGATTTAAGGAATGGTGAGCAGGAGATGTATTTTTAAGCCTAGAATTTTTCATAGGTGGTTTCTGTGCCTGCTTACATGGAGCATCACTGGCTCGCTGTAATTGCAAAATCCCAGATGTAGAAAAATAGAATAGTAAAGAACCATTAGATGTACTGGAGTATTATTATTTCTTTCAATGTAATTGTTTTTTCTATGGTTGTTTGTGTTTGTTTTGTTTTGGCCATCTATACTTCAAGCTTTGGAATAGAATGTTTTAAATCCACCTTCCAGCCTCTCTAGGTATGGAGATTTTGTTAAATTCTGGTTGGTGCTAATTAAGGAAACAGCACACTTCTCCCTGCCCCTGCCCCAACCAGATATGAATCAGTGTGAATTTTTAGGTTGTCCTGTGTATGTTCCATTTTTAGTTATTAACTAATATATTTGAATTAAAGTAGGTGAAATGAGGTAAAAGTATTATTATTAACTGCCAATTTCTGAACTTAAAAATATGGCATTGTTAGAAAAGGAAAATACATATGAATCAGGAAAAATGAGTTAGTTATATATATGGATATGGATTTTGTTTGTGAGAAATGAGTTTTGTATATGGGATGAATTCCTGAGCATGAGTGGTGTTGTAAAAAGTAATAATTTAATAAAAATTTATTTATACAAACCAGAAAGGAAAAAGATTTGTGTAGATAAATGTGAATTTATGTCTGCCTTGTGCTGTAACTTTTTTGTTGAAAAATGTGATTTTGGATTAAAAGTTCCAGCTGTGTAGTAATTCCTTATCAGTTATATAAAATAGTCTTTGGACCAAATATTTTTAAATTGTTGTATATTCTCTGTAGCAGATATTGTGCGTAAAATTCTTCATGCTCTGTGTTAGAGAGGTAATGAGTAATTTGACAGAGAGGGTCAAATGCTTTTAAACATGATGGGAGAAACAATTTTAAAAAATTAAAAGGTTTCCCAGTGGTTGAAAAGTTTATGTCCAGAAACCTAGAAATAAAGTTCATTCATTTACCAGACACTAGAGCAGTACACAGAAACAGAACCTATATTAAAAGAAAGAGAAAGAGACCATGGGAGGGAGGGAGAAAGAAAGAGAGAGAGAGAAAAGGTACGGTTTGTTATTTTCCATTTTCAGCTTGTTCAGATGGATTTCTGTGGCTTGAATTGTCACCAAGTATGTGACTGTCGGTCCATCTCAGGGACATCCCAATGCCTCCCTGGCTGGGTTGGAGCCAAAGATGACAATAGAGGTAAACGGAGAAGTTCTACCCCATGCCTTGTACATGGGGGTTTCACACTTGCAGCTTTCAAGTCCCCTGCCCTTGTTTGGTCCAAAATATTCCTGCAGTTTAAAATGAACAAAATTCTGGTTAACGAACATATACTCAAATAAGAAGTTCTGCACACGTTTATTTTAGTGTCAACTTGCAAAAAGATCTACTTTAAAAACATTATCTTTATATTGACATTTTGGGAAAAGAGCTATATGTTTCCAATCCTTTAAGTGATATAGGCTCAACTTCATAACACGAATACAGCTGATAAGCTCCATAATTCAAAAGGAAAAAAATCACACCAGTTGGGGCAGGCAAAATAACCAGGTAAGCAACCGAATTTTTTATGTTTCAACCAGCACTTTTGACAGAAGTTTGATAATTTCACAGTAAGAGATACATGACTGTATTAGCACCATTAGGTATGTATGAATCCTGCTAGTACCCTTAGGTGCACGTGTGTGCTGTTAGCATCCTCAGGTGCAAGTGAATGCCACTTTCCATTAAGTTGCATTCTCCAGAGGCACAACGAAATGCTCATATGTTTCTAAATAACTAGCTTATGCCAATGTTTAAATCCTTCAGATTTCACAAAAGCTTACATTTTGGCAATCTATTAAAAGAGAAATGTCTGTAGTGTTTCTGGGATGTATCATCTTTTGTTGGAAACATTGGATTACAAAGAATTCTGGGAAGAACCCTCTGAAGGGTTTATTTGCTGTTTGGGTAGAAAAGTGATTTTTTTTTTCCTAGAACAATTTTCAAAAGGTTTTGTTTTACAAAAACAATACTTTTTTGGAGACATCAAGAGTAATAATATTGAATTGTCACACTTTTCCAGGCTCATAACAGAGAGTTCTACCTCCTCCCAGATCTGAAGCAGAAAAGCAAATAATAAATATAACCTTCTAAAATTAGGATCGGTGTTATCCCTTATCAACCTTAAACATTTTTCAATATATACTTTTGATTTAGTTTGCTTTTAAAAACTGGATTTGATTCCAAAGTTAGTAGCTATATGGTTCCATAAAGTAATTTCTGAAGAGTCAAGAGTGAGAAAGAGTGTCTTTTCAAAGTACCTTCCATCTGAATGCTAGGTTACAACAGATACCCATGGAAACAAAGATCCTACAGAGACATCAAGAGCTACACAAATTTTGAACAGAGCCTTAAAAAACTGGTTGAATTACCATAAGAATATAGGGACTTCCCTGAATGGCAAATGCTCTTACACATTCAAGTCAAAGACTACAGCAAGAACTTTGAGTAAATAATGAAGTGAATGCAATAAATATAAACATTGTAATAAACTTTAGCTCAAATGTTGGAAAAGTTAAAATACTAGAAACCACATTTTATAAGCATTTTTTAAAAATCATACACATATTTTAGTTTCTACCTCTAGTTTGTAGTTAAAACTCAGTGGAAAAAGTAGAGTTAGTATCATATATCAAAAACAATAATGACCTGTTATTACTGAAACTTGCAAGTCTTTCTTTTCCAACAATTGTGGATCCACAGTGCCTCAGTTCAGTTCAACCAACATTTAATAAAATTGCTGTCTAACTCATGACATGATGAGATTTAACATACTCGTAAAATTCTTGTTTGATGATAGCGTCTGGCCTGGCCTTAGCTCTCGCCTAACCAACCTCACCACATCTTCATTTACCAAAATTGTTTGTCTTTTCCAGAGCAAATTCTTTCTCCCTGTTAGCAGCCTTTTTACTCCCTCCCCTCTTCTGTTATCGTGCTCTAAATCCTGCAAGTAAACCCATTACAAGAATATAATTCACTAATTTGATTTGGTTGCAGCAAGGAAGTTAAGATGATATTATCCATGTTTTTGGACAGTTTTCTTTTTCGTTGTCTCACTCATAATCAGAAAAACTTTGCTGCAAAGAAGTATGCAGTTAGCAAGCTCTCGGAATGACTATTTATTCATCAAACTATTTGAAACCATGACAAAGTTTGTGCCTCCATATTTTACTAAACTCAATTAAGTAATGGGGTCTTTTGTCATCAGTCTCAACTTCATCTTCCAAGGAAAACCCACCGCACTTTATAGTTCATAAGATGCCAACCATTCATTGTTTTGTGTTGTTGAAGATAATTTGATTTATGTCTTGCGCTAGTTAAGATGCCCAGGTCCTCAAGCATTTTTGACTTGAAGTTAGAGGCTAAGGTCAAGTTAACAATGGTAATCTGTCTCTCTGTTTGCAAACAATGAATCACCATTTGGATTTTAAGACCGTAGGGTAAGTTTGGTTCAAAGGTTGTCAGCAAAATGTATGACAGTGGCCTGTGTCTAGAACCTCTGATCGTAGGTGTCAAGGATTTTCTAACAAGGCCACCAGTATAGTCCTGCATAATTGGTTAAGAAGGGGGTGTGGTTAAAGAAGCATTAGTCCCATGCCCGAGTTACATTGGATTGATTTGATCTAGACTTAATAATATTAAAAGCTTCTCTCGTCATTCCCAGGGCACAAATGAAAATGCTTTCAAATTATTAAGAAAGAATGTGACTTATTCAGGACAATGTGTAAGGAGAGTGATAAAATGAAGTATGTAGTTCATTTCAATCTCTTACTTTGGACGAAGTAAACTGTGCTAGGAAGGGAGAGAGCTTCACAGAAAGTTGCAATATTTTATTACTAATTGAATTGGAGTTTGTTTTGGAGAGTTGGCAGTTAAAGTAGCTGAAGTTGAGATGAACAATTCATAAAAGTTAGGGGCCAATTTCCTTCAAGCATCTTGTTATTCTTATTCTTAAGGAATTCAGACAAAGTGGTGACTGAAACAAAGAATCTGGTCAACCTTGAGCTTTTCCAAAATAACCTCGGTACCTGTCACATAGTAAGCATTGAATTAATATTTTCAAATTGAATGAGAATCTTTAGTGGATGTTTATGATAGATAATTATATCTGTCTTTAAAATATCAGTGTTAAGAGGAGGGCATTTCTTTTCACAAGTCATGACCTGAAAGCATGATTCTATAATTTGAATTAACAAGTTAATTCTTCCTATAGTTATTTGATTTCATTGCATCATGCAAAGTGACGTTAACTTTTACTCTTGTATTTTTATTTTTGTTACTTATTTATTCATAGTGATAAAGGGGAATAATGTTCAGGAGGGCCAAACATGCACTTTTCAGGTCAGGATTTGAACTGATCACTGGTACAGAAGTTTCATTAGTATACTGGATTATTGTTTGTTGACTTTCATTGATCTTAGTATTTATATGAAGAAATATTGTCATTAAGAATTCCTTTTACATGGATACCCCAAGCTAACATTCAAGGATTATAGTCAAAAAGCAAGTGCCTCTCTTCTGGTAGCAAATCTGAAAAGAGGAAATAACTACTATTAATTACGTTGCTCTAGCCACCTGTACTCTATAAACTTTATCTTGTATATACTTTTAAAAGAGTATTTTTTAAAAAGGGAGTATTAACATACTTGAGTAGAAGCACAAATGCACAGGTATTTTGAATTTCAGGGTTCCCTGCCTACTCTCTTTGTCTAAGTTGCCATATTACTGACAGTTTTCTCAGCTTTCATTACCATTTCAAAGGAGAATTCTTGCATCAAGTATGATTGGTGCAATCCACTAACTCAGGGCATTGGACATTGGTATCCTTTTTTTGTGTGCAGCTCCTGTCCTTTAAATTCTACAGATCTTGAAAAAAGCAGTCATTGGTGACATAGCATCTTAAACTTAATGCCTGTTTCACAGAGGAACAGAAAATTATGGAATCTGATCTAACTTGTCAGTTACTATGGTTTTAGGTATAGCGTAGCCAGCTTATTATGTACTCATACTGAAGTAGAATGTGCCAGATTCTCATCATTAGAGGTGCTTTACTAGTCATTTTCACTCAAAAAATTGTTTGAAATTTAAAACTAAATGGAGCTATGGAAATGACACAATCCAGCACGGCCCTCAGAGAGGAAGTAACTTTCTCAGGGTAACACAGACAAGAGTCAGTAACTCCAAATACTCATTCCAATCTCTTTTCACTGACCTATACCGATTCTGTGAAATGAAGTGAGGACGTGGCTCATAGATCCTTCTGCGAGGGCCCATAAACCAATATGACGTGTTCATATTCTCCTGTTAGTGTACCTGTAGTAACTTCTGAGAAACACTGTCATATCATGCTTAAGAATGCTAACCCTGGCTGTGCAAACTTTGGGAACATAACTTCACATCAGTTTCCTAAGTTTCCTTTGTAAAATGAAAATAATAATAGTTGTTCCCCCATGTGATTGTTTTGGTCATCAAATGAGATGATAAGGGTAGAGGGCAGAACACTATCTAAGCACATAGTAGGTACTCAGAAAATATCAACACTTTAATTGTGATCCTTTCCTCAAGTCTTCATAACATCCGGTTTTTGAACCTGATATCTGATCATTCTTACTTTCTCTTTCACCCCGCCCTCCCTTGAGTTTCTGCCTTCTGAAAATCTACTGAAGATTAGTCTTCTAACCGCAGGTATTTTAACCATGCTACTTATTTTCACCTTTTAGTAGGTGAACAAAACACAAGAGAAGATTGAAATATATGCATGAATAAATTAACCTTGGTTTTCTGAATGGATATATCTTCTGTGGGTATTAATATAATCTGTCAGCATTATATTAAAATGTTAAAGTTGTAAAATTTTGATTCATTTTTGGTTTTTGTCTGGAGCTGATGAGGGACACATGTCTCTAGGTATTTATTAGTACCACCCACATATCTGGAGGATGGAAGCTGCCAAGTTCCACAAAAAGGACAGTAGCTGTCATCAATGCCCTAGTGCAGTGGTCCCCAATGTTTTTGGCACCAGGGACCAGTTTCATGGAAGACAGTTTTTTCCATGGGGTTGGTGGGGGCAGCAGCAGAGCTCTGCAGCCCAGTCCCTAACAGGCTGCAGACCAGTGCCAGTCCGCAGCCCGGGGGTTGGGGACCACAGCCCTAGTGGGTTGCCATACTAACAGTGGTATATGAGGTGTCCATTGCAAAAAGGAACATCATCACTTTGAATTCAACACTGAAACACTCTGAATATTTCCTCAGGGGCTGTCCCCTATATGAGCATATACTCAGAATGCAAGCCTAAAAGGAATGAACCAAGTGTAACTTGTTTTCAGGACCGAGCCTAGATTCATTGTCTTAGGAGTATCCCACTTTTCTGATCCACATGCTCATGTTGCACCCCAATCCTGAGTCCCCCATGTATCCACATCCTAAAGCTTTTGCAATGCCTCTGTCCTGTCTCATGCCTTCTCTAGCCAGTGTTTCGACTAACAAGGTAAGCTGAAAAGGCCTGATATCAAAAACATAAGAACATCTGCATGCTGATTCAGATTTGCTTATTTGCTGTGGCCATCTGAAGTCAATGTCTTAATATTTTTTAAGCCATTTTTAATTAGAATGTGAGAATCTTATACTGTTTTGGAAGAGAGAGGCCGTATGGCATAAAACAAACAAATAACAAGTAGCAATAGAATAATTATTTAGAACCAGATAGAGCCTTTCTTCTGGTCTCTTATACAAGCTGTCATTGAGTTGTTTCCATTCCACCTTAAAAAAATCTCTTGGTACAGCTTCTGTCTCTATCCTTTTCTAGATCTCTGGTTCAGGTTCCTGTCTTTTCCTAGAATACCTGCAATGGCTCCAACTGGGCTACCGGCCTCTAATCCAATATGCATATTTTCATCAGTCTGATCGTGTTGTTTCTATGGCTCCCTATGAGCATAAGATTAGGCCTTCTGCATGATATTAAAAGCTCTTCACTTTTAAGGGCCAAGACAACTTTCCAACATCAAAGCTGTCCCTAAATTCCATTCTTTAGCCATGAAACAAATGTAATTATCACTTTTAATAAAATACTCATTCTTGCTGTTCTTTCTGACTGTTGAATTTCTACCCACTCTTCTAGCCCTAATTCTAATGCTACCTTGTGAAGACACCCTGATTCCTTCCTGAGAGGGTTAATTATTCTTTTTTTAAAGATATCTTAGCCATTTTTGTAAGTCTCTATTAGTAGCACTTGTCTGATTGTTTTCTATCAATTTTTCACATGTCTTCCTGAATCAGTCTGTTGAGTACTTGAAAACAGATGCTAATCTTACTCAATTTTATATTATCAATGCCAAGCATAGAACCTTGATCTATAGTAAATATTAAATAATTGTTTAATAATTAAATGAATGTATAAACACACCATACAGGGACTAAGTGTTCTGTCTTTGTGTAGGACAAGCCTTTCACACAGTTAGGTACTTGCACTACAGAAGTCTTCTTGCCTTCCTTCCTTCCTCCCTTCCTTCTTTCCTTCTATCTTTCCTTCCTCCCTCCCCCAAACATTTATTGAGCAGCTTCTGCAGTCTAGGTTCTATGCAAAGTGTCAGACACATTGAGAATAATAAAACATTACCTCCTCCCTAGAGTTATTCTAAATTTTATTTTATTTATTTATTTTTTGAGACAGGGTCTCACTCTGTTGCTTAACTGGAGTGCAGTGGCATCATCATAGCTCACTGAAACCTTGAACACTTGGGCACAAGTGATCCTCCTGCCTCAGCCTCCTCAGTAGCGAGGACTACAGGTGCACACCACCACACCTGGCTAATTTTTAAATTGTTTGTAGAGATGGCGTCTTGCTATGTTACCCAGGCTGGTCTTGAACTCCTGTCCTCAAGTGATCTTCCCACTTTGGCCTTCCAAAGTGCTGGGATTACAAGCATAAGCCATCACGCCTGGCCTATTCTTAATTTTAATGTGACGGAAATCAGTAAAGTAATAATAAAATTTGAATATATCACTGGCTTAACAGAAACCCACTCCATGTTTGTAATTGAACTGTGGAGATGTCCTCTGCTCTCTAAAGGCTAGCTTTTGAGATGAGACTTGAGTACAAATGGTGACCACCATATTGTGCCCTGACACATTAACATGTGCAAAAGCTATTGGTAGAACCTCCTCAATGTGTCTCAATGGTTCCTGAAGAATGGTATCTGATATTGAGAATAACAAGGGCATTGACCTAAGGGTCCAGACCCCTGGGTTCTTATTCCAGCTCTGCTACAAATTGGCTATGTTCTTGATTCAATGATTCAATCTATTGGGTATCTTATCTGTAAATTGAGGGTGCTGATCTAGACTCTAGAGGGTTCTCAACCGAGCGTTCATATTAAAATTTAAATATATATATAAAACAAAAAAATTCACATTTATGGTTGATCAACATAATTGTTTATTGCTTGGTTAATTAGTAAATATAATTATATATGTATGTATATATATAATTATATATATCTGTATATATACACATATACATGTATGTATAGTTCCCACCAAAGAGTCACTGAATTAGAATCTCTCAGGGTGAGGCCAGGCTACATGTTTTTAGGCCAGGCCTTGTGTTTTTACTAGTGATTCGGAGAGACTCTGAACTTAACTATGTCTGTTCTCCACAATATCATGATATGCGAAATCTCTGGGCCTCTTTGATTCTATGATATAGTCTGGCAGGCCCCCACCCTGACTGAGCCATGGAGACTCTCAGCCCACTCCAATATTTCTCCTTGAATAGGTTGTGAGAACGAGGAACATTGTTTCAAGAAACAATCAGATCAGTAGCTGACATCATAGGTCTTCCTGAAAGAGAGGAAAGAGATGCAGAACAGAGATAAGACAAAAAAAATCCCCAAATGCTTGTGGGCCGATGGTAATCACAGCCGGCACCAAGGCTATCTGCAGCTTCTTGAACTTTAAGAAGGACCCAGTCGTTCTGATGTCCTGACTCCCATATATTTATTCTCTGACTGAAGCACAAAGATCCAAGAGAGCTAATGCATCAACCCATGAAAAATGAACAATTAAAACAATGAAGTTGTCAGTTCTTTTACCAGATTGCAAATAAATAACCTGCCTGTCAGGCTGGCTGCTCTGCTGGACCATTAGTTTAATACAAAGACATTCTGAGGAACGGGTGGATGACAGCTGATCTATCACCCCAGTGGTTCCAGGCCTTTGATAAAGACCTGAGCAAAATATCCTGCCCTAAACCACAAAAGGTCAATCCCAATTTTTGAAAAGCAAAATATTAGATGAAATTTGGATATACCTCTCTGCCCATGATGAAAGTCATAGGCTTTTTTTTTTAAGCTGGCGAGGTGTTGGATAGTTCTTTTGACAATCCGAAATACTTTTTTTTCTGCATATACTTCTTTAGCTTGTCGGGGGCACAGTGCTAGTGCAGATGGCCACGGAGTTTGTAATTGCCATAGTGAGGGGACTGTGATCTTGGGACTGCACAATGTATCTTCTTGCCTGGCTGAAAAGGGTCTTCCTACAGGAAGTTACTTTATGCCATGTCAAGTGCTAAAACAGTCATGATTGAACAAACAAAAAATCAATTCATTTCATTTTCTTATATGTATACTTTCTGTATGCCAATTCACAAAATGTTTGCCAACCAGAAATATTGCTCATGGATAATTAGATAAAGCAGCAGATAAAACAATTAAATCAGGATGTATTCTTTAAATTCTCTAGTTGATATCTTGTCTGTCTTTAAATTTTATGAAATGGTAAAAATCACCTTTTAAATGTCACCTTGAAGAAGATAATACTTATTTCTCAGAAGCATAAAATACTGTTAGAAAATTTAGCCTATGGTAAAACTAGGTAAGGTCCAGTGTCTATGATGCTTAACCAACTTGTCTCTCTAGTTGACTTTGTCTGAACTTGAATCTTAGCAAAGCTGACTGCTCAATTATTAATAAAAATCAGTCAAACACCTGTGCAGTCAGCAAGTCAAAAACAACAAATTTTCCCCTTCCAAAATCTTTTGGTTATTTACCTATGTTCGGGTTATATCTTCATGGTCAAAATGATTTAAATTCTACCTAAATCAAAAACAGACACTGTTCATTCATTTATTTTTTAGTACATTCACTGGTTAATTCAAAGAGTAAAATGTAGCGTTAATATGGAGAAACAGTTTAAATCTACACAGAAGCTGCTGTTAGAAGATGTGCAGTCATTTGGTTGCCCAGAATGACTTTGAGGAGGAAGAAGCATCAGCTACATTACTTCAAACTGGTTTGACCAGTTCTTCTAGTGATCTGGAAGGCTAATAACAAACAAGATGAACAAGAAATATTTAATGTAAAGCTTTCCAGGCTGATTTCCCTAACTAGTAAGTCAGACCACAACTTTGCCTGTTATCTGCCTTTGTGATCTTTTCAAGGTTATATTAGTACAATATTAATGGCCGTCTCACTTCCCAAGAAGCACTGAGATAGTGAGGAAAGCTCAGAGCTCATCCTGAGAATACACTGGTTTTGGTCCTGGTTTTGTCACTTATTGGCCAGGTCATTTGGGCGAGTGATTTAATGCCTGCTTATCTTGTTATGTGCATAATGGCAACTGCTTAAAGGAGACCTCATACAAAAAGCAAAAGTTGTTCTATAGATAGGACAACTTAGACTATAGGGTGCTTCTAAAGTCTTTTTTTTTTTTTTAAAGAAAAAACAGGGCAATAGTGTTATTATATAGAGCACCAAGAAGAGCAAATAATTCATGGTCTAGAGACTTCCATTGTGATCTATAGTCAATCCCTCATTTCTCTAAGTTGTAGCCCTTGGGAAATTTTTCTTCTTATTACACAACTCCTGATAGGATGTCTCTGGAACTCTCAAGCTCCTTCCAAAGTTTTTGCCAGGTCCTGACCTTTTCCCAAGAATCTAAAGCCATTCTCAATGTGATGTTGTATGAAAACTTCTCTTTGGGATGCATTAACTAAATAGAATTTCCAAAATAACTGCCCATAGTTTCTCCATATATTTTTCATGCCATGCAGTTTTTTAAAATATAATATTTGTATTCATTTCTATAGAGTTGTGCATCAGGCTATTGTAAAGTACATGACTCTATAAGATAACATGGTCTACAAGGGATAAACAGAAACTGCTTGAAACATTTGGGAATGCAGAGATTGTGGTAGGCTGAATAATGACCCCTCAAAGATGTTTATGTCCTAATTCCTATAATGTGTGAATATGTTACTTTACATAGCAAAAGGGACTTATAGATGTATTGAGTTAAGAATCTTGAAATGGGGTGATTATCCTAGATTATCTAGTTGGGCCCAATGTAATCATATAAAAGTTTTTATAAGGAAATCAGAGAAGAGAGAAGCTAAGCTGCTGACTTGGAAGATGGAGGAAGGTGCCACAAGCCAACGAAAGTAGATGGCTTCTAGAAACTGGAAAAGGCAAGGAAATAGATTCTCCCCTCAAGCCTCCTGAAGGAACATAGCCTTGCCAACACCTCGATTTTAGGTTTCTGACCTCCAGTACTGTGAGATAACAAATTTGTGTTGTTTTAAGCAGTAATTTGTTACAGTAGTCATAGGATACTAACACAGAAATGTTTGTAATAATGTAAGCTTGACCATTGTCTAACGTACATATACTATTGCCAATATACTCCTTAAGAATCTGGTCAGTAGCTTATATGTATACAGGGCTTTTTCTCCAGAAATTTTTTCTCCTCACTACTCTTTCCCCACCCTCTCCCCTTACCATTGCATGTATTCTCTCTATGGTGTTTCAGAGCTCAGGGAAATAGTGATCTCAGACAGAACATCTGAAACTAAACAACTCCATCCCACACCTGCCAGTCTAAGCTGGAGTTTCTGATGTTACTCGCCTCATAGCACTTTATACCCTTATAACATGTTTAAATTAGATATTTATTTGCATGGTTATTGAATTGCGTTTATCTCTTCACTATTGTAAGGGTGATAGGTACAAGAATCATGTCTGTTTTTGCTAACAGTTGTTTACCTGGCACATAATAGGGTATTCAGGAAATATTTCTTGGCTGAATGACAAGATTCCAGAATTCGGCACAGCTTACAAGATAGACTGAAATAAGGCACCACCATGCAGTTCGTCTGGAAGCACGAGACAACAACTAACAAGAGTGATTTTTTTTCCCTTACCACCTTCTCTTACAGAGAACATGAGGCTATCAGGCTTTGATTCCCCTACAGTCTTAGCCAAAGTCACCATTATTTAGTTGAGTGATAATTGATGGACGTTTGTTATGATGACTATGTAACCCAAGAAATGCTACAATATTTCTCAAAAATTCTCTTTGGATAACATTCAGAATACTTTTTCTTGATTTTATTTCTTTATTTTCATTTTATTGTTTTGCAATACAAATTGTAAAGTCCTTCAATGTAGTTTAAACATCCACTTGAGAACTGACTGTAAGAGCACTAGGAGGTCAATTGTTCATGAGTAAATTATATCTTCTAAAATTTTGATTCCTCTGGAGTTTAACACTCAAAGCTAAGGATGTTCCTATGCTCCTCATGGGGTGGAGAAATGATTAACATTTGTGAATGGTTTCATAAAGCCCCAAGACATTGGAAAATTAATGAAAACATGGCTAAATTTTATTTATATGTGCTTCAGAAACTTCATATCAGATAATTTCAATTTTGTTTTAAGAAATAATTTTCCATGAATAGCAGATACATCTAAAGATGGTCTTTAAATATTATATAATTTTTCTCAACAATTATGCTAATTTTTTCTATGGCATTTGCCCATATACAGCACCTTGGTTGAACAGTTGATTCTGATTTTAAATATAAGGGTTTTAAGGAAATTAAATAAATTTTGTTGAGGCACTGTTAGATTCCTATATGTTACTATATCTACTGTGTTACTCCTCATAACCATCTGTGAGATAGATTCTATTAATCTCATTATATAGGAAAGGAAATTGAAGCTTAAATAACTTCCTTAACATCAGAGACAAGGTCAATGGTAGTTTTGGGTCTGCCTGACCCTAAGTTTATGCAGTTTCCTCTGGACCCCACCACCTTCACTGGATACCTGCATACCAGCACAATTTGTATGATGACTCTCTGAAAGCACAACAGCCCAAAGTCCCTTCTGTCAAAGCTCTACGCCAGCAGGCTCCAGACCTCAGGATGGGAAATATCTAAATAGATTGGGACACTGGAATTTATTACACAAACCCTATTGTGTTCAGCACAGCCACTTTGACTTTTCAGTATAATTAATCTTCTCAGAGTACAATGTTTTGTGGGCATATTTGCTGTGTGAAAACTAAGCTTCACACTCACATAATCCCATGGTAAAAGCAGATCTTCCCAATGATAGGAAGAATTTGTAATAACTTCATCTCTTCATTTCTAAAGCTATCAGAAGCCTCCAATGAAACATATTTTTATTTTTTGACTGTTTGTCAACCTTTCATGATAGAAATCTCCCATTAGGTAGTTTTTCTCATCATGTTCCAGTGAAATGTAGATGGTACCCTCATGTGTTCAATGACAATGAGGTAAAGAAAATGAGAATATCACACACATTCACTCCAGCTACCTCTGAAATGGCATAATCAGGTCCCTTGTTTAGTCACTTAACAACCAAGTTAATAACCTCTTCAGACAGTAAAGCTAGATGTGCCTTGTGGTTTATCTGGCAAGTTCAGGATGAATGTTTTATTGATAAATATTTGAACAATCGCTGATTCTTTGATAAAAGAATATCTAGACCAACAATATACTACATAAATAGTTGTTGAGATGCTGAGTCAGATTTCTCCTAATGCTCTCATATTTATGCATGTCCCAGTGAAGAACAGGAAGAAAAAAACCCTTTTGAGAACATTTTTTTTGGATTAACTACTCTGTGTTTCATCTGTCTTTGTTTTTAATACTAAACAAGCAACCAATGTCCCATAAAGTTAGAATGTCTATCATTGCCATCATTTTTAGTTAAAAAAAGCTGGATGATGAAATATTATTAAGGATTATGGATGCTAAGAAAACAAGGGACACCATAGGCAACCAGGAACAACAGACAAAAACATGGATTCAGTGAACAAAACAATCAATAACTTCACTAATATGAGGTCTTTTAAAACAGCTTAATTCTTTCATGTACTCCTGATGCCAGAGCCCCTAAGTAATAAACAAAAAGGTTGATCCAATAATTAATATTCAATTTTAGGTCTGCAAGACCTAAACACCAACTTGGCTGATTTTTTTCACTGAATTCCTTTGAATTGTCATGAAGACACAAGCATGAAACTTGAAGTGTCTACTTGACTCCGTTTTATAAGCTGAAAAATACCCAGAACCACTTTTTATTGTTTTAAAAAATGCCATGATGTTATTTAAAAATTGGGGGAAGCTTTTGCTGTTCAGTAGGTAAAAAGAAAACAGCAGAACCCAACAGAGTGGCTGACAAGTGACACAAATACAGTATACGCTAATGTGCAGAGAGAAACAACATTCAGAGTTTAAACCGGCTGCACCAGAAAAAAAATACCTCTATCCAGATATGTGGTCCCTCATGAATTATACTATTATTTTAGTTGATTTTACCTGACATTACCCTATGATTTTTTTCAGTGACAAGAAAATTGCAGCAGCCCTTGACAGTCGGTCACAAATTGACTGAACAAAACAAAATCAAACAATGAAGTAATCCCCAAGTAAATTTAATGAAACCTAAATCCCAAAGGGCAGCACACTTCTGTAGGCAATGGTCTTATTTAATAAATTTTTCCCTGCTTTCACTTTTAGAGCTATATTTACACAGACAAATTTAATTCATTGGGTTTACATTTCCTCTTCCCCTTAGTTTGTCTACCAGGCACATATGGGAAAGACTATAACCAGGTATGTCAGTGTTCAGCTGAGAATGAGGTCTGTCACCCAGTCACAGGGAGATGTACCTGTCTGCCTGGCTACCATGGAAACCACTGTCATCTCCATAAGTGTGTTCTGTGCTCAGTTGTGATTTACTGAGGAGACACCAGCAGGGTGGGTCATCACTCAAACTAAAGGGAAAATGTTAATTCAAGCTTCTAATTCATAGCAAATTTTGTGAGAATTTTTATTTGAATAGTTGAAAATATGTACTTTCTTGGGTAACTCATTCTTCTATTTTGCCTTTTATATTTAAAATTATCCGAGTTCTTCACAAATATCCAACATGAAGAGAAAAAGATAAAGAAAGAGAAAGAATGGAAAGAAAAAAAGAAGACAATATAAACTTATCTATATTAAGTTTATTATGTATATTATAAATCAACATATGACAAATGACAATATATTTAAAGTGATTCATAAAGTAAGTTAGTTCCAGGGTCTGCTGAAGAACAATCAAATTAAACAAATTGTTATTCTGGAATGAAAACGATGACTAACTTAAATGACAAAATACCAGTTGGCTCAATATTGTGTAATAAAAAAGAATAATTCCTAGACCAAACACCTTCTATTGATTTGTTAGGACATTTTAACATCGAAAATGGTTTTAGAGGAATGCACAAAAGAAGTCCCAACGAGCATGTTAAAATGTTCAGTCAGCTACTTATTTTTTAAGCTTGTAATTATTTATAATGTACTTTTTATAGGTTTAAGAATAAAATTATTTGGCCTCAGTTTCATTTTTCCCTCAACTTGGCAATTGCTACTCTTTTTCCTCCCTAGTTGTTCCTATAGCAAATTCCTTCTACTTTCCTTTTCCAATTCTGCAAGGATATGAATGATTTTTCTCCCCAAACAAAAAATATAAGCTCATGGTCAAGCTATTGATTTTAATTTTCTGCAAGCTCTTGGATATATATTTTGAATATCACTTCCCTATTTTATCCTAATTTTAAACATTACCAGCTAGAAATATTATTAGGCATGTATGAAAATGATTTCAATTAATATTTTGTTTGGGATCCATAACTATTTCCATTATTCAAACTTAAAATGAAGAACTAAAACACAAAATTAATCAATTTCTATTAGCTTTTGGTTATGGCAAATTTCAAGCACCCTTGTACCGAAATGAAGTTATTTTCTACATTTGCTTTTGTCCCATATCTCAGAAAGAATTCTTGATATCAAGTATATTTTATCTTGATAAAATAATATCAAGTTACATATCACTGAGTAGTATTTTTATGTCAGAAGGCAAGCTACCTTGAGTTGAAGGAGGGTAGCTTCACCTTGTAAAAGTGAGGTTGGCTGAGTCAGGGAGGCGCTCCCTGACTAGTCAAACTGGCTTGGTTCCAGGCAACACTAAGGTTGCATCCACGTGGTTGGATGTGGCTGCAAGGGTTCCTTGGCAACATCCACTACAATTACAGGACTATGAAAAAAGATTCAAGAAAATATCTATAAAAGGTGTAGCTGGCTCAAAAGCAAAAGTGTCAGCAGCCAAGAACAACTGGGCTTTCATGTTCTCAAGTTCAGAGTGGAGAATCAAAATTTTCTCTAGGCCGAGGTCAGAGGAAGCAAACAAACTTGCAGTAGAATCTCCCCACTTGTCCAAAATTCGGAAGATAGGTGGATCATTCCCAGCTTGTGGATAGGAAAAAAAGCAACTGCCTGTTAGATGTAGACTCATAGTACTATGTATTTTACAACCAAGGAGAGGTTTTAAAGTGACCATGGATTCTGGAAACCTTTTGTTTCTCCAACATGCATCCAATACATGCTATTTATAGTCACTCTTTTTAAGAGAATTTAAGGCATTGGAGCCCTCTATAACCATGGTCAGTTCTATTAGCAGTATTCATAAGAACACCCCCACACTCGGTATAGAATGGTTTGAGAAACATGGGCCACAGAATAGCTTACCAGTGCAAGGAGGAAGATACCAAAACATTCACAGGAGCTTGGCTTTAATGCTATTGCTCATAGCAATAAAAATTCAGACAGACAAAATCTTAGTATCTTTTTTCAAGAATAATGCAAAATGGTGTAAAAATGGCTAGGGTATGCATGAGTAACCTGATAAAATACTAGGAAAACAGACCCTGTGGAAATAGATTTATGCTTTTCATTTGCTTGGGAGCTATATGTCTTAGGATACAGTCACAGCCTTGTTTGTTCTAAGTTTCTAATGAAATTATCAAATGCCATTCACATTATCAAAGTATACAGTAGCAGAAAGACTTGCTATTTAACCTTTAATATTTAAACAAATCAGAATGGTACATTCCTATCCAAGCTTCTTGGTAGGAAGGTGCAAGAGGACAGGATTGTGCAAGGATGGGAAAAAACAGTCACCTAGTGATGGAAAATGACTAAACACACCTTACCAGAGAGACAGAATTTCCAGGGAGAAATAATTGTGAAGGATAGAGCAAAGGGCAAGTAATGATCAAAATGGAACTTTAGGAAATAAGGGAGGGGACAAACCAAATAAAATCATTATGTCCTGAGTATGTGTTTCGTTGTTAACCTTAGTGAACATTTGAACAGTGGCTGTGTGCGTGATTCCAGATGTCAAACTTTCACACAGCACAGACTTGGATAGGAAGTGAAATTGTCAATAAAGTAATTTACTCTTGGAAAAAAGCGTTATGGACACATCTGTAAACATAGACCATACTCTTGATATAAGTTTAATGAGTTGTGGGACTAAGAGGTTAGCATAGATACTGTCTTTCAACAGATGGCACACTCATTAGTAGGTTAATTTCATCATGTTCAGTGTCCCAATTTTAAAAGTGTAATTAAGTTGAAGGCTAAAAATCAGGTGATTTTTTTTCTACATATGAAGAAAGAACAGCAAGGGGTGATTTGAATAAATGCAAAACCATCATTAAGATAGTTTACAAAATGGGTTTATATCAGAGAAAAATTATGTTTCCCAGGTAACTTTGACTCATGAAAGTTATCTCAAAATCTAGACCTTCAGGTGTGTCAGTTATTTAAATTCATCAAATTATGCATAAGCTCTTTTTTCCTTTCAACTGAGATGCTTATACTTTGATACTCATGATTACATACAAAGTGTAACATTTCCCCACTAAGAACATAAGTTTCACTTTATAAGGTGTTTCTCTTTTCCTTACTTGTACAGAAATCCATGTTATCTTTCCACTTCACCGTAATGTGACTCCAGAGTTTTCTATACCAATCAACTCTTACTAATTTAACCTCCTTTTCAGAAGCAACATGCAAGCAGTACATACCAGACTTTATTTTTTTAATTGCCATATCTTCAGTTTGTCTTATGTGTTTTTGTCTAATATCAAGCAGCCAAACATTCATTTTCAGCATCACATTTATTTTACTACATTAGTAACTTGATTAAAACTGTAAAAATTTACGTTCTAAAAGACTGACCCAGATGAACATGAAAGAAGAATTTTATATCTTGGCAAATGGGAGAAAAGAAAGAGATGGAGACTTTTAAAAAATTGTTAATTTTGCTTTTAGGTACACTCTATTGAATTTTTATAAGTGAGGGAATGAAAGCAGAGAATGTGAAGTGAACCCATCATCTTTCACAGAAAGCAATAAAGAGATACAACGGCTATAACACAGAAATAACCCTTGGTATGAACAGTTTTAAAGTGTTTTCCATCTCTATCATGGAGAATTTCATTTCTAAACTGGAATGCAAAGGGAGGAAAGAAGCAGCCATTCTTTGCTCTTTGAGTCTATAAGCCAAATCTGAGACTCAGGTGAGAACCATGGATTTGGAGACAAGATATATGTAAAGGTTATAAAAATTTGAATCTAAATAAAAACCATTTTAGGGCCATTTATGTACCTCTTACACAGGTGTCATCATGGTGAGCCACACATCCATGGATATAAACGTAGAAGACTGAAAAACTAACAGAAAATGAAGAGACACCCTCTATACTTGGTTCCTTTTTGAATTCATATGTGTATTAAACTCAGATCATTCTCGACAAGACAAACTATGGCACTTAAACTTTAAAAATAATGAACTTATCTGGTTGAAAGGAGACAGCCTTGTTTGGTGAATTGTTTCCTATTCAAGCATTTTTTAAAGTAGGCAGATTTCCAAGGAAGCTCAAAGTTAAGCCTTATACCTCCTTAATGAGCAGCATCAGGTACTGATATCTATCTGTATCATCTCATATCCTCAAATAAGTCCATGCTTTGAAGGTGATTGAAAATACCAAATGACAGTAATTAGAATGTTGAGTTGACCACACGTCTATGGGCATGAATCTGAGCACTGATTGCTTCAAGTTACAGTACCACATACAGTTTTGTTCTCCTTTAGCAGGATGCCCAAGAGGCACGTATGGTCCATATTGCTGTAAGTGACTGAATGGTGGCAGCTGCAATACCATGATCATCACCTGTGACTGCCCTCCTGGCTTCACTGGGGCTGACTGCAGTCAAAATAAGTTACTCTTACCTATTATGGAGTGGATATACTGATACTGATCACTCCAAGGCCCAATACTGGCAGCAAAAGTCCTAAAGCTGAGTTTTTAAGAACTGCGTTTGGAAGAGTAAATGTTGTAATTATTTTACTTAATAATTTACTGTAGTAACAGCAAACACAAACTGACCTAAATTCTAGGTTGAGGACTACTTACATAGGAGTTCGGTTGAGAGTGGAAGTCAGTGAAAGCAGCCAAATAGATCCCTTTGGACATAACCCTTCTTGCCCCAGCAATGCTGGACTCAAGTCGGGATTAGAACACATGTTTACCAAGATCAGAGCAGACTGAGGATTTCTGCATTCACAATGTCAAACCCATTATCTAAATTTCCATAATTTCATTTATCCTCAGCAATTTTCTAGTTTAAAAGTAAGCAGTTTCCTTATTCATCAAAAAGCAAACAGTTTCCTAAAACCCAAAGACTTAACTACATATTACAAAAACAACTGTTGGCATAAATTTAGGGCACTGGATATAAACTGGAGAACCCTTAAAAATGCACAGGCTTAGACAATCAGGGGATATGCCTAGCAAATACATTTTGTTCTTTTCAGATCTGCCATTTCTAAAATATTTAGGTAGTTTATGCTTAACCCAAATAACTCTAGATGTACTTCTCTGGCCCTTCTGGTGACAGTAATGTAGTCAGAATGAAACCCCAGTGTTTGAAGCCAGGACTACGATGATCTTCAGGAAGTATAGAGGAAGCAATGAGTAGGAAAGCACATGGTCAAGGAGTCAGTCCTGGCAATATTATATTTTTGATATGGGTACTATGAATAAGGATGGGTTCACTTTGTGATCGTTCATTGAGCCGCACCTTTATGTTTTTGTGCTTTATTCTGTAATCTTATAATTCACAGTCAAAAAAAAGAGTAAAAGTACCATCAATAGATCTTAAAGGTAGAAGTATTGCCTTAACCCTCATTTATGCACACACACCTCGATACATATGACCAGATTGTGAAATCCCATTATTTGAGGTCCCTTCATTTGGAAGCATGATAGCTCAATTTGTATTAGGCAAAGTACTAAGTTGTTATGTGCTATAGATACCCCAAATGCTTATTTTTCCCGGGCACAGTTGCTTTGTTCGCTTTATACGAGTGTATTTTTCTATTTAATTTCCCTGCCTCGGTGCCCTGCCATACTGAAAATAAAAGACAAATAAGGCAAAACCCAGACTCCGGGTAGCAGACAGCTGACACCTAGTGGATAGTGCCTCTGAGGCCTCAACTGCCAAGTTATCTTTGAGTGAAAGCCAACCCATAAACATTTCCTAAGGAAGGTTCTGGCTGGCTCCTTTGTATTTGTTCTTCAAAGGTAATCAATGGGAGAAATTTCCTCATGCCAAAGCATTTTCAAAAGCTCTTATTTCCCTGAACATTGGAAGTATTTTTGTTTTAAGAAAACTGTGATCTTGTACCTGAGCAACCTTCCTTTGCTTTGACAGCTAGGTAGGTCAGAGCCAAATTTACAGTCTACCTCTTACAAGTTCAAAGAATTATGATATTTATCTTTGTTTATGTTGTTACCATATTTACCCTTTACTTGATTCTCCAGATATTTATTTTACCTTTATGTGTTATCTGTATTTTGGTAAGCATTTCAATGAATTTGTGGAATGATATTGCAAAAAATAAACAAGCAAACAAATTAATAAATACAAATATATAAATAAATATTTGAAGGTGTGAGCATAATGAATCCTATATTGATGTATAGGAGTTTAAGCTAAGATTCCAGAATGGGCTTTAAGAGAATGTACTCCAGATTATTACAAATACATATTATATACTTATTATACAATGTATATGTAATATATATTCACACATACATATATAGGTATACACACACACACACACACGTTTGCCAGGACAGAGCCATGTGGCAAAGCAAGACAATCCAAATTGGGAACAGTTGAGGTTCCTAATTTGTAAGAGATATTTATATTATATGTAAGTTTCTGATACTAGGTATTTGGTTGGAAATTCCTAACGCCAACTGAAATTGCTCTAAGTAAGCAACAATTTAAACAGTTCCTTGCTTTGTTTTGGTTTTTCAGAGTAAGTTTTTGGATTGAAAAGCAAACTCAAGGCAATTCAGTGAAAACTGTTTGATTAAAAAAAAGGGCCATGTATTTACAAGTTTTAAAAAATCTTGACTGGTATAATGTTTAATAGGGAAAATCTGGTTTTGTTTTGTTCTCTTTATTTTGCTCTTTCCTGCAGCTTGCCCTGAAGATCACTATGGGCAAGATTGTGTTCAACGGTGTTGCTGTTGCTCGGGACAATGTGACCCAGGGAATGGAGTGTGTCAGTATCCACCTGGCCAAATGGGAGCCAGGTGTCAGCAAGGTAACAATGACTGCAGGGTCACCTTGTCCATCCAAGCACTACCTAAGCTAAACTATGAAAGCAGATTTAGTGCCAGGGAATATAATTAAATGGGCATTGTTTACAACACTTTCTTCTTTAAGTGTGACTTGAAAGTAACATGAAAGTATAGGCTCCTGTAGCACTGTATAGGAAATAGCCTACTGGAAGGTAAACAAAAATTAGAAACAAAAACAAAGAATAACTTATGCATACTCTTGACTAGGAGGAAATTTTCAAATACTTTGGCTAACTTTTGTAAAACTGCCAAAAATTGTGTGTTGGAAATGTCTAATTACAAGAAGTAAAGAAATTTATACCCTTTTCAACCTTCAGAAGCCCACTGAAAAGTGTAAGAAAAATGAGAGACAGAAAAAAAACCACACACACACAATCTTTGTTGAAAACTGCAAAACTTTCTTATCCTAAATCATAATGTTTCTTATTATAATGATCATAATGAAAGAAAAGCTGTCAAGATCAGTAAAACGGGGACATTTAGAGAGGATGCTGGGCCTACAGCTCTTGAGCAGGGCCAGCAAAGCAGCCACTTCTCCATGGTACACATGGGCAGAACTAATGACCCTTTCTTGAAAAACAGGGATTGGGTGAATAGGTGGGCTTTGGAGCTTCCTTGAGTCCTGCTGGACATCTTAGAGTGGAAGAAAAATGGGAGAAAATCAAGCAATACACAGACATATCATGTTTTTAACTCTGCAATAGACAGAAGGGAATCTATAGGTGGTTAGCAGCCTTGCAGCTAAAGGGAGGCTGAATACACATATACACATGTAAACACACATACACACATAAACCCATACACACACACATCCATCCCACAACATGTGTCATATGGACCTTTACTCTGGGCCAAGAGGCCTTCTTTTAGCTGAGATCATTTTTCTAGCTCCAGATCCACGCTACCCTTCCAGAAATACCTGATGCATGAACAAATTAAACTCTTGCATAAAATACTCTCCTCAGTTTGGAGCAAAAAATGAAACTGTTCGAAGCTTTTTTTTTTTTTTTGCTTTTTAGTACAAATTCTGTAAGAAGGAAAAAGAAGAAAAGAAATATAAAAAACAAAAAGTAGATGAACCAAGAGCAGAAAAGTTTTGCTATGGTGCACATGAAGATATTAAGCAGAATTTCTTCCAAGAATTTGAAGGATGTAATGAAAAAAGTGTTCTCTATAAAATGTGAGTGCAATGCACAGATACAAGGGTTCATGGAATAAATGAAAATACAACAAAAGGAAATGAAAAGTAAGCTGGCAGAGCTCAGCAAAGAAGTGGAAATGAAAATTAAACCTCACATCTTATAAATGAGGGCCATGTTGGAAGCAGGTAGTAGGAGGGCAGAATCTGCTGATGGCACAGCCAGGAACTTGACCAATACATTGAGAATTGAAAATAATGAAATGGAAAAGAACAGAAATAAATGTATAAATGGTAGAGAAAAATGTTCAAATACAATATTAAAGATTTTTTTCTTTGAAATAAAAGAAGTTCTGATGCTACAGATTGAATGAATCCCAGGAAATAATAGTTGCAATTGATCAAAGGCAAGGGGAAACTCTGTTGAGTATATAAAGAAAAATATGAGATCACTTAAAAGGGGAAAAATTAGTTTGGCTTTATACCTCACAACATAATTCATTGCTAGCATATGGCTAATCAATGCCTATTCAGTTCTTGGGGAAAAAATGTGACTTACATATTTTATACACATTTAAGCTGTTTTACAAATATAAAATGGTAGCAAATAAACAATTCTTTTTAAAAATAAAAAGTTGCTGGAAATAGAGTAACCTTAAAATATTTTGAAGAAACTATTTCAAGATAAATCTGCGCAACCAAATAATAAATGGAAAATCTCATAAAAAGTCTATCAGTAAACATTAAATCCATTTTAACTAGGGCTAAGTTTAAAACAACTGTGGGAATTATGGCTACAAGACAGAAGATAAATTATAACAATGTAGAGATTTTAACAAGCCATAATCTACAAAGACAGAGAGAGTAAAAGAATATAAGTATACTAGTCTTATTTGCTCATTAAAGTTGTGGGGTGGGGAGGACAGATCTGTGTCAAAGCACATTGTTTAAATATGACAACTCAATAAGTATGTTAAAGTACATAAAGGCAAATTCTAGAATTTAGTACGCTGTAATTGAGAATTTAAGAATAAAAATACAGCCAACTAAAATCAGGTAAAGGAGAAGAATGAAAAAAACTAGGAGAAAGCGGAATCATATTAATTTCATCACCAGTCTTACTGGAGAGTCAACATGTACTAAATAAAGAAATTCACTATATTATATAATATTATATGTATTGTCTAAAGAAGATTCCCTACATTATATAAGACTATATTTGTAACACTTTCACTTACAGAGTGATGGCTTACACACGCATTTCCCTATTCCTCCCTCTAAACACAGTAAAATTTCTAGACAATATGTAAAAAACAAACATAAAAATCTCTGAAATATAAAGAGAAGGCAGACTGGTTAAGGACATCAGGAACCTAAGGAACAACGTGATGGTGAATTCCCTGGGTTTCCCTTTTGTCTCCTATATCCCACATAGGGTGCTGGAGAAACTTACTATCCAAAGAAGCCAATGGGTGCAGGCAAAAAAAGGCCTAAGATAAGTCTGATTTCTCCATTTAAAGAACCAGGAAAGGGGGCAGTCTAGCAAAACAGAAAACTTTTAGACAATAACTTGTCTTCTTTAGGCAAATACTATATAATAAAACTGCATTCCCAACCCTAATCCAATTAGCAAGGGCCAAATGAGGAAAGTACACTTCAAACCCCACTGTGATGCATGAAGGCACCCCTCTCCCCACCACACCAGGATTGTGTGAGAGAAAGCAAAATGGAGAGCTTCGACTTTCATCCCTTCCAGAGAGTAACAAATCCCCTATCCCTGCTTCAGTGGAGGCCACGTAGACAGTATGGACTTCTATCCCACCAGGTAGTAAGGAGACACCACTCCTCCCTTTTGGGTGTTATCAGAAGAGGTCTAGTGGATAGTCAGGACTTCCACAACCACCACACAAAAACGAGTGTGGTGTCAGTGGAGATCAAGTAGGGAGTCATAATGAGGTACCTCTACCCCTATCAGGGAGGTTGGTATCAGCAGAGGGCTTGTGAGGAGCCTGAACTCCCACCCTGCCTCAGCAGGAAAGAGGCACATTTATCCCCACTCCCACTTGGAGGCCAAGTGGGGAACTTGAGCCTCAACCTCCATCTGGTGAACCCTTTTTCTCATCAGTGCATGTCATAGGAGATTTGCTAAAATGGAAGATTTAAATGAGAGCCAGATTCTCATATTATAATATTCAAAATGCCCAGGTTTCAATAAAAAATTGTTCATCATACCAACTACCAGAAAAAGTTCAACTTTAATGAGAAAAGACAATCAATAGGCACTAACACTCAGATGAAACTAATGTTAGGTTTATCTGACAAGGATTTTAAAACAGTCATCATAAAAATGCTTCAATAAGCAACTATGGACATGATTAAAACAGAAAAACAAAGGTTTGCCATAAATAAAAGACACAAAGAAGAGCCAAATGGAAATTTTAGAACTGGAAGATAAAATGGCCAAAATAAAAAAACTCAGTGAATGGTTCAGCAGCAGAATGGAGAGGAACAGAGAAATAAATCACTAAACTTGAAGATAACAAAATAGAAATGACCCAGTCTGAACAACAGAGAGGGAAACAAAATAACAGGCAACCAAAACACACACATACACACACACAGAGCTTCAGGGACCTGTGGGACTATAATAAAAGATCTAACATTTATGTCATCAGAATCCTAGAAGAGATGATAAAGAGGGTAGGAATGAAAAGTATTTAAAGGAATAATGGCTGACATTTTCTAAATGTGACAAAAAACATAAGCTTCTTGAATTGAAGCTTCTTGTAGTTGAATCTATAGATTCAAGAAGCTACATTAATGCCAAACAGGATAAACTTAAATCTACAAAAGAGGTATCAGCATCAAACTTCTGAAAATTAAAAATGAAAAATATATTGAAAACAGCAAGACACAACACCTTAGCTATAGAGGAAATAAAAATATAATTACATTAGATTTCACATCAAAAACCATGGAAGGGGTGCAACATATCCCACGTGCTGAAAGTAAAAAAAGAAAATGTCAACCCAGAATCCTATATCCAGCAAAAATATCCCTCAAGAATGAAAAGGAGATTAAAAACATTCTCAGATGAGGAAAACTAAGATAATTTGTTGCCAGCAGACTTAATCTAAAGAAATGGCTAAAGGAAGTTCTGAAAACTGAAAGCAAATGAACAAGAAGGAATCTTGGAACATCAGGAAAGTTAGAATGCACAAAGAAATGAGTAAAAGAGTAAAGATATAGGTACAAAAAATATATTTTCCTTCTCCTCTTGAGTTTTCTAAATTGTACTTGACATATGAAGCAAAAATTATGACACTGCCTGATGTGGTTCTCAATGTATATAGAAGAAATATTTAAGACAATTATATTATAAATGAGGAGGGTAAAGAGATATAAAGGAGATTAGATTTTTATACTTCTTCAAACTATTACAATGTTAACATAGTAGACTATGATAAATCACGTATGTATAATGTAACACCTAGAGGACTCACTAAAGAATCTATATGAAAGGATACACTGAAAAACACTATAGATAATTCAAAATTGTATTCAAAAGTTTTTTAAAGTAATTTAAAAGAAAGATAGAAAAAGGAAAAAAAAAAAACAGAGAACAAACAGAAACCAAAAAAGAAAATGGCAGATTCAACATGTCACCAATTACATTAAATGTAAATGGTCTAAATATACCAATTAAAATATATCCATATATATTGTTTGGATATAAAATAATGGAAAAACATATAGCATGCAATAATTAAAAGAAAAGAGATGTAGCTAAGTTAATATTAAATAAACTTCAGAGCAAAGAATATTAACAGTACCAGAGAGGGACATTACATAATAATAAAAGTGTCAATTCACCAAGAAGGCATAGCAATCCTAAATTTGTATGCATCAAACAGAGCTGAGAAATATATAAATAAAAGGCTAGAAGTTCTAAAAGGAAAACTAGACACCCTGTTCTCAACAATTGATAGAATGACTAGACAAAAATTCACAAGACTTTAGAAAAACTCAACCAAAATGAGCTATACTAGAATACATATTCATTTCAAGCAACCAGGTAAGATATCCCAAGATATACTATATTCTTTGCTATAAAACAAACCTTCATAAACTTAAAATAATTAAAATCGTATATAGTGTTGCTATGGTTTGATGACGACCCATCTAAAAGCATGTGCTGGAAATTCTTTTTTCTTTTTTTAAATTTCAGATTATTGTGGGGGTACAAACGTTTAGGTTACATACATTGCCTTTGCACCTCCTGAGTCAGAGGTACAAGTGTTCCCCTCCCCCATACAGTGCACACCACACCCATTGGGTGTGAATATACCCATCTCCTCCCCACTCCCACTTGTCCGACACCCGATGAATGTTACTTTCATATGTGCACATAAGTGTTGATCAATTAGTACCAATTTGATGGTGAGTATACGTGGTGTTTGTTTTTTCATTCTTCTGATACTTCACCTAGGAGGATGGGCTCCAGCTCCATCCGGGATAATATAAGAGGTGTTATATTCACCTTTGGTTAAGTTCACCCTTGTTTTTTTGTGGCTGAGTAGTACTCCATGGTATACATATGCCACATTTTATTAATCCACTCATGTATTTATGGGCACTTGGGTTGTTTCCCCATCTTTGCAATTGTGAATTGTGCTGCTATAAACATTCAAGAGCAGATGTCTTTAATATAGAAAGTCTTTTTTTCCTTTGGGTAGATGCCTAGTAGTGGGATTGCTGGATCAAATGATAATTCTACTTTTCGGTTCCTTGATGTATCTCCATATTACTTTCCATAGAAGTTGTACTAGTTTGCAATCCCACCAGCAGTGTATGAGTGTTCCTATCTCTCCACATCCATGCAAACATTTGTTGTTTTGGGACTTTTTGATAAAAGCCATGCTCACTGGAGTTAAGTGATACCTCATTGTGGGTTTGATTTGCATTTCCGTGATGCTTAGAGATGCTGAGCATTTTTTCATATGTTTCTTGGCCATTAGTCTATCTTCTTTTGAAAGGTTTCTGTTCATGTCCTTTGCCCACTTTTTAATGGGGTTGTTTGATTTTTTTCTTGCTGATTTTCCTGAGTTCTATGTAGATTCTAGTTATCAGCCCTTTATCAGATGTATAGCATGGAAATATTTGCTCCCATTCTGTGGGTTGTCTATTCACTCTAGTGATAGTTTCTTTGGTGTGCAGAAGCTTTTTAATTTGATCAGGTACCATTTATTTATTTTTGTTGATGCTGTGGTTGCTTTTGGGGTCTTCTTCATGAATTCTTTGCTTAGGCCAATGTCTATAAGAGCTTTTCAAACATTTTCTTCTAGAATTCTTATGGTTTCATGCCTTAGGTTTAAGTCTATTATCCATTGTGAGTTGATTTTTCTGAGAGGTGAGAGGTGCAGATCCTGTTTTAGTCTTCTACATGTGATTATCCAATTTTCCCATCACCATTTATTGAATAGGGATTCTTTCCCCCGAGTGTATGTTTTTGTCTGCTTTGTCAAAGATAAGATGGCTATATGAGGATGGTTTTATATCTGGGTTCTCAGTCCTGTTCCATTGGTCGATGTCTCTGTTTTTGTGCCAGTACCATGCTGTTTTGGTGACTATAGCCTTGTAGTATAGCTTGAAGTCTGGTAAATTGAAGCCTCAAAGTTTGTTCTTTTTGCTTAAGGTTGCTTTAGCTATACAGGGTCCTTTCTGGTTCCATATGAAGGACAGAATTATTTTTTCTAGATCTGCAAAAGGTGATGTTGGTATTTTAATAGGGATTGCATTAAATCTTTAGATCACTTTGGGTAGTATAGACATTTTATCTATATTAACCTTTGGGTAAAAACGTGTTAAGGGATAAAGATGATACACACACATATGCTTTATTAGGCATGGAATATTTCTGGATATATTCAGTCACTTATCCACTCAATTCAACAAATATTTATTGAATGCTAATGCCTGTTTTAATGAGATAGAATATATGAATGAAATACACAATATTCCAGTTCTTATGCATCTTGCCTTCTAGTGGGGAAGAGAGACAATAAATGAGAAACATCATAAGGGAATTACACATATGTTAGAGGGAATAGAATCTGTGGTAAGAGAAAAAATAGAACATGAAATGGGGCTGGAGAGTGCTGGGTGGGTTGAAATTTTAAACAGAGCACTCAGGGTAAGTCTCATTGAATAAAGTGAAGCCTATGATACAGAAAATAGCTGTTAACAATAATTTTTTTAGGAAGAAAACCTGGAAGACTGGAGCATGGGCATAGAGTATTTTTTTCCATAATATATCTTTATATATCATCCAAAATAATTATCATGTGATTGTGTTAACTTTAAAAAGGCCATAAAGTTATTTACACAATTGTGTCAATATTTTACTAACATTTAAACCTGTGGAAAGAAACATTTCTAAGTCTTACTCACTTTTCCAATTATGCTTCTTTTTTTTTTTTTTTGGTCCAATTCTGTTTTAACTCTCATCATGGGATGGTAGATGTACTGTGTTTTCACAGATTTATCAGTTTCATCAAGCATTTCAACATTTAGGATGGAAGATGAACAACAGGTCTCCTGACTGATGAGGATATATTTGTTTTAGGAGGGTGAAAGGGAACAGATCAAAGTTTATTTTAATAGTACTTGTCATTGGTGTCACTGATTTTGCCTAATTTGCCTTGTAGGCAAAGGTTAACTTAAAGGCAATTAACTTAAGGTAGCCTGTTATACACATGATGATGATTCAGCCGTTAATTGTATAACTATAACTGCTATTTAAGTAACAAAATCTAAACCCTTCCTTTATTTGGTACTGAAGTTAAGTTCAGCTAGTGAGTCAAACAAAGGCAAGAAGGAAAGTGCCATGCATGTTCAGTTCAAGTACGTGCTCTGCTACATAGTAACCAATACCTCTGGGCAAGTTAAAAGAAAACTAACTTTCTTCTGCTAGCTGTAGTATAAAAATTTCTTTAATGTCTCTCTTCACTAGCTAGGATAAAAAAATCTCTCTAAGGTCTCTCCCGCTGGCTGAAACAGAAGGAACGTTTGATTGAAAGTTCAGATGTTCTAGGTTTGAATCTTGGTCCTTATCCTTACAGGCTGTTTGAGACTGAGCAAGACTTTAGTCTCTGAGTTTCAGTTTTCTCAAGAGTAAAAGTTAAGAATACTGTTACCCACATCACAGGGGGATTTTTGAGCATTAAATGAGATAATTCATGTTGAAAATATCATTATGTAAAAATACTATAAACCAGAGGTCATAAATGGCAGGCTGCTGGCCAAATCTAGCCACAAATGTGTTTGAATTGGCTGGCATAGTCTTGGCTTCCACAGTGCTGTAAAACAATTTTAATTAGTTGCCAAATTTCAAAGATTGGATACTTTCATGTAAAATACGGAGTTTGAGTTTTCCTGAAAGGGTCATATTAGCTGGCAATATTGGGCCCATGTTCTTCATGGCAAAAACAATTAAATGCCATTATTACTTTCGCCTTAGAGAGACTCTGCTCTCCCATTGGTCACACTTCCTGTCGATCATTTTTTTCCTGACACTGAAGGAGAAGCTTAGTGTTCCTTATATCTGGTCAGTTTCACTCACTTGTGACTTAACTCCTCTTGGCTGTGCATTTTAGTTTTTGTCATCCACCTCCATACATTGAAAAGCTTTTACCGTGTCAGCACAAAGATGTTAAAAAGCAACCTGTTTGTCTTTCTTCTTTATCAGTTGTGAAATTAAATATATGGAATGGTATCATCTCTAATTTGAGATTCACTACTGCTTGTTCACAATGGTATCTCTAGTTTCCAGTGTACCAGGCACATAGGATGAGCTCAATAAACATTTATGGAGTGAATGAAAACATGACAGTGATGTACTTGCTACCTTACAGATGTATCTGAGTAGTTCTTTGTTTTAATTTTAACATTTCCTTATGCTTTTGCTGTCTAGATGTGATTGCTCTATCTGAAGTAGAGAAAAATGTTTATTCATGTGACATTTTTGTTGTTTGATTTTTAAAATTTTTACTACGGGATGTCCCCCACCAAGATATGGCCCCGATTGTGAGCTAAAAAGTGCTTGCGAAAATGGTGGCCTTTGCAATCCTGTGGACAGAAGTTGTACCCATGGCCTTGGATGGACAGGAAATTATTGTGAAAAAGGCAAGTTAATTTACCGCCTTCTTTCCCTCAATAAAAATCTACTTTAGATCATACTGCCATTGGTTGATAAAATACAGTAGAGGCCTATGTAAATGCTATGTTCCAATAAGCTCGTGCAAGTTGTGTATGATTATGATTGCATTTACAATAGAAATGGTTATGTAAGTATTGATTGATTTTGTTACCTTGTTTACTGAAACATCACATGAAAACTCTTCAACCCCTTAAGTAATCGAAATAGTTATAATGTGAAAGAGCTCCTCTGAGACCTAAATTCCACTCCCCCTCCAGCCAGTTTTTATGCTGGAAGGCTTTGTGGACACCAGATCTGCTGAGCCTTTAGTTCTGGGTCTAAGGCTGGAGAACCTCAACCATCACTGATGCCTTGAGGCAGGCAGAGTGGAGGATGCAGGGCTCTGGGAGGAGCCAGTTCACACTAAGAATAGGCCCAGCTGCAAGAGTGAAGAGGACCTCCCACAAGTCTCCAAACTTCATTTCATCAGGGAAAATTTAATCATTAACAGTTGTCCGCCCTTATCTGTGGTTTACATGTGGTACAGGACAGTAAGACTGTTTGAGAGAGACCACATTCACATAATTTTTATGACAGTATATTGTTAAAATTGTTCTATTTTATTAGTTATTGTTAATCTCTTACTGTATCTAATTTATAAATTAAACTTTATCATAGGTATGTATGTATAGGGAAAAACATAGTGTATATAGGGTTTGGTACTATCAGCAGTTTCAGGAATTCACTGGGGGTCTTGGAACATATCCCCCGTGGATAAGGGAGGACTATTGTACCATCATATTTGCATTTTTATTTATAAGTAATATTCTTGTACTTCTTGGCTAATATAGCATGTATATTATAAAATGTAGATAAAAGTTTAAATTAATTAAAAATATATAAATTTTTATATGGACAGTTGGTCTAATGTTTTCTTCCTTAACCACAATTTATTATGTACATACACTGGAGAGTATGTACTCCATTCAGAGCCCACTACTGTATGAGACAAAATTATATTTTGACAGTACAGAACAAAGGCTCTGGTAGTGAGAGTGAGGCAGAGTGTGGGTGAGAACTCTGGGGGCCTGAATTTGAGGCACTCTTGAGTAAAAAATTTTCACGTTAAACTCTTACCTAGATGTTTTTAACTATGGCGGTAGGGCTCTTCAGGCCTGTGGCTTCTACACACTATCACAATGGGTGTGATTATCCACCGCACATCACCACTAATTTAACTGTCATGAAATAAATTTGACAGCATGGTATAGAAGAAAGCACATTGCTACGGGAGTGGATAAACATGTACGCCAACCCCAGCTTTGCTCATACCATGTGATCTACCTTTGGGAAGTTCACAGCTTCTTTGTGATTTGGTTTTCCCATCTGAAAATGAGGGAATTGAGCTGAATAATACCTGACAGCCCCTCCAAATCTAAGATTTAAGATCATTTTCATGGGATTATTTTAACATAGATATCCTCCCTAATACATGGGAGACAGCTCTTATCAATTTTGTGATTTAGGTTTACTAAATCAGATCATAGCAGCATTTTAAAACAGATAGCACTATCATGTCCATATTGCTGTTTTATTTTTAAAATTCTAAATCGAATAATTGTTTGGTATTTAGTATGTGTGATATTTTTACTGTTGGTTCTATCACTTAAACTTTTTGTTATGGAACATTTCAAATGTATACAGGAGTTAAGCAAATGGTATAATGGTATAATAAACCTGCATGTATTGGCTTCAACAATAATCAATTTATGGTTAATTTTTTTCATCTATACTTTCACTCACTCCTTCACCCCATACCTCCATGTTATTACTTAGAAGCAAGTCACAGGCATTATGTTATTTATTCATAATATTTATTTCCACCAGGAGGCACATAAATATTTCAGTATGGATCTCTAAAAGCAGTATTCTTTTAAAAATATATCTAAAACACCTCACCATATCTAAATTTTTTTAAAAAGCTGTTATAATTTCAATTATCTTTTTGTTTAATCCAAACTTACAATTAATCCAAATATAAGTGTTTTTAATAAAATTCTGGGATTTTTTTAATGGAAATTTTAATACTTATACAAATCTAGATGGTATAATATATGATTCCTAATGTACTTGCCACCTAGCCCCAATAATTATCAATTCATAGCCAATTCTGTTCCTCTTTCCTAATTATTTTGAAGCAAATCCTAGGTATCATTTCATTTTATCCATAAATTTTTTTGCTATAAATCTCTAAAAATTAAGAATTTATTTTTTAAATGTAACTTATGGTACAATTATCACACCTATAATAATAATTTCTTCATATAATCAAATATTTAGTTACTATTCAAATTCCATGATTTGAATACATTTATTAACTCAAGATTCAAATAATATCTATAAAATTTAATTTATTAATATCTCTTTAATATCTTTTTTATGTAGAAGTTTCTTCTTTTTCTCTTTCCCCCTTTATAAGATGTATGTTGAATAAATTAGGTTGCCTCTTTTGTCAAGGTTCTCATTTTGACCTTTACATCTTTTGGTATTGTAATCACATGTTCCTCTACCTTCTGCATTCCTTGGGTAAATCTGATCTGCTCAAACAGATTCAGGCTTAATATGTTGGCAAGAACATTTCATGGGTGATGTAATTTCCACAAGAAGGCACATTATGTCTGGTTGCCTGATCATCATTGCCCAGATCCATGAATTCACTGGAGCTTACAAAATAGTGATATTCTAAGTCCATCAGTCTTTCTTCACTTAGTAGCTACAATGTTTCTATGTAGAGAAATTTTCTCTCACCAACTATTTGGTTATTTTAAGGTATAGTTCACATGGAAAAGTCAGGATTAATGCTTGCTACTTTGCACTTATTTACCAGTTTACAAGATAGTTAGTCTACTAGTATCCTCCAAAGGTGAACAAAGACTACATTTTATTATTAAATCATAGACATAAACATATTGATGTATTTAAATTCACGCAGTTATTATTCTTATTGATGGCAATTTTTTCTATCATGGTACAGAGGAAGTCTCTTAAAATTGGCTCCTGAGTTCCTTTGGCACAACACCAGTAATATGATCATTTCCTTCCTATTTGAGATGACTAGGTATTCTATGCTCAATTGTACATATCCACTTCCAAATCTGGAATAATCTACTTCTTCCAAGAAGTTCTGGTTTCTTTTAGTTGGAAATGGTATATAGAGACCAAAATTGGTCATGCTCACTGTGAATGGAATAGTTATTTTTTTCTAAGGCTCTCTCTGGACAGAGCTGTTAATATCAACTATATTATGAATTCATGTGGATATTTCCCATTCAAATTCAGGACCATAGTAATTTTACAAATTCTCTTGTGTCTTACATCTGTATTTTCTTTCTCCTGTGTCAAAATTCCTGATTCTGAACAACATCAGTATAATTTCTCATTTGCCATATCCCGCAGTACAGTCAACAATTTCAGAATAAGAACAGCAACACTACCAACATCAGTACAGTTTTGAAAACTATTTAATATTTTAAATATTTAAAAGCATTTTTTGCAGTTTTTTTCTTACCACTAAAAATATATTGTCAAATTAGTGTATTTTAAAGTTATTTGGAATAGTTCTTCCCTACATAGTATTGCCACCAACTCAATCATAATTAGGTTTGTTTGGTTATGTTTTCAATTTTGATTTATAATTGTGTAAAATATTTACAAATCTAACAAATGATATATTCAGACAAGTCTAGCTTCTATCTTTTTGTTTTGACTCTATTCCCTCCTCTCCATTGTAAGTGGGCTTTAAACAAAGGTTTTGTAGCTTATCATTTCATCTTTTTATGTAAGAAAATATGCTTATATGTTCCTATCTCTCTTTCTTGGATTAGATTAGTATAGTATGCAGGTTTTCACCTTGCTCTTTATTTTGAAATACTTTTAGAGTCACTGGAAGTTGCAAAAATAGTAGGAATCCCATGTACCTGTCACCCAGCTTCCCCCAACAATGATGTATTATCTAGCTGTAGTATATCAAAACCAAGAAATTGATATTAGTATATTACTATTAAGTAGATTACAAAACCAATTTAGTTTTTGCATACATTCATTCGTCTCTGTGTATGTGTCTGTGTGTGTGCTTGTGTGTAGTTCTATGCAATTTTATAGATTTCTATAATCATCACCAAAATCAAGATACAGAAGAGTTCTATTACCACAAAAAGAACTCCTTCATGCTGCCTCTTTGTATTGACATCCCCCCTCCCATTCCACCCCCAACTCATCCCTAGCCTCTGGCAACAACTAATCTGTTCTCCATCTCTATAGTTTTGTTGATTGCAAGAATATTATCGGACACATTCTTAAACATGTATTCTAGAGATCACTCTATAGTAGTGTATAAAGTTATCCACCATTCTTTTTACAGCTGCATGGCGTGCTGCTGTGTGAAGATAACATAATTTACTCAACCAGTCTCCTAATAATGGATATTTAGATCATTTCGAGGCTTTTGCTATTATAGATTTTGCTCCAATAAATAGTCCTGTGCCTTTTTTGCTTAATAGTTTTGCCAGTTCTTCTTGTCTAGCATTATCAGTGAGTTCTGGGCTATTGAGGAAATACAAATGTAGTTTTGTAATGTATTGACAAAATCTCTTCCATTGTGGTGGTGTGCTATTTTGCATCCTTGTAAGCAGTGTGGAATGTCTGTTTCCTCACAGCTTCATCAAAAGGTTATGTTGTAAAACTTTTGGTGAGAAATGGTATCTCAGTGGAGTTTTAATTTTCTTGTTTAGTATCTTCTCTAATGTTTAACAACATTTTGCATATATTTTTCTATAAATTGTGCATAATGTGAGTTCATTTTTCTGTAAGATTGTTGGTATTTTTCTTCTCTAATCCCAGTTGTCCTACATATTTTAGAAATATTAACTCTTTTTCTGTTGAGAATTTTCACCCCAATTTGGGAAAATTTGTCATTTATCTTTTTACTTAACTATAGTATATTTGCTATTTGACTGCTTATCTATTGATATATAACAAACCACCTCAAAACTTAGAGGCCTCAAACAATTATGTATTATCTCTCATGATCTTGTGGGTTAACTGGGTTCAGCTAAGTCATTTTAGTCTCAGATGGCAGCTGGGGCCATCTGGGGCCAGAAGTTCTCTGGACGCTCAATTGAGCTAGAATATAGACGATAATTTCATTTACACATCTGCTACCTTGGTGTTCCTGTGCATGGCTTCTCTTTCCATGTGAAAACTCAACATCTAAGAACTTTTTTTTCCAACAGGATAAATAGGTTTCTTACATGACAGCTAGCTTCCTAAAGCAGAATTTGCCAGGTCTTCCCAAGGGTTGGAAATGGTGTAACATCATTTCTACCCCATCCTATTGGATAAAGCAGGTCATGACAGCATCCCAGATTCCATGGGAGAGGGGAAAACACAAGAATGTGAATCCTGGGAAATAAGCTTTTTAAGAACATCTTTGGATTATTCATTCTGCACAAAGGTGGGGTTTTTTTTTTTTGGTTTTTGTTTTGTGATAAAATGTATCTTTCTTTCCTCTATTGTTTTATAATTTTGAGTCATAATCAAGAGTGTGTTCTCTCTTCTCAGTTTTAGAGGAATTCACCCATGTTTGCAAAATGTGCCATTCTTTACATTTAATTCTCTGATCAAGTTTAAATATTTTTCCTAGTGTATGGTGTGAGGAATAGATCCATTTTCCCCTTAATGGTTTTTCAGTTGTTGTACCACAGCTTTTACAAGTCTGTTTTCCCCACTGATTTGAGATGTAGCCTTCTTCAAATGCTAAACATTTATGTGTAAAATAGATATAGTTCTGGATGCTCTGTTCTATTAGGCTGTCTATTTATGTGCAAAGGCAAAACTATTTTTTATTATGGCATCTTTATTACATATATTTAATATGAAAGGGCTAGCTACCTTTGTTGCTCTTCTTTTTCAGGGATTTCCTTGATATTTTGTGCATTTGTCCTTCCAAATGAACTTTGTAATCAAATTATCTAGAGGGATGCAATAATGTTAGACATTTTTATTATTTTATTGTCCTTTGTATCTACTTTCTCTCAGGGAGAATTGATATATTTATATTAACTCTCCAAGAACAAACATTGTATATTTTTCCATTTGTTCAAACATTTTGTTCCCTGTTAAGTAAGATGTTGGCCTTTAATATTCTTATTAAAAATATAGCAGTTAATTTTCTAATTTATTTAATATTTTAATTGAATTTTTAGTGAATTTATTGCAAATGTCTTTTTGTCACCTGTGCAATTAGTGATATGATTTTTCTCCTTCTGCTGATAAATATGATTATTGTATTAATGAATTTTCTAACCCTACATTCTAGGAATAAATATGACTTGATCATGATATATTATACTATAATGTACTGTTGAATTCTGTGTACTTATATTTTTATGATTTTTCCATTGATATCATAAGCAAAATTAAGCTATAGTTTTTTAATGCAATTTTTGTCAGATTTTGGAATTGATGTTATATTCACTCAATAAATTTGAAAATTTCCTTCCTTTCAATGCTCTGCAATAATGTAAGGAGTAATATGAGGATCTGATCAGTAAAGGCTTACAGACTTTTCCTGTGAACCTGGGACTGGTGCTTTTTTTTAAATGCAGGAGCTATTTCAGTATTTTCTGTATTGTTTTTCTACTATAATTGGCCTCTCTAGGTTTTCTGCCTCAAATTAAGACAATTTTAGTAAATAGTTTTCTATCACATTTTCCACTTCATTCAGTTTTTAAAATTTGTTTGAATTATAATTTTTATATTTATCTCTTTTGATGGTCATTCCCCCCACCTTAAAAAAATCTTTTTTGTGTATTTGCATTTTCTCCATTTTATCTTAATTGGGTCACCTAATGGTTTGTCTTCCATTTTTTCATTAATTCTACTGTTTCTTCTGTCTTCAAACTCATTAAAAATTCAACTGTATTTTAACTAAAACTAATGCTTTGCTGATTTCTTTTTCAGAATGTTCTCCCAGTTATATGGCCCAGGCTGCCATTTTAATTGCACATGTCAGAACGATGGAGTTTGCAATAGGCTTTCTGGAAGCTGTGAATGCCCCCAAGGTTACTATGGACCAGGCTGTGAACATGGTAAACAGAAAATAAGTGGGCATATTATGGTGTTTATAAGTTCTAAGATTTCAAAAATATTCTTTAATTATAAAAGTAATACATTCAAATCACATCAAATTAGATAAAGAGTATTTTAGTGTATATTCCTGCAATTAGAGCTAATTTCATCAATGATTCTATGATCATTTGGAGTAGACACAGATAAAAGATACACCCAGAAGAATCAACTGTAAGTCTTTCTGAACAAAATCATTCTTCTTCTGCCAGTTGCATTTAGGCAAAATATAGATAAGGAAGCAGATTATTTCTTTCATGTTAATCTAGGCTTAACTCTGAAAGATCTACCTTCAGGTTCTCTTTGAGCACATTTATTTATATCACCTCTTCATTTGGACTCAATATTTTCAGCTAAAATTAGGAAAGGGCAGAATTACACAATAATTTGTCTTCAGCATCATATAGTCCTGAAGGGACCGTGCAGTTGTTAAGAGATTAAGATGTGGGAGTTTAGGCTCTAAAATTAGTCACATATGGCCTAGTTTGCCTGTTTCAACATCTGTAGAATGGGGGTAATAATAGAATCTACCTTAAAAGATTGTCATGAAGATTAAATAACAAGATTCATGTAAGCATTTAGCACAGGGGCATATGGCAACGACTTGATGAATATTAGTTATTTAGAATGTAAATATTTTTAAATATCTCTGAAGTGTTATTAACTATATGCCCATTTGTTTCAACCTTTTTTTAGGCTCTGACAAATACATTTCATAGCAACAGATCTTATTAAGCTGCTGGAAGTTCAGAATTTTTGCCATCACTCTGAGGTTTCTGGATCATGAAGCATGGAAGCAAACATCTTGTGGTTTTTGTTTGTTTCTTTCTTTTGGTTTCAAAATTGGAGTAAGAGGTACAAGAGAGGAAAAGATACTTATTCAAAACCCATCAGTTTTATCCTACATGCAGTGGGGTATCAAAGAAAGTTGTGAGTAAACAAGAGACATCACTCTGGTGAAATAAATGTTAAGTGGGTGTATTATTGATTATTAGGGAAAGGAGTCATAAATAGTCTCCATGTGAAAAAATATAGTGATAGTCTAGGATTTTAAAAATCTGGACTGAGATAAAAATGGAAATTAATGATCAGAAGAGTGTTTTGGAAGAACAATCCACTCAATTGGTGACCGAGGTGGGTGTGGAGGTAAGGAAGATGAAAGAATCAAAGACGGCTCTAAAATCCCAAGCCAGGGAACTTGAAGAAATGAAAATATTATTTAGTGAAATGGAAATATCAAGCAAGGCAACCTTTATGATCTCAGTTTTATATATAATTAAAGTAAGGGAGATAAAGAGATCTGATTTTTCTATGTAGTCTCAATAAAAATTGATTATATTAAGAACAAACAGAAGAAACTCTGCACTGGATCTTCCCTTATTATTAATTTTTAAGCATTATAATGAGATCAATAAATGAAAGAATATATATTGTATAATGTAATTCATTCCTCATCTCCTTTTGTCTTTACCTCTTTTTTCTGCTACCTGAATATCTTTCCCAATGATAAATCTGTCCTGAGCAACTCCATGCATACTAGAGAAGTATCATCCACATCAAGCCTAGTCAAATTCAACTCTACCTAGAAAAGGGGTGGGGGGAATCAGAGAGAGAAGAGAGAAAAACAAAGAGAAAGGGAGAGTATGGATACTTGAAGGGTGAGGAAATTTTATCGCACGGGTGAGTGCTGAGCACAACCCTAGAGAAAGTTCAAGAAAGGAAATGGAAATCCTTTGTCCACAGTCAAGCTTAGTTCTCTCACACCTCCTCAGAGTGACCATCTCCCTGGGCACATTAGCCTTCAAAAAAATGCATTTGTTTGGACTACATGGTCTCTAAATATAAATCAATTACCTCTTCTGATGTTCAGCCTCAAAAATATTGATCTTCTCCAACCCTGTAGGTGAAATAGGTTATTAGTAATTGTCTTACTAAGAGACAATTCTATATGTACTTGAGTGGCCACCTAAGGAAGTGTTTCAAAGATTAAGTTTCACTGAGTTTAAAACCTAACTTCCTTGTAAGATGTTAACCTGCTTTATATACATCATATTCTCTTTTATTCTTTCTCCCTCCTTCACTTCCCCTCTGATTTCTCTTACATCCACCTCTGTCGTCCATCCCCAGGACTTGAAACATCAAGAGCTATATGAATCACCTTACACAGATACTCTTTTATTTATTTAAGGAATTCAATTCAAAAACCATTCTTACTAAATTTAGCCTGGATCTGAAATTTGAAGACATTGCTCTTTTAAATGTTTAAGGTATTGGAGGATTTTAGTGAAGCCTTTAGCCAACACATCATAGCAAATAAACTTCATCTACTTAATGATACTTTAAATTTTCTTATGGATTTTTCTAGACCAGTTATAGAGAATGGCATCTATGTATTCACTTATATGTATGAACATACTGTTGTCAATATGGTTCTTCATATAATTTTTTCTTGCTTTCCGATTCTCTCCTCTCATCTCCTCATTTGGTCTTAGAAAATAAATGAGTTGAACATATCTTTTAATTTTTCTCTTATTTATTTTAAAAGTTAAAATAGCATTTTGACATTTCCATTTTCTAGCATGCCCTCCTGGATTTTATGGTTTGAATTGTGCTCACATCTGTGACTGCAAAAATGGAGCCAGTTGTGATGCAGCAAATGGACAGTGCATTTGTCCAGCAGGTTTCCATGGCAGCCAATGTGAAAAAGGGATAGCCACAGCATTTTTAAACACATGAATGTGGGAATTCTGTGTGACTGTAAGATCTTGCCATCTGGGAACAAACATGTAAACCAAATCAAAAATTTGAAACAATCACCTAAATATCTGACTTGCACATTAAAGTGACAGGGAATTCACTCAACGGCCAATATGGGTCCTTGTGATTTTATTGCTGATAGGTCAAAAATTTTATTTTCCTTTAAATGAAATTGTTTAATATCTCAAAACACCACTAAAATTGTTAGTCTTAAACAAGGATTCTACCTCTGAATGAGAGTAAATATTTCATTAAATGCTTTTTAAAAAATGTGACCTATGTATTGAGTTCAATGGTATTGAAATAGATACAAGGAATTTATGAAAATATTTAAAGATATAAATTAGGCATTTATCACAGAAAATAACAATAGCCATGAGTGTGGATGAAAAAATAAAGGTGAGAATTTGGGCTACTCGTTTTGAAATAAAATATTATAAAGCCCTAAAAGACACTGATCAGGCCCATTAGAAACAATGTCAAATTACATAGTTTTCAGTAAACAACCCAGAGTCTCATTTTGTCCTATATTATATACATTCGTATGCATATGGTTACAAAACCATGATTAGGACAATGATAATATAATGACAATGGTAACTTTATGTGATGAATCAAAGTTATTGTCTGTGGCCTTATAAGGGATCTATATATTAGTCCCATATCATATTCTCAGATCTCACTAAAGCTTTACATATTTTATCTCTTGTTCATCCTTCATTGGCTTATTTGTTTATTTTTTAGTGATTCAATAAAATGACACCCATTGTATATCTGTTATTGCATTGAATTCTAGAAGTAGAGTAAAACGTATGGAGCTTATAGTCCTCAGAGAGATATACAGGAAATAACATTTTAAGGAAAAATAGGAAAAATATTAAAAATAATACACTTGTCTAGTAGCCTTGGTCTCCTTCCTTAAGTTTCTGTCTTCACAAAGTTTACTTGAATTCCCAAAGATATAAATCAATGTCAGACTAAATCAATTTTAAGACCCAAGTGTCAAATCAGATATAGAATTGACCTTCTTTCTGAGAGTTCCAAACTTTTCTTTTTTCTTCTCACCAGCAAGTCTCATTTTATCATCCTGCTTTACTATTTGGAACTCAATTTTGAGGGAATTGTACCTTTAATTTTATTAAAGGTGCATTAATGAAAGATTAAGGTCTTAATTTTTCAGCATTTCTCTTTCCTTGGTAGAGTGTTCACCTGGAACATTTGGAAAAAATTGCCATCAACTTTGTGACTATGAAGGAGAAAGCTTCTGCCACATAGTAACTGCAAAATGCCTCTGCCCACCTGGGAGAACTGGAGCCAGATGTGATGCTGGTATGAGCCAAAGCACCTTAGGACTCTCCTCTGATCCATGGTTATGCAAAGATCTATAGACATTTTCATAGTCCAGGTAGTATTCTTGAGACCCAAGCTCCCAGCCATTCTTTGGGAATTTGATTTTTTTTTCCGTTCACAAGAAGAATGACCTAGAATGTAAAGTTCTAATTCTTCAGGGACTTTCTTAAGAAGAGGAGAGAGTAGATTGAGTCAATTCTTGACTAATCACTTGCTATTATAACTAATAGATGCTTAGTAGATGAAAAGGTTTTATATAATTCACAATAGACCCCGAGGGACTGACCCTGCTGAAGATATGACCCAACATAGAGTGTTTAATCTCAAAATTTACTTTCTTTATCTGCAAAAGAGAAAGGTTGAAGCTAGGTATTTCTAATATCATTTCTAGAACTAATAATATATGATTCTGTGACTTAGGATTTCAATAATGCTGAGAAAACCACGGTAACCTTCCAGGCTGCAAGAGATCACCATTCACCCAGCACCACCACCTCCCACCCCAGCTTGCTTCTGAGTAACAACAATAAAAGATACTTTCTTTTTTTTTTAATTTTAGGATATTACGGGGGTACAAACATTTTGGTTACATGTATTGCTTTTGTACAGTTTGAGTCAATGTTATAAGTGTGCCCATCATCCAGATAGTGTGCATTGTACCCACTAGGTGTGAATTTACCCAACCCCTCCTCCCTGCTCCCACCTGCTTGATTTCCATTGAGTTTTACTTCCGCATGTGTATATAAGTGTTAATGCCAGGCACCATCCTAAATAATTTGCCTGTATTCATGTAATCCTTACCATAACCTTATGAAGTTGTTATTACCATAACCCTATGGAGTTGTTATTGTTCTTATCCTATATGACAGATGAGGAAGCTGGAGCACAAAAAGTTAGTAAGTGGCAGAACCAAGATTTGACCTCAGACATTCTGGTTCCAGACCTTGTGTAATGTTATTAGTGGATAATACTGTGTGTGTGAATGTCTGTATGTAGTCCTGAATAAGGAACCTCCAGTGGCTCATCAAGAGTGTTTTATTCCTTCTTATCCCTTCTTCTATTCTTTATAGACTTTTAGAATATGGCCAAGGTGTTATTAATAAGGACTTGGAATCTTTTGGGATCTTCCAACCCAGGAGCTTACTGATGCTGATGTTTCAAAACAGTATGATTTAAATCTCTGATCCTTGTGTCACACTGCACTGTAAGCTTCTTGAGAGTTGGATACATGTTTATTTTTCTTTTGTCAAAAAAGCTTAGAGCCAAGTCTAGCAAATAATAGTCTTCAGCAAATATTTGTTGAAGGAAATTTTGCTTATCTTCTCAATAGTCTTCATGAGTCATGGTAGACAGAAGTACCTGAACCTTGTCATGCCTAAACTAAATCCATCAGAATAAATATCTGCAGTACATATCACCAATGAAATGGTCACTAAGGGCGGAATGCTTATAGCGTTTGTGGTCCTACTTGCATGTTGAAGAAAACCACTAATGTTTATTGAGTGCAAATTATGTGCCAGGCATTTTAATTTATACTAGGTGCTTTTACTGTCATCACCATTCCCATTTTGTAGATGAGGAAGCTGAAATACAAAAAGGTTAAGTGACTTGCTCAAGGGTACACAGCTAGTAAGTGGCAGATTTGGGGTTTGAAACAGGCAGTCTGGGTTCAGAGCTAGACTTTTAACATCCCCACGATTCCAGTTCTCAGGAGGATAAAAAGAATAGGGATTGATTTTGTTTGTCTATTTGCATAGTCCGATATGGTATTCATTAATCACATGTTGCTATTTAATTTAAACATAATTTAATTTAAAATTTACCTCCTCCATCACACGTAACACATTTCAAGTGCTCAGTGGCCACATACAGCTATTGGCTACCATATTGAACAGTGGAGTATAGAACATTTCCATCATTGCAGAAAGTTCTATTGAACAGCACTCAGCAGTAGCTTAAAGCTAGCCACTAAACTGAGAGAGCTCGAACAGGGTGGAGGTCAAGGGCTCACTCTACTCTCTCTGACCTAAATTCCTATATCACATAGTCTCTTTCACCATCCACAAGCAAATTGCCACATGATGGTGGGTCATATGTATTAATGTGTGCATTCTCTATGAATACCTCAAGGTCCCTCTTGTCATGAGCTTGTTGGGGTACCCATGGCCTACACAGCTGTACTACAAGATCTTTTATTTGCATTTTTATTCTCAATTAGGCACAGTTCATCTGCGGTATTAACTGTGAACAGCTGTGTCTATGCAGGCGCCATAAAGATAAAAGACCTCATTTTAACTTGAACTCTGGTAAAGGATCTATTAAACAGCCATAATATTAATTCATAAAAGAATATAACAACTTGTTATTGGATTATTCCCCCCCATTGGTGAATTAACATTTGCAGACATTCAAACAGATGTCTTAAATATACATCGTTATTAACATGAAAATGTGGTATTTTAATAAATTAAAATCAGATTCTGTACTGCTCAGGAGAGATCCTGACCCACAGCTCTTTTTGTAACAAGAAAATTCAGTCTTACCACTAAACTAATCCTCCACACACTGGACAGAGGTGAGCATGTTGGAATACATTTGAAATGACATAGAATTTTTTATTAATTTTCACAAAGTTTGATGATTTAAAGAAAAGATTCATTTTAGAACAGCATTTGCATTGCCTCCAAAGCTGCTTCCTGAAGGAAACTGTTGTTCTTTCATTTAGGAAGGGATTGAGTTACTGTTTGCTAATGTTGAAACCCTGTAAAAATAATTAATTGCAAAATTGGTTTCTGTTTCTATCTACCTTATATTTAAAATTTAATTAGCTAATTAAGGCAAGAGAGCTAGACCACATCTTAATTTACCTTCATAATACGAGAGAGTACAAAAATATCACATCCACTGTTCATGGAGTATTCAGGGAAACCAATCTTCAACCCAGAAAAGAGGATATGGAGGGAATAAGGAAATATTTAACAAAATTTTGCCCAAAGCCTCAGAATTTACTCAATCTTCATGTTTATATTGACATTTCCAAAATTTTCACTTTCCCACTTCCCACTTTTTTATTTGGACTTTCTTCTGCATATGCTTGAAAGCTTGTGTCTTCCCACATAGTAGTGCAGGATGAGGAAAGAGCACAAGAGGAGAATTCAGAAATCCGGCTCTGCCGTTTACCAGGGATATAACAATGGAGAAAATCCCTTCAGCCATACCAAACCTCAGTTTATTTTTCTGCAGAATGGGAAAGCTTAACTTATTGCCTTGCCCACCTCACAGGTGTTAGAACCAACTGAGATAATGTATTAGAAACCCACTTTGAAAAATGTACAAAGGTAGGTGATTGTTTAGATTGCACAGTTAAATTTCTCTGGTCCTTAAACATTGGAAAGTTGAGTTACTTCCAGTCTTGTCTGACAGAGTGGGAAATACGAATCTATTTTCTGTTTGCCTGGGCTGTGCTGGGCTTTCTCCTTATCCTCACAATACTTCGGAAATAGAATTTGTCAATTCTCTGCTAATTCTCTGCTGGATATCAGACTAAGAGCAAACACCCAGGCTGGCCCCTTTTAGTCAACCTTTAGTTATTTTGATAAAGCTAACACTTTTTACGACCCCCCTTCATTTCTCTAATGATTGCAAGCACACTGCAATTCAATGTAAAGATAGAGTCATTTAGTACATACATCAGAATTTTAACAACAGCAGATACACAGGGGACCTATGTCCCTTTTGAAGTATTTTAGGAGTCAAAACAGTTGAATTTAAAGCCATTTCATTGTCAACAACATAAGCACAAATAATCATGTTTTCAACCTGAAGACAAGTCTCATGTATTGTGCATTCAAGGTGAGTGTCGCCCTTTTTTGACCTCAAGGCAACTAATTCATTTTCCCTGCGTCCCTCATAATGCTATTGCTATAAGCTCTACTGAATAATCGAATTCTGAGAAGGCATTTAAAAAATATAAGTTGCCATTCTGACTTTTCCTCTTTTCGATTTTGTCAGTAACTTTCTTTTACATTCTCACCCTCTCATTTTCCACTGAAGTTCTTACTTTTATTATATAACACTCTAGCATGGGAAGAAGACACCACATGGTAAAATAGAATTCTTTATAAGTCTATCATTATCTTATTGAATTTCAAGAAGTAACAGTAAGAAGACAGTATGTTTGAAAAGCATATTTCAATAGCCTTCATTTTTATTTTTTCTCTCACAGAATGCAGATCAGGCCGGTATGGACCTAACAGCACTCTGAAGTGTCAATGTATCCTCAGAGCTCACTGCAACCCTCTCAGTGGGAGCGGCACTTGCCTTTTGAAGAGAATGGGTCCAACCTGAGAGGAAAGTGGTTTGGATCACCCTCAGTAACCAAACACTAACAGCTTTTCAGTTGGTGAATAGAATTTCATTGAATTTCATCCACAGTTTATCATCTTAACTTTGGCAGAGAAATGTACTTACTCAACCATCTCCAACCCAACCTTGCCTGTTGTGAGGTGAAAAACAGGATGTTTCAATTTTATCGCTTCCAAGCACAAATCCCATTCTCTACCCTAACCTTCCCAACTTCCTTTTGTTGAAGAACATACCCAATAATAAGAGAATGTTTTTTCAGGATCGCAACCATAGTAACGTTTGGACTAATAAGCGAATCTTTTTGTTTTTATATGCACAAGAGGTATTTAAATTTGGAAATAAAAACTGCTTTACAGCTCAGGTTGGACTGCACTAAAATATTCACACCTATTCACTGAAGACCTCAGTGGCCATTAAGAAGCTGGATCCTCTTCAGAAATGTCTAGAATTTCATCTTTTTATTCTCAGTATTCTTCTTCATAGCTAACTCCGCTCCAGGTTGCTAATGTATTGTATTTCAAACACGGCTTTTGGTGTAGGAGGCTATTAAGACTTTAGCCACATAAAAATCAGGGTAAAAGTATGACATGCACACTTATAGTGAATCATTAAGATGCTTAGTGGTATTTTCTCTGTCACTGCCCGGAAGAGAGGAAAAAAGTGGGTAGAAGTGACAGAGGCTAGGGTTTAGCCTACTCTGGGGGACTCAAACTTCCCATAAATTAGGACCTGCTTGGAATCAAGCTTTTATTGCATATTGGTAATCTTCACTCAGATTTCTCATCATTTAGAACAGCTGTGCAGCCATTTGTGGCATGAGATGAACCCTGTGATGAGCCCAAGAAAGATATGACCATAAATACAATTTTATTTTTGCTCTCAAGTGGTTTATAAGCCACTTAAATTTTCAGACTACTGGTTAATTCACATTAACGAACAATACCTTTCTTGATTGGTGATGTTGTTACTCATGTTACAGGATAAAAATAGAGAATATTGAAATTATATGACTGGATATTTGATTTATACTAAATGTCTAGAGTGCCTTTTAAATCAAAATTCATTTAGGATAGAACTGACTGAAGCATTTATGAAAATTACTTGGTATTATCAAGTCAGTACAGTGTCTCATCTTTACTTAACCTTTGTCTTCCTATATCTCAGCACTTTTAGCAGAGCTACAGCATATCTATAATGGGTAGCTATGCTAAATTTAATGTATTAAATGATATAAAATACTTAATGAGATCACTTCCTAAGAGATTATTTATAAATTTATTTTATTCTTGAAAGAGATGCAATCAATTTACCTTTTTTTCTCTGTTATTTGGAATTAAAGTTTTACATTTCAGTGCATTTTAACTATTTTTATGAGTAATTAATATTCTATGACTACAAAGCAACTGAAAACTATCCTTTATACTGAATATTCGCCTATTTTCCTTACCTACTATTTTTCAAGCTTCTCTCAACTATCACCATCCAAACTTCAGACTGAATAAGGTAAATAAAAGCAGTATTCTCTCTTGAGCTGTTGTCCCCCTCTTCATTTCAAAACTCTTTTAAAAATGATGACTGCAAACAGGGAAAAGAGCAAGAAGTCAGGCTTCTCTTCATTACTAGAGATTTCATCTCTGTTAAGACAGATGAGAAAACTCTACATTTGGTAGGAAAAAAATGGATTTCTTTTGGCCGTTCTTTGTTGTATATTACTTAACTTTTTAGAAGTGAGAAACCTTATGTAAAATGTTAAACAAAGTTCTTGGCAAATGGTGTATATTCCACATATTATGTCCTTTCATCTCCTTTTCCATCCCAAGCACTAAAACAAATTATGAGAGTGGGAGAGCAAAGTCATAGCATGAACCCGTATTTGCACTATCACATGACCTTTTGGACAAATTGAGTTTCACTTTCCTCCTTATACCAGTCAGCAGGAACTAATGCAAGTTACTATAGCCCTTTGGCTTTACAAAATTTTTGTATGTTGTCTTTCATATTAAAAATGGAAATAGAAAAATGTTTAAAATCCAGAATGTTTCCACTGTACTTTTGGTTACCTTGAAAAATCTTGATTTAGGTGGTACCCTACAAAAGTTAGTAAGCAATGGTGAATCATCCCTCCTAAAAATATTCCAGTTCTTCTGCTTAAGAACACTAGCAGATGAGTGAAAATCATTATACACAATATTTTATGTGTGGACCAACATATGATAAATGTTAATCTTAAGTAATTTAACAGCCAGATAATTAAAATATATAATTTCCTTGCAAAATCATATAATGCAATTTAAATTTTATTTTTTAATAACTACCTTGTTAAAAATGCTTCCAATTAGGAAAACAGTATACAAAGACCCCATGTTTTTGAACAAATAAATAAAGGATACTGTTCACTTTGGCATTACATAAGGATTTACCTGAGGTTTTCCATGTAAACAGCTATTCAGGTATAGTGAAGTATGATTTGGCTAAGAAGAAATAATTTGCACATAATTTTAAAGAATTCAACTATTGTTTAAAGTGAGGTATAAGTTAATAGGCATGTCTTCTTTAGGCTAAAGTTCAATGTAAAATTGGAATCCTTTTCATTGGATAGAAATATTTTATATGCTATTTCTACTACTTTTCATCCTTGTATAGTCTGTCCTTGGAATATAGAAATGCTGACCCCCAAAAGAAATTCTCCCACCCATAATATTATTTAACCTCTTTACAAAGGTGCCTATGCTATGTTTCAAGCTCTTTCATTTGAAATACAAGATCAGAGTGGGGATTATTATGCTTTGCTACAATAACATAGCTCAAGTTTAAAGAAAAGTGAGCAGATGTACGGAAGCGTGCTGCTGGCTAATTTGGAGTCTCAGTCCAACATGCCTGGGGTAGACCATTTCAGTATAACACCTAACTTTCCCCTACTCTTTCTAACTCTTTCTACATTCATTTATTGAGTTTTCCAGATGAGACAGCTACTTGACACAGGTTAAATTATTTTTGGAGAGCTTGGAAATCATTCCAAGATTTAGTGGCAAGAATGGCATTTCCTTTGTTAGAAATAGCAAAGAGGGTTTGGCCTCTCCTGGGCCTCTTTCACCTTGGTTTCTCCAGGACCTGGTAATACAGATGTAGCAAGAATTTAAAAGAGCATTTTGATGAAGTGAACAAATAATAGCAACTGTCTACACTCTAGGAGTTATGTATGCAATTCAGTTGAAATAACTTTTCATGGTTCTGTAATAGAAAAAAAAAATTAAAGTAGCTGAGCTTTTAAGATAGATTTCAAAGTGATTCCAAAGTTTTGTCTCTTTTAGCTAATCTAGCTAAAAAAGTAGAAACTACATTCTACTTTTCCGGTTTATATTTTAGGTTTTTCTAAATAAAAAAACTCAAATACCAATAATTAAAGTCTAACATATATTTCAAAGTGGCAGATACCTTTTTTTATATTCTTCCATATATTGACAGACCATTTTGTCTCTAAATCTTACATCAGGATTACATGAAACACCATTTAATAATTTCTCATTTTAATGTTTGTGTGCAAATAGCTCAAATTTTGAAGAATATTGATTAAGTCAAATACTTATGTTAACATTTTTAGGTATTTTTCTTCCATCTTAAGAATATATAGAAAATTTCCTATTAATGCTTCAACTTAAAAAGAATATAAGAAAATTTATGAAATATAATTTTATTGCTCAGACTTCATGAGAAAAGTTCAACAATAGTCCTGTGAAGTCGTTCAACAAAACGATTCCTGTGAAGAATTGGATATTAAGTGCTTGTGCTTGAGCGTTGACAATATTGGTCTCTTAAAATGTAGAGTACTGGCTAGTGAATAAAATTCCATATGTGAGATTTGGATGAATTTGAAAAAGAGTGTTTAGCATGTATTTGATGAATAATGGAACCTGTGACAGAATAGATATCTCAAAGGTCAATTGGTGATGTTTTAAATCAGTTGTTGACTGACCAATGCCTTCATTAGTGATGCTCTTCAACCATTGCCTAAAAAGCAATTTTCTGCATTTTAACTTCATCTTTAATTTACTAAATCATCAAAAAATATGTGCTAAGTGCCTACTACACTAGATACTGTTTTAGGCATGAAAAAAATAGTAGTGAACAAGATGGATATGTTTCCTGTCCTCACAAACTTAAAGCAGGAGACTATAATAGCCAACAAGAACAATGTTTTTAAATATTCTTAGCTGTGCAGTCAGTTTTATAGTTCATCAATACTTTTGTAGTTCATTAATCCTTTCCTAAGTATATTTCTCAGAAATTTGTTAATTCTCCTATGTTAATGCACACTTTGATAAATCAAATATGTTCTACCTAATCTTAAAGTCACATAGTAGGTTTTACTCTTAATGCCACTATAGGAATTGAAATATTTTTTAAAAACTCATAAAATACCATTTCACAGTTACAGAAAACTACATTATTCTTTGCAATATAAAAGGGAGTTCACTTTCAAAGCTGGCACAGCCCTAATGTTAGGGGGATTTAGGTAGTGGAAGTTGAGAAAAAGAAGAGAATATTCCTCCTGTTCTGAGAACTGTTCAGCATCCATTACTGCCTTCTCTTTTTGTGGGGATAAGTGTTTCCCAATGATCGAGGAGGGATTGTGGACATTTAAAAAAATCTGGTTTTCTCACAAACGTTAAAAAAAATCTTGCTATTTTAGTGGAGTCTCAAAACAAGACAAGATTTTTTAAGTTGTGGTAAAATACACATAACATAAAATTTACCATCTTAACCATTTTTAAGTGTGCAGTTCAGTAGTATTAAGCGCATTCATATTGTTGTGTTACAACCACCAAAAATTATTTCTTTTAATATAGAAAGAGCTGCTTGATGACAATTGAGTAACATGGAGAGTCCTCAGGTACAAGTTATTGATATAATTGAATAACATAACTAGTGTACTGCATGCACTGGTGAAATTTTTCATATTCTTTGAAAACTTTGATTATTTGAAAATATGCTTTCTATAAATTTATTTCTATTTACCAGGCATTTCTGCAACAAAGACATGTCTCACATTTAAGCAGATGTTATAACATACTTTTTTCTGGGCGGCAGGGGACTGGAAGAGCATTCATTTTTACTAAGTATATCATAGTTGCAGCTCATTACTTTATCATGTTGCTGAACATGCTGAAAAAGCGTGAAACAATAGTAAACATTCTGCTCTATGAAACAGTAATTGAACTTGTGATTCTACTTTGAACAATCCTCATGGATTTCCCAGATTTTTACTCTTTTTCTAAATGTCTGTTCCCTGGACTCCACTCTGGCCTCTGGCAGTGTTTCCTGATGAGCATTTGACGGAATTACAAATCACTAGTATTTAGTAAAGGAGAAAAGTGGGGAGAGGGCAGCACTGGTTGGATTTCATAGTCAATAACACCAACAACCAGAAAACTCTGGGTTAATCAGAGCTAACTAGTGAACTGCAATACTTGGGAATTCAATATGTTATTGTGATTTGTGAATTTCCAATAGGAAGACAGAATACATAGAGCATTCCAAATCGTTTAACTAGGAGTTTGTCTTTCAAGGAGTGTTTTGGAAAACTAGTGTCCCAAGGAATACCTTTTGTGAAAAATGGAGATAAGTGTCTACATATCATTTACCTCCAGTGAGCCCTCAGGAACATCCTTGGTCTGGATATCCTGATCACGCATTTTCATGATGTTTTTATCTAACAGTAGCTGCTTGAGAGAATTCTAAGCAAGGCCTGTATTACTTTAGAGTTTCCCACTGATCTTCTATGAGCCAGTAAGCATTTCTCAAAATGGATCTTTGGAAATACAAAGAAAAATGTTGACGAAGCTCTTTTAAGAGATTTGCCTGTCTTGCCTGTCTGATCAATATGAGAAATTAAGAATTTCTATGAAGTAAGATTAAGGACAATTAAGAAGATGTGAAATAAGTTGTGTTCTTTTTAAATGGAATATTATAAAAGTTACACAGAAATAGGTATTAGAAAATAAAAGACCTAAATTTTGCTAACATCTGGGCATTTTATAGAAGCTTTACATAACATACCTTGAATAACCTGTGGGGATTATTTAAATGCATTAAAAATTCCAAAGAGAGAATGTTTAATAGCACACTGGAGTAAATGTAATACCTTTATGAGAATCACTAAATGGTTACATAAATTGTCAGGTTATGATTGAAGTGTGAGGATTCTAATAATGGTAGAGCTATGCTCTATGTATTTTATGAATTTTGTATTATTTATTAAATAAAATATATAACATAAATTATCCCACAGCTGTACACACACACACACATAGACTTATTAATGTTGGTGAAAGCTTTAGGGGAGTTTCCTTTGGGATGATATATTTAAGATATCTTCTGCTAAAATGATATTTAAAATTTAAAATCATTACAAATAAATATACATACTGTAATACTCAGAAAAATCTTTTCTCACTTAAATATACCTGCAGTTCAACATGATTTTTATAGACATCTATTTAAACTTAAAAATTAATAAATAAGGAAATAAACTTAATCTCAATTCATATAGGGTCAGGCTAAAATACAGCCTGTATTCATAATTTGGAATACTTTATCCTAGCTATATTATATGTTAGATAACCAAACAAAAAAAAAGAGTAACACTTACGGAGTAGAGAGTCTTATATGTTTGCAAAATCACAAAAGTGCAGAATTGGAAGAGACCTGAAAGCTCCTCCAGGCCTTTTGTTTTATAAGCAAGGAAACTGAGGCTCAGAGAATTAGGTCCTACAATGAAAAAAATCACAGACCCAAGACTTTCTCATCTCTTATCCCTGGTCTCTTATGTCTCTTATGCCTTTTGATTGCTCCCTTTTCTGACACATACAGAAATTCTTTTGGCAAAGAGGGTCAGTGAGCCTTACTTCACAGAAATCCCTTTGAATCCCAGCTTTAGTGTTACAGACCTTCCAAACTCATGTCACCATTTATTAGATATCCACACTCTATCAGAGAGCAGTCATTAAATACAGATATAAGGAATTGAAGCCAAAGAAAAGTTCATGGTTCTGGAATTATTTCACTGTCTTTCAAGAAAAGTAATTTAAGTTTTAATAGTTTTTATATTTCTTTGGCATATATTGTTCAAACTTATATTTTAAAAGACTATTTCCTCAACATATTTTAACAGTATCTTCGTTTGACACAGCTATTAATTTCTGTAATGAATGATAAACACAATTTCCAGAGTTAATCCACACAAACATGAATTCTTCCTTTACGTTCCTTATATAAGTGCCAAATAAACCTCTGAGAAGCATTATAGGTCAATACCCCATTTGTAGCCATAACAAACAGTTGTTCACTTTATTGTTATTATTTTTTGTCCATTAGTGTGAGAGCACTTGTGATAGGAACCCCAGAAGTTATCAGTGAATCTATTCTCTATAAATTTGACTAACCAAGTATATTACCTTATATTTTACTTAATCAAGACTTATTTGAGGAAATTTAGAATAATTAAATAGTAATAAATGATTTTGATGTGTGTGCACTTCTAACATAGCGGTTCTTAAACTTGTTCTGGAGGCAGGATATCTGAATATCACGGTGTTCAAGGTGGAACATAAATTATGGAAATATTTAATTTTATTATATGATATGAAATCAATATTAGTCAGGAAAACTAGAACTATATTATACACATATGATACAAAAATCTTAAACATAAGTATGTATGACCACAAAATTTATAAACTCTTCACTTAGACACAATCACCTTTCTGAGAAATTCCATCAATACATTTGATAATACTTGGACATTCACTTTGTCAGACTCAATAATTATTGGGCATCAACTTTTTTAAAAGGAACTTTTATTGGTGAAAACCTTAAATAAGGAAATATAATCAAATACGAACTTGAAGAAAGATTGACCATATTCAACTAAGCAATGGAATCCATTTTTCAAGTTTTCAGCACACCATTGCATAGTTTGAGAATAATTACTGCAAAGTCTATATTATAGCTTGTTGATCAAAGGGTAAATATGGCAACTGTGTTTCAATCTGTACATGTATAATTTTTAAAAATAGAGAACCTAAATAATGTACTTTTAAAAATAAATTTGTGTATTATAAAAATTGTGCTTATTTTAAATAAATGTTTTATGATGTTAAATTTTATGCATTATATATGTATACCATGGAGTACTACTCAGCCATTAAAAAAAATGGTGAACTAATATCTCTTGTATTAACCTGGATGGAACTGGAGACCATTGTTCCAAGTGAAGTACCACAAGAATGGAAAAACAAACACCACATGCACTCACCATTAAATTGGAACTAATCAATCAACACTTATGTGCACATATGGAAATAACATTCACCAGAAATCAAGAAGGAGGGAAGGAGGAAAAGGGGATGGGTGAATTCACACTTAACGGGTACAATGCACACTATCTGGGTGATGGGTACACTTATAACTTTGGCTCAAATGGTACAAAAGCAATTTATGTAACCAAAATGTTTGTACCCCCGTAATATTCTGAAATAAAATTTAAAATATAAAAATAAAATAAAAATAAAAATAAATAAAAAGAAAGCCAAAAAAAAGGCTTATGATTATTACCGAAATATTACTTTTAGGATGAATTGTTTAAACCTGAGAAATCAATAGCTATCTCTACCAAAAAAAAAAAAAGTTAGCTAGCACTTTGGGAGGCCAAGGCGAGGAGATTGCTTGAGGCCAGGAGTTCAAGACCAGCCTGAGCAAGGGTGAGACACTGTCTCCACCAAAAAAAAAAAAAATAGAAAAGTTAGCTGGGTGTGGTCATGTGCACCCGTAGTCCTAGCTAACTCAGGAGGCTGAGGCAGGAGGATCACTTGAGCCCAGGAGTATGAGGTTGCAGGTTGCAGTGAGCTATGATGATGCCACTTCACTCTAGCTCAGGAAATAGAACGAGACTCTGTCTTCAAAAAAAGTTAAATAAATCTGATGTTTGTTAGATACCTGTAATTTGATTTGACAATATCAGTTTACTAGCTGCCATGATGTTTCTGTTTTTGTTTTTTTTTTTGCTCTGGTTATTTGCAAGTATTTGTTTTGAAAAATTAATCTTTTTGAAAGGCTTTTCTTTACCCTTCACCTCCTCGGTCTAGTCTGGCATGAATTTTATGGGTATTTTTCTCTTGGAGGTTTTGTAGTGATTTCCTTCCCCTCTCACACCCCCTCCCCCTTCTTTGTAAGCCATAAGAATATTGTATCTTTTCACAGGGTTGCTGCAAAAACTAAATTATTTGTTCATGAGAGAATACTTCTTAAACACTAAAGTATTATGTATATGTTAATATTATTACCCTTGTCATCATTATTTAAGCAAGAAAAATGCACTGAATCAACTGGCTTGAATGTATAAATAAAGTTGTTTTTATTACAGATTTTTAACTCAAACTGATTATGCATGTTTATCTTTCAGTGATAATAATAATTATATATTATATATATATAATTGACTAATGACATTTATCAAGTTTTTAGTACATACCAGACACCATAATAAACATTTTTCAAACATTTTACTTAATCTTCTCTGTAACTATCTGGTAGATATGAGTAGGTATCCAATTTTCCTTTTTAACAGTTGAGAAAGTTGAGACTTAAAGGAATCTTAATAACTTGCTTAGGTCATGTGGCTCCTAAGTGGAGCAGAGCTCAGGTTTGCCTGATTCTAGGGGCCAAGTTTTTAACTACAGTACGTATGCCATTCTAAAACACTCCATCTAGGATGAGAATTTTAGAAAGTAACAAAATTTTGATAAATGCAGATTAGAGTGGGTTCACACTCTAAATGCTAATCAAGTCACATGGATAGTCACATTTTCAACCACTTTTATTTTTGGTGCATAAAAAAATGTGTGAGTGTTTTTTGTTTTTTTAATATGTATATAAGCAGTGATTAAACAAATGGTATTTCTGAGTGACCTTAACTTTATGCCAAAAAACACTCACAGTAATTCCATCTTTTTCCTGTTCTCTCCCAACCCCCAATCAAATTCTTAAATCAGAATGGTAAAAATCAGAAATGGTAAAAAATTTATTGGGTAAGCTGACTATAGCATTACATATTTTGATTCTTAGCTTCATGACAGTATTTCCAAATAAATTTTTCCCCTAGTTATCTGTTCAGTTAACTCCAGACCTATACGTTGCTCCAAACATTCTTTGCTGGAAAGATGACATCAGGTTTTCTTTTCACATATTTGGGAAGGTATTATAATACTCCATTTCCCAGTATTCACAGGGATAGAGCTTACATTCTTCACTTTAAAACTTTTGAAAATGGCTTTTTATAGCAAAAAATCTGCCTTCTCTACCATTCCCTTCTGATCTTTGTTTCTACATCCATTTCACCATGTGCCTTTCAGGCGCACAGGAGAACTTGCCCTATCCCTGAACTCACCACACCTCCATGCACTCTCTCTGCTTGAAGTACTGTTTATTTCCTTCTTGGTGAAGTTATTCATCCTTAAAGGCTCATTCAAAGACTCTTACCTAGCCCTACCCAAAAGTATAAGGAAAATTTCTTTTCAGGCTTCTATTAGCACAGAAGCTAGTACCTAATGGGAGAGAAAAAAAGTGATTTATGGAATTGTCAACTGCATTAAAAATGAATTAGAGACTGATCTACCTGTCAGGAGGTCTCTTCTCTCTTACAAAATTTAGAGCTCCTTGTTTAAATTGCAAACACCCACTCCCCTTGTGGCTACAATTGGCTCAGACTAGCAATAGCCAAATGAACATATGTGAACAGTAGATGCCAAATAATGCAATTTTATTGAAATATGCATGTGGCTTTTTTGTTGGCGGGAACATATACTGCTATCCCACCATATATACTTAGTTCAAAAATGCAGCCTAAAGAAAAAACCAGATCCCATCTGCCAGGCAAAATAGCTATAAAGTGGAAAAATCAGGTTTTTAATGAATCCATTGAGAGTAACTTGAGTTATTTTTTAATGTAAGGGCAAATAAACTCTTGAGCAGAGCTGCATAGCCATAGAGTGTTCTTTTAATTTATAGCTAGGCCAAATCCAAATCCTGGTTTTAGCTAAATTAGAGTGTTCCCAGAAGAGAGAATGATTAGATAATACAAGTAGGCTTATGCTGGCCTCTTCTTCTAAAATCTGGCTCACAGTCTAAGGGGACTAGAATTCCATTTTTAATTCAAGACAAGTAAACATTTCTCCATATATTCATGAGACTCCCTGAACAACTTGGCTGATTTTTTCTGTTTTCTTTAGCACATGTTCACCATAACAAAAGTGTCATTCTTTCACAGTCCAGTCTGCAGGAGTGTAGAACAAGGGCGAACACCTGTTCTTTCTTCTTATTGCCCGGCATCTTCTCACTCAATTTTAGGTCTTCCATTTTGACAGTTGATTTTTTCCCTTATCTACTAACAGTATCGCTTAAAATGTAACTCATTCATTCAGGAATCAAATGGTTAACAAAGAAAGAGCCTCTATACTGAAAAAATTAATTATGTTGTGCAACATGTAAAGGCTAAGACATTGCAAACAATCAAAGGTATTTAGGGCTTGTCACTATTAAGATCTATTGAGGGACATTATACTTCAAGCATAGATCTTCACAACAGGATGGAACAGAACTCAGCAGAAGCGTTAACTTTGAATCCCACATTCGTCCTTTACCAATCGAGTGATGTCGGCCAGTAGTTTAACATGTCTCTCTCAGGAAGGGAATAATTGTGTCCTACCTACCATACAGGTTCATGTGGACATTTTCATATTATTATTATTAAGCAGTACAGGTTTTTTGGGGAATTATGTATGAAACAGGTGAAGACATTTTGAAAATTTCTTGCTTCAGTTGTGGAGTCAGGAAACCTTAGTTTGCACCCCAGCTCTACCTCTGGGCACCTGTGTGATCCAGGCAAAACACTTATCTTTTGAACTTCATTATTTTCACCTGGACAGTGAGGGACAAAGTTTCTCACTCAGCATTATAAAGTGGTTTAAATGAAAAGAAAAGCACAACACCAGCACCTGGAACATATAGATACTCAATAAATACAAGCAGAATCAGAACTATAGAATATAGATTTCACCTGTCAATAGTAATACCATTAACAATAATATAATGGCACACAGATTTTGCATTCTTACTGTCAGAGTTCAGAACACGATATCCCAAAATATGGTAACTTGGTGTACTAAGTATTTTAAGCTGAAGGAAATTGAAAAAAAATACAGAAGCAGGAAGTTACTCTCTGACCTTCTCCCTCCCTGCTCCCCTGAAGACTCTCATGTGACAGGTGTTCTGCCCTATAACCAGGGGAAAGGAATGTCACACTTCTTAGAGAGGCTGAGAAGAATCTGAACCAACCCGACTTGCTAAGTTCTTTCCTGTTTATTACCATTACAGCATGTAACTTTTTGTCCTCCAATCATACTTCTATACACAGTCCATAAAATGCACAGTTTTCCCTATGTCATTGGGGCTTCATTTCTGAAGGCTTCCACGTCAGGTAAAAGTCTGGTTAAATAAATTTGTTATGCTTTTCTCTTATAAATCTGTCTTTTGTTATAGGGATCTCAGCTATAAATCTTGTGATGGGTGAAGAACAGATATTACTTTTTCTCCCCTTTTTTATTGCGTGCAGAAAGCTGGTCTAAGTACTAGATGTTATAGTTTTCCTTTCTTTATACATGTCTTTATATTCCAGAAACAAAGTAGGAGAAATCCACCTTTTTAATATTATCAAAGAAACATACCCAAACAGCTGAATAACCCCTGTAGTATTTATATGCTTTTGAGTAGAATAGGTTTTCTAAATATCTAAATTGCCCAAAATTCTAAATATCTTTATTAAATTCTTTTTATTAGAAGATAAATGGTCACTGGTATGTGGAACAAAAGTTTTTAGTACTATTTGGTTGGTTCCTGAAAGTGTGGTTTATAAGAATATTTGCTTCCTACCCACAGTCAGTGAGAGATAAGGGTGTCACACGCGCTGGGGATCACACAAGGAAGATCTCAAACGAGGAGATTGGAATGTTTGGGAAGGTTGTACAGAGACTGTCTTAGACCATTTCCAAATAAGATAGTATGGAAAATAATGGAATGGAAAAAAGAATGGATAGCATGGATCATGTCTGCACGTGTATCAGATGAGTATATATAGAAATCTGAGCCCATCTTATTCTCTGATTTGTCTCAAGCCCTTGGGAGACCTAAGCCAAGGGCCCTGACCTACTACTTATAGTACATGATTAACACATTGTGGTAAATTAGACAAGTCATGGTTTTCTGTCACTTCTGATTCTACTTAAATCAGAGAATTTATCATGAACAATTTACTGCTCTTTCAGCATTGATCTCAAGGGCAATTTGCCCCAGTGACTCCTTGCACAGAAAGTCAGCACTTTCTGTTAAGGCAGGAAGAAGGTGGGGGTCAGGTGGGTAAAAGAAAAGAGAAGAAAAGAAAAAGGAAGACCTTCAAACTCTAGAGTGTTGGGCAAATATGTTGGCAATGTGTAAAATAATAGAATCCAAGGGTTGAAAATTATCTTAAAGACTCCACAGTCTTAGTTCTCAATCAGTGAGCAATCATTTTTATGTCTGATGTCCAGCCAGCCTCTTCTGGAAAACTTTAATATCAATCTGTTTCTTTGTTACCAGAAATGTCTTTCTTAAATTAAGACAAGTGTTGTACCCACAGAACCTCTAGTCTTTGGAAAATAAGTCTTGACACTCCTCTACTTGACAATCCTTCAAATGGTTGAAGCCAGCTTCCATGTTTCATAGTTCTTTTTTTCTCTAGGAAAAAATCATCAGTGCTTTAATAGCTCCTGATGTTGCTTGCCAATCTCTTCTGAAGGTATTTTGGATGAACAGTAAGTCTTTTTTGTAATTGTCAAAGCTGTAGCTATGGTTTAAAATATATTATTATATAAAACTTACTAATTTTTCCTTGATTGTTTAGTATATGTTTATTTTGGAAAATTGTTCATAATCTCACCCCTGTTACCACTATTTACATTTTCATGTTCTTCCTTTCATCTTTATATATTTTATATCATTTTTAGAAAATGGATTATGTAAATAATTTTGAGTCCAGCTTTGTTTGTAATGTTATGGTTTGAACAATTTTCTATGTCCTTAACACTCTTTGAGAAGATGTCTCCAGCAGTTCATCCTAAATCCAGTGTTCTAAATTCTATGCTGATAATATCTTCTTCTTGACTTCTCACCCTTAGTCTCTGCAGAGATTCTTTTTAAAGCACTTAGTCGGCATCCAGAAGATAACTACGGAGACTTGAAACACTGGCCAGGTAATAATTGATTACAAAACACTTCAGGTACAATGGAAAGCCAATATTTTTTATTTTAAAAGTTAGTTTAAATTGAGAACACTTCTTTCTTCTTTGTTGACTAAGTCTTCCCTCTTGAAAAGACACTTCTCAAGCAGATAAAGCAATTTACACTCTCAATTCATAAGGTATTTAATCTCTGTATTCCTATGATGACAAATTGAGTGCCATTAGCGGTTGTAGCAGCTCTGTCCTGATGACAGAGGTGGATCCCCAGTGAAAGGAACCAAGTGAAGGTGAGGTAGCACAAGGCTTTGTAACCATAGTTACTTTAACTCTAGGATTATAAATGTGTTGTTTCCATTATGAAAGATGCATTAACATTCCTTTACGTCCAGTCTTGGAAACCTTGTTATCATGGTTAGCCTGTTTACTTACTTATCTCTTAAAAGATGGCTAGGCTTAATTAACACTTAAACATTAACCTTGAAGATACGTTCTGGGGGATGGAGGAGGAGGGGTGAAACTCTTTGAAAATGGGATGGAGTAATTTCAATGAAATGCTCAAATTCTGAAAGAAGCAGAATCTTTATCTTATGGGCCTCTTCAAGAATTTGTTCCTACTGACCCAGAAAATTCTGGAAATGACCTCTTATGTCATTACGCGTGCACCTGAATGAAGTGAAGGGTGAAATTGGGGTACTTTGGAAAGCAATCCTTAAGAACGAAATTCTTATCTACTTTGCAGCTAATCATTCATCTAGTTGTAGCAGCTGTTTCTCGTAAGTGGTAAAGAAAATATTCACAGTAAACTACTGGAATGATTCATATATTCGAAACAATGAAGTAGGATGTTCTTTTATGAGTAGGCTGTCACCACATTTGGGGAAACTGCTGCTTCAGATAATTTTTTCCTTTTGTAGCGCATCCTGACAACGACAGAATTTTATAATTTGCATTGAGAGGCTGGCTATTATAAACCACTGTATCTATTATAGAAACACTATATTGTTGCTATTTCCATTCCACTGTATTTCCAATACAGTGTTCCAATAGCAACACTGTATTGTTGCTAAAACCATGAGGTTTTTTGAAGAGAGGATACCAGTATGAGTTGTTCCTCACTATTTGTAATAAATTTCCAGGGTAAGGAATTTTCAACTGATTTTCCAAAAACATTCTAAACTCTGGTGATAGCCTTACTCAAGACCTTTTCTAACATTTCTCACCATCTTGTAAAGCAAGAAGAACGTAACTCTCACTCAAAGCAGGATGATATCATTTAATATGATAATCCTTCCCAGCTTGACTCTACATGCTTACAGGACTCCTATGCATCCTGTGAATTTTAACTTAAATGTAATTTTCTTAGAGAAACCGCCTGTTTCTCTGCATGAAAATAAACATTCTACCACCTCGCTCACTGATCACATTTTATACCTTTCTAGCACCCTCGATTTCTTTATATGACCCAGCACATGTTTAATTCTTATTCAATGCCTATCTTCGCCACAAAGTTTAAAACTGTGTCAAAGCAAAAACTGTATCTCTGCTTTCCTAGCGTTGTTTCCTCAGGACCAAACAGTGCTCTGCACATGGCTGGCCCTCCATTAATGTTTACTGAATGCATGAAATTGATTCATCAAACATACTGTGTTAGGTTCCTTGAAGCATGAGCTTTTCCATATTATCACTTCATTAGTTTTGTCTGAGAAGGGAGATGAGGAGAGCAACCTCATGCTTTGGAAGGCAAAATCTAGAGCATATGACTTGAGGCATGCCCACAGTTAGCGACACAGTTTACCATCTCGTGGGAAGTGCAAGGCTTTCTCCTTTTCACCCTAACCTCTGTTCTACCTCAGGAGAAGTATAAACATAAACCAAGGGCAGCATTGAATAATAAGCAAGGATATGAAACCATTCATGTGACAATGGAAGAGGCTAAAACATCTAGTGTTCCCGTAGTAAATTTTCTGTGTAATTGGGAAGAATTATTTTGCCCCCTGGAGAGGATTATTTTCTTGAGAAAAAGGAAAGAAAATTCATTATTAAAACTAAAAATGAATGAATGAAGACCCAGGGTAAATGCTTCTGGGAATAAGATTTCATAGAAGATACTCCCCTTTATTCTTAGCACTGCCAAAAATGATTTGACGCTGAATTCATCATTCAGGGCATACTAACAAGACCAGAAGGAAGTGTATTTTAGTTATATTCATCTATTTTGATCCCTTAAAATCTGTGTAGAAAGTCTTACAAAGCATTTATTTTTACATTTGGAAATGTATTTATAATAAAGGGATACTAGCAAATAAATACTTGTAAGACAAATAATAAATTGCCTTTGTTGAAGTGAATAAAGTTACATTAAATCCAGATTGCCTGTAAAACCAGCATGCTGGAAAAAAAAAAAAAACACAAACTTGTAGTCTGAGGCCCCATGTTCCAGTACAACTTTTTGTACTAAATAAATCATCATGTGCCTCAACCTGTTTAAGATTTAGTTTTACCACAGGTAAAAAGTAGCACTTAGATTAAATGACTTTAAATATCCCTACCAGCTTTACTGTTATATGACCCAAAATTCTCAAGATATTCAGAGAGCTCCAGAAGGCTACCACTGAAGAGGCCTCCTGCATGGGAAGGGAAGAAGAGCTGCCCTGCAGGGAATAAACTGATGAGAAGATGGATGGGAAGAGGAGGCAAAATGTTTGTGGATTAGCATTCAGATGAATGAGTGGTAGAATGTGTATTACTTTCCTAGGGTTGCCAAAACAAAGTACCACAAACTGAGTGGTTTAAAAACACAGAAATTTATTGTCTCACAGTTATGTAGGCTGAAAGTCCAAAATCAAGGTGTTAGCAGACCCATGTTCCCTCTGAAACCTGTAGGAGAGAATCCTTCATTGCCTTTTTCTAGGTTCTGGTGAGTTGCTGGTAATCTTTGGCATTCCTTAGCATGTAGATGCATCACGTGGCTTTCTCTCTGTGTCTTTGTCTCTTTATATGGCTATCTTCTTATAAAGACAACAGTCCTATTTAATTAGGGGCCCAACTTACTCCAGTATGACTTGATCTTAACTCATTGCATCTTCAATGACTCTATTTCCAATAAGGTCACATTCTGAGGTCCTGGGGGTAAAGAATTCAACACATATTTTTTGTGGGAACACAATTCAACCCATAACAAATTCCATCTAAGATAATTCTCTACTAGTTTTTCTCAACCTTTTTTAAAGGGTTGTCCCACTGAGACCTTTTGGACATCTTTTTCCTAATTTCTCCTCCTAGAAATGTTGATACTATATATACATAGTCTATATCTGTTCATATTATGTAGCTCTTTGAAAGTTCATAAACCATTTTAATATCTAAGAATCTAAGGGTTTTTTTACCCATGACCAAGAACCAATTTTTTATGTTCTTGAAAATTGAGAATTATGCTATAGTAGAGAAAAATTAAGGTTGTATGATTAAAGGAAGTCTTTTAATTGTATATGTTATTTTTTTGTTTGCCTGGACCAGGACATTTGTTTTGTTATAAATAAAATGCTAATACTGTTTTGTTTTGTTTTAAAGAGAAATTATACAGTGAAAAGTTTGAATTATCCTCTTTGTATAGTTTCACTATTTTTAGGGTATTGAAAAGTTAGTCCAGATAATTACAATCTAGACTGTTTCATTGACTGACTAATCAGAGCCATGAAATATGTCAAATCAACATGTACACCTAACAAAGAGTTTTAAATTTTTATTTTTTCATCAGAAATATCCTTGGCTATGGTAAATTCATTTTAACATTCATTGTAAGTTAAATGTGTGAAAGCAAAGGAATATGGTCTGAGATTTCTTTTAATCCCCACTTGGGCTCCAGGCTTTTGAAAGTGGAAGTCAATTTCTTGAAAAGTTGAATACATAGGAAAGAAGTCCTGATAGAGGGCATATTACCGTGGATGAACTGGATATGCTCTCAACAATGAATTTCAGAGAAAAGCAATGTGTTTTGCTGAAACGAAGAGATCAACAAGGAGACAAAGAGGAGAAAATCCAAAAGAAAGTGGTCTCCAAATCAAGGCAGAAGAAGAAATCAAACTGTCTTTATTCACAAATGGCATAACTGTGTATGAAGAAAACCTGAAAAAATCAACCAAAAAACTACTGGTACTAATAAACAATTATAGCAAGATTGCAGGATACAAGGTTAATACACAAAAGTCTATCACTTTCTTATATATCAGCAATGAATTTGTGGAATTTGAAATTAAAAACACAATACCATATTAGCACTCTAAAAAAAGAAATACAGGCATACCTTAGAGATATTTTGTGGGTTCAGGTAAAGATCACTGCAATAGAGCAAATATCACAATAAGGTGAGTCACACAAATTTTTTGGTTTCCCAGTGCATATAAAGGTTATGTTTACACTATACTATAGTCTATTAAATATGCAATAGCATTATGTCTAAAAAAGCAATGTACATACCTTAATTAAAAAATAATTTATTGCTAAAAAATGCTAACAATCATCTGAGTCTTCAGCAAGTCCTCATCTTTTTGCTGGTGGAGGATCTTGCCTTGATGTTGATGGCTGCTGACTCATCAGAGTAGTGGTTGCTAAAGTTTGGAGTGGCTGTGGCAATTTCATAAAATAAGACAACAATGAAGTTTGCCACATTGACTCTTTCTCTCATAAAAGATTTCTCTGTAGCATCTGATGCTGTTTAATAGCATTTTACTCACAGTAGAACTTCTTTCAAAATTTGAGCCAATCCTCTCAACACTGACATTGCTTTATCGACTAAGTTTATGTAATATTCTAAATCCTTGTGGTCATTTCAACAATGTTCATAGCATCTTCACCAGGAGTAGAATCCACCTCTTGAAACCACTTTCTTTGCTCATCCATAAGAAGCAACTCTTCATCCATTAAAGTTTGAAAGTGAGATTGCAGCAATTCAGCTACATCTTCAGGCCCCACTTCTGATTCTAGTTCTCTTGCTACTTCCACCACATCTGCAGTTATTTCCTCCACCAAAGTCTTGAACCCTTCAAAGTTACCCATGAGGGTTGAAATCAATTTCCAGACTACTGTTAGTGTTGACCTATTTCCATGAATTATGAATGTCCTTAATGGCATCTAGAATGGTGAATCCTTTCCAGAAGGTTTTCAATTTACTGTGCCCAGATCCATCAGAGGAATCATTGTCTATGACACCTATAGCCCTACCAAATTTATTTCTTAAATAATGAGACTTGAAAGTTGACATTACCTTGATCCACGGGCTGAAGAATAGATGTTGTATTAGCAGGCATGAAAAGCTGTAATCTCCTTGTACAGCTCCATCAGAGCTCTTGGATGACTAGGTGCATTGTCAATGAACAGTAATATTTTGAAAGGAACCTGAGCAGGAAGTTTCAACAGCAACCTTATAATATTCAGTAAACCATGCTGTAAACAGATGTGTTGTTATCCAGGCTTTGTTATTCCATTTGCAGAACACAGGCAGAGTAGCTTTAGCAGAATTCTTAAGGGCCTAAGTTTTTTGCAATTGTAAATGAGCATTGGCTTTAATTTAAAGTCACTAGTTGCATTAGCCTCTAACAAGGGAGTCAGTTTGTCCTTCGAAGCTTTGAAGGCAGGTATTGACTTCTTCTTTCTAGCTATGAAAGTCCTAGATGGCATCTTCTTCCAATATAAGGCTGTTTTTTTCTACATTGAAAATCTGTTGTTTACTGTAGTCACCTTCATCAATGATCTTAGATAAATCTTCTGGATAACATGCTGCAGTTTCCACATTAGTGCTTGCTGCTTCATCTTGCACTTTTATGTTATAGAGATGGCTTCTTTCCTTAAATCAAACTCTGATAGCTTCAGACTTTTCCTCTGCAGCTACCTCATCTCTCTCAGCATTTACAGAATTGAAGAGAGGTAGTGTCTTGCTGTGGATTAGGCTTTGGATTAAGGGAATGTTGTGGCTGGTTTGATCTATCCAGACAACTAAAATTTTCTCCATATCATCAATAATACTTTTTTCTTTCTTATCATTCATGTGTTCACTGGAGTAGCACTTTTAATTTCCTCCAAGAACTTTTTATTTGTACTCACAACATAGATAATGGTTTGGAGCAAGAGGTCTAGCTTTTGACACACTTTCATTACCAAACTTAATCTTTTCTAGCTTTGGATTTAAAGTGAGAGATGCATGACTCTTCCTTTCATTTGAACACTCAGAAGCCATTGTAGGGTTATTAACTGGCCTGGTTTGAATATTGTTGTGTCTCAGGGAATAGGGAAGCCTGAGGAGAGGAAGAGAGACAGGGGAACGGTCAGTTGATGGAGCAGTCGGAACACACACAACATTTATCAATTAAGTTCACCATCTTATATTGGCATGGTTTGTGTTGCCCCAAAACAACTACAATAGAAACATCAAAGATCACTGAACACAGATCACCATAATAGATATACTAATAAAGAAAAAGTCAGAAATATTGTGAGAATTACCAAAATGTGACACAGAGATGCAAAGTGAGCACATGCTGTAGGGAAAATGGCACCAATATTTGCCACAAACATTCAATTTGTAAAAACTAAATATGTGTGACATGTAATAAAGCAAAGCACAATAAAAAGAGGTATACCTGTATTTAGGTATAAACCTAACAAAATATGTGCAAGATCTATATGAGGAAAATTATAGCACTCCAATGAAAGAAATTAAAAAAAACTAAATAAATTGATATCCCATGTTTATGGATAGGAAGATAATATTGTCAACATGTATGTTCTTCTCAATGTGACCTATAGATTCAATGCAATTTTGATCAAAATTCCAGTAAATCATTCTGTGGATATGACAAACTGATGCTGAAGTTTTTATGGAGAAGCAAAAGACCCAGACTTGCCAGCACAATGTTGAAGAAGAACAAAGTTGGAGGAATAACAGTACCCAACTTCAAGACTTACTTAAAAGCTATACTAATTTTACCATATGATGCAGCAATTGAGTTTCTTGATATTTACCCAAAGGAGATGAAAATGTATGTCAACAGAAAAAGCTGCACACAAACGTTTATAGCAGCTTTATTCATAATTGCCAAAACTTAGAAGCAACCAAGATGTCCGTCAGTAGGTGACTGGGTAAACAAACTGTGGTACATCTGCATAATGGAATATTATTGAGAACTAAAAGAAATGAGCTATCAAGCCATGAAGAGATATGGAGGAACCTTAAATGCATATTACTAAGTGAAAAAAAGCCTATCTGAAAAGTCCAAATACTGTGTGGTTACAACTATATGACATTCTGGAAAAGGTAAAACTAAGGAGACAGTAGAAAAATCAGTGGCTGCCAAGGCATAGGGGAGGGAGGGACAGATTAGAGGAGCACAGTGGCTTTTTATGCCAGTGAAACTATTCTATATGGTACTAAAATGATAGATACATGTCATCATACATTTGTCAAACCCACAGAATGTACACCAGGAGGGAACTGTAATGTAAACTGGTGGATTTGGGGTGATAATTATGTATCAAATGAACCATTCTGATGTAAGATGTTGAAAGTAGGAGAGGCTATGCATGTGTGCAGGCAGGGAGTATATGGGAACTCTCTATACCATACACTAAATTTTGCTATGAACCTGAAACTGCTCTAAAACATAAAGTCTATTAAAACATCAATAGCAACAAGGCAGAGAGAATTTCAAGAAGAAAAAATAGAGTAAACCTGATAAGGGAAGGATAAAGTCTGAGGAAATTACCTGGAAAAATAAAAGAAATGAGTTCTTATTTGCATTCAAAGTTAGTAGAGTAGGTAATGCCAAATAAAGATAGATTGATTATGGGAATTAGTAAAAATTTGAATGTATTATTCCCTTTCACAAATTATCACATAACCATTAGGATATCAGTAAATTAAACACACATGTTTTAGGATAGTGCACTAAACCCATAACACATAATGGAACACAAGCCCAATTATTTTCATGAGATGAAGATGTACTTTCTATGACAGATTAACCCGGGGCCTTTTTCTGGTGGGGAAGAAAGCTCTATTTTCCACTGGTCTTGACCCTAGGAGTACAGATATCCCCAACTTATGATGGTTCAACTTAACAATTTTTGATTTTATGAAGGTGTGAAAGTGCTATGCAGTCAATAAAAACCATACTTCTAGTATGGCTTTCTGTTAGATGATTTTGCCCTATTCTAGACTAATGAAAGTATTCTGAGCACATTTAAGGTAGGCTAGGCTTGGCTATAATGTCAGGTAGGTTAGGTGTATTCAATACATTTTCGACTTTGAATATTTTCAATTTATGTGGGTTTGTTGGGATTTAATCCCATCATAAGTCAAGGAGAACTATATTTAAACTGTGACTGCTAGCTTATCTCTCCTGGGGGGGTCACAGTCTTACAGTAGAACCCCCATACTGTAGTGGGTTTTACCTCTAGGAATCCTACTGGGTATTCATGCTAAAGAGCCAAGAAAGACCACCTTGTTGTTCTGGCAATTTGAGGTGAAAAGAAATCATTGTGAAATATACCCTGAGTGTTCTCCATAACAAAAGCCTACTTTCCAGGTGCAAAGAGTCTATCAAAGCCTCTGCCAGACCATGTAAGAGAAAAGCATTTCCCCAATTCCAGCCCAACCTCCCTCCAGCCTTCCTCTACCACTTAAGGGATGAAAAAATCTAAGAAACACTGCTGAAGGACACGGCCCAAGGATACAGGCCCACTAAAAGAACTGAGATTTAACCATAAGATTATAGAAAGCGTCCCTTCTTCAATATTTTGCCACCACACTAATAGGTCTCCAGTTTAATAACAGTGGATTACAGCTGAAAGAACTGCAAGATACAGACTCTATAGAAAAAGGAGTTCTTAGAGAAGCCTAAAGCAAACAGGGGACACAACAAGGACCTTATAAAATTTCTACCACTATAGCAAACACTAAATAAAGCCCAACTCCCAGCCAGGCCTCACATAAAGTCCTTTTTCCCTTACTTCGTATTACCTGATACATCATATTTTTTTCCAAAAAAAATTACAAGTCATACTAAAAGGCAGGAAAAAGTATGATCTGAAAGGACAAGGCAAGCATCAGAATCAGACTCAGGTATGGCACAGATTTTTAAATTTCAGGTTGAATACCTGTATCTGAAATGTTTGAGACCAGAAGTGTTTTTGGATTTGGGGATATTTGCATTATACTTACCAGTTGAGCATCCCAAATCTGAAAATTTGAAATCTGAAATGATCCAATGAGCATTTCCTTTGAGTGTCATGTCAGTGCTCAAAACGATTCAGATTTTGGAGCATTTTGAATTTCAAATTTTCATATTTTGATGCTCAACCTGTAATGGACAGGGAATTTAAAATAAATAAGAATAATACGCTAAGCACTCTAATAGAAAAACTTGACAACATTCAGAAACACATGGGTAAAGTAAGCAGAGGGATAAAACTCTAAGCTATAATTTTAAAAAAACCCTAGAATTCAAAAACACTAATGGAAATGAAGAATGACTTTGATGACCTTATTTGCAGACCAGACGTGGCTAAAGAATAAGTGAAGTTAAAGCTCAGTAAAGAGAAACTGAAATGCAGACAAAGAAAAAAAATGGAGGAAAAAATCAAAAAGGAAAATCCAAGAAAAGTAGGACAATTTTAAAAGGTGTAGTGTACAAGTAATTGGAATACCAGAAAGAGAAAAAAGAGAAACTAAAGCAAAAGAAATATATAAAGTGAGAATGGCTGAGAATTTCACAAAATCATTGACAGACACAGCTTGGAGAACATTAAGCAGGATAAATAATAATAATTATTTAACTGTACATATCATATTCAAACTGTAGAAAACTGAAGATAAGGAGAAAATCTTAAAAGAAGCCAGAGGGGAAAAGCATCTTACTTGTAAAGGAACAAGTATAAGAATTGCAATGGACTTTTCATCAGAAATCATGCAGACAAGAGTAGAGTGGAGTGAAATATTTAAAGTGTTGAGAGAATAAAACCACCAACTTTGACTTCTATATCTACCAAAATCATCCTTCAAAAGTGAAAGATATAAACACTTTCTCAGACAAACAAAAACTAAGGTAAATCATCACCAGGAGTTTCCATGCAAGAAATGCTAAAAATGTTCTTCAGGAATAAGGAAAATATGTAAATCAGAAACTTGGAACTACATCAGAAAGGAAGAAAATTGGAGAAGGAATAAGAGCAGGTAATATAAAATCTTTTATTTTTCTTATCTTTAATTTACCTAAAAGATAACTGTTTAAAGTAATTATGGTAATAATTTTTGGAGTGAGCATAGCGTGTGAATAAGTGAAATGAACAGTAGCAATGTCCTTGGAAATGGGAAGAGGAATTGGGAATAATCTCTTATAAGGGAGCTGACTACACGTGAAGTGCAGAGTTTTATTTGAAGGTGAACTTAGATTAGTTAAATGTATATATTCAAAACTCTAGGGAAACCACTAAAATTTTTTTTCAAGAAAAGAGAGGATATAGGAGGGAACCATGTGAAATTCTCAATTAAACCAGAGAAAAGTAGAAAATAAGGGGAGGGGAAATAAATAACAAGCACAAAGAATAGCAAACAGTTACAACATGGTAGATATTAATCTAACTGTATGAATAATCACCTAAATATGAATGGTCTGAATACACCACTTAAAAGATAGAGATTGTCAGAGTGGATTTTAAAAAAAGACACTACTTGAAGTTGTCTACAGGAAAGCCACTTATTGGTGGCTAACTAACAACACATACTGGTTAAAAGTAAAGAGATGCAGAAAGATATGTCATGGTAACACTAATCAAAAGAATGCTGAAGTAGCTATATTAATTTCAGACTAAGGAGACTTCAGAACAAGAAAAATTATCAAGGATTATAAAAAAGACCTTAAATAATAATAAAGGAGTCAATTCTCTGTGAAGATATAACAATCCCTAATGTGTACACAATTAACAACAGAGTACCAAAATATATGAGGAAAAATAGAACAGCAAGGAGAAATAGACAAATCCACTCTTATAATAGGTGACTTCACCATACCTCTTTCAGTAATTGAAGAATCAAGCAGGCAGAAAGTAAGGATATAGTTGACTTGAACAGCATCATCAATCAACTGGGTCTAATTGACATTGATAGAATATTTCATCCAACAGCAACAAAATACACATTCTTTTCAAGCTTACATAGGAAATTCACCAAGATAGATAATATTCTGTACCACAAAACACATCTTAACAAATTTAATGTAATAAAAATTGTATGAGGATGTTCTGAGATGATAATGGAATTAAACTAGAAATCAATAACAAAAAGACAGCTGAAAATCTCAACATAATTGGAAATTAAACAACACACTTCTAAATAACACATAGGTCAAACAAGACTCAAGGAGAATTAAAAATATTTTGAATTGAATAAAAATGAAAATAAAACATGAAGAGTGGTGGGATGCAGCAAAAGCCATGTTTAGAGGAAAATTTATAGTATGAAATGCATATAATTGGAAAAGAAGACAGATCCAAAATCAATAACCTAAGCTTCCACCTTAGGAAACTAGAGAAAGAACAATTTAAGCCTAAAGCAAACAGAGGAAAAGAAATAATAAAAGTTAGAACAGAAATATTTGACATGACAAATAAAATTGGTAAACCTTTGACTTGTCTAATTCTAACCTAGTAAAAAAGAGAGAAGACACAAATGAGCAACACCAAAATGAAAGAGGGGTCATAACTACTGATCCCATTGACATTAAAAGAATAATAAACAAATTCTACAAACAATTCTATGCCCTCAAATTTGGCAACTTAAATCCAATGGACCAATTTCTAGAAAGGCAAAACCTATCTACTCACACAAGGTAAAATAGATAATCTGAATAGCCAAAGGGCGCAGAAGACAAGTTCCCAATGACCAAAAATGGAACAATTTGAACAAGAAAATCACCAAAGTAATATTGAATTTTGATCCAAAGGATAATGTAAACATTTATGAGTCTATAGTGATATAAGAAGTTATTAAATAAATAAATGAGAGAGAAAAGATAAATCTGCCATGAAGAAAAATTCCAAATAATTTATGTAGATGCTGCACCCTCGAGGAGGTGGAGCATAACTCTTTATTACTTAAGTATGGGCTGCACACATTGACTTCTTTCTGAAGACTACAGTATGAAAAGAGAGAGTAGAGAGATAACTTTACAGCAGAGAACCCTTACTGATGCTCCCTCAGCTAGGTAATCAGGGTCAACGTCAACAGTGATGTCAAGTTGATAGTATGTACTCTTGATTTGATGTGATGAAAATGGCAACTTACTTCTGGGGTCTGCTCCCGGAAACATCCTCACAGCCTAATCATGAGGAAACCATCAGTCAAATCCCAATAGAGGGACGAGCAGCTGAAAAAGATAACACAATTAAATGTAACATGGTGTCTTGGTCCATTTGTACTGCTATAACAAAATACCACAGACTGGGTAATTTATATACAATCGAGATTTATTTCTCACAGTTCTGGAGGCTGGAAGATTAAAGCTGCCAGCAGGTTGAATGTCCAGTGAGGGCTGCTCTCTGCTTTCAAGATGGCAGCTTGTTGCTGAATTCTCTGTAGGGGGAGGAACACCAAGTCCTCACATGGTAAAAGAATGGAGGAGCAAATGGAGGAGCAAAAAGGGCCTAAGATAGTTCCCTCCAGCCCTTTTGTGAAGCACTAATCCATTCATGAGTGTGAATAATAATGTACCAGTATTAGTTCATTAGTAGTAACAAGTATACCATACTAATGTAAGATGTTAATAATAACGGAAACTGGGTGGGGGAAGGGGGTTTATGGGAACCCTCTGTAGTATCTTTGTAATTTTTCTTTAAATCTAAAACTTTTGAGAATTAGAAAGCTTATTTTTAAAATAACGGTTCTTCTATACTTGGTAATCCTACTAGGTGAAAATTATTTTCCTTTGAACATGGTGACAAGTCGAATCTTATTTACTCTAGTTGTGTTTAAAAGAATAGGGACTGTATTAGGTTCCAAGGGCTGCCATAACAAAGTAACACAAACTGGGTGACCTAAACACCAGAAATTTATTGTCTCACAGTTCTGGAGGACAGAAGTATGAGATCAAAGTGTTGGCAGTGTTGGTCCTTTCTGAGGACTGTGAGAAAAAAATCTGTTCCATGCCTCTTGCCTAACTTCTGGTGGTTTGCTGGCAATCTCTTACATTCCTTGGCTTGTAGATGCTTCACCCTGATCACTGTCTTCATCTTCATGTGGCATTCTGTCTGTGTGAATGTCAGTCTGTATCCAAATTTCCTGTTTATAAAGACACCATTCATATTGGATTAGGGTCTATCCTAATGACCCTATCTTAACTTGATCATTTGCAAAGATTCTATTCCCAAGTAAGGCCACAGTCACAGATATTGGAGGCTATGCTTTCAACATCTTTATGGGGCATAATTCAACTCCTAACAGTTTTGAATTCTTAATGTCTAATTGTTCATCTAGGAAGTCACCTCACTCGAGTGCCTCATATGAGAGTGATAGTGCTTGCAAAATGCTAATATTTTCTTCCAACACTATAACTTACATTTACAGCAAGCAACCTTGGAATTAACTAACTGGCCCTTTTATAGGGCCAACCAAATTTTAAGTTTTACTACATTTGCACTGACATCATCATAGCTAAAGGTACAAATTTAACTTTCAGCTATTTCTTAAATTGACAAGAATTTTCAAGCTCAAATGAGTTTATATGGAATTGCACATGCAATTCCCCATGGGCACACTTTGTCCCCATTTTACCTTTTCCTCTTCCCCACTTTTAACCGTATTTAATAGTCAAAGTGATCAAATGTGTTCATAAAGCACAGAAACTGAGCAATCATACCAAATTTTTTCAAAACATAGTTCAAAGAAATCTAGTTAGCCCAGTCAAGCCTTTTGGAGATATTATGTAGGGTCATCAGGGCCACAGTTTATGGAGTAAGTTATGGACATCTCAACCTACCACATTTATAAACCCACTTATGTGGACTACTACCCTATCTTCCTTCTGACTTGTAAGCAATATAAATAAGTAAAATATACATATTGGACATTATGTTAAATGTGACAAGTGCTAAGGAGAAATATAAGGCATGGAAAGTAAATAGGAAAGGATGTCAGACTATAAAATTTTAGACAGGGTGTCCAGGGATGGTCTCACTGAGAAGATAACTTTAGAGTAAAGGACTAAAGCGAATGAGGAAGTCAGATATGCGACTATCTTCAGGGAGACAACCAATGACGTTCCAGGTAGAGGGAACAGCTAATGTGGAAGAACCAAGGAGGGAGCATGCCTGGAATGTTTGAGGCCAAGGTAGCTGGAACAGATAGAGTGAGGGGAAGAATATTAAGAGAAGAAATAAGAGAGATATCAGGGAACCAGATTATTTAGGTGGTTGTTCAACATAGTATTTTGTTTTTACTCTGAGTGATATGGAAATCCACTGAACTGTTTTCAAAAGGAGCAAAAACAGAAAAAATTCATTATGTTTTCTGGATAGATACTAGACTAGGGGGCCTAGGGGCAGAAGCAGGGAGCCCGGTTAGAAGCTGTTGCAATAATCCAGGCAAGAGAAGATGCTGGATTAGACCATGGTGTCACAGTGGGGTGGGAAGAAGTTGTTAATTCTGGATATAATTTCATGCACAACAAAGAGTATTTGCTGATCCAATGGCTGTGGAGTATAAGAAAGAGTTATTAAAAATGACAAGGTTTATGAAAGAATTGAATTGCTATTTAACTGAGATGGGAATGACTGTAAAAAGAGCTAAAAGTTTGTAGGAGATAGGCAGATATGAGGAGGTCAGTTCTGACATGTTAGATTTGAGATGTCTGTTAGATTTTCAAGTGGATATATAGGCACTTGGAGAGTAACTCTAGGGTTCAGGGAAGAAGTTCAGGCTGGAGATGTAACATTTTGAGCCATTAGAATGTAGATGGCATTTCAAATCATAAGACTAAATGAGATGACCTAGAGAATGTCTATGCAGAAAAGAAAAGTGGTCCAAGGATGGAGCCCTGGGTATTTCAGCATCTCCTAATTTTCATTCTTCCTCTGATGTTCCTTCTTGTATTTTCTGCAAGCTCATCTCCTCTATAACTAACTATTAGTGGTTGGTATTGCACTACTGTATATCAAAACTTAAAATGCTACAGTAATTGAAAGACTATGGTATTGGCTTATAAAGGTATAAGTAATTAAACTAATGGTATCAAGAGTACATAAACAGAGTGATGCATATATAGATGTGATTTGAAACAATACTGATACTGTAATAGTTGGGAAAGCGTGGTCTTTTCAACTAATGGTATTGGGAAAGTTGACTATGCGTAGAAAGAAAACAAAAGAAACTTGATCCCTATTTCACATAATACACAAACATCGATTCCGTATATATTATAGATTTAAATGAGTAAGGTAAAACAATAAAGCATCTAGAAGATAATATAGTAGAATATATTCATAGTCTCACTGCAGGCAAAAACTTCTTAAATGGGAAACAAAAGCACTAACCTTAAGGGAAAAATTGATAAATTGGGTTATGTATGCAAATTGAACATTTCTATTCATCAAAGTATACCATTAAGAGGGTGAAAAGGCAAAACACTAAAAGGGGAAACATACTTTTAGCCCATATGACTAGCAAAGAGCTTTTTTCTTGATTATATAAAGAGTTCCACATATGAATAAGAAAGAGGGAGACAACCCAATAGAAAAAAGAACAAGAGAACTGAAGAGGCACTACACACACACACATACACAAAATGATAAACAAATGTCCAATAAATATATGCAATATATGAAAAGATATTCAAGATATTCAACCTCATTAGTAATGAGGAAAATGAAAATTAAAAGCACCTATAAGAAAGGCTAAATTTTAAAATATCTATAATAAATTTTAGGGGAAATGGGTTGTATATTACTACACCACTTTGGAAAAATGTGTCTACTAAAGCTGAAAATATATGTATGTTATGACCCTATAATTCTATCTCTTCATATATACCAAAATAATGCAGAACATGTATAATAGGAGACATGCACAGAAGTGTTCATAGCAGCATTATTTACCGTAGTCAAAACTGCCAAGGACTCAATGTCTTTCAATAGTAGAGTGGCCAAAGAACTTGTGACATATCCAATAACGTATAAAGTCATGTTGAGTGAAAGAAGCCAGGAAAAAATATATATATATATATACACACACACACATACACACACTGTATGACTCAATGTAAATTAGAGTTCAAAAACAGGAAAAAATTTAGTGCTTAACAATGCAGGCTTAGATGGCATAAACAAAAGCAGGGAGATGCTTATCCTAGCATTCAAAGTAATGGTGACTTTGACTTTTAAGAGGGAGGCAGTGACTGAGAGGGAACACAAAGGACCCTCCTGGGCATTGACAGGATTTTATTTTGTGGTCTTGATAATAGTTATACAGGTGTTTGCTTTGTGACAGACAACTAATTGCACTGTCTAAAAAGAAAAAAAATTGAACTCATGAAATTAAAGATAAGAGAAAGCAAGTCAACTGCTATTTCTTGTTATACGGTCCGTTGTTAAGAGGTCCTGCCTACTGCAGAATCATATTACATGTATCTTTTGCTTTTGTGCTTGAGGCAACTTTAGAAATTGGTAGAGCACTATAACAGAAACAAAAGAGGACACAGCAGCAGAATCATTTTAGATGAAAGAAAAGAATTAGGGAGAGCAAAAAGTTTTAATCTCACTTGACAATCTGACTGACTGGGTTCTGATGAAGTTTGAGACCACTCATGAGCAAAGGAGGAAAGTATTCTGCAATCAGTTATTAATATCTATTAGTAGATTATTTATCATACTTGCCCTAAATTGCAGAGTTCTTAGTAAACAGATTAGCTTCAAATCCTGATGGAAAGTAAGTTTGGGGAGGCAATGGTTTAATTAAGCCTGGACTTAAAGAGAAGCCCCACATGCTGTGATATAAATTTAGCCTGCATTTTAACTTCTGAATAAAAATACAGTGTGTGTATTGTGAGTGTGTGTAGGGGTGATGGTGAAATGGGGTGGAATGTGAGGTGGAGAATGATTCTCAGAAACAGAAAATCATTAAGTACCTACTCAGGAAAGCAAAGAGGTGATATAAAATTGACATGGTGCATGAGTATTTTTCTTAGCACAGTCTCTTTACATTTGTATTTAAAAAGTGCTATTGACTTAAAAATTTTTTGGAAAAGAATGTGAAAATATTGGAAACGGCACCAACTTGGAACCAGAAGCCTTGGTTTATAATTTCAGTTGTCATTAGTTAGGTGTGTGAACTTATGCAACTGACTTTTCTTCTCTGGACCTCTGCTCCTTTACCTGTCAAGTGAGCGGTTAGGACAAGATGGCCTTTGCATTTCCTTCCAGCTCTAATAGGCTATCGTTCTATATGATGGGGCAGTCTGAGTGGGAAAAGCCTGTTTATCAGCATCAGGCCTTTGTGACTAAGCCTCCCTGAGCCTCCTTTCCTCTTCCGTAAAATGGTGGTGATAATATTATATCATTTGATTGCAAAAGTCAAAATTAGATGAAATTGTCGAGAGCTCAGCCTGGCACCTGGAACTTAACAAGCTTCCCATGGTGTTAAATTGTGATTAGGGCTGAAATCATCTGCACAGAACTCACTTACTTCAGATTCCAGAATTTCCCTTTTTTCTAATCTCAGAACAATTAGCGTCTGGGTCAACCATTTGGTAACCTGTCATCTCTTCCCTTTTTGGCATCTCCTTCATTTTTGTCTTAAATATTGCCTAAATATTACATTACTGGCAATGATAACAGTGGCCATTTTACCTATCACTTATTGTGTGCCAGGCATTGAGCTGGTAATTGTATATAATCCTCACATTAGCAATGTGAGATAGGTGTTTCCTTGCTTGAAGGTTAGCACCAGGTCGTATTTCATTAAATACCCCCATAACATCAAGCACAGCACCTTGAACAAAGTAGACCCTCATTACACATATTTTTGACTGACTGAAATGTGGCAGTGGGTCCCCTCCCTCGCCTTCTAATGTATGTAGTTATTTGATTTATAAGAAATTTCTGTCCCTGGCTGTGGTCAGCTATCAAATTTATGTGTGACAAGAAAATCATAGAGTTTGGCAACTCTGCAGTGATAGGTGATGTGTGATTCATTTGGGGGAAGAATAAATATTTTCTATTCAGACTTTGAATACCTGGGTCCTATGGTTATTTAATCATGTCTACAGAATGCATGACTGAGCAGATAGGTTCAAAGGTAGGAGACTTTAATCTAAATTACTCCATTGTATGTTTCTAGATATCATCTTGTTGCCTGTTGGTAATATTTTCTATAGCCACAGCTTAAATGTATGAGAGGAATACAGTCCAGTTTTTGTTCATCTTAAAAGAAATCCTGTAATGTAGGAAGCAGGGTCCAAGTTGGAAGGTCCAGGACATTGTGACCCTTCAAGAGGCCCCAGAATATTCCCCCAATAAGTCACATCTCTCTGTATCACCAGGATGCTGCTTGGGTTGGCACACAATGAGAGACTCCTGGGAACATGCCTTCTTAAAAGAAGCTCTGAGGCAGAAATTAAAAATGGCTCTGGAAACTTCTCAGTGACAGAGGTAGCAGGGCCAGAGCTGCTCTGCCAAGGGGTCACAGCAGGCTACCGTTGCAGTGCTGCTCCCAACCCTCAACTCCATGGGCTGCCCAGGTGGTTCCTCCTCAAGAAATTACTCTTTGCCTCCTTAAGTTAGCCCCAGGCTCCCAGTGGATGTTTTCTCCACTTCTCTAGGAAACCAGTTGAGTCTGGGCAACAGTGGGGACAGCGGGGTATCATGGTAGGCACTCAGCAACTCCACTTTCACCAGTGGGAGAAATGGCCCTGTAAATCCGTTCAAAGGGCGCCCACCAAGTCCTTCAGAAGGAAGGGGCAGCCAGTGACATGAATACGATTACTGTTAGGGAGCAAAATGTGTGACCCGTCAGGATTCTGTGAAACCCAGTAAAAGGGAATGCCTCAGTTAACCCGTATCCCTGGGGGGCACTAAACTTGAAGCAGACTTATTAATTAGGGCTTCTGAGGGGCACAGAAAAAGGGAGGGCAGCTCTTTCAGATACAGGACAGAGCTCCATTCTAACCAATTCCATTCCATAGGGGCAACTTCTGTATCCTTTTTTTTTCTTTTTCAAATTGAACAGTTTGAGTTACATGTTCACAAGGTCGCTGTTGTGCCAAAGAGCATTTTCAATTCAAAGAAAAAGAAGGAAAAAAGTTTTAAAAATGAATCAGTAGGTGGAGCTCTTTCTTTTTATTTATTTTTCAATCCAAGGTCCCATTTTTAGTGAGGGACACAGAGCTTTTGAATGAAAAAAAATAGGCATTTTAAAAATGAAAACACATATACTATGTGCTTTCCTAATTGAAAGGGTGTATTGTGAAATCATTACTGTCACAGAACATTTGTGTTGCATGCAAAAGCTTAAGCAAAGAAAATATATAAACCTAAATTGACTTTAGCAATTTGAAAGTGATAGTGGACATCTGTGTTCAATAACTTTTTGCTGGTAACTGGTGTTTAATATTTCATGTCAAATCAAGAAGAGTGATAGAAGGTTTTTGAACACAGAGATGGCTGGCATTTTTGCAGCACAGCCTGCCCTTTGTCACACTCACCATAAAGAAACCTGCTGTGGTGAGGGTTGAAGCTGCACCAGAGTGACTCCTTTTTGGGAACTTATATAAACTTCCAGAATATAGTGTCTCTATTTTCTTTTAGAAAGATGTCTATAAAAAAACAGGTTAAAGGATTTCCAAAGCTCATTATTTATTTAAGGGAAAAAGGGGTGTGTGTGTTTTGGGGATAGGGGACTTTTGGAAGAAATTACAGCAGAATAAATCATCTAGAACAAATCTTACCTTTGTGTTTTCGTCAATCCTGATTCTTTCCTAGTTAGTGTGCAGTGATGTTAAGGAACTTGGTTGCCAATAGAAACATGTTTCCCTAAGGCTCACAATGAGGTCTATCTAGATAGTATTTTAATATTTATGTAGTTGGGCAGGGTGATGGTGGGGAGTGGAGGGTAGGGAGGAAGAGTGTTTTAAATAACTTTATAATTTCTTTTTCCACATCATCTTAGACAGGCAATCGTGACTCTAAATACAATATTTAGTCTTAGTAACAAATGTGATAAAGGAAGAACTGAGGGGCCAGCATTATTCTCTGAGCTGGTCACAGGATTAGCACTTCGTCCTGAAAATGGTCACGTTTTCCTGCTTGTCATATTAGTTCAGGCTGACCTCAACATCTTCCACTCAGTTCTCAAACAGAGGCAGGACCCTTGAATCCTCTTTGAGTAGCATATAATAAAAGTAAAATAAGAAGGCCCAGGGAGTTGGAGACACTGTAGCCATCAAGGCATAGTTTATGATTATGCTGATATGAAGAAATGTGTTATCTGAGTAAAGGAGTGCCCCCCTATACTCCCCCAAGGATAATGTGGTCCTAGAATGAATGATCAGATCCTTACACAGGTATATGCTCTTCTTTGTTCTAAACAGACTGATTCTAATGAAAGAAAAGTAAGATGCTGAAAATATTTTTTTTAAAAAACTGGAGTAATTTGTCTATGTGCTTAAATTCCTCTAACTTAGGTTCAAGGACAGAAAAAAATGCAAGTTTTATTTTATTTTATTTTATTTTATTTTATTGTTTTAGAGATGGGGTCTCACTATGTTGCACAGGGTTGATGTGAATGCCTGGGCTCAAGCAATCCTCCCACCTCAGCCTCTTGAGTAGCCAGGACTACAGGCATGTGTCACCATGCCAGGCTGTTTATTTTTTAACAGAAAAATCTCAGCAACAAAGAAGCAAACAGAGTAGATAAAAAGTAGGAACATGCTCAGTAATATGATAGAGTCTAAAGGCAAATCAGGCTAATTTTGCACGCAGAAATGTACATCTGCAGGCAAAATTAGGTATCTGGACATAATAAATCACATGGACAAGATGTAAAGAACTTCTTTCTTGTTTCAAAATGTCATTAGCCAATAATGTATTTTTACATTATGCTTTATGCTTTGCAAAATTATAATAATTTTGTCATTTGATCATCACGCTATTCCTACGAGTATAAAGGAAGTGTAAATATCTTCTTTGTTGGGGACACAGTGAAAGAGATGGTTTAGAAATGAATTGTGCCCAAGATTACACAGAATCTTTGTGAGCATATTTGTCCAAAAAGCCAAGCAGCATGGCCATGGCTAGAGTCAGGGACCTCGAGGCCACAGTCTAACAGCCTGTTTCTTTTTTCTCTTAAGACAGGAAGCTATAGTTGTACAACAGACTCGAGCATTCAGTGTGCAGCATGCAGGGGACTAAGCTGATCTCCCTGGCAGATGTTAAAATGATAGAAAAATTCAGATAACATATATGAGAAAAATGTAGCCTTCTCTTTCTACAGCTGCTGGGGTGATCTGCCTTGAGGCTTAGTCTGTTTCCCATATATTTCTCAAGTAAAATCCCAGCTATTGTGGCTAGTTAAAAGAGTGAAAGAAAAAAGATGTCATCACTCAAATGTTTCCCATGTAGGGTATGTTTATTAGTCATCAGTCTTATATATCACCATTCAGTGGGATGGTCCACATTTATAGTAACCATCAGCCCCTTCATTTTCTCCAGGCTACAACTAAGCCTGGACAATTTAATACCTCTATAAGCATCCATTTTTGAACCATTATAGCTTCTTTCCAAGTCATTGTGGCATTGAAGTCAGGGGTATAAACAGAACATTATGGTACAGCTAGAGAAAATGATCTTTGCAGTGGCATATCAAAATGCCCCATCTGCCTCTTCATCATCAAAGAGGGTCCAAAGCCTCAGTCACAGAATACTATACCATCATTAGAAAACAGATTCTCATTTTATCAGGAGTCCACCTTAGCTACTTAATTACAAATAAGCATCATCTGCTACACATAAAAAAGATCTACTTCTCAATTGTTAGTTCCTGTTACCTATTTTGTTAATAATCATCTGTGTTCTTTTCAACTTTAGACATTAACTGTCTTTTAAATGAAAATGAAATGTGTTCTTGGCGATTTCTGACTGTAGCATTTGGTTCCACATAAATCCTGGAAATGACAGTGTGCACTTTTCTGGCGCACCTCTTCAAAAACCAGAGTTATGCAAGGAGGGACACTTAAGAACTCGGGATCCCTATACTACAAAGCCTCCCCAAGTTCTGGGAAGCTGTGTCATGTTGAAAATGACAAGAACAAAGCTCTTAATCACATAGAATTAAATGAGTGTGCTTGTGTGTGTGTGTGTGTTTGTGTGTGTTGCAGTGGGCCAAAAAAGAACAAGCTGAGTTTTACTTCCCAGCAGTCTTAAGCAATAATATCCTAGAATCCAACATTCTTCCCATTTGTTTACACTTTTAGGATAATCCATGATTTTCAATTCTGAATATTCTGATATTAATAGAATCGTGTTTCTCACCTTTTTTCTGTTACTCAAATTTTATAATTTTATTATTTATGCAATTATAAATTTCTCTTCTCCAAAATACTCTTTCATCCAATTAAAAAACAAGGTTATTTTTAAAATTAACTTTTCCCTGACTCCCACTACAAACACAAAGACATTGGGTGTGCTATTAATTCATCATTACAATTGTCAGAGTTCCTTGTTGTTAGATTCTTTTAATGATCATATCAGATAGATAATTATTCCTCAATATAGAGAGAAGAAAACTTAGGCACCAAGATTAAGATTTGTCCATTACTGAAGCTGTCCATGAGGAGTAGAAGTCAGAAATCCTAATTACTAATAAAATCCATGATGATAATCAAAGGTACTGTATATAGAACAGTGTCCCATGAACTGCAATCAGTGCTTACATTCCTTATCACTTTGAATCCTCACAAATCACCATAAGGTAGATATTAGAACCCTCATTTGAAATATGAAAAATTAAGCTTCAAAAGAATATAAAGCTAGAAAGCAGAGAATCCAGGAAGCAAACTTATCTGTCAAATTCACAAACTTTTGGCATAACCACCTTGCTTTTCAGTTTCCTATACTTTCAGTTTGCAATGCTAATGCATTGATTGTGCTAGTCATTAAAATAACATTGCTGACTTTTTCTTGGAGAGTTTATATTTTTTATTTCCTTGGATTCTATAAATACTACTATGGGAGAAATAAAAACTGATAGTCCATATCACTAACAAAGAATATGGTCTGGCCATACCACATATTAAGAGGAAAAAGATAAGGTCACAAGAACCAATTTGTAAAAGGAAATCAATTGGCAAATGATTTCTGGTTAATTGGGGTTTGTTGTTGTTGTTATTCTGTATTCTGTCCCCCACTAAAAAGAATTCAGTGAAGTTCATATTATCATAGTATATGAATAGATAGGAGACTGATATGTTCTAAATACTGTTTGTCATGATGACATTATCTGCCATCTTCCCTTCACATGTCGAAAGAATCATGAGAGAGGGAACACAGATCCCAAGCTGGATAAAAACTTCCTTTCTGTCACTATGAATCTGGTCAAAACACCCACCTCATTATCATTACTTTAAACAAACCTGTTTACTTTTAATTTAATTCATTCAGTGGAGTCTTTCTTTTCCTTCCCAGATCTGATTCCAGACTGCAAGCTACTGTTTACAGGTGTGCTTCAGCAAACATCCTTCTTCTTCCACATTGGTAGAAGTAGGATATCATCTTGTCTCATCATAGCCAATGCAAAGAGCATAGCTTCAAAGAAGGTTGGATATGCTCCACGAATTGCTTTGCCATTCCCTACAGTATTTTAATTTGATATAAAGAGAATTTTTAAAATTTGGTTTATTCAGATGTGAAACCTTAGGTCAGAATCCAATGTACCTTTAAAGACATTGAGAAGGAGGGAATCCCTCCCGACTCATTCTATGAAGCCAGTGTCACCTTGATACCAAAGCCAGGAAAGGACACAACAAAAAAAGAAAACTACAGACCAATATCCCTCATGAATATAGAGGCAAAAATCCTCAATAAATACTATCAAACCAAATTCAACGGTACATCAAAAAAATAATCCACCATGACCAGTGGTTTTCATCCCAGGGATGCAAGGATGTTTCAACATACAGAAATCAATAAATGTGATTCACCACATAAACAGAAGCAAAAACAAAGACCCTATGATCATCTCAACAGATGCAGAAAAAGCATTCCATAAAATTCAGCATGCTTTCATGATAAAAACCCTCAACAAATTTGGCATAGAAGGAACATATCCAAAATTATAAAAGCCATATATGACAAACCTGGAGCCAACATTGTACTGAATGGGGAAAAGCATTCCCACTAAGAACTGGAACAAGACAAGAGTGCCCACTGTCACCACTTCTATTCAACATAGTGCTGGAAGTCCTAACCAGAGCAATCAGACAAAAGAAAGAAATTAAGGGTATCTAAATCAGGAAAGAGGTCAAACTATCACTTTTTGCTGACCATATGATCTTATATCTATAAAACCCCAAAGACTCCACCAAGAGATTCCTGGAATTGATAAATAAATTCAGCAAAGTCTCAGGTTACAAAATCAATGTACACAAATCAGTAGCATTCCTATACACCAATAACTGTCAAGCTGAGAATCAAAACAAAGACTCAAAGAAAATAAAATACCTAGGAACATACTTAACCAAGGAGATGAAAGATCTCTATGAAGAGAACTACGAAACACTGAGGAAAGAAATTGCAGATGACACAAACAAATAGAAAAACATATCATGCTCATGGATCAGTAGAATCAACATAGCTAAAATGTCCATACTACCCAAAGTGATTTACAGATTCAATGCAATCCCCATCAAAATACCAACATCATATTTCACAGATCTAGAAAAAATAATTCTACACTTCATTTGGAACCAGAAAAGAGCCCAAATAGCCAAAGCAATCTTAAGCAAAAAGAACAAATCTGGAGGCATCACATTACCAGACTTCAAACTATACTACCAGGTTATAATAACCAAAACAGCACAGTATTTGCACAAAAATAGAGACATAGACCAATGGAATGGAACAGAGAGCCCAGATATAAAGCCATCCACATACAGATATTTGACAAAGCAGACAACAATATACACTGGAGAAAAGAATCCCTATTCAATAAATGGTGCTGGGAAAATTGGATAGCCACACATAGAAGAATGAAATAGGATCCATATCTCTCACCATTCACAAAAATTAAGTCAAGGTGGATAGAAAACTTAAATGTAAGGAAAGAGACCATAAGAATGCTAGAAGAAAATGTTGGAAAAACTCTTCTAGATATTGACCTAGGCAAGGAATTTATAGAAAGAGACCCCGATGGCAATCACAGCAACAACAAAAATAAATAAATGGGGCTTGATTAAATTAAAAGCCTTCTGCAAAGCTAAGGAAATGATCAACAGAGCAAATAGACACCTTACAGAATGGGAGAAATTATTCACAACCTATACATCCAATAAAGGCCTAATAACCAGAATCTACAAAGAACTCAAGCATCAGCAAGAAAAAAACCAAACAACCCCCTTAAAAAGTGGGAAAAAGACATGTACAGAAGATTTTCAAAAGAAAATAGACAAATAGCCAATAAACATGTGAGAAAATGCTCAACATCACTAATTATCAGGGAAATCAAATTAAAACCACAATGAGATATCACTTTACCCAGTTAGAATGGGCTTTATTAAAAAGTCCCAAAACAATAGATGCTGGCATGGATATAGACAGAAGGAACACTTATACCCTGTTGGTGGAACTGCAAATTAGTACAAGCTCTAGGGAGAACAGTAGGGAGATTCCTCAAAGAACTAAAAGTAGACCTACAATTTTATCCAGGAATCCCACTACTGGGTATTTACCCAAAGGAAAAGAAGTCATTTTATCAAAAAGGCACCTGAATGCAAATGTTTAATGCAGCACAATTCACAATTGCAAAGATGTGGAATCAACCCAAATGCTCATCAATTCATGTGGATTAACAAAATTCCATATGTATACTGTGAAATACTACTCAGCCATGAAGAAGGATGAATTAAGCCCTTTTGCAACAATTTGGATGGAACTGGAGACCATTATCCTAAGTGAAGTATCTAAAGAATGGAAAAACAAACAGCACTATTCACTATTAAATTGGAACTAACCAGTAAGCACAAGTGGGCACAGAGGGAGGTGAAACTCAGTGGAGGTTGGGCATGGAGGAGGGGCAGGAAGGGATGGGTTAAAGCCTACCTGATGGGTACAATGAATGCTATCTGAGTGACAGACACACTTGTAACTCTGACTCAAGCATGACAAAGGTGATCCATGTAGCCAAAAATATTTGTACCCTCATAATATTTTGAACAAATAAAAAAATGCAGAAGAAAAGATGACATTCTCATTACCAGGGCAATAGTTCTTAGAAAGTGATAACAAAATTCTAATGCTTTTTAAATATAAATTTTTTAGGTAATTGTGAAGCCAGAGAATCAATGGCATAGGTGCTGAAATTTATGAGTAACTTTTCTATGATTTTAGAGGCATGTTGTAATATATTTACATTTAATGTATTATTATGTATGCATATATCTTTCTCACTAAACTGAGAGCTACTTAACAAATCAACTTCATTGAAGTACAATTTACATATGATAAAACGCACCCATGTAACTATCACTGCAAATATATATAGTCATCCCTCCATCTGTGGGAGATTTGTTGCAGGACCTCCCTTAGATACCAAAATCCGCAGATGCTCAAGCACCTTCCGTGAAATAGCATAGCATTTGCATATAACCTACACACATCTTCCATATACTTTAAATCATCTCTAGATTACTTATAATACCTAATACATATAAGTGTTATATAAGTAGTTGTTACACTGGGTTTTTATTTGTATTTTTTTACTGTTGTATTATTACTATTTATTGGTTTTTAAAAATATTTTTGATCCAGAGTTGGTTGAATCTGTGCATGCAGAACCTGCAGATACAGAAAGCAGACAGCATACCTTTTAACTGCCACCACAATGAAGATTTAGAACACTTCTATTACCCCAAAATATTTCCTGTGCTTTTGCCAGTCTATCTCCACCCTATTCCCAAATGTTGGCAACCACTAATGTGATTTCTATCACGATGCATTAGAGTTTCATATAAAATGAATATAAAGTATGAAGTCTTTGTTTCTGGTGTCATTTGCTTAGCATAATGTTTTTCAGAGTTAGCCACATTGTATATCAAGAATACACTTTTTACCATTACATAGTATTTATTTGTGTAGGTGTGCCACAATCACCTATTGGACACTTTGTCTCCAATTATACAATAAAGTTGCTCTGACAGATCTTTGTGTGGATATATATATATTTTTTCTTTTAGGTAAATTATTCTGAAATTCTGAGTCACATGGTAAGTATATATTTAACTCTATAAGAAACTGCACAGATGTTTTCCAAAGGGCTATACAATTTTACATTCCCGTCAGCAACATATGAGTTTCCAGGTTCTCTACATCCACATCCTTGCCACTGGCATTGTCTTAGTTTTAGCTGTTTCAGTGGGTGTATAATGGTGTCTTATATGGTTTAAATTTGTGTTTACATGAGAGCTAATGAGCTTAAACTTTTCTTCATGACTTATCACCATTTATATAGCTTTGGCAAAATGTCCAAATTTTTTACCCATTTTAATTGGGTTTATGTTCTTATTACTACATTGTAAAATATAAGTCCTTCTCAGTTATATGTAAGATGAAGTTTTTGTGCCAGCCCATTTTCTGAATGGTGACTTTTGAAGAACATAAGTTTTAAAATTTTGGTAAAGTAAAATTTATCGACTTTTTGTAGTTTGTGCTTTTTGTGTCCTAAGAAATCTTTGCCTTCTCCAAAACATTTTTTTCTATGCTGTTTTTCTAGAAATTTTTATAATATTAGCTGTTATACTGTGTTGTCCATTTTGAGATAAATTTTACATGTGGCTGAATAAAAGAGTGGGGTGAATTTTTCTTTTCCATATGCATATTCAGTTTTCTGGCAACATTTGTTGAATAGTCCAGCTTTTCTCCATTGAATTACTTTGACACCTTTGTAAAAAATCAATTGGCCATATATATGCATGGTTCTATTTTTAGAATCTCTATTTTGTTCTATTGAACTTATTGTCTATTCTTATGCCAATACCACACTGTTGGGGTTAAGATAACTTATAATAAGTAAGTCTTAAAGTCAGGTAGTGTAAGTTCTCTAATATTGCTCCTTTTTTATAACATCTTTTTGGCAATGCTAGATCCTTTGACTCTCCATGTGGATTGTAGAACTAGCTTGTCAATTTTTATTTTTATAAAAAGCCCCCTGGGATTTTGATTTAGGTTGTGTGGAATCTATACATCAATTTGAACAATATTGAGTCTTTCAACCTATAAACATAATATAATTGCTCCATTTATTTAGCTTATCTTTCAAAAATGCTTTGTATCTTTAAGAGTAAAGATTTTACCCGTATTTTTAATGGACTTTATTTTTTTGTTTGTTTATTTATTTATTTTTATTTATTTTTTTAATTTCAGAATATCATGGGGGTACAACACTTTGGCCATACACATTGCCCCTGTTCTGCCCGTGTCAGAGCCACAATCATGGTCATCCCCCAAACTGTGCTCCCTGCATCCATTCAGTGAGAGTTTTTCCCATCCCTTCCACCGCCCTCCCGCCCGCCCGCCCTCTGATGAATGTTATTGCCCTGTGTGATGTAAGTGTTCATCAGTTAGTACCAGTTTGATGGTGAGTACCAGTGGTGCTTGTTTTTCCAATCCTGTGACACTTCGCTTCAAAGAATGGGTTCTAGCTCCAACCAGAATAATACCAGATGTGTTAATTCACTGTTGTTCCTTATCGCTGAGTAATACTCCATGGTATACATATACCACATTTTATTGATCCACTCGTGTATTGATGGGCACCTGGGTTGTTTCCACAACTTTGCAATTGTGAATTGTGCTGCTATGAACATTCGTGAGCAGATGTCTTTATTATAAAATGTCTTTTTTTCCTTTGGGTAAATACCCAGTAGTGGGATTGCTGGGTCAAATGGTAATTCTACTTTTAATTCTTTGAGGTATCTCCATATTCTTTTCCAAAGAGGTTGTACTAATTTGCAGTCCCACCAGCAGTGTATGAGTGTTCCTATCTGTCCACATCCCCGCCAACATTTGTTGTTTGGGGATTTTTTGATATGAGCCAATCTCACTGGAGTTAAGTGATATCTCATTGTGGTTTTGATTTGCATTTCCCTGATGATTAGAGAGGTTGAGCACTTTTTTATATGTTTGCTGGCCATTATCCTGTCTTCTTTGGAAAAGTTTCTGTTCATGTCCTTTGTCCATTTTTTAATAGGGTTGTTTGATTTTTTCTTGTTGATTTTCCTAAGTTCTGTATAGATTCTGGTTATCAGCCCTTTATCAGAGGTGTAGCATGCAAATATTTTCTCCCATTCTGTAGGTTGTCTGTTCACTCTAGTGATAGTTTCCTTGGCTGTGCAGAAGCTTTTCAATTTGATCAGGTCCCATGTATTTATTTTTGTTGCTGCTGTGATTGCTTTGGGGGTCTTCTTCATAAATTCTTTGCCTAGGCCAATGTCCATAAGAGTTTTTCCAACATTTTCTTCGAGAATTCTTACGGTTTCATGTCTTAGGTTTAGATCTGTTATCCATTGTGAGTTGATTTTTTTTTTTAGAGCAGTTTAGGATCACAGTGAACACCAGGTACAAAGATTTCCCACCCCTAGATACCCATAGCCTCCCTCCATTATCAACATTCCCTACCACAGTGGTTTGTTCTAATTGATTACTTTACATAGACACATCATTATAACTCAAAGTCCATGGTTTATATTAGGGTTCATTCTTGGTGTTTTACATTCCATGGGTTTGGACAAATGTATAAAAACTTTTATCTACCATTATAGTATCATATGGAATATTTTCACTGGCCTAAACAGCCTCTCTTCTCCACCTATTCATCCCTCCTTCCCACCTCACTGATTTGGCTTTGACTTTTCCAGAATGTCATATAGTTGGAATCATGTAGTATACAGCCTTTTCAGATTGACTTTCTTCACTTAATATGCTTTTAGGTTTCTTCCACTTTTTTCAAGCATATTTCTTTTTAGCACTGAATAATATTTCATTGTATGAATATACCACAGTTTATTTATCCATTCACCCACTGAAAAACATCTTGGCTTCTTCCAAATGTTGGCTATTAGAAATAAAGCTGCTATAAACATCTGTGTGAAGTCTTGTGTATACATAAGTTTTCAACTTCTTTGGGTAAATACTAAGGAGTACAATGGCTAGATCTAATGGTAAGAGTACATTTAGTTTTGTAAGAAACTGCCAAACTATCTTCCAATGTGGCTATACTACTCAGCAATGAATTCCTACAAATGATAAATGAGAGTTCCTGCTGTTCCACATCCTTGTCAGCATTTGGTGTTGTCAGTTCTGGATATTGGCCATCCTAATAGGTGTATAGTGGTATTTCATCGTCATTTAATTTGCATTTCCCTGATGACATATGATGTGGAGCATCTTTTCATATGCTCATTTTCCATCTGTATGTCTTCCTTGGTGAGATGTCTGTTAATGTCTTTGGCCCATTTTTTAATTGGGTTATTGTTGAGTTTTAAATGTTCTTTGTATATTTTGGATAACAGTCCTTTACCAGATTTGTTTCTTGCAAATATTTTCCCCCAGTCTGAGGCTTCTCTTTTCACTCTCTTGACATTGACTTTCATGGAGTAAAACTTTTTAATCTTAATGAAGTCGAGCTTATCAAGTCTCCGTCATAGATTGGGTATTTGGTTTTGTATCTAAAAAGTCATTGCCCTAACGCTAGCTCATCTGGAATATTCTTCTGTTATCTTCTAGGAGTTTTATAGTTTTGTGTTTTACATTTAGGTCTGTGATCCATTTCAAGTTACTTTTTGTGAAGGGGTAAGGTCTGTGTCTAGATTCTTTTATTTTGCATATGGATGTCCAATTGTTCCATCCTCATTTGTTAAAAAGACAATCTCCATTGTATTGACTTTGCTTCTTTGTCAAAGATCACTTAACTATATTTATGGTACGTGGGTCTATTTCTGGGCTCTCTATTATATTCCACTACCTATTTTTCTATTCTTTTAATAATACCACATTGTCTGGATTACTATAGTTTTATAGTTGGATGATGTCAGTCCTCTCATACTGTTCTCATTCAATATTATGTTGCTATTCTGGGTCTTTTGCCTCTCCATATAAACTTTTGGCTCAGTTTGTCAATATCCATAGAATGACTTGCTCTTATTTTGATTGGGATTACATTGAATCTATAGGTCAATTTGGAAAAAACTGACCTCTTGACAATATTGTCCTCCTATTCATTAACGTGGAATATCTCCATTTACTTAGTTTTTCATTTCTTTGATCAGAGTTTTATAACTTTCCTCATGTAGATCTTGTGCATATTTTGTTAGATTTATACCTAAGTATTTCATTTTATATGAGATACAATGTATTAATAAATGTATCAGGCTTTTAATTTCAAATTCCATTTATTTATTACTGAGATGTAGAAAAATTGATAGACCTTGAATATTAGCCTTGTATCCTGCAACTTTATCATAATTATATGGTATATATAATATATTACCATAATTATTACTTCCATGAGTTTTTTTATAGCTGAATCTCATATTTTCTATACAATCATATCATCAAAGACAGTTTGATTTCTTCTTTCCTTGTCTGTATACATTTTATTGTATTTTCTTGTCTTACTGCATTAGCTAGGACTTTCAATATGATGTTGAAAAGCAGTAGTGAAAGGAGATATCTTGCTTTGTTCCTTATCGTAGTGGGAAAGCTTTGAGTTTTTCACTATTAAGTATGATATTAGCTGTATGGTTTTTTGGTAGATATTCTTTATCAAGTTGATGAAATATTTTACCCATATTTCATTAAATTTATCCCTAAGAACTTTATGTTTTTGATGCTATTAAAAACGCTATTTAATTTCCATTTTCATGTTTTTTTCAAACATATAGAAGTATAATTTTTTTTATGTATTAATCTTATATCCTGTAGCATTGTTAAACTCTCTTACTACTTCAAGTAGCAATTTTGTGGATTCCTTATGAACTTTTAGGTTTGCAAATATACAAATAAAAAGATTTGTTTCCAGTATTAGCATATTTCTTTTTCCTGTCTTACATCATTGGCTGGGACCTTTAGTATAATGTTGAAGAGTGAGTGATTGTTCCTAATCTTAAATGGAAAGATTTCAGTGTTGCATCAATAACTATAGTCCAAGATGTAGACTTTTCTTAGATACTTTTTATTGGGCTGAGGAAGTTTCCATCTATTCCTAATTTTGGTGATTTAAATTATGAATGGCTATGAAATTTTGTCAAATGCTTCTTCTTCATTTATTATGATAATCATTAGGTTTTTCTCTTTTATTCCTTTGATACGGTGAATTACAATGATTGCTTTTCAAATGGTAAGTCAGCTTTGCATCACTGGGGTAAACCCTAACATGATGTATTATCTATTTTAAAATTGTTGAATTTGATTGGCTAAAATTTTGTGAAATATTTTTATATTGGTGTTTGTGAAGGTTACTGGTCTGCAGTTTTCTCAAAAAGTTTTTAGTTTGGGCCCAAATTTACTGGTTAAACTATCTGGTTTGGAAGTTGTTTTGTGGGAAGATTTTAAATTACAAATTCAATTTCTTTAAGAGATGTGAGACACAAGACTATATAAATTTTCTATTTCTTTTTGAGTCAATTTTGGCAAATTTTTAAAAAAGGTTTGTCTATTTCATTGAGGTTATCAAATTTATTGCCATAAAGTTGTTCACAATATTCCCTTATTACCCTTTTAGTAACTGTGATGATGTTATATTTTCCAGTCTTTATGTTAGTAATCTGGGTCTCCTCTTCTTTTTTCTTTGATTATTCTAGCTAAAAATTTATCAATTCTTTAAAATAGTTATGAAGATTTTTTAAATTCTACTTTTGCTCTAATTTCTATTGTATATTGTTTTTCTGTTTTTTATTTCATTGATTTTTGCTTTTATCTATATTATTTCCTTTCTTTTGCTTTCTTTGAGTTTAGTTTGTTGTTTTTTAATTTATATTTCTAAGGTGAAAGTTCAGACCATTAACTTTGAAACTTTATTCTTTTCTCTATAGAAGCTTTTAAAGCCATAATTTTTCTTCTAATGACAGTGTTACCTGTATCCCACAAATGTTGATATATAACTTTTTAAAATTTTCACATAGTTCAAAATATTTTCTAATTTCTATTATAGCTTATTTATGACTAGTGTAAATAGAACTGATGTTTTGGTTTTTACAAATATTTCAGGGTTTTCCATATATTTTTCTCTTAGTTATTTCTAATTTAATTTTATTGTAAACAGAGAACACACTCTGTTTCAGCCCTCCAAAATTTATTAAAACTTATTTATAGCCTAAAATATGGTATATCTTGGTTAATGTTTCATATTCACTTGAGAGAAATGTGCATTCTGCTTTTGTTAGGTGACTATTTTATAAATTTGGTTTAGGTAAAGTAGTTTTTAATGTCATTTAGGCCTTCTCTATCCATTCTGATTTCCTGTCTACTTGTTCTGTCACATACTGAAAGAACAATGTTTAGGTATCCAACTATAATTGTAGATTTATCTATTTCTCTTTTCAGCTCTGTAAACTTTTATTATGTGTATTGAAGCTCTGATATTAGATGCATATGTGTATAAAATTGTTATTTCTTCTTAGTTGACTTTATAATTATAAAATATCTCTCTTTATCACTAGAAATACTACTTGGTTTGAAGTCTAATTTATCTGACCTTAATATAACCATGCTATCTTTCTAATTATTACCCTTTGCATGGTATGTATTTTTCAATTCTTTTAACATAACCTGTTTGTGAGTTTTTTGTAGACAGACTTTTGTGCCATAAAATAATTGGTACAGTTTAATTGGAAATTAGTCCATTTATTTTTAATGTGTTTACATGGTTGCATTTAAGTTTACATTTTTGCCACTTGTTTTCTTTTAAACTCGTCTTTTATTTATTCTAATTTTTCCTTTATTTCTTCCCTTCTGTTTTGATTAACTGGATTTTCTTTAGGATTTCATTTTATCTCTGCTACTGACATGTTATTTATACCTTTTTGTTTTATAGTCTAAGTGGCTGCTTTAGGGTTTATAGCCTGCATATTTTTGCTGGATATAGAATTATAAATTGATACTTTTTTGTGTCAGGACATTGAGTATTTTGTCCCTGTTTGCCTAGTTTCTGGCAAAAAGTTGGCTGTCATTCTTATCTTTATTCCACTCTATGTAATATGTGTTTTCTCTGACTGCTTTTTAAGATTTTTTCTTTATTATTGCTTTTTAGTAATTTAACTGTGATGTGACGTGCTGTATTTGTGTGTGTGTTTCTCCTTTTTACACTTCAATGAGCTTTTGTATCTGTGAGATTATAGTTTTTACCATATTGGGAAAATTTGGAAACATTTTTTCAAATATTTAGCACATCATCCCATCTCTCTCCTCACTTTCTGGGGCTCCAAATATGCATATGCTTGATTGTTTAATATTATTCCACAAATTCCTGAGACTCCTTTCATTTTTTCAGTATCTTTATTTTTAACTATACTTCATTTTGTTAAATTTCTATTGTTATAATATAAAGTTCACTAATTTTTCTTCTATATTGTCTTCTTTGCTTTTCATTCTAGAGGTGAAGTTTTTATGCAGATAGTTTCCAAGTTTGGACATTTAATTTGGTCCCTTTTTAAATCTTTCAAGTCTCTCCTTATTGTGCTCATTTTTTCTTTAACTACTTGTCTTAGTTCATTTTCTGTTGCTATAACAGAATACTTGAGATTGGATAACTTACGACAACACGAAATTTTTTTCTTACAGTTCTGGAGACTGGGAAGTCCAAGGTCAAGGAGCCATATCTGGTGAGAGCCTTCTTGCTGGTGGGGACATTCTTCAGAGTCCTGAGGTAACACAGGGCATCACATAGCAAGGAGGCTGAGCATGTTAGTTCAGATCTCTTTTTTTCCTCTTATAAAACCACTAATACCCCACCTTCATGAACTCATCTAACTCTATTTACTTCCCAAGTGTCCCACCTCTCAAATACCTTAGTGCTGTGGTTCGCAATCCCTGGGCTATGGACTGGTGTCAGTCCTGTTGGGGGCCAGGCCACACAGGGGGAGGTGGGCGGCAGGTGGGTAAGGCTTCATCTGTGTTTGCAGCTGCTCCATCACTTGCATCACCACTTGGGCTCCACTTCCTGTCAGATCAGCTGTGGCACTGAACTCTCATAGGAGCACCAACCTTACTGTGGACCGTGCATGCAAGGGATCTAGGTTGTATGGGCTCCTTGTGAGAGTCTGGTGCCTGATAATCTGGGGTGGAGCTGGAGTGGTGGTGCTGGTGCTGAGGAGCAGCTGCAAGTGCAGATTGTCATTGGCAGAGATGTTTGACTGCACAATGAATGTGCTGCATTTGGGTCATACCTGGACCACCCCAGGATCCCCACCCCACAGTCCATGGAAGGATTGTCTTCCATGAAGCTGGTACCTGGTGCCAAAAATGTTGGGGACTACTGCTTTAGTGGCATTTCCCACCCTCTTAATACTGTTACAATTAGGATTAAGTTTCAACATGAGTTTCAGAGGGGACAAACATTCAAACCACAGCATTTCACCTCTGGTTTCCCAAAACTCATACCCTTTTCACATATACAAATACACTTCATTCCATCTCCATAGCACCAAAGCCTTAACTCATCCAGCACCAACTTAAGTTTAAAGTCTCATCTGCATGACCGGGAAAACAAGTTATTTACTCTAAGATATAATGGTGGGACAGGCCTAGGATACATAGTTCCATTCCAAAAGGGAGAAATAGGAAAGAAGAAAGGAGTAACAGGTCCCAAGTAAGTTCAAAATCCAACAGAGTGAATATCATTAAATCTCAAGGCTTCACAATAATCTTCCTTGACTCCATGTCCTGCTTCTGAATACACTGGTACAGGGATTGGGCCTCCAATATGCATGTGTTGGATTGTTTAATATTATTCCAGAAATCACTGAGACTCCTTTAATTTTTGTCAGTATTTTTACTTTTAACTTTACTTTATCAAGTTTCTATTGTTATACTCTCAAGTTCACTGAATTTTCTTCTGTAGTGTTTTCCTATGCTGCTGCTTCTCTGCTTTTCATTCCATCAGTTAAATTTCCATGCAGATATTCTTCAAGTTTAGAAGTTCAATTTGGTTCTTTTTAATCTTTTATGTCTCTCCTTATTGTGTTCATGTTTTTGTTTACCTACTTAAACATAGCTATAATAGTTGTTTTAAAGTTCTTATCTCCTAATTGCATCATCTTTGCCATTTCTGTATCTCTTTCTATTGACTACTTCTTCTCCTGGCTAAGGGTCACATTTTTCTACTTCTTTATATGTCAGGTAACTAACTAGATGCCAGGCATCGTGCATCTTTTATTTTTGAATGTCTGGATGCTATTTTCTTTCTTTAAGTAATATTCTTTTTGTTCTGGTAGTCAATTTAACTACTTGTGTTTAATTTGTCATTTCAATGCTTGTTTTTGAGCCTTGTTAGAGCATATACAATCAACTTTTACTCATATATAATCAAACTTTCCAGTATTTGTATGTGTGAAAAGGGTATGAGTTTTGGGGGAACCAGAGTTTCTGCTGCTCCTGACCCCCAATTAAACGTTGACTTTTCTGGAGTCTCTGCCAAATGTACCAAGTTATGAATAAGAACTTCCAGCCATTCTTAGCTCTAGGAAATGTTTAGCTCATTTCTCCTTGATCATTCTTTACCCAACCTCATGGAGATTCACACTAAACATTTGCATCTCAGTATTCATTAAAGACATCAGGGGATATGTGCAGATTTTTGGAAATCTTTTAATCAGTAGCTCTCTTCCTTCTTGAGCTATGTCTCACAATGTTAAGTCACTTCAGCCTTCCTGACTCTGATGTTTGTTCCTGGTCTGGAAGCGGAAAGCTCGGTTAAAAACAGGGGCAATTTTATTTATTTCCCTTTTTTCAGGGATCCCAGTTACATGCTGTCTGTTGTTGATGTCTGAATACAGTTATTTAATACATTTTTTCACTTTTTTTTATATGGGAGAGCTAAACTTGCTCCCGGTTATTCCATCATGGCTGGAAGTGAAAAGCTAGACTATGAGCTTTTAAATTAGGGAGCATATCTTGTTAGCTTTTGAGATTCAGTACCTAGTAGTTTGGTTGGAATATGGAAACTAATACATAGATATTTTCTTGAATAAATAAATGAATGAATAAAGAATAAAAGAAAGATTTTAAAAAATATTTCAGGAAAGCTTTTTTTCTAATGATAAAGTATTATAAAATGTTTCATGTACAACCACCACCCTACCCTTGGCAAACGACACAACATTGCCAGTTGCTGTCATCTTTGCACCTCTACTTTTCACTCTCAGTTGTGTATACAATTTCTTTGTTTCCACTCCAGTCTATGCTTTCTATGTCTCAACTAAACGGAACTAAACCTTTGTTTACGTTGCTTCATGTATCAATCTTTGCCCTCCCTCTTCACCTCAGACACAATGTCTTTCCTCTCCTCATAATGAATCTAATTGAATTTGTCATGCTTGAATTCCAATAGCGTGTAAGATACCACACAGGAAATTTATCACATTCTAGCTTTTCATAAAGTTATTAGTATTATCTTATACCCTACTAGACTATGATGACCTGGAGATCAAAAGATAATAGCTTTTAAAATATCCACTAGGATTGTAACCCACAATGTTAAAATGTCTACAATGCACAAAAGGTACTTAGTGAATATTTGCCAAATTGAATTTAAGTGAGCTCTCCCCATAGTGATATTGTAGCTAATTGGTAATAATATTTTTAAGTACAAGCTGGATACCTGAGACAATGTAAAGACCTCTTTAAAAGCATTCAATGGTTATTAGATTCCATATTAGTCAGGGTTCTCCAGAGAAATAGAACCAGTAGGATGTATATATACATACATAGGAAGAAATTTATTTTAAGGAATTGGCTCATGTGATTACTGAAAACAGCAAGTCCAAAATCTACAGGCTAGGTCAGCAGGCTGGAGATACAGGAAGGAGCTGATGATGTAGTTCAAGTCCAAAGGTCATCTGCTACAGAATTTTCTCTTGTTTTGGAAGGTCAGTTTTTGTTGTTGTTGTTGTTGTTGTTGTTATTGTTGTTATATTGAGGCCTTCAACTGAATGGATGAGGCCCACACACATAATGGAGGACGTTAAGCTTTACTCAAAGTCTACTGCTTTAAATGTTAATCTCATCCAAAAACACCCTCACAGAAACATCAACAATAATGTTTGACCACCTGTCTTGGCACAATGACCCAGCCAGGTTGATACATAAAATCAACTATCACAAGTCCACTCCTTGTCAACCTTGGCACCCATATACATCTCCTTCAACCACACTTAATCTTCGAAAAAGACTATAAGAAGATCATATTTCCATCTAACAAGATAAAACTATCCTACGTATAACCAAAAACACTAACTCTTTTCTCAAAAGAAGATGCAAAGTCTTTGAGTGATACTTCCTCTTCTCTTTGATACTCCATAACTTAAATAATATGGTATAAAATCGATACACCTTATGTTACATAAAAAGGTGATAAGAGAGGGAAGAAAACAAAGATATTTGCTTTACGCACACACACACAGAAACACAAACACATACACAAACACATCTGTAACAAGGAAGAAATACTAACGACAATTACAGCCCTCATTTTTGTAACTGGTCATGTGGTCATAGCTGGCATTTATAAACCTTCTTCTATTATGCATTACATATTCCCTTTGCCCTCAGCAAGGACCTCAGCTGGTTGTGGTTCTTTATGTGGTGGGGTGACCCAAACCTTCATTCCTGAAGAATCTTAGCCATTAGTAGTCTTACCTGGATTGGGTTGTAGTTTTCCATTAACTTCAATCTTAGGGTGTGCTACTAATAAGAGGCATCCTAAGGGATCTCCTGTATTCCAGACACATTCTTCCATACTCCATTGTGGAGTAGCATTCCAATTTCCCCTTGACAGTCAGGGTCAGTGACCTCAGCCAGCACAGTGCCTACCTTCTTTGCCTGTTGATTCAGAAGTATGAGGAACCCAAAGTCTTTGAGTGGCAATCTCAGGAAAACAAAGTATTCTTACCCTCAAACTCATCTGGAACAAAGAAGAACTATAAGAAATACAGAAAAAAAATAACTACCAGAGGCTCAAGCCTGAATCTCAGCAGGCATCCTTGTCTCCTCCTTTAATGCTAACATTCAATTATTCCTATTGATTTCACCCTTTAAATATATCTTGACTTTTCCAATTTCTCTCTGTCTCCTTTGCCACCATCCCAAAAGCCACCAGCTTTTGCTTGGATTTCACATGTAAATTCCAAATAGGTCTTCCTGAGTCCACTCTTTCCCCTCAAATGCATTCTCCTTGACGGATAAATTGATCTTTCAAAATCCACAAAAGTTCATAGGAATTCCTTCTAGAACAGTCTCCAATGCTCCCCCTTTGCTCTCAGGATAAAGTTCAAAGTCCTTGAAATGGCCTACGATGCTCTGCACGATCCTGCTCCTTTCTGCCTTTCTAGCTTCATATCTTGACCCTTCCCTCCTTATTCACTATACTCCACTCCCGTTGGCCTTCTCTGTTCCTTGAGTATAATACGTTCTTCCCATATCAGAGATTTTTCATACTTATATATTTGGTGCTTGTTCTCTTTGGATATTATTCATCTCCTTCCTCCACTCACCCAAATTCTCCTCTTTTCCTCTCCTCTCCCACTTGCCTGACACTTATCCTTTCGGACTGAAATTTTGCTTTGTTACAGAGGCTGTTTCTTTCCATCCATGTGATTCACCTGCCCACCTGAGATCACTCTATTATGTTCTTTCATATTAAATTATAATCACATGGTTTCATTTATGTATTTATATACCGATGATTCATCTATGTCTTCATAACCAGATTGAAGCTCCATGAAGTTACAGACTATGTCTGTTTTGTTTTTCACTTTTATATCTTTAGGTCCATCTACAGTACCTGACTATAGAATGAATGTAAAACAAGTCAGAATAAGAAACATATGATGAGGAATATACAAAAGATTTTGAATAATCAAGTGACAGTATCTACTGTGTTAGAAATAATATCACTCTAAACTCATCTTCCATTATTTATGGAACCAAGAAGGATTATAAGAGAGATCATATGTTTTTCATTGACCCTATACAGGATAAGTGAAGTTTGTGTTTGCCATTCCCTGGATTTTCTTAATCTTTTTTTCTAGGATATCAATGGTAGTTTTTTTACTTTTTCTAATTTTTGAAATATTTTTAAATTAGTCATAATAGTCTAACAAACAACTTAAATTTTAATGGCTTAATATAATAAAAGTTTATTCTCAGGTACACAATAGTCCAATGCAGTTGTGGGGTGGTCAATTCCTCTGTCTGTCTTTCTTTTAAGGAGAAACACCTTCTCGTTTATGGCTTTGCTCTCATGTGGCTCTGTCCTCCTCTGAGTGCTTAGAGTCCTCCAGATTCAGCCTGCAGATGGGGAGAGACAATGCAGAGAAAGAATGGAAGCTCCCATCACAAGATTATATGGGCCAACTCTGGAAATGGTGACCATTAGTTCTATCCACATTGCATTGAAAAGGAGGCTAGGAAATGCAGTCTGTGTGCCTAGGAAGGAACGGTACACAATTTGATGAACAAACAGCAAGTCACTGCCACATCTTTCACCTACCCACTAAGTCCTTAATATATCATCCAGAAACTCTCATTTGTTTAGGTCTTTATTCTTATATTTCCCCTAACCCAGTGTCAGGAGTCTATAATCTTTACATATCTTCCTGTAAAGCTATTGACATTTTAATTAAAAGTTGTTTTGTTGTTGTTATTGTTGTTTGGGTTAGAGGAAGGTTGCCTACCATTAAAAAAATAACTTGGGCTACCATTTGAAACTATTTCACAATCCCTATTTATCTGTGCGCTGACTATACTATAATTTTCAAATAACATTTGAAGAAAAGTGAACAAAAAAATTCCATTTATAGAGTTATTTCCTGAAGTACTTTAGTTTGGTAAGAAGTAAAGGATTATATTTACATAGCCATTAATTCCATCTATGATGAGTACTTCATTTAGAGGAAAAATAAAATTGTTGTAAAAGTTTTTGGTTTTCCTGACCCCATAATCCACTTCCTGCTGTTTTTAGTGAAAAAAAATAATAAGACAATAGTGTAAGTAGAGTCTATGAAGACATAAATTAAAAGGTCAAAACATCTTATAGTTATTGCATCACCAATCCTACTATTTCTTCACAGTTTAAAGACCTTTTGTGGTAATATATTAAGTTAATTCTATCTGAATTCACAAAGAATCATAGTTTATATTTTAATAGACCCAAAGCAAAACCAACATAGCAAAGACTTCTGCACATACACAGAATGGAAAACTCAAGAACTAATAAGTTGACAAATTTCTACCTGTTTGGATTGGCCTGTTCTATCTTCCCAGTAATTATTTTTACTCTGTTAGGCTCATTCCATTATTATTTTATCAACCAGTCATTTTCATTTTAAGAGGTGAATTTGATAAATGCTAAGTGTTGAATATTCCAGTGAATTTTAAATTTCTGAAAGAATAAAACTATTGCTGAACCAGATTTAGCTTGTAATATTTTAAAGCTCTAACTCCCATTTGATATCCACAGAGATTTCTTTTTCTTGCTTTGCAAAATTGTTGATTTATTTCTTTCTTAAAAACAGGTGAGCTGGCCAAGCACAGTGGCTCATGCCTATAATCCTAGTACTTTGGAAGGCCAAGAAGGGAGGATTGCTTGAGGCCAGGAGTTCAAGACCAGCCTAGCCTATAGTGAGACCCTGCCTCTACAAAAAATTTTTAAAAATTAGCCAGGAATGGTGGTGCATGCCTGTAGTCTCAGCTATTTGGGAGGCTGAGGCAGGAGGATCACTTGAGCCCAGGAGTTTGAAGTTGCAGGGAGTTATGATGATACCACTGCATTCTAGCCCAAGCAACAGAAAGCCTGTCTCAAAAAGAAAAAAGAAATAGGTGAGCTGAAGCCACACTTAAGTTTAAGATTGTACTGATTAAGTTGGATGTAAAATACTGAATAAAACAAGTATCAGATTTCAAGATATCCTTTGTTTCTTTCCTCAAATCACAAGCACAATGAATATTTCCCAAATCCCCTGCAAAAACCGTTTTCTGTGGCATGGTTCCAACAGTCTCATCTTGTTATTTTTTTAAGAAACAATTTAAGAATCACTGGTTTTTAAAGCAGACAAAAACACTAACAATAAAGTACTGTGAAATGTGGTAAGACTTTTCCTGGTCTAAGAATTATTTTAGAATTTTTATAATAAAATATTCTAAATATAATCCTGCATTCCATTCACCTTCTAAATATCACACTGAATTATATCCACCAGTAACTTTCCATTTACTGTTAAGATTTTCAGGGCAGGGAGAGTAGTTTATTAATTTTTCTACTTCCAGAACCTCATACAATGCCTAACACATAGCAGATACTTGATAAATGCTTGATGAATAAAGGAATTAATTGAATTTTATACTGTTCTTATAAGTGTAAAGTGAAACAAAGTGTAAGGATTCATAATCTAATAAATTACATAAAATATCACACTTTTCTTTCCTGGGCAACTCCCAACACCCAACTGCCCAATTTTCAAATTTTGCTGCAAAATATCATGACATGATTCCTAGTATAACATACATGTGGTACATAGTAAGTGTTTAATAATATGTATTCATGGAATTGAATGAACAAATGGTGATGCTCAATAAAAAAACAATACAACAAATCAAGCAAATTTGTGAACAGGGTTTAGATATGGAAACTATCCTTTGGTGAAGGCAGGATGATTGTCATGTAAATGAAATTCTATATAAGTGATGGGAATAATAGAAATATGTTTATGAAATTATATTTAACCAATTTCATGATGCACTGAGTTCTGCTTTTGAAAATAGCATGGACCAATTTTCAAATCTCAAATCTTTTGTCATACCTAAAAAAATGTAATGCCTATAACACATGGTTTTGTATGTCATTGCATAACATGTTCATCTATTTATGTATGATAAACTAGTCTCTCCAAAGATATGGTCAATTACTATGCATAATAATACTATCATCATTTATTGAGTGCTTACTACATTCCATACACTTTACACACAATATCATTAAAATAGCCTCTTATTGCATGCCAATTTCTTCTAAGAATTTGTCTCAGTTATTTGCATGATTTTTAAAAATATATGTTTTTTCAAGACTGTAAATTTCATGACGGCAGGGTATAAATACATTTTGTTTATCACTACATATGCAGTATTTACTACACTGTCATATATTAGTTCAGACAAATCTTTACTAATGAATAAATGAATGAATGAATGAATAAATGAATACTGGATAATAGATATTATTACACCCACCTCACTTACAGAAATAACACAGGCTTAGAGGCTGTAAGAAACTAGCACAACGTCAAATAAGTGTGGAGCCAGAACCTGAACCCATATTTTTTTTCTCCAAATTCATGCTACTATAATCTACGGTCTGTAGTTTTGAAAGCGAGCACAATGGTTTTACCGTTTATTCTCCAAAGTAATTATATAATGTGTATTATGAGTACACACTGGAGATGTAGATAAATGTCTCTAAAGAAACAACATGGGTTACAGAATAACTAGAACATGGTTAGCGCACTTTCTTTAAGATTTCAGGTTGAGTAGTAGGAATTAACATGTTTCACTTCAGTCTTTGTTAAGTTAAATATGGTAAAATGAAGGGGGCATCCAAGGCAGTGAAGAAAAACACACAATAAAGGGAAAAAAATAATGAAAATCTCATCCCCATCAATAAAAAAAGACAAGAAAGGAGAAAAATAATATAAAATCTGAATATAGAAGTAAAATTTGTATCAACCCATATATCAATAATCACCATTTTTATCTGTCAGTTAAAAGTCAGATTTTTCAGATTGAATTGAGGAAATAAAGCTATATGTAGTTTATAAGGAGCACTCCTAATGCATGCAGATACAAAAGACCAATATTAAAAAATTTAAACTGACACATCAAGTAAACACTTGCTGAAAAGAACCATGGTAAGTAATGTAATTAATCAGAAAAATAGACTTTAGTACAAAAAGCTATATTAGGTTACATGCTACGGCATGGATGAACCTTGAAAACATTATGCTAGGTGAAAAAAGCAAGACACAAAAGGATGAATAGTAATGACTCCATTTGCATGAGGGACCTAGAATAAGCAAATTCATAGAAACAGAAAGTAGAATAGATGTTACCAAGAGCTGGGAATAGGAGGGAGTGGGGAGTTATTATTGAATGGGTACAGAGTTTCTGTTCGGGATGATAGAGAAGCTCTGGAAATGGAGAGCAGTTGTGATGCACTACATGTTTGTGTTCCCAGAATTTATATGTTCAAACTCTAACTCCCAATGGGATGGTATTAGAAGGTGGGGCCTTTGGGAAGTAATTAGGTTTAGATGAAGTCATGAAGGTGGGGCCCCCATGACGGGATTAGTGTCTTTATAAGAAGAGAAAGAGACTACAGCTCTCGCTCTCTCTCCACCAAGTGAGGACACAATGAGAGAAGACAGCCATCTGCCAACCAGGAAGAGGGCTCTCACCAGGCACCAGATCTTGGACTTTCCAGACTTCAGAATTATGAGAAATTAATTTATATTGTTTAAGCCGTCTAGTCTATGGTATCTTATTATAGCAGCCTGAACTTTCTAAGACAGTGGTGGTAGTGGCCCAACATTGTGAATATATTAATGCTACTGAATTATACACCTGAAAATGATTAAAATAGTTTTTAAAAAGTATATGGATATCAAGTTTTTTTTAAAAAGCCACATTAGGTATAGAGAGGGTCATCACATAATAATAAAACTCATTTCACATAGAAGATATCATTTACATGAACTCAATAAAATAGCCTTAAAATATATAAAGAAAATTATATTGTAAAAGTAAAATATAATTGACATATCTATCTCCATGATGTGAATTTTAATGTACTTTTATTGATAGGTCAAGCAGACAAAAAAATTAATACAGATATAGAAAAGTTTTAACAATGTTGATCGAATAGCATTCTACATGCCAAACTATAGAATATGCATTCTTCTAATGCACATTTATAATATTTGCAAAAACTGATCATATGCATATTTGGTCATAAGGTGAGCCTCAACTGTACTAACTGGTGTCCTAAGAAAAGAAAAATAAATTGAAGACAAGATTGGAAAGAAAGAAACAACACCAAAGAAACTAATATGAGTATCTGAGTATAATGTGAGGATATATATAGCAAGTTGGCAGAATATTAGATTCTTATGCAATAATCAGTGTATTTTTATAAAGCATCAACAAAGAGAAAATATAATTTTTTAAATGTTATTTGTAATAGGAATAAAACTATAGTACACTAGGGGAAATCTAACAAAAGATGTGTAAGGCAAATTAATATTTTAAAACTTTATCCAAATAATTTAATAAGACCTAAATCAATGAAGTGATATTTTATATGTAGATATAGCCAATGTTATAAAAATATCAAATATCCCCAGATTAATCTATACTTTTAATGCTATTTCAATTAAAATTCAAACAGAATTTTTATGTGGCATTTTAAAATCAGATTTTAATATTTGCATGGAAGAGAAAAGAGACAAGATTAGCTAAGATACTCACCAGGAAGAAGAATAAAAGATGATTTGTCCGAATAGATATTAAGAATTATGATAAAGCCATAGTAATTAACATGGATAGACACATGGATAGACAGACTGACCAATAGGATAGTCCAGGCATAGATGGAACCGGTAAAGACGGATGTGGCATGGCTGGGAAAATGAAAGACTAGTTAATAACTGCAGCTAGAACAAAAATGTCAACCATATTAAAAAATTAAACTTATTCTCCCCATATTAAAATCAATTGCTAGTGATTTAAAGATTTCTATGTGAAATATTAAACTAAAATATTTTGAAGAAAATATAGGAGAGATCCTTTGAAATTAGGGTAAAGAAAACTTTGTTAAGTAATGCATAAAAAACATTAACCAAAAATGAAAAGATTAATTAATAAGATTGATTTAACAACTTCTGTGCCTCAAAAGACAATTAATAAACAAGTCAGAAGCTCTGGGAAGATATTTGCAAAATATGTAACCAACAAAAGATTATTATCTTGAATATTAAAACAAACGCAATGACTTACAACTCAATAATACAATTACCATATAGAAAACTGGGCAAAAGATATGAACAAGAGTTTCATGTAAGAGAAAACATTTTCTCAAGCAAAATTATGAAAAGAAGCTCGATCTCATTAATAATAGGGGAAATAAAAATTAAGATGCAATGATATAGCCGCCATTTTATACCCACTCAGTTGACAGAAACTAAGAATCTGACAACACAATAATTACAGAAGATATGAAAACTCTTAGTCATTGTCGGTATAGTGTTAAACCCTTATAAGTATCTCATCTGTTTCTAACCAGGGCACTGACTAATATACACATTCTTGCTTATGTCCTAGTTCTTAGGCTTATGATTGTTGGACATAAATCTTAAAACCTTAAAAATAATAAATACGGTCATTGTCAATATAATATGTCAATTAAGAAATTCAGGAACTGTATTTGCATTCTAGCTTCAACAGTATTAATGGTAGAGTCTTCTATTGACATTGCTCTCATTTATAAATGAAAGTTTCTAAAATACTTGGATTCTTGCTCTTGTATGAAATAGGCTTCTGAAATTTTCCTATTCTTAAAATTTACTTGTAGCTCTCCTAAATAGCAACTATAACAAAAGGCACAATTTACAGATATCAAAATTATTTATTGTGTTTTGCAGTTCAAAAAAGTGCTTTTAAATATATTTGACTGTCACAGTAAGCCTGAGCAGTGGATGCATAAGGCAGTTAATTAGAGGGACTATTTAAATAAATGGACACTCAGCCTTTAAGAGGGTAAGTCGCCTACACAGGTCCACACAACTAGCTAGTTGTATAGTTTGTACTTGACTTCTAACTCCATGTCCACTCTTTTCTCTACATCATTTTACCTCTAAAGATAATATTAAGCTTGTAAGTCTGTAAAATATTTCACCTCTTTCAAATACCTTCCGTATCACGTCATCTGTTTTGATTCTCACATTCACCCTTGAGTTTCTTTAGCATATTTCTTCCTTGTTGTAACAGACATGGAGCATAATTCAAGCCAAACATAGTATTAGCTATCAATATAAAAGACCTTTCTGTTAAAAAATTTACTATATAATCAAATCAAAAGAATAATAAAATAATCTTGTTTTTGCTTCAAAAACCCCATAGTTGTATTTACTAATTTGTCTAGAAAAAAAGTAAAAATAATTATTTTGAAAGCTATTTAATGGCTTTAGTTTTTGAAAGAACAAATGGATGAGTGAATGAAAGGTTATAAAGTCCAAAGAGCTTCTGCTTTTCAGGACTTTGTGAAAATAGAAAGGAATTTGTTGCTCCCTGCTAGAAATCCATGTATCTACCAAAAGACAAAGGAAATCTCCCCAGAAGTTTTTCTCTAACTGTGCTACAACATATAATGAGTATTATTCAAATAAGTAAAGTAGTAATATTGAACAGTATGAATTATTTTTATTCTTTTTTCCCTCTCCCCTTAATACCCATGTGCTCGTGCCAGTGAATGGTAGTCTGGTTACAGGCAAACTACATCGCACATTCCATTAAACCCACCTGCTCACACTTGGCAGGGTTTGGCCAGAGTTGCTGCTCATTACAGGCTCTGGCAGAGAGAAAGGGTGGGTGGAAGAAGCAATGAAACCAGCGCCTGAAAAGTGAAACCGAGGTTTAGGTTTTATATGGGATTTTATTTGGTGAGAGGTTACACTGCTTTTCATTATACCAGATAACAGGTTGCTGGCAGCATATTTAAGAGATATGGAACTTTTAAGGGGCTGAAAATGAAATTAAAGCTTGATGAAATAAATTCTAATCTGTGCCCCACATTCATATGTGTGCCAGGAAATGAACACACTGGTGCTTTAATTGTAATGGGGCTGTTCCCTTAAAGGCAGCAACAATATCCATTTTGCTGCACATGGAGAATCTAGGAAACAATGCCATTAAGAATTTATATGCCATCTTATGCTCCACTTTCTTCATGATATGACATCACTTCTACAGGCATTTTCTGCCCCATTTACCAAACTGGCTCCAGTCAATGAAGTTTTGCATTATACGCCCCCAGGGAAGAAAATAATGCAAGAGTTTTACTGTCCATGTTAATGCCATTTAATACATTACTCAAACACATACTTAAGACTAACAGTTTTGATTACACAACTTTGGTTTAAAGTGGCTTCCAAACTGACTTCTTAACTGGCAACTTCTCAACAACCCATGTCTTCCCAACTTCTTTTTGGAAGATTGAAGGGTCAAGGAATGTAGTTTAAGATGCTGCAAACGCTCTGGGCTGTTTTTTATGTTATAACTTCATTGTTTAAAAAGGAAGAGAAAGAGTGGTATCCACCCTGTTGTTTTGCTTTGGTTCTTCAAATTTTGTGTTGAAATGTTATTTAAACTAGAATTAATCCTTGCCTACCTATTGGGAGGTTAATGTCTTTGAGAAATGGTTTAACATTCTAAAAATGATATAGTCCAAAAGTTAGAGTTTGAAGTAGGAGTGAAGAGTGAGGTGGAACAGCATTCCGTCTCTTTTTTTGGAGGAGTTGGATTTCACTCCACTCCTTCTGAGTAGGAGAAAACAGATCTGTCTTTCTCTGTTTGGATAAGGAGGGGAGAGGGTTTAAAGAAGAGAAACATTTCCAGTACCAGCTGTTCCTTAACTCAAGCCCTGCATAAATTTATTCTTTCCTGAGCTGGAGATATTAGGACAAACCCCTAAAAAGAATGGAAAATAAAAAGTGAATCAATGGACCTAACTTTATTATTCTGAGTTACAAATGTTTTAGAGGAAAACAAAAAGGCTAAGGGACAAATTAAACACAATTCAATCCAGAACCAGTGATAACAACATAGGTATCTCACAAAATCTCTGGGCTATGCTCTCTTGGGAGAGGTTTCAAGGCATCCCTGTGTGATAAACCCAGTGCCTAACTCTTTTTACATAGGTTACCAACATTTTTCAGCAAACATCATCAGATATGTAAATCAAACAATGTCATCTGAGGACTAAGCAACCTGCTTCCTTATTTTTAAATAAAAGGGGTTTTAATATTTAGACTTAATATGGCCTTATTATCAGGATCTTATTATCAAAACTTAATATCTAGACTTAATCTTTAAAGATTTTCCACCACGTTTAGGATTTTGTTTAAGATTTAACCCATAAATATATTGCTAACTAAATTTACAAAGCAAGTTTGGGATGTATGTGCTCAGGCTCAGGAAGAATTATTTAACTATTTCAGTATAAAAGTTTGAGTAAAATGCAAATGAATAAACATGTTAAATGGAATTTTAAATAATGTTTCAGTATAGCTGAATATTCAGTATAGCTGAACATTTTATAAATGTTTTGACTATTGACAATATGTCTGTTTAAAACTAATATGTGGGACCTCCAGGCAAGCTAAAATTTAATTTTCTCTTGCCCCAATCATTCTTTTATGACAAAATACTTACTTAGACAAACTCATTTTTTTCTGTCATATCCAAACACTTTCTTTACCAAAATTTTTCATTTCTTCCAAGGGCACCAAGTTTCTGGATTTGCTCAAACAAAAATTTTGTGTCTTTTTCCCTACACTCTGGTAGAGGTTCTATATTATTACTTATATTTTTCATTCTTGCAAACCACCCTAAACTTTACCACATGAAAGGTCCTGGATTTTGGAGCTCAACAGACCAGAGTAAAAATCCCTATTTCTACCACTTGCTAGTATATGGTCTTTTAAGTTTAATATCATGAGCATCAGTTTCCTCATCTAGAAAATGAAACTGTCTTATAGGGGTAGTATAAAAAATATACTGTAAAAGATGGTGTTTAGCTGATGCTAACTCTTAAACTAAGGACCTAAGGCAAAGTAGGATGAGGATGGATTGACATGCTATTCTTGCCCCCTCCAAATACAGTGTATGTGTGCTGGGCCTGAAGACTGAGGAAGCAGCAGATGGTACACAAGAGAGCAGGGAGAGTTGTTTGAGAAAGAAGTCCTTGACTACGACTTTACTTCCCAAGTGACTAACTTATCTGGGCAAGGGAAGTGAAGCCTGAAATGTTCAGATTGCTGTGAGGGGAAGTCAGCCTGACAGGCTGAGTTGCCTTTCTTGTCCTTGGCATTATAACAGTGCACGGTCTTCTGTTGTTCCTGGAACCACTCAAGCATATAATGAATGGAGTACCACTGATTGGAAACGTTCGGCCCTAGATGATATTTCCGTAAGTTGTTTTCCTTCTACAACTTGGTAATGGATTTTTCTAACTTTAACAGGATGGTTGAAGTGTGTCTTGATTTTATATGCTGTTGCCCCCTCTGGATCCAACTCTGTCCAGTTATCATGTCATTTTTTTCAACACTGAAAATCAACTACTCTCCAAAATCTTAAATGTTTTTTTTGGAGGGTTACACGATCCTAAGCAAACAAACAAACTGAAGAGCCACTCTGGCTTTTGTCAAGAAATTGAAACTTTTTTTTGAATGAGTTAAGTTTTTGAATCTGTAGCTTAGGTTGACTGAATGATGCAGAGGTCAGGGGAGAGTAAAGAATATTTTGACAGTCTTTGGGAAGGAGGGAAATTGAGTTCTGTGAGGCTGACCCATTTTGGTGTAACAGCACCTGGTAGGCCTGATTGAAGGGGAAGGCAGAAGTCCAAGTTGTTAATAGTAAGAAACAAAGCACTGTGAAGACAGAATGGCCAGACTTGCCTAGTTAAAATCCCAGCTCTACTATAGTAACAGGATGATTGAACTTAGACAAATGTGAGCTTCAATTTTCCCTTCCTTGTAGTGTTGTGAGAGATTAGCAGTATTGAGTATCTATTATGCGCTGGCCACTATTCTAAGCACATTGCCTGTTATATCTCATTTAATTTTACAACAGTCCTATGAGGTATAAAGCAAACATTATTATTTGAATTGTATAAAGATGAGGAAACTAAGAGTAAGGACATCTGGTCAGAGGCAGCAAAGTTAATAATAACAAAGTTAGCGTTTGAACCTAGGCAGTTTGGCTGTTTTTAACCACCATGATACAATTAAGTCACTTGACATATTGTCTAGCATATAATTGGCATTTAATAAATGGGAGATTTCAATATATGCAGTTGACTCTTGAACAATGTGGGAGTTAGGGATGCCAACTCCCTGCACAGTTGAAAATCCTTATATAACTTTTGACTCCCTAAGAACATAACTACTAATATCTTATTGTTGACTGGAAGTCTTACTGATGACATAAACAGTTGATTAACACATATTTTGTATGTTTATGTGTTTTATATACTGTATTCTTACAATACAGTAAGCTGAAAAAAAGAAAATGTTAGAGTCAGGGAGGGACAAGACGGTTGACCAGAGACACCAGCTGCCAGATCATCTCAGAAAGAAGGAAAAGTTTTAGATGAAAAAGAAAAAAACAAACAAACAAATATAGGTCAAGTGTAATTCTGAGGGGAAAGTGCCAAAACCTACCAGAGATTCCATGGGAAGAAGCTGTGGACCAAGTTGAAGAACAAGAAGGAGCAAGAAATCAGCAGCAATCAAGCCCCAAGAGGCTTAGAGTCCAGCGAAAAGGGTACATGGAGCAGTTTGTTTCTCCCTCCCTCAAACCTTTGGCAGTCAGCAGGCTCCTGAGCTGCTGGAGAGCCTTACTCTCACGAGCCCCAGAGCTGCTGTCACCAGTGAACTGAGAGCTTTTTGAGGACAAAGTACCATCCTGCCAACCCCCTTGGGACCCTTCCTGTCACCACAGACCTGAGCCGATATGGCAGGTGCTATGTTGCTTCTCCACCTACCACGTTTGCCCTCTGCAGGGGGCTTCAGCCCATCAGTTTTTGTCTCACTCATTCCCACACAAACATTTCCCAATTCTGGCCCAGACTGTGGGAGCCACAGGGGGTGGGTGGGTCCCAGGGAATCTGCATGACCCTAGAGTCAGAACAATCTGGGTGGGCTGCCTTCCAGAGAAAGGGACAGAGGTGACCAGAGTGCTAGCTTTCCTCCATTCAAACTCTTTTCCTCCCCTTCTCCTGCCCTGCCCTGGCTGCTGAGAGAGACGATTGAGCTGGGGTTCTCAGGAGCAGTTGCTTCCCCTCTCTTGGTGCATCACCACACTGAGTCTTCCACAGAGACAGGGGCTAAAACTGTTCCCCTTAAAGACCTGCAGAGGACTAAGGGGTGCTGGGACTGTGAGCTCCCTGCTCACTTGCCCTCCCTGGTGCTGCTTGCTCAGCTGCTCCATCAGACCAGGGCACACCCCAAAGCAGAGGGACATCAAACCTGCTTGAGCACCCCATAGTCAACTTGGGACCACCACACTTCTCCCTGGCATAATCAGGGATTGATCATCAGGGACCCAGGGACAGGCCTGCAGACTGAATCTCGTACCCTAGGACTCAATCATGTTGCTGGCAGACATGGAGGGAAAATTTGTGAACTAATGTCAGGAGGCAAGGGAGCCCAAGTGGGCAGGACAGAAAAGAGAGTACAGTGTGGGTCCCAGCCACAGCACATTCATGGAGCACCCTTCCCCACACAAGAAGGCTGTGCACTCAGCCCAGGGTGGGATCCCAAACGGGGAAGCACCCAGCCTGCAGCACCATCATGGGGGAGCTCAGCTAGTCTGAGCTCCTGCCTGCTGGCAGATGTTGGAAGGAGACGACAGAGTAGTAGATGGGTGAGAAGAGCAAAACCCACTCCTGACAGCCAGATTGCCAATATCAGATAGCCCCTCCTGTACAAACAGACTTTCTGGCTGGGTGGGGCCACTATAGCCCCTCTGTGGCAGCTTTCCCCAGAAGCCTGGAGTGAACATTTGACCCCTGCCAAAACAGTTACCTTACCAGCTTTTGTGGAGCCTAAGGGCAGGCTCACCCAACCCAGTCCTGCCCAGCCTCACTCTCTCACCTGCCTCTGCTGTGGTGGAGAATAAGGACTCACCTGGAAGTTCCAGGGTGCAGCCCATGACCTGGGGCATTTGAGTGCTTCTCCTGAGGGGCTAGAGCCTGTCACAGGTCCCAAAAACAACACTGTAGCTTGTTCCTTCTGGCAAGGGCCACCTACTGACAGGGAGGTCAATTTGCACAGCCCTTTACAATATTTACTAACAAAATCATACAGGGTTTGGTTGATTTGTACCCACAAACACCACCTACTATCTCAGAGATTAAAATGGGTGTACAATACAGTTTACACTGCTGAGAAGACCACAGGGCTGGGGGAAAGAGAAAGGATGGGGAAAGGACCGCCATCCTCCCTCATCAATGAGAGACAGGGAATCTGTCCACACATATAGCTCACCACTGCTACAGCCTACAAACAACTAGCACCTGAGAAAACCACCACACTAAGGATATCTCTAACCAAGGCATCTGCTCAGAACCTAGACCCCCATCAAAGCACCCACAAGCAAAGCCAAAGTTTCTTATCCAACATATGCTACAGACACTCCCTTATGAGTGAGGGGGGGAAAAACCCATCCTAAACAAAAGAAAATCCAACAATAAGAAGTGACATCTGCTTCAGATGAGAAGGAATCAGTGAAAGAACTCCAGAAGTATGAAAAATCAGAGTGAAAGGACACCGCAAAAGGGGAACACCAGCTCTCCTGGATACCAACCAAAATGAAAATATTGAAATGACAGATAGAAATTCCAAATTGTAAGGGAGCTCAACGAAATCCAACAAAAAATGGGAAACCAATGCAAGGAAACCAGAAAAATAATTCAGGATAGGAGTGAAAAATACATTGAAGAGATGGATACACTAAAAAAAAAAAAAAAAAAAAAAAACGGATCTTCAGGAAGTGAGAAATTCATTTAAGGAAATACAAAACACAGTGGAAAGTTTTAAGAATAGACTAGACCAGGAGGAAGAATGAATCTCAAAGAGCTTGAAGTGAACTCTTTTGAATTAACAGAGTCAGTCAAAAATAAACAACAAAAAACTAAGAGGAATGAACAAAGCTTACGAGAAATATGGGATTATGTACAATGGCCAAATATAGGAATCATAAGCATCCCTGAGGGTGAAAAAGAAAATGCACAAGGGCTGGAAAACTTATTTGAGGAAATAATTGAGGAAAACTTTCCTGGTCTTGCAAGACATTTAGAAACCCAGGTACAAGAATCTCAATGAACACCTGGGAGAGTCATTGCAAAGAGGTAATCACCAAGACACACAGTCATTAGACTGGCCAAAGTCAACATGAAGGAGGAACTCCTGTGAGCCAGGATGCAAAAACATCAAGTAACTTACAAAGGGAAACCCATCAGGCTAACTGCAGACTTCTCAACGGAGACCTTACAAGCCAGAAGGGATTGAGGCCACATGTTCAGTCTTTTTAAACAGAACAACTGCCAGCCTAGAATTTTGTATCCTGCAAAACTAAGTTTCATATATGAAGGAAAAATAAAGACTATTTCAGACAAGCAAACACTGAGGGATTTGTCAAGACCAGACCTACCCTGTAGGAAATACTCAGAACTGCATTATACATGGATCAGTACAATAAACACACACCAGTGTAAAACCACCCAAAAGCTAAAGCTCAGCGCTCATAAAATAATAGCACAAGAGGGAAAACAAAGCAATAAGTTACTACCCAGCAGGATGAACAGAGCAGCACCCCACATATCAATTCTATCAATCAATATGAACCATCTGAATGCCACTCAAGAGACATAGGCTGGCTGAATGGATGAAAAAAATACAAACCAATTATCTTCTGTCTCTAGGAAACACATCTAACCCACAAGGACTCATGAAGACTCAAGGTGAAAGGGGGGAAAAAAATATTCCACACAAATGGAAACCAAAAAAAAGCAGGTGTGGAGATTCTCATATCAGATAAAATTGACTTTAAATCAATAATAGTAAAGAAAGACAAATATGGTCATTATATAATGGTAAAGGAAGCAATTCAACAAAAACACATAACAATCCTAAATATTTATGCACCTAACACAGGAGCACCCAGATTGATAAAGCAAATTCTACTAGACCTAAGCAAAGGGATAAACAGCAGCATTGTAATTACTGGGGACTTCAACACCCCGCTGACAGAACAGGACAGATCATCCAAAGATAAAAGAAATGAGGTAACACTGGGCATAAACAGGACTCTAGAATAAAAGGGCTTAACAGACATTTACAGAAATACTGAATATACATTCTTCTCATCAGCACATAGAATATTCTCCAAGATTGAGCATATCTTAGGCCACAAAACATGTCTCAACAAATTCAAAAAAATAGAAATTATATCATGTATCTTCTCAGACCACAGTGGAATAAAACTAGAATCAACTCCAAGAGAAACACTCAATTCTACACAAAGTCATGGAAATTAAACAACCGGCTGCTGAATGATTATTGGGTCAATAATGAAATTAAGATGCAAATTAATAGGTTCCTCAAACTAAACAATAAAGCGAACACAAAGTATCAAACTCTATGGGATTCAGCAAAAGCAGTCCTAAGGGGAAAATTCATAGCCTTAAACACCTACATCAAAAAGACAGAAAGATCACAAATTAGAAATCTAATAACACATCTGAAGGAACTAAAAAAGGAAGAGCAAACCAAACCCAAAGTCAGCAGAAGAAAAGAGATAACTAAGGTCAGAGTAGAATTAAACAAGATGGAAAACAAACAAACAAAAAAAGTAAGGGATCAATGAAACACAAAGTTGGTTCCTTGAAAAGATTAAAAAAATTGATAGATTCCTTTCTAGATTAACCAGGAATAGAAGGAAAGGACCCAAATAAGCACACTCAAAAATGAAAAAGGATATATTACAACTGATACCACAGAAATACAAAATATCATCTGTGAATACTATGAAAATCTCTATGCACATAAACTCAAAAATGTAGAGAAGTGGACAAATTCCTAGAAACACACAACCTCCCACAACTCGATCTGGAAGAAATAGAACTCCTGAACAGATGAATAATGAGCAGTGAGATTGAAGTAGTAACAAAAAAACCTTCCAACAAAAAAAAAAGCCCCAGACCAGATAGATTCACAGTTGAATTTTACCAGACCTACAAAGAAGAGCCAGTACCCATACTGCATATATTATTCCATCATGTCAAAAATGAGGGAATCCTCCCCACCTCATCCTATGAAGCCAGTATCACCTTGATAGCTAATCCAGAAAAGGACATAACAAAAAAAGATAACTACAGACCAATATCCTTTATGAGTATAGATGCAAAAATCCTCAATTAAAAACTATAAAACTGAATCAACAGCACATAAAAAATATAATCAACCATGACCAAGTGGGTTTCATCCCAGGAATGCAAGGATGGTTCAACATAAGTAAATCAATAAATGTGATTGACCACAAAAACAGAAGGAAAAACGAAGACCATATGACCATCTCAATAGATGCAGAAAAAGCATTTGATGAAATTCAGCACCCTTTCACCATAAAAACCCTCAACAAATTAGGCATAGAAGGAACATATCCCAAAATCATAAAAGCCATGTATGACAAACCCAGAGCCAACATCATACTGAATGAAGGAAATTTGAAAGCATTCCCACTAAGAACTGAAACAAGACAAGGGTGCCCATTGTCACCACTTCTATTCAACATAGTTCTGGAATTCCTACCCGGAGCAATCAGACAAAAGAAAGAAATTAAAGGTATCCAAACCAGGAAAGCAGAGGGCAAACCATGGCTTTTTGCTGATGATATGATCTTATATCTAGAAAACCCTAAAGACTCCACCTAGAGACTCCTGGAATTGATAAATAAATTCAGCAAAGTCTCAGGTTACAAAATCAATGTGCACAAATCAAAAGTATTCCTATACATCAATAACAGTCAAGCTGAGAGTCAAATTAAAGACTCAATACCATTCACAATACCTGCAAAAAAAAATAAAATACTGAGGCATATACTTAACCAAGAAGGTGAAAGTTCTCTACAAAGGGAGCCATGAAATATTGAGGAAAGAAATCGCAGATGGCACAAGTGGAACTATATATCATGCTCATGGATCGGAACAATCATTGTTGTTAAAATGTCTATACTACCCAAAGTGATTTACAGATTCAATGCAAGCCCCATCAGAATACCAACATCATATTTCACAAATCTAGAAAAAATAATTCTACACTTCATTTGGAACCAGAAAAGAGCCCAAATAGACAAAGCAATCTTAAGCAAAAGAACAAATCTGGAGGCATCTTATTCCAGACTTAAAACTATACTACCAAGTTATAGCAAACAAAACAGCATAGTATTGGCACAAAAATAGAGACATAGACCAATGGAACAGAACAGAGAACCCAGACATAAAGCCGTCCACATACAGATATTTGACAAAGCAGACAACAACATACACTAGGAACATAGGAAAAGAACCCCTATTCAATAACTGGTGCTGGGAAAATTGGATAGCCACATGCAGAATGAAACAGGATCCCTATTTCTCAACACTCACAAAAATTAATTCAAGGTGGATAGAAGACTTAAATGTAAGGAATGAGACCATAAGCATGCTAGAAGAAAATGTTGGAAAAACTCTTCTAGATATTGACCTAGGCAAAGAATTTATAGAAAAAGACCCCATAGCAATCACAGCAACAACAAAAATAAATAAATTGGATTTGCTTAAATTAAAAGGCTTCTGCAAAGCTAAGGAAACAATCAACAGAGAAAATAGACAACTTACAGAATGGGAGAAATTATTCACAACCTATACATCCAATAAGGACCTAATAGCCAGAATCTACAAAGAACTCAAGCATCAGGAAGAATAAAACAGACAACCCCCTTAAAAAGTGGGCAAAAGACATGTACAGAAGATTTTCAAAAGAAGATAGACAAGTAGCCAACTAACATGTGAGAAAATGCTCAACATCACTAATCACCAGGGAAATGCAAATTAAAACCACAATGAGATATCACCTTACCCAGTTAGAATGGCCTTTATTAAAAAGTCCCAAAACAATAGATGCTGGCATGGATGTAGACAGAAGGAACACTTATACCCTGCTGGTGGAACTGCAAATTAGTACAAGCTCTAGGGAAAACAGTAGGGAGATTCCTCAAAGAACTAAAAGTAGACCTACCATTTGATTCAACAATCCCACTACTGGGTATTTACCCAAAGGAAAAGAAGTCATTTTATCAAAAAGGCACCTGCATGTGAATGTTTAATGCAGCACAATTCACAATTGCAAAGATGTGGAGTCAACCCAAGTGCCCATCAGTTCATCAGTGGATTAACAAAATTCCATATATATACTATGGAATACTACTCAGCCATGAAGAATGATGACTTAATGCCTTTTGCAACAATTTGGATGGAACTAGAGACCATTATCCTAAGTGAAATATCTAAAGAATGGAAAAGCAAACACCATATGTACTTGCTATTAAATTGCAACTAACCGATGAGCACACCTGTGCACAGACAGAAGTAAAACTCAGTAGAAATCAAGCAGAGGGGAGATGGGAGGAGGGGACGGGCAAAAACCTACCTAATGGATACAATGAACACTATCTGGGTGATGGGCACACTTATAACCCTGACTCAAGCATTACAAAAGTGATTCATGTAACCAAAAACATGTGTACTCCTGTAATATTTTGAAATAAAACAAAGAAGAAAAAGGAAACAAAAGAAAATGTTATTAAGAAAATCATAAGAAAGAGGAAATATATTTCCTACTTATTAAATGGATCATCATAAGGGTCTTCATCCTCATTACCTTCATGTTGAGTAAGCTGAGGAGGAGGAGAAAATAGGATGGCTTGGTTTTGCTGTTTCAAGGCGGCAGAGGGAGAAGAAAATCCCTGTCTCGTGCAGAAACCTGTGTTCTTCAAGGGTCAAATGTATTTATAATATATATTATGAATATATTTAGATATATGTGTATGTCATACATTTTTTCAAGGTTTCTTTCTGGTACTTTAAATAAGAATCATCAACTTTCAATTGCTAAAAAAAATTAATAAAGAATTTGCTGGTTAGAGTTGACAGCAACACTGGTCACTGATTTAAAAAGATCTATCGCCCTCTGAATATTGAACATAAACTTAGAGAAATTAAAGAGATGCTCTAAAGTTAGTGTACACATTAGATAAGGGTACTTTATTTTCCCCTTCATTTTTAGGACATGATTTGCTATCATGTAAAGGGAAAAAGTAAATAATACTATTTTTAATTTTTACTGTTATTCTCTCATATTTTGCTTTGCTATAAATTGATATGACCTTATGATTCTTTTCCTCAATACTTTTTGAATTTACTTTTTTTTCAGTCAGTCAGTTAATTTTTTAATGTTTAAGTTTCTATTCTCTAGATGCTGTGAGGGGACAATTCTGACTCAGTGGTTACACATTAGAAGATAAAGTCCCTTCTTCCATGATCATGGACAGAAACCAGTACCGGGTCTCAATCATTTCATGGAAAGTCCCTGCTCTAGTCCACCTTGAATATAAAACTACAGAGCTAATTACAGGGACTTCTATATTTCTTCCATAAGCCCCATCCAATGTATCCCCCACCCCCAAGCATATAAAAATATGGTAATAATATTCATTAATTAATTCTAAAACTTCAATACAGATTTTAAAGAATTGAATCAGGTGTCTTTATTTTCAGACTTCAATTCAATTTAATAATTTTTTTCTTTTGAGCACCTTAAAATGTTCTTTGATTCTCAACATTATCTCATAACGTGATCAGTTCTCTCCAGCCTCGTTAGTGTTCCTCTTTCCAAGCTTTGTTTTCTCTGCCCTTTGACTCTGCTTATATCAGGCACACATCTAGGATGTGTCCTCCTCACCAATGGACTATTGTTAATCTACCTTCGAATTTATTTTGTCCAAAATTATCTTTGCTGACGAAATTTACTTAAGATAATTGTTTATATCCTAAATGTAGAAAAAGTTTTCAATAAATTATTGCTTACATACAGATAAATTGTGAATTCTTTACTAAGCATATGTTTAGATACATCTCACAGAAGGTAATTGAATTGCAAGGTCACTAGGTATTGTAAAGCCCTGCCATTGACACTCAGTTTAGATTATGTTCTCTTACATAAGTTGAAAAGTTGCTTTACAAATGTTCTCTACATATTTTATTTATGTTTATTTAGGCTCTTATGGTACTTTGTTTAGAGTAAGGAAAATTGATTTTTAATTTTTTCTATTTATTTCTGTAATCTTTTCTCCTTCAAGTTCCCACTTAAATGTTTTCTGAGTTAATAAAGATATATCAGTATTTAACTGATGTATCAGATATATCAGTTCTTTTTTCCAGATTAAGTCAAATTTCTTATCTTTCTTCATAATTGCTTAAATTTCAAAAAACCTGATTTACTTTTGCTCTTTCTTCTATATTTAAACCTTAATTAATGCTGGTATATATGACCTATTTCAGAATCTAATTGTATTTTTAATAACTGTGCTTTTTTCTAAGTGTTCAATACATCAACCAATGAACAAACAAATCAATAAATGAAGATAAATAGATCAACCAATTAAAAAGAGTCTTTGGGTAGGGGAAGCCCAATACTGTTTTGATATTCTTGAATGAATTTACATGCGAAATCCAGATCCATGCAGCGTATAAACCGAGTTTAGCAACCAAAGCCTGACATGCTGGCAAGTTCAGCAGCCTAGTAAAAGCTGTTATTTTTGATTGAAGAAATGAAATTTGCATTGATTACCCAAACAGACTGACATTCATTTGCATAAACATGATAAATCTACAGCAAGCATGCTAACCAAATAACAAGTTCATTGAAAAACAGCTTCAGTGTGAAATTAATAAGTTGTTTTCCTTTCTTCAACATGGGCAATGGGAACTTTTTGGTTTTGCTTAAGTATTATCTATTCCAGCTTATACATTGTTTACTTTTCTTAATGTAATAATAACACCATGGCACCAATGCATTCTTTCCATGTGAGATAATTACGTAAATTAAGTTAGTCCAATACTTACACCTACCCTGAGTTCAAAACAGTTTTTTAATGTTTTGATTATAAGCAAGTAAATGAGCATATGTCCAATTACATTTTGGGTGCAATAGCTTTAGCCACCACATTTTGGCATTTTATTTTATTAGCTAAAAGTTCACATATGGTTTCCATGTCTCCAAGCTGTCTTTAAGGATATAAGACTTGTATAACCTAACATTGTTTTCTTTCCTCCTCTCTCCCCAGGCCCCTCCTATGTCTCACACATGCTCCCTCATAGAGGTACCTCTCTTAGTTTTTAAGATCATGTGTGCAAATAGTGAAAACCTAAAAGTTTGCAGGCGCTTTGAAGAAATAATGAAAAAAGTACTTCCAACCCTAAAATTTTTACCTAATAAAAGATTCTGAAATGAATGCCAAGACGTTTGCTATAGAAGCAGCAGTATTAGTATGCAAGTATATACAGCTTACAGTGATTATTATTTAGCTGCTTTCTTCTTTTGGCCTGGTGCCACACTGGAATTGCTATAGTCCTTTTCCTGCTCAAGACCCTCCTCAGCACCTTTGGGATGAAGGAAGGGGGAAGCTTAGTGAACATCTTAAAGACTGAAATGTATAAGACACAGACATGCTGGTGAAGAACACAGGATAAGGGAGCACAAAGAACACATTCAGCTCCTTTTGGCTTCAACATTCTTCTCTGTGTATCTGTGTCACTGATACAGTTAATGACTTGGAAAACTGCAAGACTTGCATATTCTGGCCAAGGGTTAAAGACGACGTTTTTGAACAACTGACTAACAACTTGGTTACTTTTGAAGGTCGTTGCTCTAGCATTTCAAAAGCCTTGGGGTAAATCACATATCTTTCTTTCTTTCAGTTGCCTTGCCTATATATTGGAAATATCATATTTAACTTACAATAAAACTGGGAATTTTGAATATATTGTTGATTTACAAAGATTTCTGAAACTTCATATATAGGCAATATTCTATCAATATAGGATACTCTTCAAGTTCAACATATATTTAATTTAAAAAGAAAAACAATAAGATCCTGAAGTATTCAACTGTGTTAAATGTTCAACTGTGTTAAATGTTAAATGTAAACTACTGCATGCTATAGCAGTAGATTAGACTCCTGGCTTTCAAACATAACTTAAAAGGATTTCACTATTTGCAGGCAACCCCATAACAACCAGGACATGTAATGCTTTGTCATTTTCTTTGTGAGGAACAAATTGGATGTGTGCACTGGGAAGCTGATATGATAAAAATGTGTTTGAACTTAGCTGGTCACCCAGTACCTACTGGGCCAGCTAATTTTCTTCTCTCACCTATATGCACAAAAGTCCTTATAGGAGATAGAACATTTTTGTTTCTTTGTGAAAAATAGACCCCAAAGAAAGCCAACTGCTTAATAAATGGTTTTAGTCTTTTAATTGTAAAATCTCTAACAATTTGAAAGGATCATTTAGTTTGTTTTGGTTTTTTTAGTTATAATATATTGTATTTGCAGTATAGGGCATATGCCAATGGTGTTATTTAGAATTTGGGCCTACAATGAATGTCCAAGTGAAGATACATTTTAATACCTAAGGTTTCTGACAGGTCTACTACTCAAATATATCTCTCATTTAAGTTAATTATTACCTTGACATATTTTGACTCATTTTTGCTGTTTGGAATAAATTGCCACTTTTTGCAACAAATTGCCAATGAAAGTGTAATACAAATTTATAGTTGAGTCAGAAATTTCAATTTACTTTTAATCTGGCAGAAGTGTGTTCAAGACTAATTATTCATTTGAAGTGTCTAGAACCTAACATTAATAGTATTCAACTTAGAAGACATATCCATTTTACAGAATTGAGCCTAGTGACTTAATGCTCATATCATGTAATATAAATCTTCTAGTAACTATATGCTCTCAGACTATGTGGTTAAGACATAATATAGGCTACTGTTCCATACTACATATCTCCTTGTTATTGTACTAATTCTGAACTGCCAATATTTATGTTATTATTTTTAATACTATTTAGAGAGTACACAACCTCATATGAATGTTACCAGGAATAATAATTACTGTAATAGTTATAGAAATAGTAGGCATCATTTATGAAACACCTACTGTGTGCCTGGTACTATGTTAAATGCATTACATACATGTAGCTTAATGCTCCAAAAATAATTGTATCCTCATGTTGAACATGAGAAAACTGATACTTAGAGAAATTAGAAGTAATTTTGTCTAAGCCATACAACCCATAAGTAACAAAACAAGTTGTAAGCCAAATCCTGTCCATGTAGAAAGTTAGTAGATTTTTATAATGGTGCAAATTGTATAGTAAAAATTACCCTTTTAATAGTAGAGTACTTGATTAAGGACATTACATGAATTAGAAATTTTGAAGATTTTCATTGAAAAGCATTTTAAAAACAGGTACAATTTTTAATTAAAAATATTTTTGAAGTAATATATTCATGAGGTATAAACTTTAAACATTATAGATTAGAGTTGTTTTTTCTATTCTGTGAAGAATGTCATTTATTTTGATACAGACTGCGTTGAATCTGTAGATCACATTGGTGAGTATAGATATTTTAACAATATTAATTCTTCTAATCCATGAGCTTGGAATATCTTTTCTTTTTTGTTTGTGTCCTCTTCAATTTCTTTCATCAGTAATTTATAGTTTTCCTTGTAGAGATCTATCACTTCTTTGGTTAAATTATTCCTAGGTATTTTTTGTAGTCAGCGTAAATGGGATTGCTTTCTTAAATTCCTTTTTAGATTTATCACTGTTAGCATATAAAAGTGCAAATGATTTTTGTATGTTGATTTCGTATCCTGCAACTTTACTAAATTCATTTATCAGTATGGAACCACAAAAGACCCTGAATAGCTAAAACAATCTTGAGCAAAAAGAACAAAGCTGGGAGCATTATACTGCCTAATTTCAAATTATGCTGCAAAGCTATAGTAAAGAAAACAGTATGGTACTGGCATAAAAACAGAAAATAGACACATAGACCAATGGAACAGAGTAGAGAATCCAGAAATAAATCCACATACTTACAGTCAACTTATTTTTGACAAAGGTACCAAGACATACATTAGGGAAAGGACAGTCTCTTTAATAAAGTTTCTGGGGAGACTGGATATCCATCCATATGCAGAAGCATGAAACTAGATCCCTATCTTTCACTGTATAAAAAATCAACTCATGATGGATTAAAGACTTAAATGTAAGATCTGAAACTATGAAACTACTAGAAGAAAACATTGGAAAAATTCTCCAGGACATTGGTCTAGGCAAAGATTTGTGGATAAGACCTCAAAAGTACAGGCAACAAAAGCAAAAATAGGCAAATAGGATTACATCAAGCTAAAAACTTTCTGCACAGAAAAGAAAACAAGTAACAATGTGAAGAGACAACCCACAGAATGGGGGAAAATATTTGCAAGCTATCAACCAAACAAGGGATTAGTAACCAAATATATAAATAACTCAAACAACTCAATAGGAAAAAACCAAATAATCCAATTTCAAAATGGGCAAAAGACCTGAATAGACAGTTTTCAAAAGAAGACATACAAATGGCCAAGAGGTATATGAAAAAATGTTCAACATCACTAATCATCCAAGAAACACAAGTCAAAACCACAGTGAGGTATCATCTCCCCCTAGTTAGAATGGCTATTGTCAAAAAGACAAAAAATGATAAATGCTGGCAAGGATGCAGAAAAAGGGTAACACTCATACACTGTTGGTGGGAATGTAAAGTAGTATAGCCATTATGGAAAAGAGTATGGAGGTGCCTCAGAAAACTAAAAATAAAACTATCATATGACCCAACAATCTTATTGCTGGGTATATATCTAAGAGAAAGGGAATCAATATATTGAAGAGATATGTGCACTCCCATGTTTAATGCAGAACTATCCACAATAGCAAAGACATGAAATCAACCTAAGTGTCCATCAATGGATGAATGAATAAAGGAAATCTGGTATGCATTTATTCAGAATATTATTCAGCCATTTGGAATGGAATGGAATATTATTCAGCCATTAAAAGAATAAAATCCAGTCATTTGCAGCAATGTGGATGGAACTGGAGATCACTACATTAAGTAAAATAAGCCAGGCACAGAAAGATAAATTTTGCATGTTCTTACTCATATATGGGAGCTAAAATAGTGACCCTATAGAGGTAGAGAGTAGATTGGTGGTACCAGAGGCTGGGAATGGAAAGGGGGTGGGAGGATGAAAAGAGGTTGGTTAATAGGTACAAAAATGCAGTTAGACAGAAGGAATAAGAAGTTCTAGTATTCAATAGTACAGTAGGGAAGTTACAGGTAAAAAAATTTTTGTGTATTTCAAAGTAGCTAGAAGAATTGTAATGTTTCCAGCACAAAGAAAAGATATATATTTGAGGTGATGAATATCCCAATTACCCTGATTTGATTATTACACATTGTTTACACATACCAAAATATCACATGTAACCCCAAAATATGTACAACTATGATACATAAATAAAGAGCACAAAAAGTGATAAGATTATACAGTAAAAAGTAGACATTTACTCTAAATTACAACCCTTGGTTTTTGTCTCAAGAGAAAACTAAGACCACCAGTTTCTTATTCCACTTTGCAGATGTCCTCTACATGTATAAGCATATACTCGATCACATATACACACACACATCTGTTCTTCCTTACCCACTTCCCAACAATCTCTCTTCTGTATGATGGAAGTCCATTCTGTTCAGGGTAGAAATGTGCCCAGCTAGAATGCAAGAGTTACAAGGTAGCTTGCCATTTGGGCACTGTTCAACACAGTCTGGCCAATGAGAGGGAGGAAAAAGTTGATTGTTGGAGCTTCCAGGAACTTTTTTGGAAGTGTACAGAATGTACAGTTCTACTTCTCTCTGCCTGAAATATCAATAAGATGTTGGAAATGAAACAGCCATCTTGTAATAAGTAGGGAGTAAACCACATGTGAGAATTATTGAAAGAAAAATAGAAGCAGCCTGGATCCTTGCTGGTATAATGATGTCACTGTGGTAGCACCAAATTGCTTTCATGTTAGAAAAATAAAATTCCTAATTTATGCTTCATCCTCTTAAGAACAGTGAAATATTCTATTTTATGGATGTAATATAATTTATTTCTAGACTCCATTAGTGTCCCATTAGGTTGTTTTCATGCTCTCTTTAAAAACAATTTTGCAATAAATATCTAGGTACATATCATTCTATGCATGAACAAGCATATCTTCACAATAAATTCCTAGAAGTGAAATTGCTTGGCCAAAGTGTACATACATGTAAAAAGTTTAGGTGTTGCCAAATTGCTTCTCATAGAAAGTTCCAGTCTATTGACATCAATTCATGAAAATTGGTTTCTCCATGCTCTTACTAACGTAACATATAAACTTTTAGTTTTTGTTTTCTAAACTGAAAGTAAAAAAAATAGTATCTCAATATAGTCTTAATTTAAATTTTTTTCGTTATAAATAAGGTTAAAAATCTGTTTATTTGTTATAGAGCCATTTATTTTCCCTTTTAGTTTTTGGCATCTCTGCTCAAATTTCATTGGAGTTATTTTTACCTAATTATTCAAATGAAATTTTCAAATATTATAAAAAAATCCCTTTATTTTTATACCATTTCTAAATTTCCTAGCTTTTAGTTTACTCTTTACTTTTTTATGTTTATTTAATCCATGCAGAATTCTATTACATTTATGCAATTGAATTTATCTTTTTTTAATAATGGCTTCTAGATTCACATCTGACTTGCAAAGGCCTTCCTCATTCAGATTCTGAAGACATTCTCCTATGAATTTAAATGTTTTATCCGTTTGGGATTCATTTTGGTGAAGCATGTGAGGTAGGGATTCAATTTCATTTTCTACCAGATGTTTATTCAGTTGTTCCAAGTTTATTCATAAACCCTTTACCCCTACTATTTCTAATGCCACCTTTATCATATACTAAATGTTTGTGTGTATGTTAATCTATTTATGACCTTTTTGGTCTATTGCATTAATCAATCTATCTAGTCATGTGCCAGCATCACACTGTTTTAATTATTGCAGCATTGTAATGTGGTTTAACATTGGGCTTGCTTCCTCCTTATTACTTTCATTTTTCAGAATTGCTCTTATTCTACTTGCTTGTTTATTTTCCACATGAATTTTAGAAACAGCATGTCTACTTCCAAAAATTCATCATCTTATAAATTTAATACTAAATGTATAAATTAAGAAGAAATCTTTAAGATACTGTGTCTTACTAAAAATATGTGCATTTCTACCTATTTAGATCTTAGTTTGTTTCTTCAGTAGTATCTTATGATTTTCTTCTTATAGCTCTTATGCATTTCTTCTTAACTTATTTCATTTTTCACCTTTTGTCACTATTATACAAAGGGTGTCCATTTTACTTCTTGTCATTATTTTCATACATGATGACAGGTGATTTTGGTATATCAACATTTCCCCAACAAACTTACTAAATGCATTTATTGTTTGTGAAGCCTTTAATTCATTTCTTGAATTTTTTTGATAAACAAATATATCATTAGCAAATAATGATAATTTTCTTTCTTTCTAGTTTTTAAACTAGTTATTGTTTTCTTTTGTCTAATTGCAATGGGTATAGTAGGAGTTCAAATTCAAATTAAGGCTCTAGTTTAACAGCAAAATATTAATATGTTCTCCCAACTTAGCTCCCTACTCCTGCACCCAATACTATTGAACTTACCCTAGTACAATCTTCTCCAGGAAATCTTAACAATCTATAGAAAATGTATGCTAACTATAACTATTTTTTGGCAAAAAAAACAGGTAGTAGAGAAAGGTAAAAACGGTGATAAATATAAAACCTATATTCAAAGTCAATGAAATTCCTAAATAATGAAAATATTTATAATTCAAGTCCACCTTTCTAAATAGTATTCCTTACAACAAAACTCAAAGTGAAGAAGAACATTTCCCTAGAGATTAATGTAAATAAACTTGATCTGGAAATGTCCTCACCCCAGTGAAAATAAATATTCACATCTAAGATAGTGCTTTATAATTATTTTCAGTATTTTTTACTAGAATTGAGTTTCAATTACTTAGTACAGAACATTTTATGTCTAAGTAACTGGAAACTTTGAAATAACTAGAAAACTTTTTTAAATTAGTGAACTTTAGATAAAATTGTCAAATGTTAGCACCCTCTGCATTATTCGTTATATATCATGTTTGATTTTTAAGAAGGACAGATAAACAAATGGATAAAAGGAACCATCATATATGAAAAATGAAAAATGTAAAAAAATGAATAAAATGAGATCAAAGATAATAAAGTCAATTTATTGTGATGAATAGTTTATCTATTTCAAATGTTGATCTCAAAACTAATTTCATAGCAAATTCTTTCCTAAAAGAAAAAAAGAAAGAAAGAAACATGTCATGGCCAATAACTGCTGAAAAACTGTAGAGACTGGCACTTCCAAATGCTTGGCAGATTATTAAGCCAATTTTTATTGAGTCCACTCTAGCAGTTGGAGGGTCTGTGATTCCCAACTGTTTCACATCAGAGAATGAAAACAAGTAGGGCCCAGCCAAGACCACATTGGTAACTGCCAGCCCCTTTATATGCCAAACATGAAAGCAACAAGTCCAGATGCTTTGATCCTTGCATTTTTGGACTCAACCCAATGTTATAGAAAAAAAGCACAACTCATGTTAGGACAACATACATTATAACTAGAAATCAATCAATAGCACTGTGACCTTCAAACTCAGTAAATGTTTGGAGTTAGTTTCAGAGCATGTAATCTAAATTGGGGATTGGAAGTTGGAACTGGTCCTAAGCTAACAGAAAAATATGTATATTTTTAAAATACAGAGATTAAAGCAAGCAACAGATGAAGTTTTAATTTTTATGTGTGTATGTATATGTATATATACATATATATTCATGAAGAATGTATTCTAATTTAAACGACCCTAAATGGTAAGGAAAAGAAACCCACCACCACAGTGAAAACCTCTTTTCCTGTGTGTAATTAAAAGAGAAACTGAATCGTGACGGGAAAATATATTGGAAGGAAATTATGAGCTTTCTCCCAACTTAGGGTAGGAGAATAATGAGACAATTTAAGAGGCGAGTCACTTCGTTGCTAGGACACTGCCCTGACTTATAGTAGCACATCAGGCCTGCCAACTTACAAAACGACTGGCCCTGGCCTTGGCAGAGATATAGACCTACATTCCCCAACCCAGGTATATTGGAGAACTGGCAATAACAGAGCTGAGCCGAAGAGACGATGGCCAATCTGAATTTGGGCACAAGTAAAACTGCTGCCTCAACTTTTGTATTTTATTTATTTATTTATTTGGGGGGGGGCCGTAAGGTGGGTGTAGTTTTATTTATTTTTATTTTTAATTTCAGAATATTACAGGGATACAAAGGTTTTGGTTACATGAATTACTTTTGCACAGTTTGAGTCAAAATTATAAGTGTGTCCATCACCGATATGGTGTGCATTGTTCCCGTTAGGTGTGAATTCACAATTTTTGTGTTTTAAATCACTGCTTGTGGCCAGGGAAGTTAAACAATACTGGGACAGAAGAACTATCAGTAAAAATTACCCTAGCTTCACTTTTAATCACCAAGAAGTGATTAAAAGTAATTTTGCATCATTTATTTTATCTTGTTTTTTAATTTTACAATAATGATTTGATTGTATTGTCACACAATTTCTGTCTAGACTACATTGTATTAAAACCTCACCTTTTTGTATTGTAGGGCTTTTGAATTGTTCCTGGCACCAAACAGGCTGTTCTAGCACAAAAGCTAATTTACAGTAATGTTGATAACGTTCAAGAACCTATCATTAAGATTTCTCTTTCTTTTCTTATTTTTTTAAAAGTATACTTTTCTTGGTCACAAAAGTAAATTAGTGGTGGTGATAATACTTTGGAATCTCTACTGACGTGTCAGAAAGGCAATCTACAGATAGTCTAACATTTTTAAAACCTTCCAGGAAGTGGAGAAGCATGCTGGTCTAAGCATGCAAATTTTTTTCTTGCAATAACTCAAAATGCCTCACAGCATCTTCAAGAGAGCTGGGTCAGGGAAGATGATCATACTAGTAGTTTAACTGTATTATCCATATGTGTTTCAGATGTCTATAAATGTGCCCATGCACAAGGCAGGCCCTATTAGTGTATCTAAATAAGGTAAGAGTAAGTTAAGGCATAAAATCAGAAGTTGGCCTATTTGTCAGTAAACCTATTTACCCAAGTGCTGAGAACAGCTTGACTCAGAATGTAAAAATATTGGCATAACACCACAGAATCCATATTTTGCATTGGGGGGGGCTTTTAATTGTTATTAGTTATTTATTACATTGGTTAATACTCATATCTCTGTATATGTATTCCACAATTGCAAAGGAATTCTTCTTTTACTCTGATGCAGATATCAATTAGGTATATTTCTGAATAAATATATTAATGATACATGGGAAAAAGCATATATGAATTCATTCTACAGGGTGTCCCAAAAGTCACCATATATAGGGAAAATGGGAAATCATAGCTAAATGTACCTTTATTTACAAAATATTCATTACAAAATTTTACAAAATTTTTCCCTTGCATGGAGACTTTTGGGACACTCTGAATATTCTATATAGAATATATTCTATTCATTCATTCTTTCGTTGAGCCCTTATGACTTGTGAAGGACTTTGTTGGAGGCTGAAGGAAATTTTAAAAAGTAGAAAACAATATGCTACAGTAGAAGGGTCAGAGACTTTGGAGTAGAATGTTTAATTCAATCCTGGCTTCACTTAGTAAGAGTATGACCTTGAACAAATCAAGTATCCTCCCTTCATTTCAGCTTCATCCTCCTTAAAATGAGAATAAGGACACTAATCTGCCTTACTGTGGTATTTGAGGGTTAAGAGAGACAATTCTGAATAGATGACAATCCTTTGTAAACTATAAACATGATGCCAACATAGGTATTACAAGGAGAGGATGTCTTTCCTGCTACAAAGGAGTTTCCCATCCATTTATGTAGGAAAAGTATCTTTACATAAAATGGTTTTAGTACTAGTTAAAGAAAGTTTTTGATTAATTACAGTAAATAGTAAAAAAAAAAATTAACTTTTAGTGTTAATTTACATTAGATATCAAGTAGGCTGCGACAGTGAACAGAGGCTTCAAGATTTGAGAGGACCCCAAAGGATAGGTATGATTTCATTAGGCCAAGAAAAAGAAAAAACACATATAGTTAGGGAGATCTGTGAACCACGACACGATAGTAGAAATAAAAAACAAATATTCATTCAGTTGATTATTTATTCACACAAAAATATTTGTTTAGTATGAAGAGAACGGTTTGGTTGAAACACTTTTGGAGAAGGTGGGAGACAAAGTGCAGAGCTTTCAATAAGTTCCAATATGCTATAAATAATTGTAAAAGCTCAGGCAACTGTGACATATTAAAGATGGTACAAGTAAAAAGTATACATCTGAAAGGAGAGAATATTATGAGAGGCTAACAGGAAATCTCTGTTCCAATTCCTCCAGCCCTAGCTTGCCAAATGGGGAAGTGACACCCAAGACAAAATCTAGTGATGTATTTTTGGAACAACTCCTGGCTTAGTCCTAGGTTTGGAATAACCTCGGAGGGGTATTTTGGATCCTGTATCTGGTCTACTTTGTGTTGGCACCTATGATGCTGTTCTTAAGCTAGGTGAGCCACTCTGCCTTGTCGGAATGCAGGCAAATCTAAATGTCAGGCAGATGGCCAAGAACACCAAGAAAGGCCTGAGAGAGGGTCACAGATGAAGGGAAAAAAGGAGAAAGTTCAGTCTCAGTCTTAGCTGAAGTATATACAAGAAGTGTAGGTAGATGCCTTAGATCTACAGACCAACTGAGAGTCTGAATAAAGAATGGTGGGTTGCATCCAGTGACTGGGAGGGCTATAAACATCTCAGTTTGGTTGAAGTAACAAGAAGTGACAAATACAAGAAAAATACGGGATGTAAAAAAATCAGAAAAACAGAATGCAGCCTCAGAATGAAACCTATCTGGAGATCTGTAACGATCTATTGTCTCAGCTCTGCCTTGGTAGCTCCTCTTTTTCTTCCTCTGCCTCTTTTGCTTCCTCCAATTTCTCTGGCAATACCCTTTGTCTTCTTTTCTCTCTCTTCCTCACTTCCTTTTCTGATTTCTGTTTTTAGGAACAAACGCTATGAACACAATTTCAAGTTCAGGATTGCATTTCAGGATGTCTTGCAAATTGTTTTTAGAGCAAAATTTTTCATTTACTAAGCAGCAAATGTTTAAGAGTTTATATCAGGCATTTGCATCATCTGGTAATGGTAAACTAGTTTATTGCAGATGAACTCTCTCATCAAAAATAAGAAAAACTGGGCAGCACATAGACACATGCAAACACACAAATCTCTCTCTCTCTCTCTCTCTCTGTCTCCACCCCCCCAGGTAGATAGATAAACAGACAGATAATTTTTGTGTTTAAGAATTGGGGAGATATTGAGGCAGTGAGGATTACAAAGGGCAAAAGTTCCAAGACAAAGAAAGTAAAGAGAGGTAGAGGGGTGAGCCCAGTGTCCTGCACTAAAATCCCTCTACCATTTACTGATTCACTAGCAGAAGCTAAGAGGTTGAGAATTTAAATAGATCTTCTGGAAGGGCTGGTTAGCAAAAACTGGAGTTTAGGGCTCACCAATGAGGAACCCTAGAAAAGACACCAAACTTTCAGTTGGGGTAACTCAAAGGACCACACTTTAAGTATAGGGGTAAAATATGAATTAGACTGGCTCTTACAAAGACTAAAGCCCATCTGACTGGATTAGAATGATCTGTTTCTACCTTAACTGTCTCCAAAGTCACATGGCCTACAACCAAGAGAAAAAGCAAAAAAGAGAAACAAACTCTAAATAAATCCAGATATAGTAGTTAATAGACATGAACTTTACAGCAATCATAATTTATTTATGCAAGAAATTAGATGATAAGATAGAGGATTTCAGCATAGAACTGACAGCCACAAAAGAATTAAAAAATACAATAATTGAAATTAAGAACAAAATAGATGAGTTTAGCATCAACTAAGACATAGCTGAGGAGGGGATTATTGAACTGGAAGACAAATCAGAAAAAAATTATATTCAGACTGAAGCGTGGAAAGAAGAAAAGGATAAAAATAAACAAACAAACAAAACTCCAGAAAATTACATGAAGGAAACTTAGGACATGATAAAAAGAAAAAACAATACTACTACAGTTAAATTAAGTGACTAAGATTCTTTGCTTTGACAAACTTTAGCCAGCCTTCTGAATCTTCCTCTAGGCCCATCTGTACACTTCCACATAAAATCTAGTTTTAGCAAAAGAACCTGGCTAAATCAGTTTGGTCAGAACCCTTCATCCTCAATATCTGATCATCCTCAATATCTGACCAGGTTCTTCATCCTCCACCATTCTCCATGTGATGTCTGGTCACCTTGGCCTGTCTTCAGCAAGAATCCTGTTAGGTTCAGTTTAGTCAGAATTCTCCCTACCCTGATGTTTCCTCTTAGTAATTTTTCATCCACTGATCCCCAGCCACCTCCTAGGCTATAAAGTCCCACTTGCCCATGACATACTTGGAGTTGAACCCGATCTTTCTTTTCCACTGCAAAACCTCATTGCAGTGGTTCCTGTACCTATTCTGATGGTCCTGAATAAAGTCTCTTACAGCACTTTGTCAAGTATCATTGAATAATTTTTTCTTTAACAGGTCTCCTAGAAAGAAAGAGGAGAGAGAATTCTCTAAATTCTAACAAAAATATCAGTAAGCAGAGTCAAAAGCACTGTGAACTCCAAACTAAATAAATATAAAGAAAACCATACTTAGGGCCATCACTATAAAACTCCAAACCAAGATAGACATACTCCCTACAAATTAGAAAGAATAAGACTGATAGCCAATGATGAAGGTCAGAAGACAAAGTAACGATATTTTCAAAGTGCTGAAAAAGAAACTACCAACTGACAATTCTATATCTTGTAAAAAATGCAAAATTATAATATTTTATGATAAATAAAACCTGAGAGAATGTATCATCAACAGATCCACACTAATGGAAATAATAGAGAGAGTTCCTCAGGTGGAGAGAAAATGATTCCAGAGAAAGCGTAGAAATGTGGGAAGAAATAATGAACTATGGAAAGGGTTAATATGAGTTAAATCTAAGTAAATATTGACCGATAAAAACATTAAAGATAATGTCTTATTGAATTTAAAACATGTCAAATTAAAATATATGACAATAATAATATAAAAAGCATGAAGGTGATAAATGGAGTTAAATTATTCTAAGGTTGTAGCATTATTTGGGAAGGGTAAAAAAATACCAAGTAATATTAGATTGGTTTTTAAAATAAATGTTTAATATCTAGGGTAGCCACTAAAAGAATGCATAATAACAAGCTAATAGAAGAGAAATTAAAGCAAGAAAAATAAAGGAAAAAAATGTAGAAGTGTTGGAACAGATAGAAAACAATAGTTAGATAGGTAGATTCCAAACCAAATATCTGAGAAATTATATTAAAATTAAGTGGCATATATGCTACAATAAAAGACAAAGATTATCAGACTGGATTTTTAAGAAAAGCAACAATAAAAATCATATGCTGTTTACAAGAAGCATATTTTAAAAATAAAAAAGTTTAAAAGTTAAAGGATGGAAAATTTATATCTTGCAAACCATAAACTAAATAAACATGATACAGCTGTGCTAATATCAGAAAAAGTAGACTAGAATGTAAGAATCATTACTAGAACAAACACAAGAATTTCTTAATGTTCAAAATTCTAAATATGTTTCTACCTAATAAAGCAAAATTTATAAAACTAGAAAAACATTTAAAAAATCTGCAATTGCTTTAATATTCTTTACTCAGAAACTGAAAAAAGCAAACAGATAAAAATTCAGTAAGGATATAGAAGAACTGACAACATGATTAACGAACTTGACTTAAATGACATATATGAAACACCATGCCTGATGTCTGCAGCAGGCATATTCTTTACAAACACTCTTGAAATATTGATCAAAATTGAGTATATGACCTTGGTAGTCTAGGGGTTAAAAACAAAAACAAAACAAAATTGAGTATATGCTAAGTCACAAAGCAAATCTTAACCAATTTGAAAGACTGAAACCATTCAAAATATGTTCACTGACCACAGTAGCACGAAGCTACAAATCAATAAGAAAAAATAGTTTTAAGTCCTCAAATATCCGAAAATTAGTAACATACTTTTATACCACCTGTGGATCAAAGAAGAAATCACAATGGAAATTAGAAAAAATTTAATATAATGGTTATAAAATATATATATCAAAACTTGTGAAATGCAGTGGCTAAAGTCATGCTTAGAGGAGAAGATATACCCTCAAATGCATATATTAGAAAAAAAGAAAGGTTGAAAAATTATTTAATTAACAATCTTTAAAAGTTAGAAAAGAGAACAAGAAATGAAACCCAAAGAAAGGAAAAGAAAAGAAATCACAATATGACAACAGGAATTAAAATTTTAAAAATGCATTAGAAAAATTTAACAAAAGCCAAAGTTAATTATTTTAAATAATACTATAGAATTAATAACAATATGGTAACACTTATCAAGAAAGGGGGTCATTAATTACCAATATCAATAATGAAAGTGGTGATGATGTCACTACAATCCTACAGTTATTAAAAATGAAATATTATGAACTATTTTATGTCAACAAATGAAAAAATGTCTACAGAAAACTTTACAGAATAGTGTTCTAAATTAATTATTTGTTTAGTATTAAAGTACCCTACAGAATAGATTTTGGATTAATGCTTTGTGTGGATCTAAATAACTCTGTTTCAGGACTATTTAGAATAGCATTGTAGTCATTTCCTGCTCCTCATACTGACAAGTAGATGCCATTAGGAAAGACTTTATCAGCTATAGTACAGAATTATCACTTGTAATTTTAGTTACAGAATTATATATGGAGAGTTTTTAGAGTGTGACAACGTATAGACAGACTTATAGAGTAAGTGAACTTTGGGATAGACGACATGGTGAAGGAGTGAATAAGAAAGAGTGGAGTTAGGGGTCCTATATCCTATAGTACATGACCTACATCAGCCCATACTTCAAAGAGTTGCATGGCATGTGTGTCGGGTCTCTGATGAGGTCCAACAAGCTGAAGTGCTACAAGTTCCCTGGTGAAATGTCTGAATATGTTTTCAAAGAAAAAAATAAAAGCTTTGGTGCACAAGAACATTCTCCCTGTCTCCCTGAAGTCCTTTTCTTAATCTTTCCTGGTTTCTCTATTTCTTTCCTTTCTTGATATTAAAGACTTGCCTAAGCACCATTTTCAGCCACATCTCCTCACATTAAACACAATCTTTTTCTCTGTCACAGTGACAATTAACCATTCTTTATGGATGACTCCCCCAAATCTCTAAACTTTACTTCCCTACTGAATTCAAGACAGAAATCAAATTATGGCACTCTCTCCTCATCCCAGTGTTCAGGGTCCTCTATCTGTGACTCAAAGAATTTTGCCATTCAACTCCAAGCCATCATTCCAGCTTTCATTGTCATTGTCCCCTGCTTCCCAACCTCACAATCAGAGCCCCACTCTCATGCCCCGGTGTATGAACGGTCTCTGCATGCTTCAGTTCACACTCACCCTTTCTCCTCTCGGAAACGCCTTTTCCTCTTCAATCCACCTCCCATATTTTACTCATCTTTCAAGGTGTAGCTCAAATCCCATTTTATCTGAGAAACCTTCCTATACAGATTGTCATTTACTTTCCCTTCTCTGTAGTCCCGCAATAATTTGCTCCTCTGTTTGATGAGTGTTCACTCATTCCATTTATATTTTTCAAAATGGAGTTATTTAAATTGCTTTTTCCACTAAATTATGGTGGTGGCACTTCTTATGCATCATTGTTTTCCAACAATTCTTAGTTCACAGTTTGTACAATGTAATCCTTTTTACTTTTGAAACTTCACTCTGAAATTCCACCCATTTTGCCCAACTTACTCCTTTCTCCTGGGAAAATTGTGCTTATTCTTTGATATCCAGGTCTCATGTCATTTACTCAATGAAGCCTGCCCATCACCACATAGAGCTAAGTTCATAATTCTATATGTAAAATACACTATTTTATGAGAATATCTTAACAGTATTTCTCACAAAGACATGGTTTATTTGGTATGGCACTTTATTGACATCGTGATATGGACATTGAATTGTATGTAAATATGTTTGGTATCATCTTGAAGCAAATTGTAAGGCACCTTTGACTAAGTGCAATCTTGTGTATATTTAATTAATTTTGACTAAATGTGATAACCAGAATGTGTGAGAAAAAATATATATATTCCCACTAATATGTGTCTTGTAGAAAAAAGGTTTTGAAGGCAAGCAGTTGTCACAAAATTGCAAAGTCAAAAGGAAAGTATAGGAGCCTCAATCAATGGTTCTGCAAAAATCTCTTTGGCTCAAGGTTAGCAGTGTGTGTTTGAAGAAACTTTGAGTGAGTTCCACACTTCAAATTTGATCCATGTGGTTACATCATGGGAACAATAGTCTACTAAAAAATTAGAGAATTTATGTAGACTTTTTAGGAGATGAAATTTGATTTATTCAAACAAAGGCAGTACGATTTAACAATTAAAAAGTTCTAACTCATTCAGCACTTTTGATCCAGGTATAAATCCAATAGCTGGATGTGTATGTTTAACAACCATACAGGGCGTATTCTGTAGCAGACACTCATGGTATGATTCAGAACCTGTGGGATTATATTCTAATTTGATCTTGTCCTGGGCTATATTTCTAGATGGACAATGGTTTGATTATGTCTGTAGGTAAACAACCAGCAATTTGTTGTTTGTATTAGAAATACATTTTATAAGGTAAGTTGAGTTGCTATATCTCATTCTCTGCTATCTTCTTCAAAAATTAATAAACCTTCTTCAAAATACTGTGACATTGTCCTCCTTCTCCTCATCCAGGCACTTTGACTTCCTATCATGCTTCTTCTTGGCTTTGTCCTCCGTTTCTTCTTGGCTGCCTTCTTGTCCTCCTCTGTGGTGGGGACATTTTTAAGGAATCTTGAGACCAACGTGGTTTGTTTTCCTTTTTCCTCCTCTGAGTATGAATCAAAAGATGTGAAACCTGTCACCCAGTCTTCATCATCTTCAGAATCTTCTGAGTCTTCATCTTCATCCTCCATCTTTTTGAGGAATTTGTGGCTCTCCCTAGAAGGAGCTTCTGATTTCTTCTTCAAGAAAGTTGCAGCACTGACTCTGTCCTCATCCTCATCCTCATCCTCATCTGAAGACCCTTCAGGATCCTCCTCTTTCTTCTCAGCATCTTCATCTGCAGATTGCTCAAGGTTCTGCTTGTAGCCTGTGGTATGGGACTCAAAATCTTGGTTGTATTTTTGAATCTTCTGGCTCAGGGAGCTCAGAGCCTTGGCATTGTTTTTGTTCATTTTCTTCTTTCCTTCCTTATCTTCTCAAAGCTCATTAAGATAGTCCTTCAGATAAGCCAGGATGCAGATATAGAACCAGGAGACACCTCCCTTGTCTACAATGCTCTTGGCCTTCCCATACACTTTTCCCAGGAGCTCAAACTCTTCCTGGAGTGGGGAAGAGTCTGGAATGGAGTGCCCCTCATTAAGGAGAAGCCAAAAGTGTTTGCCAGGGGAAACTGAGATCACTCACGCTGTTGCCATCAAGAAACTGAATGAGATCCTACAGACAGGAGGCAAGAAGGGAACTGATCATGCCACCCATATTGACTGCTACAACTGATTGCTGTGAAAACAACCTAGGGGAGGGCATCATTATCAAGAGCAAGTTCAATATTGTTGCCTCTCTCTATGACTACAACTCCAACCTGGCAACATACACGAAGCCAGAGATGTGGCACAAGTGCCTGGACTGCATCAGTGAGCTGATAGACATCCTGCTTGCAAAACCCCATATCTTTGTTGGAGAGAACATTCTGGAAGAGAGTAAGAACCTGCAAAATGTTGACTAGCCACTGCATGTCCTTGGCTATATTCTGACCCTGGTGGAACAAATGAATGAAGAATTTACCAAAATAATGAAAAATACTGACCCTCACTCCCAAGAGTATGTGGAGCACTTGAAGGATGAGGCACAGGTGTATGCCATCATTAAGCACATGCAATCCTACCTGGAGGAGAAGGGCACCACTGAGGAGATCTACCATATCTACTTGAGGCACATCCTCCACACCTATTACAAGTTTCATTACAAGGCCCATCAGCAGTAGGTTGCTCCTCCTGAGGGCTCCTCTAAGTCTGAGCAAGACCAGGCCGAAAATAGGAGTGAGGACTCAGCTGTGCTGCTGGAGAGACTGTGCAAATACATCTCTGCCAAGGACTGTACAGACCAGATCTGCACGTGCATCATCCTCTGCCACCAGGCCTGAAACCTCTTGCTCATCAGCTACCTACAGGACAACATTCAGCATGCAGACCCTCCAGTGCAGATCCTATACTACTGCATCATAATGCAGCTGGGCATCTGTGCCTTCTACCAAGGCCTGACCAAGGATGTGCACAAGGCCCTGGTGGACATCCAGTCAAGTGGCTGGGCCAAGCAGCTTCTGGGCCAGCATCTGCTACTGTGTAGCCTCCAGGAATGCATCTAGGAGCAGGAGAAGGTGGAGTGGCACCGTCAGGTACCCTTCCACCTACACATCAACCTGGATCTTCTGGAGTGTGTCCATCTGGTGTCTACTGTGCTCCTGGAGATCCCCTACATGGCATCGCATGACAGTGATGCCCACTGCCGCATGATCAGCAAGCAGTTCCATCACCAGCTGTGGGTGAGCAAGCAACAGCCCTTGCCAGGTCCTGTTAGGCAGAGACCAAATATGCAGGTGGCAGATACAGGCCAATAGAGGGTGGTTCCTAGGGACAGAGAATCAGGGGAAGGGACTGTAAGAAAATGTAGAACACCTGACAATCATGTATATCAATCACCTGATAACATCCCACACCTCCCATAAGCCCTCCCCCAGACCAGGCCAATAAAAGGAACCACCTGGGAGTCCTTAAAGTCTTTCTCCACTCGTGAAGACTGACCCATTCCTCTCTGGAATGTACTCTCGCTTTGTATAGCTCCCTTCTTTTCTGCAATAAAAACTGTTTGTGTGGAACTGCTTCCTGTCTGTGGTCACTCTGTTGCACCAACCCTGCTTGTGAATTTTCCAAGTAAGGGGCCAAAGAACCAGGACAACAGTCCGCCAAGCAGCCGGACCTGACAGTCCCCTTGAGTCAATGAGGGAACTTGTGGTCACAGCCTCCAAGGCCATGAATATAGGTGACTGGAAGACCTGCCACAGTTTTATCATTAAGGAGAAAATGAATGGGAACATGTGAGACCTTTTCCCCAAGGCTGACACCATGTCCACACCATGCTGGTTAGGAAGATACAGGAAGAGTCACTGAGGACCTACCTCTTCACCTACAGCAGTGTCGGTGACTCCATCAGCATGGAGATACTGTCTGACATGTTTGGGCTGGATCTGCCTCCTGTGCACTCAGTCATCAGCAAGATGATCATCAATGAGGAGTTGATGGCCTCCCCGGACCAGCCAAATGCAGACAGTGTTGATGTACCGTACTAGGGCCCAACAGAAATTGGCTCTGCAGCTGGCCAAGAAAGTGGATGTTTGACCCCATGCCAGGTACATATAGCAACTACCTCTGAGACCAGAAGGATGGCTCCTACAAAAACGAGAGTGACATGTGCCTGGGTGGCTACGGCCAGCAGCAGTCTCAGACAGCATACTGAGCTTTCCACTTCTGTCTCTGTGGCCTACACCATTCAACCGTCATGTCCTAAACACACCCCAGTCATTAAGGGTTTATTTTAAAAAAAACATATCTATATAGGTGGTGACAGATTGGTTCAGAATATGATCTTATAGATCTTATAGATAAGAATCTTATAGATAAGAAAGATGCCATCTTTTGCTATATGAGGAGTCACAGTTGAATTAGGAAGACAGAAAATATGCATGAAACTATAAATAAGTATAGGAAAAACTGAAAACTAAATATGCTGTTTGTAAAACTTTCTCTCACATGAGACAAGATTTAGCATATTGCTAGGATGGGAAGAAAGAGGTAATCATTCTCTGAGGGAATTTCTCATGTTCTTAGTCAGGAGGCAGCAGCAATACCAGACAGAGTGTAAGTAAGACCAATAATGCAAGGTTCTTCCTTTAATTTTCTTATATAATAGGATTTGTGAAATTTATCAGTTGCAATGTCAACTCAGACAGTAGATGTTCATGTTGTATGTACACAATTTGTGTTCTCAACTTTTCTGACAGTTCTCCCATAAGTTATTCTTTTAACAGGTTGAGTTTAATTCTGTCACAGTGATCCTGTAGGCAGATTTTAATAACAGAATTTTTAAAATTACCCAGGAGATATAGATTCTGATTTTTAATCTGGTGATAATTCCACACTAATAAGTAAAGTTGAATTTCATGGGGAAAAAAGAGAATAGACTTCTTTATATTTGTGAAAATAATTCTGGCAAAAAAGCACATGACCCGATCTAAGTAGCTAATGAGATATGAATCATTTCAACACATACTTGAGAATGTTGCTTTAAAACTGAAGTAGCTAAGGTATTTTTTTCCTTTCTGAGTATTTTCCTAAGATAGTCCTTCAAAGCCAGATACATACCACAATATTCATACAACATGAATGTTTTTGATTGAACAAATACCTTTAACAGAAATGGGCTATACCAATAATTATCTGGTACTGTCTTTCCTTAAATTGATGTTTACTTTTTCTCCATATCTAACAATGTGGGACCAATCTGAAATAGTCATTTAACATTTTCAACTATATTTTCTGTGGATAGTTTCACACATATATAACTAAAGACCTAATAAAACATCCAGTGTTTATTGTGCACTTGCTATGTGCTCAGCTCTAGGCTCTGTTTTATGTGAGATTAGGAAGAATGCATTCCTAGCCTTGGAAAGATGATAATCCAGCTGGGAAGACAATTGGAATACAGATATGGTGACAACCTTGACTAGAACAAATAGAATAAAATATTTCAGCATATGGAAAAGGCCTTAGTTGTGGTAAAAAGTGAGTAAAATAATTCATTTTGAGGAAACCCCAGAAACTGAACAAGCAGAGTTCAGTAGGTGAACAGTGTTACAAAGCCAAAGAGCAAAATTGACCTCCGCCAAGATTGTCCCAGAGCAAAACACAAAGCTGTCAGGGCAAAAGAAGCTGCATGCCTGAGAATTCTAGGGATGCTGGTCTACATGATATTCTCCAACACCCCATGTTTTCCACCAGCTGTGTCTTCACAACATGTTCTCAGCCTCTTCGTTCCATTTCCACAAACCTGAAATATATTCCTGTAAGGTCTACCCCAAATTCTGCCTCTTCCTTGATGATTGCTGATTGATTCAGCTATTTTCTTTCATGAACTCTTAGTCTGCACCTCTCTTATTGCAGGACTATTTTTTACTTTGAATCATAGCTCTTAGAAGCCAGGCCTTAAGATCTCACTTTTCCCCAAGAATATTTTGGCCAAAAAGACCAGATCTGATTGTTTATATCTCTGACAGAGCCTAACAATGACTACCCATTCAAGGATTACTTGATGAATGAATGGATATGATATAAACTAATAAATAATATGTGAAATAAACTATAAATTACATATTTGTCTCTGTATCCATTCATGTGATCCCCTACAAATCAGCTAAAGTAACACTCCAGGTCTTTAAGCAGAAAGAAAAATCTTTATGCAGATTATGCACAAGGAAGAATACAACAGAGTCTAGGATGTTAATGAAGAAGATTTTGGTCCCAAGTATGAGGTGACAAGGGCAGGTCCAGGTAGTAGTGATGGGGGACAGGATAGAACTATATGATTAAGTAGATATAGGACATGAAAAAGATTAAGTAATGAATTAGATATGTTTCTAATTTGCAAGTTCTATAAAAATTTGGATAATGTCCTGTCATTATAGATACCACAATACTAAGCAATGATTTGCAAATGAAGAAGGATCACTGGAAAGAGGATTGCTAAACTCCCATCTCAGCCTGCGTGTTCCCTAGCTGTGTGATGTTGAACAAGTTACTTAACATCTCTGATCCTCAATTTCCTCAACCATAACATGGGGATAGCAATTTTTAACTCTTTTAATTTCTGTGAAGAATCAATAAAAAATATAAAAAGTGCCTACAGAAGCTTCTGGCACATATTAGCCAACTGATTAAAGGTAATGATACATGAATATTTGCTGAATCTATGAATTAATGGATTAGAGTGCAGGTGGAAAGGAAAGAGCAAAGGAAGGACACAGGGAAGGAGTGGACAGGTATTTAGAAGAGAATGAGAATAGTTTGGGATCAAGGGATTCAATGGAGGATTTCAATGCCCTCTGATTGCTTTGAATCGTGACAGGAGACCATGCCAAAAATCTGAGCCTCTATGGAAAAAGAGCTGTAATTAACAGTGTTCATTGTCGTGATCATATAAAGCATATCACAAAGTGAATTGAACACATCTTTAATATGAACAATAGCCGTGCTGCATGGTTATTAGGTATAAATAGTTTGCAATTAGGATAAATCACTGTAATGACCATTATGGTTACAAGGCTCAAGTGAGCATTTGGTAGAGTTACTTATGGAAAAAATGATGAGCTAGGCAGTGGCCTTAGGCTATTGTAGCCATCTAAATGACAGGTGCATGGAGTAAGAATAGCCATTGACATGACAGCCATTCACTTACAGAAAGTGACTTTTGCTTTGTGCCCGCCCCTCCCCCACTTTCTTAGGGCTCCCAAACCTTAAAGGAATGAAGGGCAAGGAACTTGTAGCATGAAAGTTTTAGATTTCCTCAGGATATAGAAACCAATAAAAAATATCCCCTAATATATCAGAGATAATTTTGGTGAAAGAAAATCCAGGTTAAATACACATGTACTTTGTAATTATACCCCAGAGTACCGATTGACTGAGTGTCTGCATTCGACCTTCTTTGAACCTAAATAGTTAAGATTGATAAGGACAAATGCGTGGCACTCAAGCCAGCTTCCACTGCAATATGTGCCTAGGACCTCATTCCTGCGCCTGAGCAATTTAGACCAAAGAAGCTTCCTGCACAGCATCTCAGCAGACTTCATCAGTAAGGCATAGGCCTCTTTCCTCAGACTCTACCTCAAAGCATTGTTCTAGGCAGTCAAGTACAAATGGATCAGAACTGGCTTGTAAATTAGAACCTATTTGTCATTCTTGGTTCAGATATTTGTCTGCCTTAAGGCAGGCGCCTGGAACAAATGCTCTCTAAAATTCATGTCCAGTTCAATGAGTCTATAGACCTCTCAGTTCCAATAATCTAATTAGCAGAACAAGGCCATGATTATATAAGAAGGAGACTCTTGAGTACTGAAACCTTGAGGTAAATCAAGATTTAGGTAATTTATGTCTATGGCTGCAGGGATAACTATCTTTATCTTGGCATCCTTTAGATACTTTTAACTATACACGCATGTGTGTGTCTGTGTGTGTTTATAGAATTACTACATATTTAATTTTACTCATGTTCATAATTTTATCCTATATTTACCTAAGTTCATAATCACTTTTTCATAGTTTTTATTCTAGTCATGGAGTGTTTCTGAACTGACTCATAATTTACTCTGAAGTCTTCTACTCAGTCCTCTTGGCATTCCTAATCAGTCTGAAATATGATGGTATTAAAACACTTTTTAAAGCCCTGGCACTTTGAATGATGACACTTTGATTGCCTTTACAGGAAAACATACCTGGCAGTTCTCTTTTCAGTACACTGGCCTTATTTCTAACAATTTGAAAAAAATAAATGTTTAAACATCAAGTATTTTAGAATTTACAATTAGCTTAGGATTTTTCTACACCTTGTATATTTTGAAAATATATTTTGAAATTTTTCCCCTTGTTTAAAATTTCCTTAATTTTCTCCAGTGCCATCCCTTACAGATGTGTTAACCTTATTCCACAGAAAAAAAACTTAAAGTTGTAGGTGTGACTCTATACACACATTCTTTTCTGTTACTCTTTTACTTTCTTTTTTTCAAGAACCATCATGCATTAGCCTCCTTATATTTTTTCCCATTTCATCCACTAGTTTTCCTAAAAGTAAAGTTTGAGCAAAGAAGCTACACTATGTGGCTATTTCCCATTTCTCCCCTGGCACCAACATAAACAGAGAAGGTCTAACTCTGGCAATCTTTCGATTCTGTAGAAGACATATGCATCACTCCAAAATTTTACCACCAGCTATGCTGAAGGGGCTTTAGTAATTCGTTAAACTCACCTAAATCACAGTGTAAAATTAAATTTTATTTCAAATAATTCTACTCTTTTTGTAATTTTTCATAGCATACATTTATAGGATGGCATGAAATATGAACAAATATTCTGGGGTGAGAAAGAGCACATAACATTTTGCGGGGGTTAATGGGCAGATTAGACTGGCTAAAGCAGGGTGTTTAAAGCATTTAAGGAGAAGTACTGATAGGTATAAAGTCTAAAATCAACCAATCATCATAGGATATTACAACTTCAAAAAGGTGGGCACCCCTAACTGTTACCTGGGTGTCTTTACAACATTTTAATTTGCTTTAGGGAGGGGGGGATCTTGCTAAGTTTTCTCCAATTCTTCTTAAAATTAAACACTCCAGAGACCATTCTTTAACAACTCTTTTGGGTCATTCCCATAACACCTCTGTTATGGAGATTAATACTCTTTGATTCTGAGCCAAAAGCATGGTTTTCAGATGTTACAATTACCTGTTCAGCTTCTCAGGGCAATTATTTGAAAGAAGTAAATGCTCTGGCTACAATTGCCTCTGTGGGAGCCACCGTAATTGCCATTCATCAGGGCAGCAACCTGCTGAGGGCATCAATTCATAAACTCTGAGCCATCCATAAACTAGAACCTGGGCCCCTGGTGCCAACATTCTTAACACAATGAAATATTATTACTGGCAATTAGGTAAACAATGAGCCAATCAGGAAATGGAAGAGAGGTTGCCAATGACCACATTAGCGTTCATCCACAGACGTCTTGATACTTTTCCTGCAAGAGAAACACCACAGGATAATTCTTGCTCCACCGGGATCAAACTATCACAAAAAGCTCCACAGACTGAAGAATGAAGAAAGGGGAAAATGTTAACAGATGAGTTGTCATTTTAATCAGGAAATACGGTAGGGGCAGTAGACAACAAACTTATCATAGCTACCGTATGCCACCTTTGTAGGTAGCTGGTGTAGAATAGAGTAGATGGAAGTAGAGGGCCACAGCCAAGGAAGCTAAATCCACAGCCACAGTACAGGGACAAATGACTTAATGATGTTCAGGGAATTTATGTTAATGAAAGCCGATAATTTGTGAAGTGCTTAAGAGTTTAAAAAGATTTCCCCCTACATGATGAAATTTGATCGCCATGCCATATCAGTGTGGTAACGACGGTGGGCATTATTGTTTCTGTGTGGGTGTTTTTGAAGGGGGGGAGGACTGAAGGTCAGAGAGGCTAAGTATTTGCTCAGGTCACTTAGGTTGTTCCCAGACCAGTATTTCCCCCACTCAACCCCGCTGCATTCCTTGTTCCGATTCCCCCTCCTAAGGTGTTCACACCAGTCTTGAAGTACATTTCCAGCTTACCCAAAACCTACCACTAAGGCATCATCCCCTACGCCTCAGAGCTGTTCCTCTTCCCTGGCTCTGACTTGAGGGAACAGGGAAATGCTGCAACCAGGAAGAGGAGCAGGAACTGGTGGTAAAGCCCTGCTTGTGATGCTACAGCTAGAAGACCAAGGAGTGAAACTCCAGGTACCAGCAGCAGCAGCTTCAGACATAGAGACAGGGCTGCAAAAGGTATTTGAAGTGACAAACACAATGGTCATGTTGAAATGCAATCAGAAAGCTAACATGTGATGAATGTACGAGATGTATTATGAAGTGAAAAAGAAACCCCAAACCAGATGATATTAGTCATTTCTCTGTCTAAGTCGGAATTCATGAGTCCCTCATCTCCATTCCTGTTGATTTTACCTGAATAAATAACGCCGCTGGAAGCTGTTTGATGGGATAAGAGTATACTGCTAAAACAGGAAAAATCTGTCAGGGCAGAAGTGGTGGGAGGTCAGGAATTTTTAAAAGGCACCATTAGAGAAATGATGTGGTTTGGGGTATGTTCCTAAGGTAATGCAGTGCACCCTTAGTCAAGAAATGTTTTTGACTGATAAATCATATTGTATTTTTATATGACTCTAAGTTTATTAAATCCATTTTATATATCAAACATGTTTAGGGTCGATAAAATATATTTCTGAAAACTAAGCAGGAAATGGCAGTCTAATGGTTGGAGCATACGTGGAGAGTCAGGAGTTTTTTTATTTTCACCACTACCACAAGCTTACAACTTCACTTGATCTGGGCAAAAGAGCAAATAATTTTTCTTCTCATTCCCTCACCTGAAAACAAAAAGAAACAAAAACAAAAACAGACTTCTTCACATTTTTAAAATCACTTTCCCTGTTTATGCTTGTTGCTTCTCTTGTTTTCACTTTTTCCTCTTCTTTCATTTATAAGCCAGCTCAAACTTTTAGGGAGAGAGATATTCCCTGAAGGTCTTTTAAGATTACATCACAGCAACCTTTTTACAAAATGACAAAGACAGCCCGGGTGCGGTGGCTTACTCCTGTAATACCAGCACTTTGGGAGGTTGAGGCAGGAGGATCACTTCAGCCCAGGAAACCATCCTTGGGCAAGATAGTGAGATCCCATAGTGAGATCTCCATAAAAATTAAAAAAAACTTAGCCAGGTCTGGCGTGCACCTGTAGTCCCAGCTATTCAGGAAGCTGAGGCAGGAGGATCACTTCAGCCCAGGAGTTGGAGGCTGCAGTGAGCTATGATCAGGCCACTGCACTCCAGTCTGGGTGACAGAGTAAGACCCTGTCTCTAAAAATTTTTTAAACAAAAATTAAAAAATAAAGTAAAATAAAAAATGACAAAGATAGCACAAATCCTAATAAAAAGTTTAAAGTTGTGTTTGGCCTTTGCTCAGGATAGGAACAGGATTAAGAGAGAAGAGCTGAAGATTCCTAGAGCCAGGTGTGTAAAAAATACTTTAAAGAATTTCCTCTGAAATCGCAACAGAAAGTCTTCTAAGCTTGCCCCAGCCCCTAGGTGTGGGATTAATTCTTAGACTCAAGACAGGAAATAAATACTAGAAAATAACTATCAAATAAAATACTCCCCAGGCTCAGGAATATTCTGGTATAGCCTATATCTATAATTAGGCAAGTAAAACAAATCAAGGCAGAATTACTTTAGATTTTAAAAAAGCATTGTGGAATTAATAAACATTTTTGTAAGAAGACGTTATATACTTTGCCTCTTTTACTGCTTTCCTGTGAGTTCAAATGCCTCATTATTTTCTCCCTTATTAGATTATAAACTTTGGAGAGTAGGGACTGTATTTTCTATTTCTTATGGATCTCCCACAGCACCTGTCCCATTGATTGACAGTCCAAAATATTGGACTCTGTTAGCTAAAGAGTTTTTTCTTCCTGGAGGTATGAAATCCTCTTTCTTTTCCCTAAAAAATAAACAAACAAACAAAATGACACCGTAGTCATGAGCTGATATAGAAACAGAATTATAAAGAATTTAGAATGTCAGATATTTTATATTTAAATTTTATAATATTTATTTTATAAAATTCATAAGATTCACTGTTATATAATGTATACTCAGAATAAATTGACACAATCTCCCCCCTTTTTAGGTTTTAATGTAATCGTTGCTATTTTACATTAACTCTGGTTTGAAGCATATAACTTGAAACTTAAACATGCCATTTTAAAAGTCCCTTTGTTCTCTTGTGAACCTAGGTGATAATGCCAAACACAACATGATTAGTTATTTCCATTTAGGGCCTTATTGAAACCCTTCCTGGGTTTCAGAGACAATGAGACACTAGGTTACATTTGACCCTCAGTGGTTTATTGGAGTGTTCTCTGTGACGCTTAAAATCTCCAGCACAGAATTGGGGACTGACTAATCTCAGTTTACGTTGTTATCCATTGTTCATGGATGGATATCGTTTTCTGAAATAGATGGCAAAGTACTTGAATGGGGCAAGCATAGTTTCTTATATTATCTATAGCATTTAATGCAACTCTGAGAGGTAAAAGCAATCTCATTTAATCCAAGATTTCACAAACCAAAGAGTATAACAGATTAGTAAAATAGAATAATTTTTTACCTCTTACTAATAAAATTGTGTGTGTATTACGGTGTCTGTGTAGCTAGCTAATGATACAGGCAGAAGACTTCTAGGTACAGAACAATAAGATTTTGCATTGTGTTTTTAAATGAATCTGTTAGGGTCACTTATTTTATTGTTAGTTGCAATTCTTTACTTAAAGAGAAATGCTTTCGAAATACGTTTCTGACTAAAGAAGAAAATGTTCAACTCTTACCTACTGATTTGTCATTAAGAACAGTATTGTCATTATTTATGTGTCACTAGGTTGGTAAGCAAAATTAGCCTCTAATAACAAAGTGTATATAATGTTAAGAGAACAAACACAATTCTCTACAAATTGAAGGACATTCTAACTAATATCTCAATGATTCAAGTCAATAGTAGTTAGAATATAAACTATTAAAATAAATCTTTGTATGTCACAGGAAAACATATTGCTTTTTTACTCAAAAATAGGCTGAAACTCTTTTATGATGACTATATAGATTAGCTATAGACATAATTTAAATTTTATGGCAACAGATGTATATATTTTTCTCAACAAAACTAAAACTAATGTTTTTAATTAGGCATCCTTGCAATTTATAGTCCATGAATTTAACTATAATTTTATTCATTATTTTGTTAAGGACTTGGTGGCCTATAATAATTTATTTCCACAAGATGTGTTCTTTCAATTTCTCAAGATTTTGTCACAGGTAGCCAGATTATTTCACGTATTTTACACAAATAAGGATACATGAAAAATGGATGCCAGTTGCAACTGGCAGCCATCTTGTGACCAAGAGGAAAATTAGGTGGAGAAGCAAAACTAACACAGTGGCTACCAGAGCAAAAAGACAAATATTAATACAAACTAGATCTACAATAACCTTGCAAACTAATTGGTCAACTCAAAAGTGTATCCTACTTCTAAACTTTCTCTCACATGAGTAAAATAATTTTATTATTGTTTAAGCTAGTCTAAGTTTGGGTTTCAGTTAATTAGAACCAAAAGTATACAAGACAACACTCAAAAAGAAGGATGGTAAAGAAGCAACAAACAGAACAAATTACAATTTTTCCTGGAGCCATCCATAATTATTAACCATTTAACCTAAGTTATTCAAATGCAGGAGTTAAGACAAATAGCAATAATCACAAATCAAAGAGATAAACAATAAAAATACCTCCTCATGTAGTTGCAAATAGGAGTCCTACCTTGCTCTAGTGGTGATTCTATGGTTACTTCCCACTACTGCTGTTGTTGCTATTGTTAATACTTCAAGATTCTTCTACAACAGCAGAGGTTTATTTAGCTTTGTTGTATAAGTCAAGTAATTTGCGGTCTAATGAACTCACAATGTAGTTTATTTGCATCACCAAAAGTTAAAACAACCTGTCACTTAATTCTGCTTATTTCTACATGACTACCTAAGAACAAAGATAATCATTTCTCAGCCCTGTTACAATACTAACAACCACTCAGGTGATTGCCTTAGTTCACCATTGAAGGTTTTTTCTTGCATCATCATTTGACTCATCCAGTTAATGAATTGTGCTACAACAATTTCTAACCTAATAATAATCTTTTTGTTCCCTTCATGGGTGGCCAATTGCTGTTGACAATTAAATGTTTACTATTTATTTTCTTTTTTTGTTTCCTATTTTATAATAAAGTATTTCAATAAGTTTGTTTAAAAAAAAAGATAGTTTACAGCCATCTGTAATCAGGTTGCCCAGGTTTGGGTTTGAAATCTGATTCTTGCTTATAAGATCTTGGGCAAGTAACAACTCTCTGTGCATTAATTCCCTCATTTGCAAAATGAGAAATAAGTAGAATCTGTCTCACAGGATTGCTAGCAGGATACCATGAATAAATATATGTAAAACACTTAGAATGATAACTCACACACAATAATACAGACAATAATTAGTTATTCATTTACTCATTCATACATTCAAGAGAAACATGAGATTCTAATATGAGTGAGGTAATATCCTGGATCTTATAGCAATACAAAGATCAAAAGGGAGCTAGGAATGGTGGTTCATGCCTATAATCCCAGCAACCTGGGAGGCTGAGGCAGGAGGATGGCTTGAGCCCAGAAGTTCAAAGCTGCTGTGAGTTATGATCTTGCTACTGCAGATTGACAGATGATAGTCAACAGAGCAAGACACTTCTCTTAAAAAAAAAAAAAAAGGCACGGTCTTTTTTTGCCTTCAAGTTGTTAACTGTTTAGTCTCAGAGACAATTCACAAACAAAAGTATCAACAATGTCAGATAGTATTCAAAAACACCACCTAATTACATTATGTATGAAAGAGGAGAGAAGAGATAAGTGAATCAATGCTAGTAGTATTTTCCTTTATATTCATGCATGCATTTAGTGTAGTGATTTAGTATTTTTATGTTGCTGTAAAGGACTCTTTTGTCAAAGCTTGCTTGCCTGTTGTCTATATTCCTATTAAGCCACGTAGCAAGGTAGCACAGTGTATTATAGTAGCAAGTAAGGGTGCTAAAGAAAATGTCAAAACACAGAAAACATATTGTGATCTTCCTGATCACTAACTGGAAAACAGAACTGACCATATCTTTGTTTGTGACCCATTATACAGTGTAAACAGTTTACTAACTCTGAAAGATCAAAGATCATATCCTATTGAGCTTTGAATCTCCAGCACCTAATAAACTGTCCCTGATTTCAAAGACCTGGCTAAATAGACTATCACTTTCTTCTGGTCACAGTGATTGGTTCAGAAAAGGGAAAAATCACCCAAAGAATATTCAGAAGTTTTCTGCCAGAACAATTGTTGAAAGATTCCTTCTGTCTACTCATTTTGCCAAGCTGTTGGAATACAAGTCTGAGCTGCCAGCAACCATCTTGCTGCCACCTGGAGAAAGTCTGAGAGGAAGCAAGAGAGCCAGAGACATAAAGAGAAAGGGAGAAAGCTGACAAAATTGAAACTCTGGATTCAAAGGGGCTTGACCCACCACTTGGCCTTTCCAGTTAATGAGCCAACACAGTCACTCTTTGTTAAAAATCAGTTTAAATTGGGATATTCACACACAAAACTCAGAGTAAGTGACACTATTATTATTCACAAGACTTTTTGAAAAAAGTAAATCTTTGTAAAATATAGTTTTATTATTTGAATAGTTAAGGGATTGGAAACAATCATCATCATTACCATCACTCCCAACTCCACCACAACTATCAACATTGTCATTTACATAGAGCTTTACAGCTTACAAAGGACTGTCTGTCACATTGAATCCTAATTACAACTCAGGTATCAAACCAGGAAGCATTATTATTAATATTTTATTTGTAGGGAAATTAAGGCTTTAACCAGTTAAATAATTTGCCCAGGTTAATCCATTTAATGGAAGAAATATCTGTTTCCAAAAACTTAATTTTCCATCATAAGAATAGATGTATATTGACTTACCCTTGTAGCCAAGATGGAGTAACTGACCCAGATTTACTCTCCCATCTTATACAACTGGAAAACTGGGAAGATGTAAACAAATTTAAACACTGAAAAACATGTAGCACAGGACTATAATCTAGGAGAGAAGGGAACAAACAAGGTGAACTACCCAATTGCGCCAGCTTAATGCCTAGAGGCAGTTTTCAGGCTGCAATTTAGGAAGGAAAAATAAAAAAAGTGTTGTATAATCTCTCTGAGTTGAGGAGACAGAGAAAACAGTCCAAGATGGCCAGGGCAACTAGAATTTAGGGGTTGGGTACCAGAAAATAGGAGCTGCACAGACAGAGAGAGAGCTCTCCAAAAATCTGCAGGGTAAACCCTAGAGCTTTTAGCTGAGTACTAATCAGTGCATGCTAAGAGAAAATGATCTAAGTTTAGAGAAAGAGCCATCAGAAAGGAGTAGGCAGAACAGTTCCTGGTGCTCACACTAATCTGAGAGTAGTTTGCATTCCCACCAGCCAGAGTAGAAAGATCTTATATTAGAATAAAAAGGTAGAATGTTCAGAAGGGTGTGCATTGGTAGTGGGACTGAATTAACCCTAGACCAGAGGCCTCTCTGCTTCTATTCTAACAAAATTTAAAAGCAAGTCTCAAAAAGATCCAACTGATTACGAGTAACTGAACAGTATACCAAAATAAAATTCAACACTATTTAAAGGGATACAATGTGATCAAGCTACCAATAGTAGAAAATTCACAATGTCTGGCATCTATTAAAAAATTACCAGGCATGCAAATAAGCAGGACAATGTCACTTATAACTAGGAGAAAGTCAATCCATAGAAACACTCCTAGAAATGTTAGAGATAAGGGAGTTACCAGACAAGGACATTGAAACAGTTATAAATATGCTCCATATATTCATGGGGGTAGACAAAAACATGAGTATGGTGAAGAGAAAAATTAAAGATATAAATAAGACCTCAATGGAACCTCTAAATATGAAAAATACAGTGTATAAAATGACAAATAATTTGGATGAGATTATTATTATTTGCAGCATATTAGTCACTGCAGAGGAAAACATAACACTAGAAACTATTCAAAAAATTATTGTAGTAGAAACTATTAAGACATGGCAATTGAAACTGTCAGAAATGCACACACAAAAAAAAATTAAAAATATGAATAAAGCATCAGTGACCTGTAAGATAATATCAAGCAGTCTAATACATGTGTAATTGGATCCAAAGAAAGAGAGATGAGAGAGAGGAAAAGAAAAAAAAAATTGGAAAAAATAATGCTAATCTTTTTCCAGATTTGATCCAAATCATCTGTCCCCCAATACAAATAAGTACAAAAAATATCAAGCAAAATGAACATGAATAGAAGCATATGAAGGTATATCACAATAGAATTACTAAACAGTGATTGTAACAGTGATATAGTCTTAAAAGTTGCTAGAAAAAAAACCATTTTATATTAAGAAAAAAATATAAGAATTACAACAGACATTTTGTCAGAAACTATGCAAGCTAGAAGCCAATAAAGTGAAACCTTTTAAGTCTGGAAGTAAGGAAGAAATAAAGAAAGAAAACTGTCAACTTTGTCACCTAGCTAAAATAATTTTTCAAACAAGAAAACAGAGAATTTATGCCAAAAAATAAACAAAATAAAAAACCCCAGAGATATTCAGATTGGATTTAAAAACCAAGACCTAATTGTATTCTTTCTACAGAAAACTGACTTTAAATATTGTATTGCTCAGGTTCTCCAGAGAAATAAAACCTATTAGAGAATGACATATGTAAACATAGACATAGACATAGAGAGTTGTTATAAGAAAATTACTCACGTGATTTGGAAGGCAGAGGAGTGCCACAATCTATCATCTGTAAGCTGGAAACCCAGGAGAACTGATGGAGTAAGTTCCAATCCAAGTGTCAAAGAAGACCAATGTCTTGAAAACAGTCAGGCAGAGAAAGTAAATTCTCCCTTGCTTCTCCTTTTTTGTTCTATTCAGGACACCAATGGATTGGATGAGACCCATCCACACTGGAGAGGGCAATCTGCTTTACCAATACAAATATTAATTTCATCCAGAAATACTTTCATAGACCCATACAGATTCATGTTTAACCAAACATATGGGCACCCATTGCCAAGTCAAGTTGACAAAATTAACCATCAGAAATATAAATACAGCAATAAGGTAAAAATAAAAGGATGAGAAAAGATATATCAAGAAAATGAAAATTTTTTTAAAAATCTGAAGTTACCATACTATTATTATACAAAAAAGAATTCAGAAGGTAATAAGGAAGACTACTCAGGATAAAAAGGGATATTTCAAAATAATAAAGGGATCAAGTTGTCAAGAAGACAAAAAATTAAACTCTAAATGTGTATGCATCTAATAATAGAATTTCAACATAGACAAAGCAAAAACTGAAGAAAAATACCTGAGAGGAAAAATAGTAAATCTATTTATATGGTTGGGGATTTTAACACTCTTTTCTTGGTACTTAATAGAACAAATGGACAAAAAATTAGTAGGGTTATAGTCTTGAATACCATTATCAAAAAAAAATGACTCATTTACATTTATAGTACACATTACCAAAAAACAGCAGAATACAAATTCTTTTTAAGTATACACACAACATTTACCAAGACAGTTAATATTCTAGGCAATAAAACAAGTTTCAATAAATTTAAAAGTATTAAAATCATGCCGAGTGTGTTTTCTGACTGCAAAGAAAATAGGAATTAAAACCAAAAAATCTAGAAAATTTCAAAATAATGGGAATAAAGTCAGGGTGTTTAGTGTATCCATCACCTCAAGTATTTATCATTTCTATGTGTTGGGAGCATTTCAAGACCTCTCTTACAGATATTTTGAAATATATAATACATTGTTGTTAACTAGAGTCACCCTCCTCTGCATGCAAGCATTAGAACATATTTCTTCCAATTGTATGTTTGTACCCATTATCTAACCTCTCTTCATCCCTCCCCTGAACCCACATCCATTTCCCAGCCTTTGGTATCCTCTGGTATCTATCATTCTACTCTCTACCTTCAGGAGATCAACTTTTTTAACTCCCACATATGAGTGAGAACATGTTATATTTGTCTTTCTGTGCCTGCCTTATTTCATATAACACAATGTCCTCCAATTCCATCCATGTTGCTGCAAATGATAGGATTTTATTATTTTTTATGGCCAAGTAGTGTTCCATTCTGTATATATACCACATTTTCTTTATCCATCCATCCACTGATGGACACTTAGGTTGATTCCATATCTTTGCTGTTATGAACAGTGCTGCAATAAACATGGGGATATAGATATCACTTTGATATACTGATTTCCTTTCTTTGGATAAATACCCAGTAGTGGAATAGTTGGATCATACAGTAGTTCTATTTTTAGTTTTTAAAGAAATCTCCACATTCTTTTCCATAGTAGCTGTACTAATTGACATTCCCACTAACAGTTTATGAGAGTTCTCTTTGCTCTACATCCTCACCTGCATGTTATTTTTGTCTTTATTATAATAGCCATTCTAACTGAAGTAAGATAATATCTCATTGTGGTTTTGATTTCCATTTCCCAGATGACTGGTGATCCTGAGCATTTTTTTCATATATCTATTGGCCATTTGTATGTCTTCTTTTGAGAAATGTCCCTTCTTGTACTTTGCCCATGTTTTAATGGAATTATTTGGTATTTTAGTGTTGAGTTGTTTAAGTTCCTCATATATTCTGGATGTTAGTTCCTTGTCAGATGAACAGTTTGCAAATATTTTCTTCTATTTAACAGGTTGTCTCTTCACTCTGTTGACTATTTCCTTTTTAATGTGATATAGTTTAATATAGTCCCCTTTGTCTATTTTTGGTTTTGTCACCTGGGCTTTTGAGGTTTTAGCTATAAAATCTATGCCTAGACCAATGTCCTAAGTGTTTCCCTAAGTTTTCTTCTAGTAGTTTCATAGTTTTGAATCTTACATTTAGGATTTTAATCCATTTTGAGTTGATTTTTTTATATAGTGAAGATTTTTGTATATGGGTCTAGTTTCATCCATCTGTATATGGATATCTAGTTTTCCCCGCACTATTTATTGAAGAAGATGCCCTTTCACTAATATATGTTCTTGAAACATATGTCAAAAATAAGTTGGCTGTAAATACATGGATTTATTTCTGGGTTCTCTATTCTCTTCCATTGGTCTTTGTGTCTGTTTTAATACCAGTACCATACTGTTTTGGTTACTATAGCCTTGTGATATATTTTGAAGTCAGGTAGTGTGATACCACTAGCTTTGTTCTTTTTTGTTCAGGATTGCCTTGCTTATTCAGTCTCTTTTTTTGGGTCCATATGAATTTTAAGATTTTTTTTTCTATTTCTGTGAAAAATGTCATTGGTGTTTTGATAGAGATTGCAATGACTCTGTAGATTGCTTTGAGTAGTATGGTCATTTTAACAATATTAATTCTTCTAATCCATGATTATGGGACATCTTTCCATTTGTTTGTTACCTCTTCAATTTCTTTCATCAGTGTTTTTTAGTTTTTCTTATAGAGGTCTTTCATTTCCTTGGTTAAATTTATTCCTAGGTAGGTATTTTTTTGTAGCTATTGTGAATGAGATTGCCTCCTTGATTTTTTTTTTTAGCTAGTTTATGATTGATGTGTAGAAATGCTATTGGGTTTTTATTTTGTATCCTGGAACTTTACTGAATTTGTTTATCAGATCTAACAGTTTTTTGATGGATTCTTGAGGTTTTTCTAAACATGAGATCATGGTGTCTGCAAAGAGGGACAATTTGACTTCTTATTTTCCAATTTGGATTCCCTTTATATCTTTCTCTTGTTTGATTGCTCTGGCTAGGTCTTCCAGTACTATGTTTAATACGATTGGTGAAAGTGGGCATTGTTGTCTTGTTCCAGTTCTTAAAGGAAAGGCTTTCAGATGTTCCCCATTCAGTACAATGTTAGCTGTGGGTTTGTCATATATGGCCCTTATTATGTTGAGATATGTTCTTTCTATGCCTAGTTTGCTGAGAGTTTTTATCATGAAAGGATGTTGAATTTTATCAAATTCTTTTTCTGCATATAGTGAGATGATCATGTGGTTTTTGCCCTTCATTCTGTTGATGTGATTATCATATTTATTGATTTGAATATGTTAAACCATCCTTGCATCCCTGGGTAAATCCCACTTGATCATGGTGTATTTTTTTTTTTTTGATGTCTTGTTGGATTTAGTTTGCCAGTATTTTGTTAAGTTTTGCATCTATGTTCATTGGGGACATTGGTCTAGAGTTTTCTGTTTTTGTTGTGCCCTTGTCTGGTTTTAGTATCAGGGTAGTGCTGGCTTCATAGAATAAGTGAGGGAAAATTCCTTATTGTTTCAGTTTTTTGGTATACTTTCAGAAGAACTGGTGTTAGTTCTTCATTATAAGATTGGTAGAATTCAGCAGGAAAGCCATCCAGTCCCAGGCTTTTCTTTGTTGGTAGACTTTATATTATTGATTCAGTGTTATTACTTGTTATTGGTCTGTTAAGGTTTTCCATTTCTTCCTTATTTAATCACATTAGGTTTTAAGTGTCCAGGAATTTATCCATTTCCTCCAGGTTTTCCAGTTTGTTAGAGTATAGTTGTTTATAATAGTCTCTGAAGGTCTTTTGTATTTCTATGGTATCAGTTGCAATGCCTTCTTTTTCATTCCTGATCTTGTTTATTTGGATCTTTTCTCTTTTTTTCTTGGTTAGTCTAGCTAGTGGATTATCAATTTTATCTTTTGAAAAAAACAATTTTTTATTTTGTTGATCCTTTGTATTTGTTTTAGTCTTTATGTCATTTAGTTCTGCTCTAATCTTTATTATTGTGTTTTTTAACTGATTTTGACAAAGGTGCTAAGGTAACTCAATTGGAAAAAAGGTAGACTCTTTTTACATATTGTGCTAGAAATCCACATTGAAAAAAATTCACTTAGATCTTTAGTTCTATACAGAAAAATTTGCTTGAAATGGATGATAGACTCAAATGTATAGGTAAAAGCATAAAAATTAAAAAGAAAATAATAGATAAAATATTTGTGACCTTAGGTAAGGTAAACATTTCTTGGTTGTAACACAAAAAGCAAAAAAAAATAACAAAATGAATAAATTTGATTTCATTAAAATTTAAAATGTTTGCACTTCAAAAGATATGGTAGGAAAATAAAAAGGTAAGCCACAGAATAGGTGAAAAGAATTGTAGAATTTTTTTGATAAAAGATTCAGAATATGTAAAGATTTCTTTACAACTCAAGAAGAATTCAGAATATATAAAGAATTTTTACAACTCAATAAGAAAACAAAAAAAGCAAAAGAACAAAATGTTTGAATAGAAACTTTACAAAGGAAGACACAAATGGCAAAAAAGCACACATAAACCTCTTTAAAATAATTACTCATTAGGGAAATACCCATTAAAACCATAATGTAATATCACACACTGGTATGGCTAAATTTTAAAAATTTTATAACTTCAGGTGTTGAAAAGGATGTGGAACAATTGATTACAATATTCATACATTAATGTTGGGAATGCAAAGTATACATCCACAAGTGAAAAAAGTTTGGCAGTTTCTTATGAAGTATGAACAAAGCAACCCAATAATCACACTCTTAAATATTTACCCAAGAGAAATAAAAACATATGTTCACATAAAGGATTGTTCTCAAATGTTTATAGCAACCTTATGTATAACAGTCAAACACTTAAAACAATCCAAATGTCCATCCCTGGTGAATCTATATGCAAATTGTGGTACATCCATATCAATGAGTACTACTCAGCAATAAAAAGATATAAACTTTTGATACACACGACATCATGAACATACCTCAAAAGCTAATTGAAAGAAGCCAGGTACAAAAGGCTACACACTGTATAGTTTGGTTTATATGAAATTGTATGAATGTCAAAAATACAGTGATGCAAAGCAGATCAGTGGTAGTCAGGGGCTGGAATTAGGAAAGGTGTGACAGTTAAGAAGCACAGCGGAACTTTCAGAATAATAGAAATGTTCTATATCGGGATTGAGGTGATGGCTACAAACTGTATACATTTGGCAAGATGATCAAATTGTACACTTAAATTTGGTGAATTTTGTTGTATGTAAATTATACCTCGACAAAGCTAATTAAGAAAATATTTATTTAGTCCCTCTTATGTATGACACATACCAAGGATTGGAGAGGAAAGATTTTTTTTAAGTTATATGATCCATAATTTTCTGTGTTCTCTCTTACCTTTGCCTATCTTTTCATTGTTTTTTGTAATATCTCTTTTTGCATCTATATGTATAATTGCCTTCTGTGCATCTGTACGTGGATGTCTCAGAAACTGTTTAAAATCAACTTAATTTCAAATCATCATACATTTTCCCCACATATTCTGGGGTTTTTTGTTTGTTTGCTTGTTTGTGTTCTGTCTTGCTGCCATGCACCAAAGCCACATTTCCTCAGCAATCCGTGACTCAGTGTTATCCTTCCTACCTACGAAATCTCTGTACTTCCCTCCAACTGTACTGTGTCCACTCATGGCAGACCACATGATCTCCCACTTGGAGAACTGCAACAGCCTCATAGGTAGCTGCTTTACCCCAATCACTGTGATCTCCAATTCCAAATCTGATCTGTCATTTACCCTTCCAGCAGGGCCACACTGCCTGCAGGATAAAGCTCTAATGGCTCTCCATGGGCTGATAAGACCACTCACCATCTGCCCTACTTACCTCTGCAATCATATCTCTGGCCTCTTCTGCCACAGAAAATTGTCTTCAATTCTCAGAATGTGGCATGTTTCTTTCCACCTCTAGGATTGATGGAAATTTCTTTTCTCTTGAATATTCTTTCTTCATTCAACATGTCTCTCTGTCTCAGTCTCACAGATTTACCTATTTCTTATTCATCCTGCAATCTTACCCTAGACTGAGCATTCTTACCCTTCCTCTGGGCAGCTTTTGAATTTTCTTATGTTTCCATGGCTCCCAGAACCTCTGTCATATCAATTATCACAGTGAAATATTTTGGAAATTTATAAACCTCTCTCTGTCTCTAGATAGACCACAAGCTCCACAGGACAAAGAATCTTCCATCATCCTAACCTCAGAGCCTAGCACAGTGCATTTTACATAGGAGACACTCAACAAATAAGGGTTAAACAATTAAATGATTCTTCTGTCTCCCCTCACTGTCAAAAACAATCAGGTTTTAAAAATTAAATGTTGAACCATTTCCTTAGCTTTTGCACACATAGTTCAAATACTGCCTGTGGAAAGTCAGCCATTTTTAAAGGTCAATTTAAAAGTACCATTCGTTACCCATTCATTATAGTAAACTCTCCATTTCTCATACATTCTTTAATTTATAAAAGCTTGTGGACATGTGGTGTTCATAACTGCCAGTAGTGTACGTAGTTGTGTCATACAAAGCTCAGGATAATCCATCATTGATTTGTACTTCTGTCCATTTTTTGTTCCTCCTTACAAGGTGAGAGTAGAGTCTCAGTTTAAATACAATATATTTCTTCTGTTTAAAAATGAGTAGCAATTTATGTAAAAATTTTTTGTGCTCAAGGTAAAATCCCCAAAGATTGAGAATACATAAAGTGCCTCACCATTGTTGGAAATGTCATGCACTCTGTACCTCTGCTATAGCACTTTATTAAGTTCTGATGGTGCTCAGTGAAAATAAAGAACATCTATTCTGAGGAGTGATGAAGTGGGAATGGTCAAGGTTAGTGATTTATCTGAGTGTAACTCAACATGACATCCATTGCGATATGGTTTCAGTCCTGAAGATGGGCTTGTCATAATGACTCCTTTTAATATTTAGACCTATGAGTGTTAAAGATTACTCTCTTCTCTTTGTATCAACATTCATTAAAATAGACTTTATCTCTGATTGTGATGATAACACATTCAATATTAAAAAGTCTATAAAGATATATATTTACTTCTAGAAAAATGAAGGAATTAGTTGAGGCCGTAATCAGTGTTTTGTGTTTGTGTGTGTGTGTGCGCATGCGTGTGTTGTAAGAATGTATTTATGCATCATTTATTATAATTAGAAAATAAATAAATAAAAAGGAAATGTAAAGGTTTGAAAAATATGCAAAAGCAGGAAAAAAATTAAATTCCACAGATTACTGTCGATATTTTGTGTACTTTCTCTAGTAACTTTCCTATTTATATAAATATATATTAATATTAAATATTGATATATATAATTTTGCAAGACATTGATTATACTATACTTGTTCAGTATACTTTCTCAGGGTTATATTGAATTCATTTGTTGACCATAACTTATTTTACTATAATTCTATTGCTGAATATTTTTATGGCAACAGAAACAAGTTACAAAGAACAAAACTGAGCATAAATCTTTTCTAATAGTTTAAACTGTTAAAATACATTCTTACAAGTGAAGCTGCTGGCTCAAACATGTGAATATTTTTAAGGCTTTTGTTACATATTATCCATATTGCCCTCTAGAAAAGCCATATTATTTACATTTCTAAAAATATTGCATGATTATCCTCATTTCCCACTACCCTTGCCAATTCTGAATATCATCTTTTTCTCATTTTTGCCAATTTATATGTGAAAAATGGTTTCTTATTAATACTTCAATATGTACTTCTTTGATTCTTTGCGATGTGGAAGTTTTCTTACATTGTTCACAACTTGTATAGGAGTTAGTGAGTTCCTGCTATTTTTTATATCAATTTTCCTTATTAATTTATAAAACTCTTCATTAAAAAACCGTTGCTATTTCTTTTTACTTTGTTTTTCATTTCTTTTTACCAGCTTATCATTCTTATTTTTGATATTTTATGAGAATAGTTTTTTCTTTTCATGTACTTGAATTTATTTACTTTGCTTTTCTATAAAAAATTATATATTTTCATCTATATTTTCTTCTACTTATTTTATGACTTTAAAACTATTTCCTTTTTAACATTTTAACCCATCTGTAATTTTTAAATAAATATTGTGAGGTAAGAAGAAAGCTATATATTTTCCAATTAATTAACTAATTACACCATCCTCCTTCCCATTGATAAAACCATTCTTTCATACTAATTAAAATGGATCTTTTATCATATTAGTAAACATATGTTGTCTCTGGTTATCCAGGGCTATTTATTCATCTCTCTTGACTGACTTGTGTATGTAAAACAATGCATTTGTATTCACTCAAATATGGCATGAATTTCAAATTTGCTTCATGTGAAATTTTCTAACTAGAAATATTAATAGTTGGATTGAGAAAAGTGATGAGTAGTTCTTGGGTATCTTTCTCTGTTTTCTATTTCCTTTCATTAATTCATCTATCCCTATACTAGTTCCACACCAGGGTCATTATTATAGCTTGAATTAAATAATATTTAATTTTGAAAGCTTCTGTCATCATGTTTATAACTTTTTTGCATATTTTCACTTATTTATTCTTCTGGAGGAGCCTTAGAATTCATCTTATTGGAATTGCTTTCAATTTGTACATTTATCTGGGGAGATTGACATCTTTATAATATTTGGATTCGGGGACATGACATATCTCTCTATGTAACCAAACCATATGTTTCTCAATGCGATGTTAAATTCATATAGATACTCTCAATATATCATTGAGTTTACCTTAGATATAATTTTGTTCCTTTTTTAAAAATGCACTTTATTTTTCCATTTTATTATTTTAAATTAATTATTATTAATTATTACTTCAGTGAAGCTATCTCTGAAACCTCCAAATAGGTCAAGATCCTTGTTGTGTGAGGAGGTCCCTTGACCATTTCCTATCAGGAAAAGATGACCACCACAAAGAGAATAAATGTCAGAAAATACAATTTGTGGAACAGGCTGGATGTCAACAATGAAGAAATTGGGGAGTTGTCCTGTCTGAAAGGGATATCCGCTGTTCAGCTCCAACAATTCTTGCCATTCTGGACTCTGCCTAGGCTTCTGATATCACAAAAGAAGGTAAAAGTCTGGATTTTTGTGTAAAATGAGCTCAGAGTTTCTAAGAACACTAAAAAATTATAAGGGCTCATAAGCAAAATTGAACATAAGAAAGTAGTGAGATCCTAGTAAAAACAGGAAGTTTTGTGCTTACATTAATTTATTTACTTCAAAAATATTTATTGGGCATCTTTATATGTCATATTCTGTGGAGAACAATTAAGATGTCTTACTTCTGGCTGATACAACAGAATACCACAGATGGGTGACTTAAACAAAAAACATTTCTTTCCTATACTTCTGGAGTCCGGGAAGTCCAAAATCAGTGCACCTGAGGAGCCGGTGTCTGGTGAGGGCACCTTCCTGGTTTGCAGGTGGCCATATTCTTATTGTATCTTCACATGGCCAAGAGTAAAATCTTTTTCATGTCTCTTCTTATAAGGGCACTAATCTTATTCATGAGGGCCACTTTTATGGCCTAATCATCTTCAAAGGCCCCATCTCCCAAGTCCATCATATTGGAAGTTAGGATTTCAACATATAAATTTTGGAGCGACACAAATATTCAGTCCATAAAAATATATATAACACAATGTCTTTCTTTAAAGAGTTTAAAATAAAACAGATGAACTCATTGTCCAGTTGTATAGTGAAGAATTAACCTTATTCGAAGAAAGTTCTGACCTTTACCATCAGCTACTGGGAAGTGATCTTTAGTCCCTCAGAATGTCATGCCTGATAGTAGTGTCTTTGTTTGCCTGGGGGTTTTAGCCATCAGGCAGTCTGATAATGCAATTCATTATGATAGGGGTTTTGCATCATGTAGTATCAGTTTTGCCTCCAGAAGAGACTAGAGACTACAAGTGTCAGTCTGAGCTCTAGAAGGGGTTGGAGACTAAAGGGTCACCCACACAGGCAGTATAATATTAAACCCCAATAAAAACTCTGGACACAAAACACTAGGGTGCATTTCTCTTGGTTGGTAATATTTTATGTATATTGTCAAACATCAGTGCCAAGAAGGTAACATGTCTATGACTCCACAGGAAGAGAACAATGGTAGTTTCATGATATTCTTCCCGGACTCTGCCCTATGTGCTTCCTCCCATGGCTGATTTTAATCTGTACCCTTTCTGTGTCATAAACAGTAACCATCAATATAATACCTCACAGTGAGTCATGTAGCCCTTCTAGCAAGTTTTTGAACTTGAGAGTGGTTTCTTGCAGGAACTTTTCCCTCTAAATGTTTGCAGTCGGCTTTAACTCTCACACTGGCTATTTGGGTCAAAGTCCTAAATTACCTGACCCTTACCATACCCCATCCCCCCCAAACACACACATAGAAAATTTATCAAATAGAGCTTTTCAGTTTTCAATGATATTCAAAGAAAAGCAATCAAGAAAAATATTGGACCACCAATCAGAGCAATTTTTATAAATGACATAGAGAAAGTAATTATCTGAAAATAGAAATTTTTCTAGACTGAAAAATACAGAACAAGAATTGAATTGATTAGAGTTAGATCAAAATAACAATCATGATTCTAAAAGAACACCTAGTGCTATGGTTTGAATGTCCCCTTAAAAACTCATGTTGAAATTTAATCGTCAATGTACTAGTATTGGGAGGGGGGTATTTAAGAAATGATTAGGTTATGAAGGTTCCACCCTCATGAATGAATTAATGCCATTATCTTAGTGGATTAGTTATATCAGGAGTGGGCTTCTCATAAAAAGAATGAGTTTGGCCTGATTTCCTCTCTCTGTCTACCATTCTCCCTTGTCCTTCTGCCATATTATAATAGAGCAAGAGGGCCCTTGCAAGATGCCATTACCATGCTCTTGGACTTCTCAGCCTCTAAAACCATAAGGAAAATAACCTTCTATTCTTTATAAATTACCTAGTCTGTGGTTTTTGTTATAGCAGCAGAAAACAAACTACAACATCTAATCTAAATGCCATAAATAAATCCAGCTCAAGGTACTAAAAGCATTTATAATTAAAATGGTAATCTTAAAAATTTTCAGATATTTAGTTTCCAAAAAGGATAAAATATGAAGGAGTTTGTAATTGGTTCATAGACATATACTTATGGGAAAATATTATAAAAGACTAGATTGGGCTTTGATTGACAGTGAACAAAATTTTCTGATTCATGAGGACACTACACTATAGCTTGAGTTCACTAACAATAATCTATTAATAATTGGGAATACAAACATCCCACTGTTTGACAGCTATCTTCTGTAGTTATCACATATAAAATCTTGAGCTGGTCTGAGGGAAATTGGATTCTATTCCAAATGACCTCAGATAATACCTGCTGTACAGTGGTTCAAAAATGGTAAACTAGCTGATATTGAAAAGATGGTTAAGGAAGTAAAATGAAAGGACATTTTTAACCTAGATAAAGGAATATTTGGGGGGAAAGACAGTCTCCTTCAAATATTTGAATAGTCATTATATAGAACCACACTATTTGACAATGATGGATAGAACCAGTTTCAGTGTGCAATGATCTCAATGTAAGGAGAACTTTCTAATGGTCATAGCTGCCCAAGGGCAGAATGAGTAATTGGGCATTCTCTGGGGTAGGGAAGTGTTTGTCTAATCATATGATGGGGACTTTGTAGGGAGCATTCAAATATGGTTAAGTGGTTCTTAATTAAGAAATATTCAAATAAATAATCTTTAAAGTGACTTTTAAAAAACCAAATTATCTTTAAGTTACCGTCAAGCCTTCTGATTCCATGTCTTCAGATTTGTTTACCTAGCCCAGGACAATTTAGGAGTGGTAAATTAGAACTGGGCAGAAATAGTTGCCATATATGAACTAACATTTATAGAACTCCATTTATAGCTTCCTTCATGCTGTGAGTAATATGACTGTCAGCAGTACCTTAGTATCATACACTATAGCTCCCATCAATCTAAATATGGCGGACTAGCCCTTGTCTTACTTCTATTTGAAAATCATGGGTAAGGACTCTAATCACTCAGTTTAGGCCAGCTGTCTAAGCATGAGCCAATTGGTTGTGTCCATGAGAGAGAGTGCATATAGGATAAAAATGGTTCCTGAGGGACAAACCTGTATATTAGTGAGAGGCACCACAATTAGTATCTGTTACATTTGGCCTCCAACCAGAACTAGGCAAAAATGTTCATGGCTTATTATGAGGTGCATTTTAGGGAAAATTCTACCAAAACATGTCTAAATTTTAAACACAAAAATTCAGGCACATAATGGAATAAGTGTCAATTATCTAGAATATTTACTTATTTGGGACATTTTATTGTTTAATGATATGGATAAACATATAGTAAAAGCCTTTTCCCATAGTGTTTAATTTAATTACTTGAGTATGAAATTGCAAAATGGTAATTAAGTGGCCTAGAAAAACAAAGCACTTTCAGTTATGATTGAGGTCCTGGGGAAAAACTGAGTCTGTAATGCAGCAAGTTCCTCTAAGACAATGTTATAAAATATTCCAAGAACTGTTTTAGCCTCTAGCTCAATTGTCCTGAAGCTTATGAGTAGAGAAGAATATGTGTAATATTATTCTCTTTTTACTAAGACAGAGCCAAGATTCGGTAAGAGCCATACATGAAAATGTATGTTAATCATTAGAAAAGGCTTAAAAATGTATGTTCCAATGACATGGCTATGTTGATACAGTTCTCAGCTGGAATACTATTTATGTGAAAATTCAAGCAGCTACCACTACAAGAGAGTTTATACCAAAGGCAAATTATTAAATATAAAGTGTAGGACCTAAAAGCTGGTCTTGGACAGATTAGAAAAAAAACACACAGCATATAGACTGCATTGTTGTTGGCTGAAGCTCATTTTCAGAAATACATTGCTCAGCACTAAAGTGGACAGTCTAATCGGTTCCTCTACAGAAGTAGCAAGATTCTCACAAAGGAAAGAAAATCTACAGAGATGAAGCTGTAACTGGAAAATGTGATCCACATGGTTGTATTTTTAGATCTGTTAAAGATTGACCTCTGTTTGCAGTTTTTCAAGCAATAGCTTAATGTAAAATTAGCCTATTTGTAGCATTTCTATATTTCAGGGAGTTGTGCTGTATATTATACCTTATGTATTATTTCTAGAAAGTCAAATATTCCCTTTATTAGTTGCAAATATTCCTTTTTTTAAGCTATGAAATGGTAGGTAGCCTATTTTGCACACAATTTGTGAAGTATGTTTGGTGGAAATTTTAGTGGAAATTTACGAAGGATAGAATATGCTATTTTATTGCCTTCAAAATATCTGAAGTTTAAAAAGATGGTGAACACATGGGGAAATTCTTACTCCAGACATGAAGAGCTACCATGTATTGGTCACCGGGTGTTTTATATACATAATTTTATTTAACTTTCACAATAATTATAATTGTGTAGAATTGATGTCTGAATCCAAACAGAAAGATTTTTAATTTTTTCCATCAGTATATGGGAAAAAGGATGACTTCTCTATATTTAAAACAGACACAACCTTGTTATTTTCACAGGCATATTATTATTATTTCATTGATGAGTGAGTAATTGTGTGTGTGTTAACACATAAATACATGTATGTGAGTAAGTAGCATGGTGACCAAGGGAAAAAGCTGTAGAGTAAAACCGATACTTTATTTCAAACTATGCTTTTGCTAAACCTATTATTGGCAATTCAGCTGACAATCATTCTACTATAGGATATTCAAATGTCAAATGCATATCTCATTTTCAACTAAGACCATTACATCATTCCTTGTCAAATGCACTGAAATATGGCTAGGTCTAGCTCTGATTAGATAAGGGACCTCATGCTGGTGTTAGTAAATCCAACTCCACAGACTGATTCCCAAGCTGAGGGAAATGGCAAAGTTATTATTGATGACGGTGCCAAGGCTAACAGGTTTCACATGTCCTTCATGAACATGTGGTGACAGCCCCAACAGTGACACAGTTAAGAGTCATTTGTTCAAGTGTCCCCGAATCATTGCTAAAAAAGGTGAAAAATCTGAAAATTTTAAGTATCCATCAGTATGGAAGTTTGCTCAACTCATGGGTTTCCTGGTTCATTGCACTGACTGGAATCATATGAAATATAATCCCTTATATATCTGCAGAAGTTTGCCTCATTAGAGAGGCGATATAACATACACCTCTGGGATTTGAGTCTGGGCTCCCTGCAGTTGTGTGTGACTTTGACAATGTTTTTAATTCCGCCAAACATCAGTTCTTCTACACAATTATGGTTATTGTGCAAGTTAAATAAAATTATGTATATAAAACACCCAGTGACCAATACATGGTAACTCTTCATGTTATGTTATTTAGCCTTTCCTCAATTTCATGAAATACACTGGGTATGCTTTATAGCATTTGCCTAGATCAAGAAACAGTACCAGAGAAGGGAAAGTGGCTTGTCCAAGGTCATACGGCTAATAAGCGTGAAAGGAATGAAGCCCAGGTCTCCTGATCTGAAATCCAGTATTCTTTAAGTGTCTGTGTAGAAAAAGAAAGCCTGTAAATTAGACTATAATTAAAGTACTGTTATACATGCAGAGGCAAAGTGAAATGGTGAATTGGTCCAATTACCTCAATAATTCAAGCCCAAAAGTACCAAAACACTTTTATCTGGTATGTCTGAATGTTTCAAACCAAATATCTGAATAATTGCTCCAATTATTCACATCATTTTGAATATATGTATAAGTCTGGTCTTTTGTGGGGGAGGGGATGGGGGTAGTCTTTGAATCATGTCTCCATTCTTTCCAACATAAATAGAGAGTATCACTTTTCATTTTCCCCTTCTAATTTGTTTCAAGATCCAGTGGCTTTTTTATTAAATTGAAGTTTGTGGATAAATGGAAAAATCTTTACTGAAATATGGTACTTCCAACTGTAATTTTGGCTTGAATTAGGTTGCTTACAAGCTCAACTGTACGACAGTGACAAGACATGGCCTTCTTTGTGGGTGAGTGCTGGGGGTGGGCACAGTTGGAAACATTTTTTTTAAATCCTTTTAGCTTTTATTCTACTTACAGAATTGAATTCTGATCCTGGAGAAAATGTTTCAACCCTGCTAAAAGGGGTTATATTCAAATCAATTTGAGACAATTCTGATATCAGGAGTAGGTTAAAATTATAGTTATTTGAAACTAGAAGAAACCCACCCCTTCTTTTTTTTCCTGATCTTTACAAACCATATGCCTATTTCAAGGCAAAATTAAATTCTTCTGATTATATTTCCTTCGCTGTAGCCCTGAACTGAACATAATATCAGCATTAAAATAGAAATCAGTCATGTTCAGAAAACAACCAACAAAAGTTTTTCAAACTATAGAAATACACATCAATTAAAATAGATTGTGCGTAGTTAAAATCCAGTGTCTGTACTAACAAAATCTTCCAGCCCACCATCATTTATGTTTTATAATAAATATAGTGCTTAGCAGAATGTGAGAATGACATTACCGTGGATTGACAAGTCTATTATACTGAACAGGTACTACACAGAAAGCAGGAAAGCAAGTGTCTTTGTTCTCTGTGAAGTCTGCATTGTAGAATGATCCCTAAAGATGAGGAAGGAAGAGGCTCAGACACAATTAGGGCCCATTTTAAAGGCTGCGCTCAATAAAATGCTGTGGGTGTATAAGTTTATCAGCATTAGCGTGTGTATCCTTTCTTATGTTGCTAATAAGTCCTCGGCCCCTCTGGTCAACTTCCTGGTCTCTGCTTTAAAACCTGTCCAAACTGAAAGGCCCCCTCAAGCCAGACAAGAGGGGTGTGCACAAAAGCAGGTGAGATTGTTTCTCTCCCGCTGCGACAGGTCTGTCTTTGGAACTTTCAGCCTATGGTGTTTACCGTTCTGCGCTACTCCTCGTTGTACCTGCTGGAGTGGGAAACGGAGAGGAGGGTGGCACCTTTACAGAAGAGATTATGGAGCAGCGCGCCACACGTCGTAAAACCTCAAACGCCCTTCATTGACTGGATGTAAAAAGCAGCCTAAGAAGCAGAAAGCGAAAATGATAGAGCAGCAAGTGGTTACAACTTAATTTCTAGATTTTAAGGGGCAAAATGCCCACTATTAAGGAGGGCATTTTGCTCTAAGGACAATCTGAGACCACTTTTTTTTTCACCTTAATCTAGAAAGGCTATAATATGAAGCAAATAAATTATAATAAGAAGAAAAAAACCACAAAAAACCCAAACCATTTGTCAAATTGTGATTGCTAAAGTACTGATAAAAAGGGTTTTATCCAAATAGCCATCCTTTCTATAACTTTGGATCCAAAATTCTACTTCTAGGAATTTTTCCCAAGGAAATAATCATACATGTGTATAGACACTTAACTCTAAGGCTATCTGATGATTTCAACAGTAAAAAAGGGGGACTGATTAGATATATTATAATATATGCATATATACAATGGAATAAAATACAACCATTAAAATGGCATTATTGAAAATTTTAATTTAGTCTGCACATACTTTTCCAGTTCTTACTGTGGTTTGGATTCTAGCCAGGCTGCTGTGGCATACATTGGTATCTGCTTTCACCAACCTCACATTCTAGCAGGAAAGACAAAAACGGAAATATTTATTTATACTTGAGGTAAGTGTGGTCATATATTAAGTGGAAAAAAACAAGTTAGAGAACATTGTACTTCTGATATTGTTAAATATATGTATTGCATATACATATACAGTGCATATATATAAGGTATATATATACTTACACACTGTTAGCTATTGCTGTATAACAAACCACCCCAAAACAACAATCAATTATTACCACTCATGCACTTATTATTACTCATGTATCACTGTAGGTCTGTGGATTGGCGGGAACAGCTCTGCTCCACATGTTCCACATGTCACTCATCCTCCTTAGGACATCAAGCTAGCTTGCGCATGTTCTTCTTGTGGTAATGTCAGATGTATAAGAGAGAGCAGAGACTAGGGAGTCCTCCTTAGGTCTAGGCTTAAGAACATTCAGCAAAGAACATAGAAAAACCACAAGATGCATAGGCACCAATATTAGTTTTCTGCGTGGTAAGATTATGTGTAATTTTCAATTTCTTCTGTTTATTTTTTCTGAAGTTTTAACAACAAAAATATACTACTTTTATAATCAAATCCCAACAAAGTTATTTCACCAAACTGATTTCCTATGTCCCTTTTTTACAATTATTTGTATAGAAAGGAGGCCAACTGCGTGAAGGAGGCTTAAGGTTTCATGTTGTCTATTTATATGTCAATAGACCATATTTACCACGTGTCTTCCCTGGCCTGCCTTTGAATATAAACTCTGGTACCACTGATAAAATTAAAGTGCTAAAGAATTATAAAGTGAATACCATTCCTGTTTATTTACTTACTATCATCATTTAAGAAAAACCACACACTCAAAATAAAGAATCCCAGTTCATTTACAAAGATTAAAGTCTCCTTAAATTTGCTTTATTTTCGCATGTCCACAACTAAATGTTTTGATATGGAAGTAAACTAGGTGATACCTTGAGTTGCTGGTGTTGTTTTTCAGAAGATGTGTGGTCCTTCATCTCACAGTATTCCTCACACTGGCACATAAATGAAATGCTTTATGTGTATCCCTGTATTTTGCTTTCTTTACTTATGTAAGTGAACATTTTTTCTTTTCCTATTGAATGCCTTAGGAAGCCCCCACCTTTCTTTTCTTTTCTTTTCTTCTTTTTTTTTTTTTCAGTACCATGATTAGATTGAGTGGTAGAAGATTTTAGTGAATCATTCTACCAATTAGGCTAAAATATTAAAGACAAGTAACTTGAGAAGGAAACTTGCATATCTATAGCACTTTGCAGCAGATGTATCCTATTTACTTCTTTATTTTATTGCTTAATGACTGGATCTGAAGTAATTGCACCATTTGACAGATATTTATTTGTAAAATGTGATTCATTCAGTCAGACACTTTTAGAATGATTTTCATGCCAAGTGTTAAAATTGTGTAGGCTTGAGTAGCTGTTTCAAAAGATGCAAACACGCATGTAAATTCCATGCATCAAGCACATCTACTTTCGGCTCTTTTTATTATAAAAATATTCCAGTTGACAAAGAGTGCTAGTGAACAGACGGCAGGGACTTCTGGACTTTAATCAACCACAATCACTGGCAGAGTTCAGAATTAATTTCCTAACCATGAATCACCTGCAGACAATGAATCACATTCTAGAGAATTTTGCCAAACAAAACAAGCCATCATGCCCTGTACAACTTTTGAGGACAGGGCCATGGAAACTCATTTGACTAGCACAGTTGAAATAGTGAAAAGAAAAGAATACTAGAGAATAATGGAACAAGCTATCAAATGGTGCCTGGTGACTTTCAACTTACAAAGACCAGAGTTCAGCAAGAAAACACTCCTTTCTGAAATGGTCTACCCATTGGTTGGATTCTGTTCCTAAATTGTACCTATTGATGAACAAAGTAAAGGATTCTTTGTTAATAATTTTTTACTATGAAAGGTTCTACACATTATAGCATAGACATAAGAATATTTCCAGCTATTGTTTAACCAAAAAATTAGCAACTTTTTCTTTAGTTTCTGTTTCAGACACTGTCTCTTCCTGGACAGAAAGGAATTGGAAGAACTAAATGAATATTTAGATAATTCAGTTGAAGAAATACTTTTGAATGAAATAGCCAAGTCATTTTTATACTTAAATTTTGGCAATTGCCTTAATTTTCCATTTTCTCTTTGTTTTCTTGTATAAAACAAAGGAACCAATTACCTTTACTTGTTTCTAGACACTACGAAAAATCTGAGAATTTAGTTTCAAGACGTGAGAAAATATTTTGCATTTTGTATACTATCATCAAAATAAAAATTGATCACTTAAAAAGGAATTATTTTTATTTTCAAATTTGAATGAAGTTAATTTCAAACTACACAAGGTGAACACTATACCTCTGTGAAAAACAAAAGGCCTTGGCAAACCCAAGATATTTGACATACATTGCTCCAAATCATGCATGCCATTGCAAAGAGAATAAAGAATAAGTAGAAAATTCTTATTGAGAAAGAATAGTGAATAATAAGAATCTGGGAATGCATTATTAGACAAATATCAAAAACTCAGACTGCCTTGAATGTGTTTTCTTTTCACTGATTGATCGTTATTGTCAAATAAATTTGCCCTTACAAATTCATCCAGTGTTGGCACATAAAGAAAACAAAGAAGAAAGATTCATGTCATATGGCACAGAATAAAATCATTTTCCAGATGAGCAATCAATATTTTATTTTAGACCATGAAAACAGGTAAACCTAGCCATAAAGCATCCATTGTGAGTCACTTTAGCCAGGTGAATGGAACACATTAACTATTATTATTATTGAGTGAAGCTAGCCAGAATTTTTGTCTTTGACTCATAAGCCATTTTGTTATGCTATCCTGTATCCCTCACAGTGTGTTGTCTTCCAGCCTCTTGATCATTTCCTCTCACTCACTGATTGTCTTGGTGCCTGGGCTTGCATTTCTCCTCTTTTGTACAGGTTCTGTAATTATCCTAAGTGCCTGGAAAGATCTCTCTTCAGCTCAAACAATCCCTTACCTCTCAGCACTTTGGTCTCATCTCCAGAGACTTTACTTTCCTGTCTAGTGCCCTTTAGGCATCCACCACCAAGCTGTAAATCTGGAAGCTCAATCTTTACCTGAAATTGCTCAATCTTTTAAATTGCAAATTCAGACTCTGTAATTATTTCACCCTAAATTCTTATTCTTAGACTGTTGCCCAATTATTTCTAATACTTTTTCTTTAACCTCTTCTTTTTAGCTACTTTAACAAACATGGAGAGTGCTGCTGGTTCCTTGTGTTTTTCTAGACATTGGAGCTCCTAGAGTGAACCAAGCAAAGATGCCTGTTCTCAAAGAGTTTATATTCAAAACCCTTGATCCTTCTTCATTCTCCTGATCAGCTTTCCTCTGTCTTCCTTTTCTACATAGCTTAAGTCCCATAAACCATAATTTCAACTATTCTGTTTTTAATATCCAAATTCCTTGCTCATTATTCTTCCATCATCTACTGGCACAAACCATCTATGCACAGAAACCCAAACCTGGAGGAATTGAACCACCTCTCTCCTCAGCATATTCACCTCAATGACTAAACATAATTTAAAGGAAATCACATAACTGTGCAGAGAGTTGCCACAATAAATTCATGTCCTCCACAACAGTAGCTGGGTCCTCAATACTTCCTAGAAATCCTTTCTTCTGTTTTCTTAGCTCTTTTCTACATCACTTGGCTATTTATTTCAAACAAACAAGAAAGCTTGATAATGTTGACATCCAAAGCAAGCAGTTTCAAATGGACCCACAAATCAGTCTATACAGTAGTTCTTCCCTTATCTGTGGTTTCCCTTTCTGTGGTTTCAATTACTCGTGGTCAACCATAGTCTGGAAATATTAAATGGAAAATTCCAGAAATAAACAACTCATAGATTTTAAATTGTGCATCCATTCTGGATAGCATGATAAAATCTCATGCCGTCCGCTATGTCCTGCCTGGGACGTGAATCATCCCTTTGTTAGCTGTATATATGCTACCTGCCCTTAGTTACTTAGTAGCCATCTTGGTTATCGGATCGAAAAAACATTATATTTAGGGTTAGGTACTATCCGTGGCTTCAGGCATCCACTGCGGGTCTTGGAATATATCCCCCTTGGACAAAAGGAGACTACTATAATTCATGATGTGACTAACAAATGATAGTGATTATTATCAATGCAGAACATCTCAGTGTCCTCTTTTCACTAATCAGGGTTCAGATACCGAGGAAACAGAAGTTTCTGGGCCTTGGTTGGGATGGAGCAACTAATTTACTTTGCCTTGGAATTAAACATTTTATTGAGATAAACATTCATCTATCTCTCACCTAAAAGTCAAGATGTATGTGGTCCAGGATGGCAGAGCAGCTCCGCTCCACACAGTCACTCAGAGACCCAGTTCTTTTTATCCTGCTTCTTGGCATCCCTGCATCATCTGCATCATTGGTATCTGCGGTTTGAAGCTGGATTGCTGTTAATTTCAGGGTCCTGAGGGAGGGAAAAAGAAACAAGGAAGTCCACAGGTAGAAACCATTCTTTAAACAAATGATATAGAAGTTGCAAGCATCATGTGTACCCACATTCCATTGGTGAGAATATGGCCAAATGACTGCACGGCTCCACTGGAAGAGCTGAGAAATGTGGACTTTAGTTGGGCATATGCTCAGAAGGAAGAAGAGGATGAATGCTAGTGCACAATTAGCAGTCTCCACCACACCATATGTAAGCCAAAAGTTAGAAGTTCTATACCTTATCCCAGACTCCCTTCCTTAGCTTCAGACTCAAACATTTACCTGCTTACTGGACAGCTCCACTTTGATCTCCCTCTTACATCTTAAATTCAGTCCCAAACAGAATTTATAATCTTCTACATCCCCATACTCCACTCCACCACCAATTCCACTTCCCTTGTTTCTTAACACAGCGGTAGAAAGACCATTGAGTTCCCGAAAACAGATCATTGTGCTTCATCCTTCCCTTCCCTGCCTCCATCTCTCTTGCTGCCCCCTGCCATACTAAATTTATCACAATGGGCTATTGATACTCTAGTCTACGTCTCTCCCAAATCCTTAGTCACTGCTACTTACTACCTTTACTACTACTTTGATTATGTCTCCATCTTTCATTGTTACGCCATCTAAATTTACAAATATTCCTCATTCTCTGAATATATTTGATTTCTCAGTTTGGACAGCAAGAGTTCAGAAAGCAAAGGACACTAGTTTATCTAAATCTATTGAGTATTGTGAGTAGCAAGAAGTTGGAGAGTGGGGGCTTTATCTACAAGTTTATCCAAGTTTCCTCACTCCTAAGTTAAGAAACTATGAGCTCTTATTTTCTAATGATGCACATAGCAAGAGATACCTGTATTCTCCACAGCAAAGCCTGTGATCTTTCTATCATACAAATCTAATCATACCACACTACCACATATGTAACTTTTCGATGGCTTCCCGTTGCACTTAGGAAAAATTCCAAATTCTTAACATGGCTTGGAAGTTTTACATATTCTGATTTTTGCTTAAGCTTGCCACCCCTCTCCCTGAACTTTTGACTCTGGACATGGATAGTTTATTCTGGTTCTTTGCATACACCATCTTTCCCTTGTCTTGAGTCTTTTGCTCATGGCATTGAATTTAACTGGAACTCTCTTCCTGAAGCTCAGACCTTTTTGCCTGACTAATTCCCAGTCATCCCTCAGGCAGCAGCTTAGTAGTCATGCCTTCCATGGCAGTCATGGGACCCTTACCTACATGGAATTGGGTGTCTTTTTGCTACTTACCCTTTAGCATCTGGTACTTACCCTCTATTAACACTCATAAAACTTTGTTATAATTGCTTTTGGTTATTTGTTTCTCCATCAAGAATGCAAACTCTGTAATGACAAAGACTATTGTGGTCTCTGTTGTATCTGCAAATAGAGTTTATAATGTAGTAAATGCCCAGTAAATATTCATCAAATAGTCATTTAGTATTTGGATATCTGAGTAGTTTGGAATGAGAATAAAAGTACTACAGAGTATTTAGTTGTAATTAAGAGTTCTTGACACAATTATAATTAGGATGAACAAATTTATTTATTTACTAGAGCACATTTTTATTTGGAAATATATCAAATAACACTTTGAGAGTAATGAGCTAAAATGAATGATGTCAAGGCAGATATGGGAATGTCAGAGTCTGCTGGACTTCTGGCCTCTCTTCTTTGCTTCAATCTTATTGTACAGTCCACATGTACAGAACTCTTGTCTTAGGCTCACAGTCTGATTTCTTGGGACCTCCTTTGGTGAAAGCTATGCAGAGATGGTGAGCACAGAGACATTAACCCATCAGCTGGTATGACTCTTTATGCTAAGTCAATCCTCCCTCTTGGGCCCTTGGTCTAAAAAATAGTACTCATCCATAATGATAATCAATTGAGGAGTGTCTCACTGGTAATTACTGATGATAAAGTATCAATGTTTATTAGGTTTTTTATAATTAGAGAAGATGCAATGCCATATCTACAATAGCATCATTCTTATCATTTTTCATTCTGTATGTTTTCTTGAGTGGGAAAGAAATGATGTAGTCAGATCCTTTTGTAGTTCATAAGCATGATGATTGGGTTTTCCTGCACATGTGTGAGATGTGCCTCCCTCAAACCCTGTTACAACGTAGGCACATTACCCATCTGACATGAAAAAAAAAAGAGAAAAAAAGAAGAAAAAAAAAAAAGAAATGATGCAGTCTATGCCAGAGCTGACAATGACAGTGGAATATGCATGTGATAGACACCTGGTTATCTGGTTTTAAAAGCAACTATCCCCAGGGCCCCCACCAACACAGCAGGTGGGTCTCCAAAAGAAAAAAAGGTATACAATCCTCCTTTCCACTACCTCTATCAGCACTGCACAGAAGCCTCACAATTCACCTTAACCTGATCTAGTGTCTGATCCTACCAGGCATCCTTCTGGTTTTGTACTTGGAGACATCTGGAAGATGGTCAAGGACATCTGGTGATGTTCTAGGATGCAAAAGTGTATGGAATGCTGTCTTCTCTAGAGACTTGATATGGAAATACTCAAAAGTTTTGCATGCTTCACATTAACATAATCAGGTCCTACAGACCCAAACATAGACACGTACTCTTTCTTAATTGTATTATTCTTCTCTTCGGTTCGTTTGCTGTGTTTGTTATTGTTCTTTTTGCTCTTGTTAGTTTTGTTCATTTGAAAAGTCAGTGCTTTTTAAAAGTATGTTAACAAGTTATGTACACTTGAAGAAAACTTTCAGAGGACATGGTGTAATGTCTGAAAGAGCCACAAGTCTTAATATTTCTAAAGATTTAAATATTCTCAGACTTGCTCTGGATGAACAATCTCTAGTCCGCACAAACATCGATCAGCTATCTTTTATCTTCCTCCACCTTCCTCTCAAATTATGTGTGAAACTATAACATTGTAGACTGGTTACTCCCCAGTGAATCCTAAGCTGTCCTAAAGATCATTTTCTACCACCCTGAAGGTTTAAATACAACTACATTTAATTGGCACTGGTGGGCAATTCATTGGGGGTGTTGCAATGTGACTATTCAGGAAATGTCTGCCTGCCATAGTGCTGGCAGATTTATTCCTCTAAAATCTCAGAAGATCCCTTGTCGAAATGTTTTGTGCTGCAATGTTGATGATATGTCCAGTTCAATCAATCAGTCAACAAATATTTATGTTAAATGCCTGTTCTATCACTACTGCTGACACAACTTCCCCCCTCCATTGGCCAATGTGCACCTTTGACTGGTGTTCAGGCAAAGGTCAGGATGAATCCTTGTCTGACCCTGATGGTTGAACACTGTTGCTAGTCCTCCCTAAATGGAAAAAACACTTAATCCACCAACAAGTAGTTATTGAGCACCTACAATGTACCTACAATTATAGTGGGCTATGTTTCTTCCAGTCTGGTGAAACTTTCAAAGACCAGGGTCTCTACCTTGCCCCCCCCTTTCTTTGCTCTTTCCATAAGCATTTACTGTATTAATACTTAACATTTGTATAGACTTATGTAGTTAACAAAGTACTTTTATTCTTAATCATACCAAAAATACTAAGAGGAGGGTGTTTTTCCTCTTTCATAGCTGAAGAGCCAGGAGATTGGGATTTGTCCACAGTCATAGCCAATAAAGAGTGACTTTCCCCAGCACCAATTTCTCTCTGCTGTGTATAAAGCACTGTAGTAAATGATTGAATTGGTAATAGGAGTGATAATAAGATGAGTAAGATAGTTTTTGACCTCAAAAAATTAATCTTAGAAGTAATGCAATGCTTTTGTCTCACTCTAAAACAAAACTAAGAGCCTGGTGCATTTCAGAATCCCTCCTTCATACCCACTGAATAATCACCTGAATCTCTGGAGTCTTCCACAGTTGCCCTGACCTCACAGGAGTCCTCCTGGCACAACTCTATCTTGGGCCTAATTCACACTACATTTCTCAGAGCCACGCTTCTTGAAAACTATGTGTATAGCTGTATTTAAATTCAGTGTCTGTTTCCTTACCTCCTAGGCTTTCCAGTTCACTCCAGTGTGGCTGCTAGCCCTGTCCTTTCACACAAATAACTTATGGTAAGGTCATGATTGACCTTCATGTCACAAAAGTCAAAAACATTTTTTTCTCCTTATCTTTTATTTCTCAAAAGGCAGAAAAGCATAGCAGTAAACAAAGCATGGAACTCTGAAGTCAGACTGCCTTGGTTGAAGATTAACTCTATTTACTAGTTGTATGACCTCAAGCAAGGTACTTAAGCTTTCTGTGCTTCACTTTCTTCAGACATAGAATGGGGATGATAATAATGTCTACATCATAGTATAGGTGAGAGGATTCAGTGAGTTAATATATGCAAAGCTCTGAGGAAATGTCTGACATATATTAAATGCTAGAGGTATTGGATGTATTTATTATTACCTAAGCTCTTTGACATGTAAATAATTTTTTTTCTTCTTTAATCCCAATCTCCTATTGATCTTTGTCTCACCATGTTTTTATGGTTTTACTGTATTCTCTCTAATAGTTTTTCTCACTTTCCTTTGCACTTGGGTTCTTTCTCTCTCTCTCTCTCTCTCTCTCTCTCTCTCTCTCTCTCTCTCTCTGTCTCTGTCATAGGCATCCCTGAAGGTGAAGAAGAAAATACACAAGGGTTGGAAAACCTATCTGAGGGAATAATTGAGGAAAATTTCCCTGGCCTTGCTAGAAATCTAGAAATCCAGGTAAAAGAAGCTCAAAGGACTCCTGAGAGATTCATCACAAAGAGGAAAACACTACAATACATAGTCATCAGACTGGCCAAAATAAACACAACAGAGGTCCTCCTATGAGCCATAAGGCAAAAACAGCAGGTAGCTTTAAAAGGAAAACCCATCAGACTAACTCCAGACCTTACAAGCCAGAAGGGATTGGGGCCCCATTCTCAATCTTCTCAAACAGAATAATGGTCAGCCTAGAATTTTGTATCCTGCAAAACTAAGTTTCTTATATGAGGGGGAAATAAAGATTTTCTCAGACAAGCAAACACTGAGGGAGATTTTCAAGACAAGACATATCTTGCAGGAGGTATTCAGAACTGCATTATAAACAGAACAGCACAATAGACATGCACCAGTGTAAAATCACCTAAGAGCTAAAGGTCAAAGCCCAGATACCACAATGGCTCAAGAGATAAAACAAATTAACAGAGTTCTACTCAACAAGAGGAATATAAATCCACCCCACTTATCAATTCTTTCAATAAATGTGAATGGCTTGGACTCCCCACTGAAGAGATGTAGATTGGCTGAATGGATAAAAAAGTAAAAGCCAAGTATCTACTGTCTCCAGGAAACACATCTCACCCACAAGGACTCACTCATACCCAAGGTGAAGGGATAGAAAACAATATTCCATGCAGGTGGCAACCAAAAGAAAGCTTGGTAGCAGTTCTCATATCAGATAACATAGTCTTCAAATCAATACAAGCAATGTAAGACAAAGATTGTCATTATATAATGGTAAAGGGAAGAATTCAACAAGAAGACATAACAATTCTAAATATTTATGCACCTAACACAGATGCACCCAGATTCATAAAGCAAATCCTACTTGATCTAAACAAAATGATAAACAGCAGCACTGTAATAGCTGGGATTTCAACGCCCCTCAGACAAAACAGGACAGATCTTCCTAACAGAAAATAAACAAAGAAACAATGGACTTAAACAGAACTCTAGAGCAAATAGACCTAACAGACATTTACATAACACTTTACCCCAAAACCACTGAATATACATTCTTCTCATCAGCTCATGGGCCATTCTTTAAGATTGATCACATGCTAGGCCATAAGACATGTCTCAATAAATTTTAAAAAATAGAAATTACACCATGAATCTTCTTAGACCCCAGTGGAATAAAATTAGAAATCAACTGCAACAGAAACACTTGTGTCTACACAAAGTCATGGACACTAAACAACCTACTGATAAATGATAGTCAGGTCAAGGAGGAAATTAAGATGGAAATCAAAAGATTCTTTGAGCTAAATGATAAAGAGGACACAAGTCATCAAAATCTGTGGGACACAGCTAAAGCAGTCTTGAAAGGAAAATTCATAGCCTTAAATGCCTACATCCAAAAGACAGAAAGATCACAAATCAACAACCTAATGAATTGACTCAAAGAACTGTGAAAAGAAGAGCAAACCATTCCAAACCCAGCAGAAGAAAAGAAATAACCAAGATTAGAGAAGAACTAAATGAAATTGATAACAGAAGAATTATAAGAAAGATTAATGAAACAAAAACCTGGTTCTTTGAAAACATAAACAAAATTGACATGCCTCTCACTAGATTAAACAGAAGCAGAAAAGAAAGGACCCTAACAAGCTCAATCAGAAATGAAAAAGGAGAAATTACAACTGATACCACTGAAATACAAAATATCATCTCTGAATACTATAAAAACCTCTATAAATATAAACTTGAAAATGTGAAGGAAATGGAAAAATTCTCAGAAACACACAGCCTCCCTAGGCTTAACCAGGAAGAAATAGAATCCCTGAATAGACCAATATCAAGTACAGAAATTGAAGCAGCAATAAAATATATTGCAACAAAGAAAAGTCACAGACTAGATGGCTTCACACCCAAACTTTACAAGACCTTCAAAGAAGAACTGGTACCTATCCTGCAGAAATTATTCCATAACATAGAGAAGGAAGGAATCCTCCCCAACACATTTTATGAAGCCAATATCACCTTGATACCAAAGCCAGGAAAGGACTCAACAAAAAAAAGAAAACTACAGACCAATATCCCTTATAAATATACATGCAAAAATTCTCAATAAAATCCTAGCAAACCAAATTCAGATGCTCATCAAAAAAATCCATCACAACCAAGTGGGCTTCATCCCAGAGATGGAAGGATGGTTGAACCTATGCAAATCTTTAAATGTAATTCATCACTTAAATACAAGCAAAAACAAAGACCATATGATCCTCTCAATAGACACAGAAAAACCATTTGACAAAATTCAGCACCTTCTTATGATAAGAATGCTTAACAAAATAGGCATAGATGGGATGTACCTCAAAATGATGAAAGCCATATATGACAACGCCACAACGAACATCATACTGAACAGAGAAAAATTGAAAACATTCTTGCTTAGGACCAGAATCAGACAAGGTTGCCCTCTATCACCACTTCTATTAAACATAGTGCTGGAAGTCCTAGCCAAAGCAATCAGACAACAGAAGGAAATCGAGTGTATCCAAATGGACTCAGAAGAGGTCAAACTATCACTCTTTGTTGATGGTATGATCTTATATCTAGAAAACCCCAAAGAATATGCCAAGAGACTACTGGAACTGATAAATAAATTCAACAAAGTCTCAAGTTACAAAATCAATGTACACAAATTGGTAGCATTCATATATGCCAACAACAGTCAAGCTGAGAACCAAATCAAAGACTCAATATCTTTCACAATAGCAACAAAGGAAATAAAATACTTAGGAACATATTTAACCAAGGAGGTTAAAGACCTCTACAGGGAGAACCACAAAACACTGAGTAAGGAAATAGCAGAGGATGTAAACTGATGGAAAACCATACCATGCTCATGGATCTGTAGAATCAACATTGTTAAAATGTCTATACTACCCAAAGTAATCTACAGATTCAATGCAATCTCTATTACAATACCAACATCATTTTTCACAGATCTAGAAAAAACAATTCTACATTTCCTATGGAACCAGAGAAGACCCAGTATAGCCAAAGCAACCTTAAGCAAAAGGAACAAATTAGGAGGCATCAATTTATCAGACTTCAAGCTATATTACAAGGCTATAGTCACCAAAACATCATGGTACTGGCACAGAACAGAGAAATAGAACAATGGAACAGAACTGAGAACCCAGATATAAAACCACCCTCATATTGCCATCTGATCTTTGACAAAGCAGACAAAAACATACACTGGGGAAAAGAATCCTTATTCAATAAATGGTGCTGAGAAAATTGGATAGCCACATATAGAAGACTGAAACAGGATCCGCACCTCTCACCTCTCACAAAAATCAACTCATGATGTATAATAGACTTAAACTTAAAGCATGAAACTGTAAGAATTCTAGAAGAAAACATTGGAAAAACTCTTATAGGCATCAGCCGAGGCAAAGAATTCATGAAGAAGAACCCAAAAGCAATCACAGCAGCAACAAAAATAAATAAATGGGACCTGATCAAATTTTAAAAAGCTTCTGCATAGCCAAGGAAACAATCATTAGAGTGAATAGACAACCTACAGAATGGGAGAAAATATTTGCATGCTATACATCCAATAAAGAGTTGATAACTAAAATCTATAAAGAACTCAGGAAAATCAGGAAGAAAAAATCAAACAACCCCATTAAAAGGTGGACAAAGGACATGAACAGAAACTTTTCAAAAGAAAATAGACTAATGGCCAACAAACACATGAAAAAATGCTCAACATCTCTATTCATCAGGGAAATTCCAAATCAAAACCATAATGAGATATCACTTAACTCCAGTTAGAATGGCTTTTATCAAAAGTCCCCAAACAACAAATGTTGTCGTGGATGTGGAGAGATAGGAATAGTCATAAACTGCTGGTAGGACTGCAAACTAGTACAACCTCTATTTAAAATAGTTAGAGATACCTCAAAGAACTAAAAGTAGAACTACCATTTGATCCAGCAATCCCACTACTGGGTATTTACCCAAAGGAAAAAAGGACATTCTATAAAAAAGACATCTGTACTCAAATGTTTATAGCAGCACAATTCACAATTGCAAAGATGTGGAAACAACCCAAGTGCCCATCAATACATGATTAGATTAATAAAATGTGGTATATGTATACCACAGAGTATGACTCAGCCATAAAAAAAATGGGGAACCAATATCTATTGTATTTTCCTGGATGGAGCTGGAGCCCATTCTTCTAAGTGAAATATCACAAGAGTGGAAAAACAAACACCACATGTACTCACCATTAAATTGGTACTAATCGATCAATACTTATGTGCACATATGGAAGTAACATTCATCAGGTTTTGGGCAGGTGGGAGGGGGACGGAGAAGATGGGTAAATTCATACCTAACGGGTGTGGTGCATGCTGTCTGGGGGATGGGTACACCTGTAGCTTTGAGTCAGGTGGTGCAAAGGCAATTTATATGACCAAAGCCTTTGTACCCCTGTAATATTCTGAAAATTTTTTTAAATTAAATAAATAAATAAAAATAAAAAAACAACAAAAATAAAAATTAAAAAAAAATTATGGCACCATTCTGATAGGGGTAAGTTGGTATCCCATTGTGGTTTTAATTTGCATTTCCCTGATGATTAGTTATGTTGAGTATTGGGAGGTCAAACTATCCCTATTTGCTGACAATATGATCTTGTATCTAGAAAACCCTAAAGAGTCCACCAAAAGCATTGTGGACTTGATAAATAAATTCAGTAAGGTCTTAGGTTACAAAATCAATGTACACAAATCAGTAGTATTTCTATATACTAATAACAGCCAAGCAGAGAGTCAGAGCAAGGACTCAATACCATTCATAATAGTTACAAATGAAATAAAATACCTGGAATGTATTTAACAAGGGGGTCAAAGATCTCTACAAGGAGAACTGAAAAAACACTGATGAAAGAAATTGCAGATGACACAAACAAATGGAAAAACATCCCCTGCTTATGGATTGGTAGAATCAACATCATTAAGATGTCCATACTGCCCAAAGTAATTTACAGATTTAATGCAATCCCCATCAAAATACCAGCATTATATTTCACAGATCTAGGAAAAATAATCATATGCTTTTTTTACTTATTCCTCATACCCAGTCAATGCTACCATCATCTTTCACTTGGAATGTTGCAATAGCTTTCAAAGGGCTCTCTTCTCATTACTCTGACCCCTATCCATCCACTTTCCACACATCAAGCAGAATGATCTTTTCAAACAAAGGAGATGCTATCATTACTTGTTTAGAGCATCTTGTTGTCTTTCTTATACTTTTGTAATAAAAACAAACTATTAATAATTCCTTGGCTGAGTTCACAAAACCCCCACATCTGAACTTTAAATCATCTCACACTTCCTCTTGCTTTCTTACTGCAGAGTTATTGACCATTGTTTCATTTCATTAAAATTCCTTGCTCCCTCTCAATGCAGGGCCTTTGCACATGCTGGTCCTTCTCCTCTTTGAGTCCTTAGTTCCTACTCATCTTGACATCTTGGCTGTACCATCACATCCTCAGGAAAGCCTCATCTGACCTTCCTGACCATATAAATTTTCCACATCCCTCTTTTTTGTGGTATTTATCATTGTGGTAACTTTATATTCCTTCATGTCATTGTGTGATTGATTATGTCTGTCTCATAGAGTAGACTACAAATTCTATGAGGCTATGCCTTTGAGGGGGGTTGTTACTATTGTATAACCAGGATCTGGCCTATAGACGTTGCACCATTATACATTGGTTGAAGGAACTTAACCCTGGACAGTCTGAGTCTGGCCCTATCCTTATAGCATAATGCCTAGAGCACAATAGACTTCATCCTACAGAAGAATTAGCTACATGAATACATATATGCTAACTGTGCTTAACTGTGCTTAATTAACTGTGTTTAAGCTAACTGGGTAACTACTAACTGTGCTTAAAACCTGCCATTTTTTAATACATACAGTCATAGGAATTGAGGTCAAATGAATTAGAGATTTATTAGAGGACATCATAATTTGCATGACCAACACTCAGGACTGGAACAATAAAACGTATATATGTGTGTGTGTGTGTGTGTATGTTTTATTTAGAGACAGGGTCTTGCTCTATAGCCCAGGCTGGAGTGCAGTGGCACAATCATAACTCATTGTAACCTCAAATTCCTGGGCTCAAACAATCCTCCTGCCTCAGCCTCCCAAGTAGCTAGGACTATAGGTGTACATCACCACACCCAGCTAACTTTTAAAAAAAATTTTTTGTAGAGACAGGGTCTCCCTATGTTGCCCAGGCTGGTCTTAAACTCTTGACCTCAAGTAATCCTCCCGCCTCAGCCTCCCAAAGTACTGGAATTGCAGGCTTGAACCACCACGCCCAGCCTAAAGCATATTAATCCATTTCATCTTCTTAAGATAGCTAAGGCTGCAATTCCTGGGTCCTCTCCACACACAGGCACTATTACATGACCAAAATGTAACAAAATAATTTTATTTATTAGCTATATCTTATTTGTTTTCTAATTTTAAGCTAGTATTTGAATTCTTTTTTTTTCCCTAAAAAGAGGCTGTTTTAAATTATGATGACTAAACAGACCCTACTGATATTCTCAAAACCACAGTAAGGGAACAAGCTGGAATTCCATTATTTTACCTTCAGAATGGCCAGAAATATTTCAGACTTCAGCCTTTTGATGACTTCATAGATGAATAACAATGTGGTTGGTTTTACTAAAAAACAAGAAGAAACTTACAGGCCTTTCTTATTCTGCAACTCTGTTCCAGCACTTACTAATAAAACGAATTATTTTATGACCTTGATGTTCAAATGTCAAAGACTCTGAATTTGCTGAAAATACAAAATTGGATGACTCTGCTTGGGAAATTTTTCCCTATTAATATTATAGGATCTTTTTTTTTTCTAAAGGCGTCTGGACAGTTCATTTGAATGGCCACAAGAGAGCAGTAAGAAATTAAAGCTCAGGAGGATGACTCAGTCACACTTATGTGTGTGCTTTTTGTTATTAGGAAGAATTAAAAGACAAACTTACTTATATTTGTTCTTAAACTTAACAATATAGTGTAGGATTTCTTTCCTTTTCTTTTCTTTTAAAGGCAATTTAGGAAAGACAATATAGATAGCATCAGTAAATTATTAACTGAAAAGAACCTAAAATTACAGGTTTTAGGAACTCAAGTTCATGTGTGAAAATAGAAGAAAATAATTACCCTGGGCAAAAGGACATCTTGAGAGATCATTCAGCACATCCCTGTGGATTATGCAAGCCAGACAGAAAGGCATGTAACCCATTTAGAAAGTCCCACAGAAGAAGATTCCAGCATCTCTTTCTAGAGCATGGCTAATATTTTAAAATGTTAACTATTAGGACATTTTAAAAAATGTCTGATCCTATTCTCTCATGTTATAATTTAGCTACTATTTTAAATAATATCTAGGAATTGGATCTTTCTCAAAAGTCCATCCCTCTTTCTTGATGTGCTCCTGCCTTTTTTTTTTTGCACACACAAACTTTACCATTTTTTACTTGGAATGTTAGATGCCATGAATTTTAAAAATGAATTTAAAAATCATGAATTTGCAAAATACCAGCAATAACCTTAATATATGAGATGCTATTAGGAATCAGTCTGAAAAATGATTAACAACCAGTAGAAAAATAGGCAAAGAATATGAACAGGTAATTCACAAAAGTAGAATCACAGATAGTCAACGTATGTACAAAAATTGTTCATGGTTAACAGTAAACTAAGAAATGTAAAATAAAATGGGATATTTTATATTATTAGATAAGAACAGATTTAAAAACACTATAATGTCCAGTGTTAACAAGAGAGAAAATCCACTCACAAACACTGAGGCATATGTTAGAACAACTTTCATGAGGACAATTTGGAAATATATATTAAAATTTTTTTTAAATATAAATTTTCTTTAACCAAACAATTTCACTGCTAGGAATTTATTCCACAGAAACAATTAGACAAATATAAGTATAGGTTTTAATAGTAAAAAGAACTGGGAAAATTAAAACTGAAATTATCTCAAAAGAGGAGAGTTGGTTAAAGTATAGCCATACAAGTGGGTTATTATGAAAGTCATTAAAAATACTATAAGTTTACATTCATTGTCACTGAAAGCCCATGGCACATTTTAACTTAAAATAAGGTTGAAAACAACATATATGTTATGATTCCACTTAGGAAGAAATTGCAAATGACTGCATAGAAAAAAGTCTGGATGATATACACCAAAACAGCAATTATGTCTGGATAATGATCTTACGGATGATTTTTTTCTTTTTTCTTTAGAACTTCCTGTGGAGTCTGAGTTTGGTTTTCGGTTTTTGCTTAACAATTAACATGTGTTACTTTTAAAATCAGTAAAAACACAAAAAGTTATTTCTATATTAGAAAAAGAATCCTTAGACAATCTTAACAGTTAGTTTGGTAAATTTGTAAGAGGTTTGAAATTTAATCTCCATATAGTAAGTTGCAATGAAAGCATGGTTTAACAAAACACGGTATATGGCATCTACATTTTCATAATAATGTAAAAGAAAAATACATACCAACAAACTACCAGGGTATATGCAGGTTGTTTCTACATGCAGCTAATATAACTAGGTGCAAATTTTTTTGAAAAAATCCATTCAAATGGATTTCCATACTTCATAATGTAAAAATCTTTGTTTTTTTTTTTTGAAGAAAAAGATCCTCTTCACCTCTTTTACCCATGAACAGACCAGTGACCTGACATCCAACCTATTTCATTTTTTTCTGGATGTTCTAAATGACCATATTCTTATTTATTTTCAGGCCTATATTTAACCTATAATCAAGATAGTGATATATCTTTCAGAAAGGTCTTTACTTAATAGGTGTTCTGTGTAGCTGAGGATCTTTTATATAATGATAAAAATTATTACATAAGAAAGTTTCAATTACTACAGATTTCGAAAAGAGTACTATGTTTCTTAGCATAAGCTACTAACAATTATTTATTTTTGACCATGTTTGAATTACTTCTATGATTTTTAAAACTATCAACTAGTAAATATTTTCTACAAACCTAGTACTAGATTAGACCTCAAAACAGTACTACAAGATAGTTATTATTATCCCTAATTTAAAGTGTCAAACTGAGGCTCAATACTTTACCCATGAATGATGTAGCTGGAACAGAGAAGTTATCCCATGCACTATAGGGTCCCCATAGCCTTGCATCTTTTTTTTTTTTTTTTAACAGAAGAAGCCCTTTTCCCCACACTTTTCTCTCTGGAGCATTTTCTGAGGCATTTCAAGCCCATTTTCTTCCTGTCACTTAACCTTTCTCAATGGGGAGTGGGGGAATGTTTACAAGATACCTTTGGAGAGCAACATTTCAGTGTTTTGTAATTTTCCCCTAGTTTATACATGTGGGAATGGAGATTTGGGCTGTGGTGGTGGGTGCAAGGCAAGGTAGTCCAGTGGGCCAGCTCAGAGCCCTCTCCCCAGCTTACCATCAATGGCCTGAATCACCTTCAGGTCATTGCCCATTTCTTACATTTTATGGTTCCTCGTTTGTGCAATTAGGACAGGTATCCTTCCTTGCTATCCTCATTAGTTGGTTGCAACTCCACCCTCTTAAGAATGTATTTTATCCTTCCCAGAAAAATAAAAAATGATGTCATGGAGACATGAGAGCAGAAAAGGAAGTAAATGCCTCTGTGTTATCCATCACATCTGAAAACGTAGTCTTTAGCGGCCAATGAAATTGCATTTGATAGCTAGAGCATCTAAATGTCCTCAACTGTGTGGCTCACAGTATAGCTTAGAAGTAGGACATGGAGATTATAGTTATACAATAGAGAGAGCATTGCCATAAACGATGAGTAAATGGACTAGTCATTTCCAGTCTTCCTTCTGGCTAACTTTAAAAAAGAAATTATTCACCTTGCACTGGCCTTTGCCCTTTTTGGTAAAAAGTTTCCTTAAACTTCTGAGAATTTCTCGATTCTTACTATGATCTCTCCCTCTGCCCTTTCTTTTCTATTCCCTGACTGTCACCCTCTTTCCACTCCCATGCCTTTTGCTTGTGCATGCTTTTAAACAATATGTTGAAACACAAGGCAGTAAGTTTGAACTTTCAGAAAATCCAAGGGGAACCAAAAAGAGCAAAGGCATCCTAACAGCAAGTAGGCAGGAAGGCAAAGATGGGGGCGATGAGGAGGGAAGGGCAGTGAGTGGAGTGGGGGTTAGAAACACACGGTGCTTCCTTTGCTTTGGATGAGTCACCTAACATAGATTCTGTCCGGAAAAGGGGATGTTGTAAGAACACTTCCTTAAAGAAATTCTATGTGAGCAGATATGGTACAATAATATGTTAAAACTCTTTGAAAGATGTTCCCATGAAAGCTCCAAGGATGCGTTTTGTCTCTCAGCTTGCTTAACCCTCACATTCCAGGAATCAAGAAGTGCCTTGCTGACATTAAAACAGGAGGAATGTTATCACTAATGTTTCTCTTTTAATGTTTGGAAACCTGGCTTTTTTAGTAGAGTTAATAAATTACATGGTAAGTATGAGGTTGCTCAACTTAATGAAAATAAAATGTCAGATTCCAATTCTGTTAACATTGACTAAACACCTAGAATGTGTTGGGTTTTCTTTCCAGGCACTATTAGAAACTAAATGAATGTAGGGCTCTCTCAAGAATTAAGGCAACTGTGGAAACAAGCACATGAAAATTAATGGGCCCTGGGTTATTGTAGTAGATTGAGACTCTGGAAACAGTCTAAAGAAAATAAAATAAGGTAGTATGATGGAGAATCCATCAAGGGTTTCTTTAGATAAGGTAACCCAGGAAGAGTTCTCTGAGGAGGTGACATGATGGACCCTCTAGAACTCAAAGGCTGAATAAGAAGTCGGTAGTGTGATGAGGCAGGAAAAAAGTCTTCAAGAAGAGGGAACAGCCAGCTTAAGTGTTTCCAACAGGACCAGGAAGAGGTCATTGTATGTGGAATATAGTGTGAAATATGAAGAGTGGTAAGAATTGAGGTCAGAGAAATACCACAGCCCAGTCCATATCATATCAGGGTTTTTTGTTTTGTTTGTTTTTGTTTCCTAGAGAGAGGATCTCACTCTGTCACCCAAGCTAGAGTGCAGTGGCATGATCATAGCTTACTGCAATCTCAAATTCCTGGCCTCAAGTGATCCTCCTGCTTCAGCCTCCCAGAGTGTTGGGATTAGAGGCCTGAGCCACTGTGCCCGGCCCCCCTCAGGCTTTTGATGTCACAGAAAGGAGTGTGGATATTGATTAGAGTGCAGTGAGAAGTCACTGGAGGATTCCAGCAGGAGAGAGAAACTTTTATTTACATCCATTTTTGAAAGAGAATTCAGGCTTCTCTGTGAGGAATGAACTATAGGAAAACAAGAATTAAAGAAGAGAGATGAATTAGGAAGTTATTGTACAGGTCAGGTGAGCAAAGGTGGTGCCATGAACCAGAATTATCACATTATATTGGGTAAGATTGGGGCTTTTTCTGGTACATCTAGAAGTCTTTGGCAGGCTTCCTCTGAAAGATAACCATATTGTCTCACAAACTGAACTTGCTGGTGACAGTTACAATTAAAGTACAAAACAGATGAGCCATAGATTTACACTAGAAAAACATTTTCATGTTTAGTTCTATTCATTATGATTCTCTTTTCCAACTTAAAAGCAACTTCAAAGCATGCCATAACTTGAAATGTGGATCATACTGTCTTCACTCTCCTCATTCAAACCCCTAAGAGTCTCAATATCCCCCATCCATTGCAGGCAAAGAAGAGGGAAGGAGGGTCAATAAGTTGTTCATGTTAACATGGAAAATGAGAGGTAGAACTGCTAGCAGAACACAGGTACTATGTCTGGGTTTCAATAATGCTATAATCAGAACCACATTGCTTTATAACGGGAAATGTGGGCTTCTAAGAACTGTGAAATGGAGATTTACCAACTGACCTAATCATGCAAAGAAAATGTCAAACGGCAACAGCAGATTTTTGTACTCCTGTCTGCCTGAAGAGCAGAGGTTGGGGCCCCTGCCCGGCATAGATCACGAAGCACACAATTATCCAGGCTCCACATTTCAACAAAGAGTTTTGATTAAACGTGCCAGATATTGTTAAAAATACAAAGAACCCTGTTCATAAACACCAGGCTTTATACTGATCCAAAAGCACATGTTTATTTGTGTGGTCAATGGCCTGCATATTTTAAGAATCATGTAAATAATAAAGTCAAACTACTTTATTTGGTATGAGTGAAATTGATGGCCCAATAATCAGACACATTTGTGGGCTATTATATCTGTACATATGCTATTGATGAGAAATAGTGACTGTATACATATGAGTGAATTTACAAAAACATACTTCAAAATTTACATATTATTTTCTGGAGAAAAAAGGATCTTTCTCTCTTTGCTTCATGAATTAGAAAAAAGAAATTTTTTAAAATGACTACAATGACTATTCCTTAGCAATGCTTCCAAAAAGCAATACAGCAGTTCAAGACCAATCAAACCTGGAATGGAAAATGTTTCTAACCATTAAGTATAATCAGAATACCTGGATTATTTCTTAGGTCTTACATTGGGGGAAAAAAAGTAGGTAAGTCTTTACTTCTGAAACTGAGACAAAATATTTCTCCCCCATTTGAATCCTACCAGAAAGAAAACTAAACTTGAAAAAAGTCTTCAATCTCATAGAATAAAGTGTCCAATCATAAGTAGTTTTCAGAATATGTATGTATGTCCTTAAAATGTTTTAAAATTTGTTTGTGACCAATAAATGGTTCTTTTGACTGAATAAACTTTTTTTTGGTATGCCTCTGCTCTTCTATCTGTAGTCACCTGCAGCCCAAATTCAGAACGCTGCTCACTGCAGATAGCTGAGCCCAGGTTGAAGTTATCATCAATTGTCAACCAATTTTTGAAAAGTACTGGAACAAGATTAACATTCATTCTTTTCTGCTTACCTTTAGGCAAAAGTAAAGCCCAAGTGAGGACTCATTCTCTTGCTGATTTTTGACTTTTAAAGTCATTGAAGTCTATTTTTATATACTATTTGTTTTTCTCAGATAAAACCAGAGGTAAGTTTAAATCGGCATATAAATAACTAAGAATGGTTTTCTGACTTTCAGCAAAGCAGAGCTTGTCATTTGCCAAACTTTGCACCTATATCTAGAATAGCAAACTTTTCACTTCAACACCCAAGGGTAGAAATCTTCAATTGATCATAGCGCACTTTCTCTCAGAGCCTAGATGAGACCTCACCACAAAACTCACCAGGTAGCAATTACAAAGAGATGAAAGCTGGTAAAGGAGATGAAACTTCTTTGCTCTTCTGACCTATGTGCAAACGGAATTGAGTTATTTTTACATGATAATAAACATACAGAACAGCTGCTCATCCATGTCATGCTCTCTTAATAAACTGCGGAGGAAAGAACTGAGAGAGGACTTCCAGGACTTAAAAATACTGAAGATCAGAGAGCCTGGACATGGTAAAAGACAAAAACGAAAGGGAAAGTGACCTCATGTGCACCATGTACATATTGTCTATATGGGCTAAACAACACAGAGTAAGTCAATAACAAGACGGTCAAAATGGAAATTCGAAGTGCTCAGTGAAGTCAGGATCAAATCCACATCTCCCCAACCCACTATGTTTCTACTGTTAAGTCATGAGGTATATCATAGCTTTGGTCTGTGAACTACAATTCACAGGGGACATTATGGCATTGCTTTAAATTGTAATTATGGAACAGCTGATTAATGGAAGTCACAGGCCGGATGAAATGCTTGGCTTTGATTTGAATCAATTGCACATAGTTTTTTGTTGGTTCTTTTTTTTTTTTTAGGTATCAGACTAATACCAAATAAAAGCAGAAAGCAATACCTTTGATAATTAAAAGAAAAGAAAGAAAATTGCAATTTCAGGTATATGTTTAAAAAGTTAGTTCTGACTTGAATACTGCTTATTTGCAATCTTATGAGTAAACATAGATCCAAGTTAAAACAAGGCCAATATTTGAGAGTAAATTAGCAATCTAAACCTTAATTAGAAATAATTGTTAGTTAAAATAACAGACTTAATTTTAGCCTTCAATAATACAAATTATTTCAATCTTCTCAATATCTTTTTAAAAAACCCTCAAAATATGCTGGGTGTTGCCTCATTCTTTAGATAGGGTCAAACAGATACTCTGATAGGAAGAGAGATTGATTTACAAATTTGGAAATTTGCACTGAGTTATATGAGACAAGAAGCCAGTTCTTTCCCAAATTTTAAAGATGCATGATGTGTTTTTTCCCAATTAAATACAGGGTCAACATCACCATTACTCAAGGAAAATATTTAATGTAAATAAACTTAAAATATTAATACACAAGTTACTTTCAAGAATGTTTTATTTAATCTGTATTACTGAATTATTTCCACAAGGCATTTTGTTCACTATGATTCATTATGTTATTTGAAATATTAGGGTAATTTAGATTCTTCTAATACCTAAATCCAGTGGTAAATATATTTATAAGTATTATCTGTTTGTCAGTCCAGGGAGCAAGAACAACATTTCCCGCCATGAAAAGGGGGCTAGGGCAAAACCAATTTAAATAAATTGAAGACAAATGGTTCTACTTATATGATTATCAGTTATCTCCTTTCCAAACAAGATCTTGAAGAATATTCTGTTTTATTTGAATGTTTATCCTCATACAGTTTTGATTACTTTCCTATTTCCATTACTACATTCACCCTTCTAACCTGGAAATTATGAGTAATAAATAACTTGCTTCTATATCCTTGTTCAACTTTAGAATTGTGAATGACCTACCTGGATAATGACTAGTTTTGCATTTATTGCCAACCATCTGCAATGACCGTTATCCTAATCCTATGTCAGGATAAGAGGCATTTGTAAAATAAACAAAGGGGGAAAAAACCCAAGAAGCAATAGCTTTTCTTGTTTTTGTACTTACTCTGTGAACAGGGGACTCTTTGGCCTAAGATTCAAAGTTTAGATTTACTTTTAAACACACAAAATCATATTTCAGAGTAGACTGCAAGTACAACAGTGTTTCTTACTATTGAGTGATACATACTGTCTGCACAAACTGGAAAGATTCTTTATATTTGGTGTTTGTGTGTTTTAAGTCTTCTAAATTTTCTTTCTCAAACTAATGGAAGCATACAAATGTTGCATTGTAAATGTACACAATGGTGTGAACTAACCTGAAGTAATATGAGTGCTGTGACTTTATAAAAAAAAAACTTTTTCCCCTAGCAGCTGCTCTGACTTCAGTTTTGAAACATTATTTCCATGCACATCCATGAATTATTTAGAATTCCTTAGTTTGTGACTCTTCTCCTCCTGCTGGTTACAACACTGGCTTTGAACCATTGTCCTTAGAAAGATAAAGCACATACAAGATTGAATTCCACATGAGCCACCTATTTATGTAGAGTTCTCCACAAAGACTTTCACTTTTCAGATTGGCCGAGTTGTTCAGTAAAGTGAATACATAGTTCATTAGAGTTTTAATATAAAACATTGTAAAATGGGAATTTGGGTAAGTACAGTATCTATAATTATGGAAAAAAGTAAAGAATACTTTTGCATTATAAGCATTGTATCTGGAAACAGAAAAGGCTTCAGTTTTTATCTAACTAGGAGTCATCAAGGATGATCCAGCTCTCCAAAAATTTTCCCACTTATGTTTTCATGCTGATAAAAGTTTTATTCTAGTGTCTTTTAAAAATATGCAAACATCTGGTTTAGAAAATTGTTCTTTATTGATGTGTGAAAATCTCAAATTCTTCAGTAAAGAAAAAGGTGCTAAAACGTCACTAGCTATCCAAGGGTAAAATGAAAATTTTAATCAATTGTCGAATATTTCCAACAAACATGATTACATAGAGCAAACATCGTAGATAAGAATTCGCAGTATTTGGGGGCAGGGTAACATCATTTGGATGAAACAGCACTAAGAAGCATGTGATGCAATCTGTCTTTCCAAAATAAACCTAGCTCTCTTTGCTTTCTCTTTTCACTCTTGTTTTTTCTCCTTTCCTCTCTCTTTTCTTGCTCTTTTCTCCCCATAACTTGTTTTATAACTCATTACAGTTTTGATCTTCTCACTGCTCAACTCAAATGGGGCCTCAAGGACCAAGCAGGTTTTTCTATTTGACTTGAATTTTCATCCAGATGATTTGCATCCTAGAGACACAATCCCATTTTTCAAAATAAGATCTGGCAACATTCAACTGTGGGGTTCAACTGCAGATGCCAAAAATGCAAGGTGCTATGATGGAGTTTTATAGTGTCTAGTGGAAAAACTCGTAAGTGGAATTCTTTCACCATCAACTTTCTTACATTAAAAGGGTCAATTTTTTAAAATAAACTCAGGTTTATGGAAGAATCATCAAACAAAAAGGCATGGTTCCTTAGGGCAATGTGTCTCAGTTAAGACACATTTTTACAATTTGCTTCTATTCCAAACGTTTGATCATTTTACTATGTTTGAGGGAGTTAAAACTTTCTCTTCTGATGATTCTTGCATTCTCCAATAAATGTTGTTTATAAAAACTGTAAACAAATCTAACTGAATACATAAAATTACCATCTAAGAATATAGCCTAAAATAATCATTTTCAAAAATATTTAAATAAAATGTAAGCTGATAGTTTTTCAGATTCTTAGTAAAAAACAGGTTTTAGAAATTTATCTTGATAGTTCAGCTGTGAAATATATATTCTGAATATATTTTAAGAATAACGCAATAGCTTCCTCAATATCAGAAGTTAATAGCATATAATAATATAGAACATTTTAGGACATTATTAAAAATAAAATATATAGATTTTATTTTTAAATTTTCACTATCAATATTTTAATTTGCATTAAAATTTTTAAGTCTTAATAAATTTTAAGAAATTCCATATGACTCTTTGAAAATGAGTTTTGGTATAACCATGAATTTTTAAAAAGTACTTGGATTTCCCAAAGGTTTTGAAAATAATTTTAAGAATGTTTATACCTGTATAGTTTATTGTTCTCAATAGTATCCAAATAATTTAAAATTTAGAACTGCTAAACTAAAAAAATTAACACTGTTAGATATTTTAGTATTAATTTATTAAATCAAAAATTATTTATTTGTTAGCTCTTTCAATTGCAGAATAAAACAATATGACATTCTTGGAGAAATAAGAGTGGTATATACTTTTTTTGTTCCATGATGTGAGTACAAACAGGAAGCACAAAATATATTTTTCTAAACTAGCTTGAAATCTTTTTTCAAGAGCTGGCACATACTTTGCATATATGGTTTTCAGCTGTTGGTTTGTTTGTTTTTAAGGACAGGATATAGTAGTAACTTCCTACAATTTTAACTCATTTGAAAAATATGCTTATTCCAAAAGTCTTAATGGCCAAAGATAAAACTAAGAATCATAGACACAAATAGCAGGAAATTTTAAAACTATATATGCTTTTTTGCAAGAAAACTTTGCTTATTTTTCCCAAATGCCTTTGCAAATGAAATAGAACTCATGGTAAATAAAATATATCTACCAATAAAGATCACATATGAAATACATAGTAGTTAGTCCATGGTTCAATATTCTTCACTTTTTCTAAATTATTTGGAAACACTTTCTAAAGTCAAGGAATAGCTCATTTATTTATACTTAGATTAGATAATGTTTTAAAAATGATAATACACTTTTGACTAAGAAATTGCTTAACTAAAATTATATGACGTGTGACTAACATTGTGTGCTTTTGTTTTTAAAGGAAAAAAATAGTTACATTCATTGTTTGGATGTATTTATAGAGCATTTTTATTGTTAAGTTATGCTTTTAGAGCTTTAGGAACATTTGAGAACAATAATCAGTAGTGTGTAATGGTATTGTTAGTGGAGTCCTTTCTATTGAATTTTCAAGATGTTGTAAAATGAGATTATGTGAGTAGCACCTCTGGACACTTTTTCCCATCATTGTGTTGGTATCAATCGCTGACTTCCACCATTTCTCCGGGTATTAAATAGAAACACTGGTTCCCACTGCCTTGATTGGAGGGTTTATAATACATGACAGAACTGATAACCCTACTGAGACTAAGCATTGTGATCTTATGAAGGCTAAATGAAACCTGCAGCTCCAGCAACCATCTCTAAGACAGACCTGAGGAGGTACAAGAAGATGTCTTACTTTCACTTCTTATTTTGACATAGTGCTTCTCTCCCCAGGCAAATCTGGCCCAGAGAAACAGTGTGAAAACACTTTGTCTTGTTTAGGTTCAGTCACAGTTACGCAGCTATTCTACTGGCAGAAGTAACCTTTGCCAGATGCCAGTGCTAATGCCTCATTGCAGAAGGTGTGGCGCATGATCATTTATTGTGCCTGGACAGATTGCCAGCACACACCAGATCAGTTTGCAATTGGCAGGACTCAGCAGGGTTGGAAATTGAACTATGTTTGAAGAAGAGGTGTCTATTCCTGGCTCTGCCCCTGGAGTCATCTATTACTGTGGAAAAAGCTTTTTCACATTTACTTCTCAGTTTCCCACACACAAAAAAATAAAATGAAATTTAATAATCAATCATTGACTCTCCTCTACAAGGACTTTTGGGGATCAGTTATTAAAGTATCACCTAATCTGATATATTTATGGTGGTATGCCAGTTCATGGGGCCTGGCTGCAGAGAACAATAGACCTACAGTTAATAATTAACATTTTTTTATACTTCTTCACCTCTCATTTACTGTCCTTACTTATATTGATTCCTCTTCCAAATCCACCCAGTATTCTCATTGATTTAGAAGCTTAGCCCCTACCTCACTTCCATGCATTGCTTGGTGTGTTCTGGCTCAGGAATCCCTGTTCTTCTCTCAAAATGTATAATATTTTACATTTCATTTTGATAGGAAAATATCTTCTAGCTCACCCCTTAGAAAGACCATAAGATAAGGTATAAGTAGCTGGTAATAATGTCATTATTTGCCTTGCAAGAGTATTTTCATTGTACCGGTGATAGTGTCTTAATCCAAAGAATTTCTTTTTAATGGTATTTTTTTCTAGAAGTGTATTTATGCTTTAAAAAAAGCACAAATATAGGAATTTTCTGAAAAGAGATTTCGTTACTACAAAGTTACAGTGTATAGTGATAACCTTATGTTACTCTGAGTTTGTCAAATATACATGAAGTGTTGCATTTAATTCTGGGTCCCTTATTTTAAAAGCACTGACAAATCAGAAGATACTCGGATGAATGTGACAGAATTGGGGAGAGGTCTGAAAATCAAATTATGTTAAGAACAATTAAAGCAACCATGGATTTCTATATTCCCTTAGCATTGCCACACCAAATAGCATCTCTCTGCCATTCTGGGTCTTATAGTTCAGACTATAAGACTATACAACTGTAATTCAAATTCTTCCAACTGAATTTCATAAATTCCTCATGAGTCCACTTACCCAGACTCTCTCCAATTTGCTGTGCCAAGCAAGTTGGGTCTACCAATTACCAATTTGGTCAAAACCTTCAGCCAAGTGCTGGGAAAGGGGGCAGATTCTTTTAGAAGGAGTATGGGGGCATAATCACTACTATCTCTAGAACATAATTGTGAGCTCTGTCCTGTTAAAATTGGACAAAGATTGCATAATCATCTTATGGCATCTGTGTATGACTAGATACATCAGGAAAATTATCTATAAAATTCTTCCAACTTTTAAATTTCTATCTTATAAATTTCATAAGTAGCAGATTTTAAGGGGAAATTTTTGCAAGTTCTCAGATCACACCAAGTGGGTGACTGACTATACTACCATTTATCCAGCCAACTGTTTCCGATTTTAGTATATGTGCCCCCCATTTAGCCCATTGCTCTACCCAAAAATCTGGAAGCCATTTTTGAATCTGCTGTTTCCCTCACTTCCCAAATCCAATCATTCAACAAGTCCTGGCAATTCTATCTCCTAAATAGTCCACTGTTTCCTAGACTTTTCTTTATCTCTACTGATGCCACCCTAGTCCAAGTCATCACTGTTTCTTATGCAAAATATTTCAAATGTCTTTTAAGTTGTGTTCCCAAGGTCATTCTAACCTCATTGTTCACACTAAAGCTAAAGCAACTTTTTCAACCAGTTCTGTTCATGCCATCCCCTGCTTAAAAACTTATCAGGCTCTAAGTTTAAAATCAAATATTCTTTAAGAATATACACAGTTGGGGTTTTGCCAATCCTTCTGGCCTCGTCAAGTACCACTTTGATCCTTGTTCGGGATTACAGGTAAAGTCATAAATCAATACATGGAAGGCATACATTGGTTTGGCCCAAAAAGGTGGGCCATCTTGCAGCAGGTGGTGGGGGGCTTACAGGTTATAGGTGGGTTTAAAGACTCCTTGACTTGCAATTGGTTAAAAAAAAGAAGTTTTGTCTAAAGGCTTGGGATGTTTTAGATAAGAGACAAGTCACCTGACGTATTTGTTGTGTAAATTGGGGACCTGCAGGTTTGTCTTGGATAGCCTTAGGCCTGTTAATGAGTTACAAAGGATATCTCCAAGAAGGGAAGGGGGCATGGTGAGGCATGTCTCACCTCCTCCTCAGGGCAGACAATTTAGTTTTAGGATATCCTCTTGGGCAGGAGGGGGTCCATTCAGTCAGCCAGTGGGAGGGGAGCCTTTTATTTAATTTTAGTTCACACACTTTATGAAAACTTTTAAAATCAAGAGCATATTTTCTAAAGTGTTCAATTATATCTCCACAGAAAAGAAAAGCAATAAAAATTTTATGGGTGTTATGTTTGGTATAACTAAACATTGGTATAAAGAGAAGTCAAATTCATACAAGCAGAAAAAAATAACAGATCTTAATCCTTTCAAGAAATGTATTTATCAAGTGTCTAATGTACACCAGGAACTGGTCTAGATATTTTAGATATAGGGTGAAAAAAGTAGAAACATCCCTGCTCTCATAGAGTTTACATTCTATTATGGTAATATAGCATGGTTAGTCAAATACACAAAAATAGGGGAGAAAATGAAAACATGGAAGTATTCACCCAGACTTGGCCAAATTTTGTAAAATTCCTAAATATTTCTGAACTTGACCTACGAAGTGGCCTGGTACTGGTCTGTGGCCTGTTAGGAAAACAGGCTCCCACCCTTCCCCAACCCCCAGCCTCCCCACTGCCTCCCCCTGTCCCCCACCCCCCACCACTCCCCCCCACCCCAACCCCTTCGGTGGAAAAATTGTCTTACATGAAACCAGTCCCTGATGCCAAAAAGGTGGAGGACCGCTGCACATGTTGCAGAGAGACACAAGGATGAGACTTTGGACAAATGCTAGAGCAGAGGTAGATGTAACTTCTTTGTGGATTTGCTGCTACTGAGATTTATTTCCAAATATGTAAATAGTATTTGAATTTTGATAACATAAGCATTTCAGAGTAACAGAAAGGCTAAGATTCTCCTACATCATTCACTAAATAGGTTTACAAGAAATGAATTAGTTTTAGTGACCTTGCCCCTCTTCATTCCTCTCACACACATCATTTAAACTGAGGAGCAATGACAAGGCTGGGTGGCAGACAGACCATGGAGGACACAAAGGTTCCTAATGGTCCCCAGATCAGATTGGTCATGGAAATACGTGAGAATCTAGATGCCAAGAGTTGAAAAGAAGCTATGGAAAATGGGGTGATACTATATCCCTTTTAATCCTTTTTGTTTCAATCCCAAGAGATTCTATGTTGGTGCAAAGCCAGACAATAGCCTCTGCAAGAGCAAAGTTCACTACAAAGTACAATAGGCGCTCTCAAATGAATGTCAATGCAAGAGGAAATAGGGCCACTTAGAAAACAGAATGCTGCCTTTTGTCTTAAAATTCAAGCCAAATTTAACTCAGAAAAGACAATTCTGAACATAAAAAGAGGTCTGTGGCTTCTTAGATTGGTTCAATCAGAACTCACAAATATTTCTAACAAAGGTCATCAATGCTACACCTAATAATACTTAGAAGTTGTCAATAATGAACTTATTCATTCATTTGGCAAATATTTATAGGGCCTATGGCTGTATACCAGGCACATTTCTAGGCACTGAGGATAAATGATGAAATTAAACAAACCCTGACCTTACATAAAGTACCATCTAGTGTGGAAGACAAACATATAACAAATAAACAAGTATATATCTAATATAATATCAGATAGTGACAAGTGCAATGAAAGAAAATATAGTAGTGTAAGAAGATAGAGTGTGCTGGAGGGGGAGTGCAGATGTAACATTTGTGCTGGAGAGTAATGAGCCAAGAGAAGCATGGTCAGAGAGGAGTATGGAGAGGTAGCTGGAGTTCAGATGACAGGGCACTGTGGGCCCTGATAAGGTACTGTGACAGCTTGAACATGCGTAATAGGAGGTGGTGAAAAACAGTCAAATTCTGGAGACAGGCAGATAGATATTATAGATGGAATATTATTTATATTATATTATCATATTACTTATAATATTCTATCTATCTATTTATTCAATCACTGGTTGATGGGGTGTTATAAAGGTCCATCTCCTTGCCTTAATTCAGGACAACTCTAAAGGCCACCCAAGTTCCAGAACTCCTCTTGTATTAGATGAAGTCTTTGATATAATTGCATAAAAGTTCAATTCTCACTCTGCTCAGTCTTTCTTCTCAAGCCCCTTCCCCCCAGAAGTGTTCATTTTGACATGATTGCCCATGAACTACTTATATGTAAATCTCTTTCTCAGAGTCTGTCTTCCAGGAAACATGACACTTGGTGCCAGGTCTGGTCCAAGGACACAGGCTCAAAAATAAAATTTTGTAGCTAGATCACTGCTGGCGAATTGGGAATGAGAACCCCATTAAGGGCATATTAGGAGAGCACTAATGGTCACCGGTTTGCAGTAGTGAGTATGAATGTTAAAATTTTCATGGGTTGTACACTTGGACGGGGTGCTGTGATAGGTGGTCTCTAAGAAGGTCCTCAGTGAGCCTCACCTGCTGGTATTCAGGCCCTTGTGCAGTCCCCTCCCACATACAATCAGGGTGTTTCATGTGCCTAAGAAAATACTGCCAAAGTGATGGTGTGTGACTACTGAGGCTAGTTTATTAACACATGGAAGCTTTCATGTTGGTATCTCAGATCACTCTCTGTGGGGGGAGCCTCCTGCTATGTCATGAGGACACTTAAGCAGCTCTGTAGAGAGACCCAGAGGCTTAACCCAACACCTAGCAATATTTGCCAGCCATGTAGAAGTGAATATTTCAGCTCCAGTCAAACCTTTTCATGAGTACAGATACAGCTGACATGAGATTGAACCTCATGACAAACTCCAAGCTAGAGACCGACCAGACAAGCCATTCCCAAATTCCTGACCCAAAGAAACTATAGGAAATAATGAATGTCTATTTCTGTTTTAAGTCACTAAATTGGGGGGGGGGGTAAAATTTGTTATGCAGTAGTAGATAACTAGTACAGACATTAACAGAAGGGAATATGCTGAAAAGTGCAATATAGCATATGTTTAAAAAATACTGGTGAAATAGTAATTATAAGGACTATCAAATTGTATGGCTATTAATGACAGATGCATTGGAGAAAGGAAATCAAAGGCTTGCCGGGATTATGCATCACTTAACGACTGAGTGTGAAAAATCAGTGGACCTCCTCGGCAACATAAAGAAAGACTCTTAGCTCCTGCAGCCAGAAGGCAGAAAAAGCTGAGGGTTCAGCCTAGAAATTAATGATGAGAGTGACAAAGCTCCAAAAAAGATAACTTTTTAACATGGCAGTTCTGCAATGCCAAGGTCAGGACCCTAAGTGTGAAGTGCTGGGACACTGGGACCTTGGACTGGGGATATCAGGGTTGATGCATGAAAATGTCTTGAATCCCCAGGTTCTCCTGAACTTTTTGGACCTGCATAAGTGGCCCATCCTTCCTGGTCAAAGCCAGTACTCTTTCCTTGTCTGAAAATTATGCAAGGGTGTGTTTGTAGGACAACCCTTAGCCCCCTCAGGATCTACCTCCCACTATGTCTTCTAAACTAATCAGTAGTCCAGCATATCCCTGTACATTCCAAGACTGCCAGTGGATGCCTGAAATTGCAGATAGTAGCAAACCATATATATATACCATGTTTTTTCCTATACCTATATACCTATGATAAAGTTTAACTTATAAATTAGGCACAGTGAGAGATTAACAATAACTAATAATAAAAGAGAACAATTATAACAATATTATTGTTATATATAATAACAGCATTATTACTCTTGCACTTTGGGGCCATTAGTAAGTAAAATAAAGGACTACTTGAACAAGCACAGCAATACTGCTACAGTTGATCTGATAACCGAGAAGGCTACTAAGTATCTACAGAGTGGGTAGCATACATGATGTGAATACACTGGACAAAAGGATGATTCAAGTTTGAGCAGGACAGAGAGAGATGATGTGAGATTTCATCACGCTGCTCAGAACAGTGTGCAATTTAAAACTTATAAATTGTTTATTTCTGGAATTTTCCATTTAACTGAAACCCTGGAAAGTGAAACTGCAAATAACGGCGAAATACTACAGCTGGAATTGAGCTTCGACATAACCCAGTCAGGGAAGGGCTGGAGTCCACTAAGGAAGAAAAGGGCCTATATTTCAAAGGTGTGACAGGACCTAACCAGCATATACCAACAGATGGCAGGCAAGTATGTATGAGATTATATTCTGAGGATTCTGGATTAAGGAGGATGGAATATAAAGTTGGATGAGGAAGAGTTTATTAATATGGGAGCACTTAACCATTACACAGGATTTAATACCCTGGCAAAGGATCTTGGGAGGTGGAGCTAAGATAGCGCTTGGGAGTTTGTTCAAAGTTATGGCCCATGCTAAGTGAAATACATTTACCAGAGTATTCTGGCAGATGAGGATGAAGAAATAAAGAAACGCTGAGAGAAATGGGCGTGCTACAGTGCATACATTTCGTAGGGCTGGAAAGCCTACTAGATGACTATTCCGTGGGAAAGCCAGGGAACAGTTTCCCAAGATAAGAAATGTGCAGGTCAGAGGAGAACCAGCATCACTGAGAAGCTCAGAAATGGCTGTGTTCTGTAGGCCAGGGTTTGTGGTTCAGAGATGCTTCTGTAGAACTGTGCTTCCTGATACCAGTGGGGATGATGGGAGCTGAAATAATGACAGAAGCAAGGTAGGTGCAATTATTGCAATGAGCACCAAGATTGAGGTGACAGCTGAAAGTACATCTAACAGTTATTGAAATGTTTGCTTTTTGCCTTTTCCAAGTGAATGGAGTGGGCTCAGGTCTGGAAACTGAGCAAGAGATGGACCCTGGAGATTGATAATGGACTATTAAAAACTCAACAAAGTAGTAGTCCCAATTGTACCTGCTATGACAGGTATATGGTATCATTGCTAGAGCAGATTAATAACACCTCAGATACATTCTATATGGCCACTGATCTGGCAAACACATTCTTTTCTAATCTTATCAGAAAGGAAAATCAGGAACAGTTCAATTGACTTGAGACAGACAATTGTATTTATGTACAATCTTGTCCTCAAGACTATGTTTACTCTTCTATTCCCTGACCAAAGGACCTGGACCATATGTATAATATGCAGAAAATCACATTGGTCTACTATATCAAATATGTCATCTTAGTTAGACTAGATCAAGAAGTGGCAGGTATATTGGAGATCTTGTTAAGACACATGCATTCCAGAAAGTTGGAAACAAACTTAATGAAGATTCAGAAATCTGCCATATTAGTGAAGATTTGGGGGGTACAATAATCTGGGACATGCCAAAAGCTCCTATTCAATGTAAAGGACAAATTACTGCATCACACATCTCCCACCACTGAAAAGGAAGCAGTAAGTCTCTAACAGGCCTCTTTGGGTCATGGAGGCAGCATATTCTACAATTAGGTATACTACTCTGATTCAAATACTGGGAGACACAAATGGTTGACATCTTTTAGTGCAACCAGGGCAGAAAAACGTTTCCATAGAAGTTACAAGTTATGATGCAACTGGCCCTGCTCATTGGGCCACATTCCAGAAGACTCTATGGTATGAGAGGTATCTGTGAAGGGCAAATATGCTGTATGCATTTTATGGCAAGCCCCAAAGTAAATATCACAACATGGATCCTTGAGGGTCAGAAGCAAATCCATGCCATTCGCAGATGAGAATTACATAACTTTTGGATACTAGCTCCTGACTTGCTACTAGGCTATAGTAGATACAAAACACCCAACCATGGGATATCAAGTGACCATGTAGCCAGAACTGCTCATTACAAACTAGGCTTTTCTAGACTCACCAAGTCATATGTTTGAGTGGATCCAACAGTGATTCATGACAAGATGGAAGCAGTACATCCAGGATTGTGGTGAGCAGGGCCAGAGGCCACAAGAAAATTACATAAGCAGGTAGCTCCGACCCCCATAGCATCCAACACTGTTCATTAATGGATTGGCTCATTCTATGTGTGTGGGCCAAAATTGAACTAAAACTGCATGGCAACCTCACTCATGGGTAATACTGAAAAAGAGCAATGATGGAAAATTCTCCTAATGGGAAGAGATTTGGGCAGTGAATATAGTTATCCTGGTCATTGCCTCATCCACTGTGTATGGAAAAATAAGTAGTCCAGGTTAGAATGCATATGGTCTTGTAACTGATTGGATTGTTTACTATGGAATCTGAAGCAGAAAGATTGGAAGGCCAGGAACAGGGAGATTTAAGAAAACGGAATATGGACAGATTAACGCAAGTGGTTGTAAAGGGTGAAGATCTTATTACATAATGTCACTCACAAGATGACATTTGCCACAGAAAAGGCCCTAAACAACAAAATGGAAAGAATGACTTACAAACTCAGAGACAAAGAGTAGAATGTTGGTTGCCAAAGGCTGGGAGGGGTAGGGGAAATGAAGAGATTTTGGTCAAAGAGTACAAACTTTCAGTTATGAGATGAATAAGTTCTGAGGATCTAATGCACAGCATGGTGACTATAGTTAAGAATACTGTATTGTATACTAGAAATTTGCTAAGAGAAATCTTAGCATTCTCACAAAAACATTTTTTTAAAGTAACTATGTGAGGTGATGGATGGGTTAATTAACTTGATTGTGGCAGTTATTTCACAATGTATATGTATATCAAATCACCACATCATACATTTTACAGATATACAGTTTATTTGTCAATTATACTTCAATAAAGCTGAGAGGCGGACAAAGAGAGAATGACTTAGTCAACTGAAATTAGCCAGACTGCTCATCAGCAGCCCCAGCATTTGCACAATAGATGCAGGGATGGAATGGCGTGATGGGAGAAATGTATGGTGTGCATGGGATCACAAGCTCTGCCTTACCAAAGCTTATCTAGCTACTTCCACAATCAAATGTCCAACTTGCCAGGAATAGAGACCAACCAAGTCCTCTTTATGGCACTACATCTCAAGGACATCACTTTTGGTGGCAAGTTGCAGTATTGGACCTTTTCTACCTTTCAAGGGGCAGTAAGTCATCTTGTACAGAACCAACATGTATTCTAAGTATGGGCTTGCCTTTCTTGCTTGCAGGACCTCAACAAGCACCATTAGCTGAGGTGTACAGAGTTTGATCACCAACATGGGATCACACATAACATCACATTGGACCAATGGATGCTCCAGAGCAAAGGAAGTGTGGCAGTGGGCACATGACCATGGGATCCACTGGTTGTTATCACATACTCCTCCACCCAGCTGGCCTGATAGAACAATGTAAGAGTGCAGTTAAGGGACCAGCCTGGAGGTGATACACTATGAAGATGGGTCCTTATCCCGCATAGGATAGGATACTTCATGATGTAGTATATAACCTAGATCAATGACTATTATGTAGTGCTCTGTCTTCAATATTTAGAATACCTGGGTCTAAGATCCAAGGAATGGAATTAGGAGTGGTCTCACTTCTATTTCTCCCACTGACTTGGGGAATTTGTGCTTTCCATACCTGAAGTTTAGGGGCCCTAATACCTAGAAGGAAGTGTTTTCAGCAGGGTACATTATACAAACTCCAAGTTGCAGTTATTGCCTGATCAACTTGAGCTCTGCGTGTCAAGAGACGAAAAGCAAAGAAAGAAATCACTATGCTAGTAGGGATAATTAACCTTGGTATTCAGGAGTAAGAAAAGTTGCTGCCACAGATTGGGTGCAGGGAAGAATATGTTTGGTGCTCATGTGAGCCACCTGGGTGTCTCTTGATACTCCCTTACTGATTTTGATGATAAATGGATAAGTGAAGTAGCCACGAACTGAGAAAGGCATGGTGACCACTAAGAGATGAAATTCTGGGTCATCCCCACAAAATCAGTCACCTAGACCATCATTTTTGTCAACCAAGGGAATTTAAAGCGATGGAGGTGGGAGAGGATGAGCATCACTTGCAGCTTCAAAACCAACTGCAACAGCAATAGCTAATGCTCATATACTGCTAGTGTTCACCTTTTAAGTTTCCTTAGGAAAAGATATCCATCAGCACTGTGGAGAAGCTGCCCCCAGGATGTGGATCCAAGCAATACCGAGTATGGGCTCTACTGAATACTAACATGTACTACACACGTTTCTCCACTTCAGTACTCGTCAGTCCTTCAGCTACTAGAAATTGCCCTCAAATGAAGTCCATGCTTACCCAAGTCCATGCTCCCTCCATGGAACAAGTCCTTATCCAATGACCAGTTGATGCTGAGATATAAAGGACCAGACGCTCTATCATGATTTGAGACACCTCTAAAGGCCATTTCATCTCTAGAGCTCTCCATAAAACAGGCTGAGATCTTTGTTGTGACTGCATCACAGTACAACTTTCTTCACTACCATAGGTGTTGATTCCAAGAGCAATCCCAATAAATGTCCTGCATATAAATCTCCATTTCTATGTCTCTTTCTCAAGGATCCTACCTACACCACAAGATTAGCTATTATGATTATGATTATGATTATGATTTTTACTAGGCACTTAGCATATGTTAATTTAATTCTACCTCCAAAAAAGTAAACTATAAGATTAATATTAAAGTAAACCCATTACAGTTGAGGAAATTGAGACCTAGAGAAGTTAAATACCTTACTTATTATCATATAGTCTATAACTGGTGGAGGCAGGATTTGAACTAGGTCAGCCAATTTCTCAAGCCTACGAAGTTTTATGAGTAGCCAAGTAGGCTGTCAGAAGCAATGTCATGAACAAGTGTGTGTTTGTATGTGTGTGTGTGTGTGTATATATAAATGACTTGTACTGAGTATTTCTTGCAGGGTAGTAGTGAATAGTGGCTGGAGCTTGGAGGCATGAGGAAAGGTAGGGAGAGATATATCTGAGAAAGACAGAAGAGTTCAAATTGGAATAAGCCGTGAATACCACAGCCAACATGGATTTACACCAAAATTGAACCCGTTCCGTAGAATTCTCCACTATTCTCATCTCAAAGAAGGAAAAATAGTATGGCTTCTTGACAAGGCAAAAGCTAATGGAAAAGTTACATTTGCCCCCTTAATTCTGTTATATCTTTGCCAGGTATAAGAAATGGTAGGGGGATGGAGGGAGAAGTGTATAGCAATAGCATAGAAAGAAATCCAAAACCTTCCTCCCCAGGGCTTATGGGGCCAAGGTGCCAGTTGTGGAATGTTGCACTCCTATCCTCCTGTGTTTATTCAGCCCTGGGGCTGAAGTTTGCCTTGGAGTTGTAACCTTTATAAGGGGCTTGCTTAATGACAGAATTATTCAGCTGCATACCTCACCCCAATTAGAAAAAGGCTGTTTGGATTCTAATTGACCTTGACACAAGTCTGCTTAAAGAGATTCCCCAAGAATTATAGAGCTACTTTCAGAGTTTGACTTGGCCAGGAATATGAAATGTAACACGGTTTTTCGAATTTTCTGCACTTACCATGAAACGACCAAGCCACAGGTATCAAACATGCTTTGTTTTTGTGTTATAATCACATTACAAATTGAACATTTCCACATGTGCGAGTTGGCAAATCTGAAATGAATGATTATGAAGATTGTAATTACATATATCAGGTATATATGGCCTACATATTTTCACTCACACAAAAGTGTATTTTCCCCAGTCCCTAGACATCCAAGTATAGTGTGTTTATAGGATGTAAAACCATCATTTTATATATGAACCAAAAATGTATATTTTTAAACAGTTATTGCCAGGTCAGGTGATAAGTCGACATAATATTTGGAAGGTGTAAATACCAGGAAGGGATAGAGATTCCTAAGCTAACCATGAGGAAATGACTAGCAATAATAGGTTGAAATCAAGAAGAATATAATTTGGACTAAACATCAGAAGAAGAAAAAATAAGCTTGCTGGCTACAATAACTGTTAGGCTATGAAATAATTCTTAAGGGAAGTAGAGATCTCTTCCTTACCCAGGACCTTGGAAATGAGGCGTGTATTCTTGGAGTCCCTTACAACAAGCAGTTTTGCTTGGGGAGAGGAAGGAGATCTTTTCCACTTCTATTTTCTGTGACTTGATATTAAGGAAAAATCTCAAAAATAATCATGTAATTGCCCATTAAATATTCACCAAACTGCCTTTGAGAGTGATCTTGTGTTTACCTTGTAATGAACATTATGTCTCCTGTTCCTTCACAGCCAAAAAAAATCCCACAGTCATGCAGTTCGTAACAACCAGGAATTTTTTTCACTCCAAACTCAGCTTAGTCCTGAGGGCCGCTTGGGGGGTCTTTCACTCATCTCTGAGTATCTCCCCCCACCACTGCAGTGAAAATTTTCTTAAAAAATGCAACTAACTGCATTAATTGGGATTACTGTCCTTATTTTTCTCAACCTTGTCTGCTTTCTCTCAACAGGGACTGTTTTCACAGATAAAGTGAAATCCTAAAGCATGAGCACCATTAAACTCCCTCTCCACCTACAAATTGATCTGTAGCCATGCTTTCCCTCCGTCTCTGTGGAGGCCAAGGCCCTCTTCTTGCTCCAGCTGTACACAGGTCCCAACCCCTACTGGCTCCTATAGGGACTTGCTTGGTCACTCACTTCACTCTTTTCAAGCTCTCAAGTACTCTCTCTCAAAAGGATGTTTTTCCCCTCAATTGGTGAAGCTAATTGATGAAGCATCTCCCCTGAAATATGCCTTTTCTCATCTACTTTTTAGGGGAGATGCTTCACCAATCACCTCTCTAGAGGGCAGAGCACACTACTGGTGGGCACAATCCAAAGTCCAAGGGGTGGCCACAGAATGGATATTGTCAGGGAAAGACATGTGGATAGAGTTTGGACCTGTGACCCAGGTGACTACACAAATATATCTGTACAGAGCTGCTCACAGCATGAAGTTTACAGGAGTGGGAAGAAAAAAGAGGGGGCTTCTGTGGGGATGTAGAGGGCTGGGGTTGACATCTCCAAGCTACCAAATTCCAGAGCAGAACTCAGAGGAATCCAGGAGCTTGAAAATCAAGCCTGGCCATCCAAGTGGTTATAAAGGCACATTTATCAAGTTAGTAAGATAGAATATGTTTAACAGTTTGTTCTATAGGTTTATGTTCTTGAATAGTAGACATGTTGTATGTTTGCCTCCATTGATACTATTGCCCTGGGTCCTGGAAATATAGCAAGTGGCCCACCTGAAGCTACTGTAATCTGGTTTCCTTTATTTACCACTCTCCTACAACACTTATTGTTAAAGTTGTCAATAATCCTTTTCTGGTTCTTTCCATTTGACACTGTTGACCAATCCCTCCTCAAAACTCTCCTCCCTTTGTCAAAGGTCAGTTGGCTGTATGTGGAAGGTTTTATATCTGGGTTCTCCGTTCTGTTCCATTGGTCTATGTCTCTACTTCTGTGCCAATACCATGCTATTTTGGTTACTATAGCCTTGTAGTATAGTTTGAAGTCTGGTAATGTGGTGCCTCCAGATTTGTTCTTTTTGCTTAAGATTGCTATGGCTACTTGGGCTCTTTTATTGTTTCAAACAAAGCATAGAATTATTTTTTCTAGGTATGTGATATATGAGATTGGTATTTTGATGGGGATTGCATTGAATCTGTAAATCACTTTGGGTAGTATGGACATTTTAACAATGTTGATTCTACTGATCCATGAGCATGATATGTTTTTCCATTTGTTTGTGTCATCTGCTATTTCTTTCCTCAGTGTTTTGTGGTTCTTTTTGTAGAGATCTTTTACCTTCTTGGTTAAGTATATTCCTAGGTATTTTATTTTATTTGTAATTGTGAATGGTATTAAGTCTTTTATTTGATTCTCAGCTTGACTGCTATTAGTGTATAGCAATGCTACTGATTGGTGTACATTGATTTTGTAAGCTGAGACTTTGCTGAATTATTTACCAATTCTAGGAGGCTCTTTGTGAAGTCTTGGCGGTTTTCTAGATATAAGATCACATTGTCAGCAAAAAGCAAAAGTTTGACCTCTCTTTCCTAATTTGGATGCTCTTTATTTCTTTCTCTTGTCTGACTGCTCAGGCTAGGACTTCCAGCACTATGTTGAATAGAAGTGGTGACAGTGGCCACCCTTGTCTTGTTCAGTTCTTAGTGGGAATGCTTTCAACTTTTCCCAATTCAGTGTGACATTGGCTGTGGGTTTATCATATAAGGCTTTTATAATCTTCAGATATGTTCCTTCTATGCCTAATTTGTTGAAGGTTTTTATCATGAAAGGGTGTTAATTTTGTCAAATGCTTTTTCTACATCTATTGAGATGATTATATGGTCTTTGTTTTTGCTTCTGTTTATGTGGTGAATCACAATTATTGATTTATATATGTTGAACAATCCTCCCATCAACAATGCACAGTGGAGAAAAGGAGCCCTATTCAATAAATAGGACTGGGAAAATTGGATAGCCACCTGCAGAAGAATGAAACAGGATCCATATCTCTCACCATCCACAAGAATTAATTCAAGATGGATAAAAGACTTAAATGTAAGGCATGAAACCATAAGAACTTTAGAAGAAAACGTTAGAAAAACTCTTCTAGATATTTGCCTAGGCAAAGAATTTATGAAGAAGACCCCAATGGCAATCACAGCAACAACAAAAATAAATAAATGGGACATGATTAAATTAAAAAGCTTCTGCACAGCTAAGGAAATAATCAACAGAGCAAGTAGACAACCTACAGAATAAGAGCAATTATTCACAAGCTATACATCCAATAAAGGGCTAATAACCAGAATCTACAAAGAACTAAAACAAATCAGCAAGAAAAACACAAACAACCCCATTAAAAAGTGGGCAAAAAACATGAACAGAAGCTGTTCAAAAGAAGATAGACAAATAGCCAATAACCATATGAAAAAATGGTCATTGTCACTAATCATCAGGGAAATGCAAATTAAAACCATAATGAGATATCACCTTACCCCAGTTAGAATGGCTTTTATTAGAAAGTCCAAAAACAATGGATGCTGATGTGGAAGCAGAGAGAAAGGAATGCTTCTACACTGTTGGTGGGACTGCAAATCAGTACAACTTCTATGGAAAACAGTACGGAGATTCCTCAAAGAACTAAAAGTAGACCTGCCATTTGATATAGCAATCCTACTACTGGGTATTTACCCAAAGGAAAAGAAGTCATTTTATCAAAAAGACACCTGCACGTGAATGTTTATAGCAGCACAATTCACAATTGCAAAGATGTGGAATCAACCCAAGTGCCCATCAATTCATGAGTGGATTAACAAAATGTGGTATATGTGTATGATAGAATACCACACAGCCATGAAGAAGGATGAATTAAGGCCTTTGCAACAATTTGGATGGAACTGGAGACCATTATCCTAAGTGAAGTATCTAAAGAATGGATAAAAAAACACCACATGTACTCGCTATTAAATTGGAGCTAACCAATGAGCACACCTGTGCACAGAGGGAAGTGGAAATCAAACAGGGGAGAGAAGGGAGGAGGGAGTGGGTGAAAACCTACCTACAGAGTACAATGGACAATATCTGGGTGATGGGCACACTTGTAACCCTGACTCAAGCATAACAAAATCAATACATGTAACCAAAAACATTTGTACCCCCATAATATTTTGAAATAAAAAATAAAAAACAAAAAACTCTCCTCCCTCAGCATCACTCAGCTATCCCAGTTTTCCCCCTTTTTCTCTGCCATTTCTAACTTGTCTTTCATGTGTTCCCAGTATGCCATCAGTCATGGAAATGGTAGTGTTTCACAGAATTCTGTTTTTGGGCTTGTTTTCTCCTCATTCAACATTTCTCCCTACCATTTATAGATTTTTACTTCCATATCTATAATTCACATCAATGATTCTTAGCCTAGACCCACTTTCCTATATTCAGACAGTTCTTTTCAACTATTCACTGGGTGATAGTATCTAAATGTCTCACACCTATCTCTGACACACAATGGCCAAAACTGAACTAATTAATCACCCTCTCCCTACACATACATTTCTCCTGTTGCATTTCTTACTTCTATAAATAGCACTACCACCTACCTAGTTCAACAAACAAAAATCTGGAACATATTCTTGAATACTCTTTTCTTTATGTCTCATATCTAATCCTTCACCAACTATTATTATTATTTTTATAATAGTACTTCTTAAAATCCACTTGACACTATGAGTCCTTCCTCTCCATATTTTTCAGATGGCTCTTAGGACACGTTCAATCTTTAATACATAGTCACTATTTCTGCCATGGATTATTATAACATTCTTCAACTCAGTGTTTATCATGCTGTGGGACGAGATCCATCAATGGTTATGACATTACTGTGGTGGATCACGACTAGCACTTTTTAAAAAATGAAAAGTATAGAATAGAATGGAACAGAATAGAAAATAGAGTAAAGTGTATGAGTTACATGTAAGTGATGTTTATTGAGACTTTTGATTTATTTATATTTATGTATATACACATTCATATGTACAAATATATAGATTATATATATTACCTGGGTTGCAATTTAAAAATCACTTTTTTTTTACTGTGGATAATGATTGCAAAAGTTTGAAAACCACTGAACTAATTGCTCTGTTTCCAGTCTTGACCACTGCAGACCTCTCTCTTAGTGTGAGCTTTCTAGATTCTAAAGATGATCATATTCTGGCACTGCTAAACTCTTCAGTGGCTCCTCGTGATCATCTGCAAAATCAACCCAAGCTCTTTTTACATTCTGAGGGACTTGTGGTCATCTGGCTTCTCCAACTTCATCTGCTACTCCCACCCCATATGCATACAACTTTCCATCAAAACTGCAGTCCTCTCATGCTCTGCGCTCTTACCCAGCTGTTTCTGGGCACATGACAGAATGTGCTTTGCTCCATTGTCTGCCTCATTAAACTACACACCATCCTTTAGGGTTCATCTTGTTGATGTCTGCAAAGCATCCTGAGGCTTCCTTGGTTAGAATTTTGTGCACATGTCCATGGACAGTTTCACGGTAGCCCCAAAGGCTTTATACTTTTTCCTTTATGTGTGTGTAGGAACCCATGAACCCCTCCATGTCCCCTACACAATTAACATTTTGATGTATTTCCTTCCAATGTATATGCCTTTACAAAATTTTAATTATAGTTTATAGACAGTTCTGTTTTCAACATTTTATTTTAACATGTTATCATAAGAATTTTTCCATATTGTCTCATTGTTTTTGTAGCATAGCATTATAATTTTCTTTAAAACATACTACTGAAATGTTTTTACCAGGAGCATGACATGATCAGACTTGTGATTTGAAAAATAAGTCTGTTAGTTGTATAAAGAGCTGATGGGAGTGTGAACAGACTGGAACCAGGGAAACCAGACAGAAGTCTATTTGATTAGCCAGGGGAGAGACAAAGACAAGAACAGTGTAGATCCAATGAGGAAAAAAGAGAAAATGAAGGCCCTGGAACAGAAACAAGAGAACTTTGTGAAGAGGAACTAGCAGGCCTCGATGAAAGATTCCATGTGGCAGATTAGGTAGAGGCAGGTGTCTGTATTAGATGATGTTATAAACCAAAATACAGAGGAAACATTAGGGAGGGTAGTTTTATGGAGAACAATGAATTGAGTTTGTGCACTAATATAATCATTTGGGAGTCTTCAATAAGCAGATAATAGTTGAATGACTCAGAGTTTACTAACTATGAAAAACAAGTTAGTAGTACATAAAGTGCATATATTGATTTCAGTGGTCACAACTGTCAAAGTAGATGAGGAAAGTTTAGATATGAGATTCTTAAGCTAAGTATCACCTCCAGGAAAACAAGAGTTAATAAAAAATAAAATGTAATGCATTGATGATCTATGAATAATATTTATATGGTTATATATAAGATATATTTATCATAATTTTAAACACTTAATTGTGAGCTATCTAGTAATTATTATATAACTATATTGGAAAGATGAGAGGAAGGAGTATGAAGAGATTGTGTATGGCAGCTAAATTCTTATTTTCCATAACAGGAGTCTGAAGATAGTATTTAAAACTGAAACCAACAAATAAATAGCAATATAAGAATGTTATTCATAAATGAGTCTTTAAATATCTAAAAGGCTTGAAATTGTATGCATATGAAAGTGGGAAAGGGAATGAAATAGGAAAACAATGGATTTTTTAAAATATTTATTATAAAATAGGTAAAATAGTTTAAATTTTTAAAACCTGATAATAATTGAATAGCAAGCAGATTAAAGGTAACAGCCTATATCTACTTGTATATATATACATATATGTCAGTGTAATTCAAAGCACACCTCAAAAAAGGCAGAAATTGTAAGAACCAGCTCAAAGAATTATCATGAAGGAAACATACCCATGTAACCATCACCTAGGTTAAGAAATGGAACATAATTAGCACCCAGAAATTCCTTTTTATGCTGCATCATTAAACCTTCTCTCCTACTCAAAGACAGGATTGAATCTCTCCATTACTATTATTACAGATTAGTACTGCCTTTTTTCACTTAATATAAATGAAATAACACAGTATGTATTCTTTTGCATCTAAATTCTCTCACTTCATATTATGTTTGTGAAATTCATCCATGTTGCACGTAGCCACAGTCATTAAACTTTAATGATATATAGTATTTTCTTTATACAAATATCACAGTCCTTGTTGTATTCATCTCATCTATCGTTGATGTATACTTGGATTGTTCATAGTCTAGAGCTATTTGAATAATGTTTTTATGAATATGTTTGTACATGAATTATGGTACATACATGCACACATTTCTAATGAGTAGCTGAATCATGTGGTATAGCATGTATTCAGTTTCAATAATGTTTCAACTATTTTCCAAAGTAGTTGTACTGCTTTATGCTCCGACCAATAATGTGTGAGAATGACCACTGCTCCATATCTTACCAACTCATGGTATTGTTAGCCTTTTTAGTTTTTCTAGGTCTGGTTATGTGTGAGGGAGTATCTCACTGAGGCTGTAATTGGTATTCCTTGATTACTAATGAAGTTGAATATTCAGATATCCTCTTTTGCGAAGTGTCTGTTTTAAGTCTGTTGCCTATATTTCTATTGAGATTGTCACTTTCTTAATGATTAGTAGGAGTTCATTACATATTCTGAACACAAATTGTTTTAACCAATTACCCTTTTCGTTAGAACTTTTGTACCATATTTAAGGAGGATTTTCTACATTAAAGTCATAAAGATATCTTAACTATATGTTATCTCAATTTTTTGTTTGGCTTTTCCTTCTAGGTGTAAAATTCACCTGGAATTAATTCTATTTTTTGGTATCGTATGAGGTAGGTATCAATTCTCCCTAAATTAATTTGTGGATTTAATGAGTCCCAGTTGAAAAAAACAAGTCAACAGGACTTTTTGAAACTATTTAAGCTAGTTTTATTCTTCCATTTAAAAGTGAACAAGCAATAATGGCCAGGGAAAAGTTAAATAATTAAAAGGGATTGGCCCATTAGCTGTGCAGGCTGTGCCCTGAACAATTTTGGGGAGTGAGGGAGAGGGAGGTACATTAACCTTCTAGTTTCTATATAATTTGTCTTGAAAATGAACTATGTACTACCTACATGATTGCACAGAAAAGCTCTGACCCTACCATAAAACCTATTATAAAGCTATGCTGAATAAAAATGTGTTATTGGCTTATCAGTAGGTAGATTGATTAATGGAAAGAGTGAAAGCCACCAAAATAACCAAAATTCACATAAAAATCTCATATATGAAAAAAGGACACTTCAAATCAGTGTTGAAAAGATCAATTATTATTAAATAATGTTGAGGAAACTAAACAGAATCTCTGCCTTATAACTAACTGTACCTTACAACAAAACAAATCTTAGATGGTACAAAATATAACTTAAAAATAATGAGTTCAAAACTTTGGTCTATATATGAACAAACCAAAAATGACAGAAAAGATTGATGAATTCAACTACAAAAATAGGCAATCTCTGCAAGGTTAAAATAAAAAATGGCAAAAGATAAGCTAAAAATTATAATTAATGTAATAATAAAAAGTTATTTACTTAAGTAAAGGGCTATGTGGAAAACAGAATCGATAATCCAACACAAAAACATGCAGAGGATAAAAAGATATAAACAGACATCGTATATAAAAAGAAAAACTAATGATCTTAAAACATATGAAAAGAGTCACACACCCTCACTCGTAATCAGAGAAACGCACACCACATTTGGTATGGAGAAACAAGCACTCCCATCCACCAATGGTGGGAACGTAAATCGGTGACAACTCTTTATATATGAACCTAATGCCCGTATTCCTATGTCTCTTTACCAAGATATTAATTATTATTTCCAATAGTGAAATATTGGAGTCACTTCTAAATGTCCATTGTTAGGGGACCTGTCCTTCAAAGTATGGTACAATGTAATATTATGTGCTTGAAAGAAACAGAAGGAATAAGGGAAAAGGAGAACACGAAGAAGAAGAGAGCTTTATTTGAATTTATATGCAGTAACCTCCAAGATAAATTAATCTAAAATATTCAGAACTATATAGTATGCTAGCATTTGTGAGAGAAACAAAAAGTAATATGCATATTTTCTAAAAAGATATCCAAGAATTTTATAACAGGATTTGCATCTTTGAAGGAGAATCAGGTTGCTGGGACACAAGGGAGGGAAGAAAACACTTTTTACTATAGTATTTTGTATAACTTCTGAATTTTTACCAGGAACAGATATTACCTATTCAAAAAGATGAATGAAATATCTTAATAAAAGTTAGAAAGAAAAAATATCATGAGGATTACAATGAAACTCAATACTGATCATTTATTGGTACCATTTATTGAACATGGATTATGCACCAAATTCTTCATCGACATCAATGTTTGTAATCTGCCCCAAAACTATATGGTAATTATTACTATCCTCATTTTAAAATTGAAGAAACTAGGACTCAAAGACATGAAATGACTCACCTGTGGTCATGTATGAGTTAATAACAGGGCTATAATCTTTACCCAGGTGTGTCTGGCTCAAACCATGTGCATTTTGCACTGTGCTTCCTCTTGCTATGACGAATTTATCCCGGTTTTACTGACATTCTCTTTAAAGCCAGCTTGGTGATGCCACATCCCACCGGCCAACTTCTAATCCATCTATCATTTCACTTGCTCTTTGCATTCCCTTTTCACCCTTTCATACTCACACAAGCTCATATACACACAAAAATGACTTTGTTTGGAAAGCAACCACCTACCATGAAGTGACCCAGAACCTTGCACTGTTCCATGGATAATTGGAGGAAACCAACGAATAGTTTTCTTGTTCAAGACATATGTGAGTAATTGGTCAGAGTTAAGTGGCATCCATCCTACTCTGCATAGCTGGGCTGTTCTTGCAACCCTCAACCCTTGCATTCCACTGCAAAGTGTTTTGTTTACACAGGCAAAATCCTAAGCACATGAATATATCTTAGACTGTCTTCATGATCAGACTCCAAGTATTCAAAAGACAAGAAGCAGGACACAGTTGACATAGAAAAATGTAATTGCTGGTAAATCAGTGGAAAAGTAAAATAGCATTCCTTGTCATCAGGATGGAAAAGTGATTGAGTGCACAGCTTTTGGAGTCAGATACATCTGGGTGGGCTCCTAGGTCTTTTATTAACTTGCTGTGTAATTTTGGGTAAGTTTCCTAACTTCTTTAGCTTCAGCTTCCCAGATGAGAAGATGGGAGTAAGAACACTATCTATCTCATGGGCACTATTGTGAGGGTTAAAAGAAAGAAAAGCATTATCTTCAATGCTGGATATATGGTAAGAATTCAATAAATGATAACTATTGTTTTAGGTATATTTGAACACACTACAGGCCAAACCATCAATATGTTCTATTTTCTCTTCGTCCAAAACATATTACAAATGAGACACTTCTTTGTGTCTTCTACACATTGTTCCCTGGGTAGCTGGTCTCCCTGATTCTACTCTTTCACCATATGTATGCTCTTCATACACTGCTCCCTCTACCTGCTACACTTTTCACCCAGATCATTCACAGAGGATTTTTTTCCAACATTCAGGTCTCTACGTGAATGTCATCTGCTCAGAGAAGCTTGCCCCAACCAAAATACCATCACTGTTTCTTATATCCCCAGAGCCTAGAACAATACTAAATAAATGCTTGCCCTTCAAAATATTATTGTGCTACATTGCATAATATCATGCAACTTCATGTAACTTTTTTTTAAGAGACTGGGTCTTCCTCTGTTGCCCAGGCTGAAATGCTTGGCTCAATCATAGCTCACTACAGCCTGGAACTCCTGGGCTCAAGATAGCATGTAACTTTAAAATATAACAATAAAATATACAATAAAAATTTTTATTGTATGCTGATTAACTGCCATCTTAATATATTTTTCTCTCATCATTGTAGAGCCAATTGTTTTTAATCATTTTCTTGATAAGGAAATTAAAATCAAAGGGTTTATTAATTTTGCTCAGTATATTTTAAGGAATGGAGATACATCTAAAGAATATGAAAGAAAATTGTTCTCTTAATTTTTCCTGAATTTTTTATCATATTCAAGAAAAAAGTCTCAAATTAGAACTGATGTTTCTTTAACATCTCTCTAATACTTCCTAATATTCCCTTTTTTCAATAAAGAGGAAGTAGAGCAAGAGCCCATAGTCTAAGGTAGGCAACAATGTCATGTTATGTTAATCAGGAAAACTAATAAGTTAGGTTTTGCTGTGGGCAAAAAACATACCAAAATGTCTTAGCAACTAGGCTGAACAAAAGTATGTTTCTTATTCACAGTACATGTCCTCTATGGGTTGGTGTTCAGGAAGGAAGCAACCATGTGCCACTGTCACTCAGGGACCAAGGCTGAGGCTGAACCATCTTATACCTACATCCTCTGAAAGCTGCAGCTTTTTTCTTCGTCACATCATATGAAGACAGTAGAGAGAATTGTGCATTGCCAATTAAATTAAATTGTTTGGCCCAGAAGTACTATGTGTCACTTCACCTAACAGTCCTGTAGACAGAACTAGTCTCACAGATCTCCCTAACAGGAGTGTGTGCTTTTCAATACGCTCAGAAAAAGTAACATCCACAACAAGAACAGACAATTTCCAATTTATGATGGTTTGACTTGTGATTTTTCAACTTTACTATGGTGAGAAAGTGACACTACTGAGCAGAAATGTACTTCCAATTTTGAATTTCAATCTTTTCCTAGTCTAGTGATATATGGTATGATACCCTCTCACCACAGTTGGGCAGCGGGAGTAAGCTGCAGCTTCCAGTCACCTGACCATGATCAAAAGGGTAAACAAACATACTCTACAGTGTGCTGTATTGTCTGCTGAGTTTGCCCAACTGTAGGCTAATGTAAGTGTTCTGAGCACGTTTAAGGTAGGCTAGGCTAAGCTATGATATTTGGTAGGTTAGGTGTATTAAATGCATTTTTGATTTATGGAATTTTCAACTTACAATGGGTTTATCAGGACACAGCCCTATCTATAAGTTAAGGAGCATCTTTATCTTGCTAGAATATAATAATCTTGTAGATTTTCATTGTGCATATTTCTATGATTAAGTGATATTGATAGCAAGTAGCTTTCTATTTACATATTCCTTTCAAATAAAATTTTCAAGCTACCAAAAAGGAATCAAGACAAAGAAATGTTAAGTAAATAATGTTAAAGGTGGTATACAGATATGGCAAAAAGTTGTGGTGATATATAAATCATTAAAATTTGGGAATCACTATTCGTGCATGAGTTTGCACAGCTAGTTTGTGGTAAAAATAATAAAATTCCAGATCTCTTTGACTCTGCATCTGTGCCCTTCCCATATTGCTGTTGTCTTTCTAAGAACTGTAGTACACAGTTAAGCCTGTCCAATAGTTCTAAATAGCTTCTGAATGCTAACATTAATGAGAGAAATTCAACTTTCTCTAATAATTCTTTAAGTTTTTACACCTTGGATGGTATTTTAGGAAAAGGTGAAATGATCCATCAACTACTTTTTAATTAATTCTAAAAAACTATTGGATTTATTGGAAGAATATGGACAGGAAACTATTAATTTTAAGCACATGAAAGAACAGTTAAGATGTCACCAATTTACCCATTTAAATAACAGTGGACACTAAATTAGTGATACTAACAGGGAGATGCTTTTTTGTAGTGACCATGTTTTTTTCTCTGTAAAGAAATTTAGAGGTAAACAATCCAAAGCTTTATCTTTTAGTCAGTAGTTTTGCTCAAATGACAAGTACAAAGCCATAGAGTTAATTGAATTTTCTTATTCTTACTATTCCAATAGATTCACTTATCAAAAATTCTCTACTGAGATTTCCAATTTATCCTTCTGTTATTGTCTTTTTAGTCTGTCAAATTGAAGACCTTAGTCCTTAATTTCATCTTTAGAGAGTCAACATTGATGAAAGAAGTGGTCCTTGACAAAAACAAAGCAAAACAAAACACAAAAATCTGTACTCTTTTCTCCCCCCAATGGCATCTTCTCCAAGCCCAGGAAAACAGAACGCTCAATTGCTGCCACCGTCCCCTGCTTCATACATCCCAGTCTTGCCCATTCAGAGAGTGCCCCAAATCTGTCCCTTTGCATCCACAGTCACCCTCCTCTGATCTCTTCAAAAAATATTCCCTCCCCTAACTATTACAGACAAAAGGATCAGATTCACTAATACTGATTGAAACCACTTAATATGTCACCCCTTCTAGAATAACACATTATTATTTTAAGTGAAGAGAGTATGACTATAACAGACCAAGATGACTTCAATGGTGCTAGGAAAGTGATATTTTTTGACAAGGTCGTGACATTAGATGGCCTCCTGCTAGTTTTATAAACTTTACTTGTTTAGGAGATCTCTGATTCTTTTTTCTCCCAATTTATTTAACCTGATTTGAAAATGCTGCTGCCTATAAGAGATAATTGGAAGAAGCCAAAATTTTATCCTGCAGGAAAGTAATGGAGAAAAAGTTTTGAAAGTCAGGTATGCCTTCTGAGATGCTAAATTGAGGCAGGGCTTTCACACAAGATGCTTTTGACCACTTCTTTCTTGCATATAGGAGCTCAATATCATTCAGTTAAATATTTCTGTTCATTATCATTAGCTCATCACCATTTCTGATGAGTAGTTAGGCCCCAAACAGAAATGAAATCAATATGAATCAACATGTGGGAAATAGCTACTGCACCCTACTTTTATAATGTGGACAATAAGTTTATTGCTTTAAAGACATGTTTTCTTTCAGTCAGTAACAGATAAAAACAATTTCTATTAGTGGCATAGAGTCAATTTGGACACACTTACAGGTAATCTAACCCCTGAACTTATTATAGAAACCTTTGGCCCAACTTCCTTCGTCAAATACCAGGATTTCACCCAACTCTGCTCATACCCCACTGTGGCCTAGAAAGCAGAAACTTGAGTTTGGACTCCAAATCAGCTGTGTGACCTCAGACCTTAGACAAAATCAACATCTCTCTTTCTAGATCTCACTGTGTTGCCTGCATAGTGAGCAGGGTGAGCTCATTCAACCCTCAAAGTTGATAAACAGAAGGTATCTATGTCACTCTCGCAGATAAGACACCTTTTTTGGTTTTTTTACTTAATTTGTTCTTTGTTTACCTAATCTGAAAGAAACTTTTTTGTTTGTTTTTATAATGTTTTTCTTATTTAAAAAGTAATGCATGTTTATTTTTAGATAATGTAAAAATGTAGATAAGCAATAAGAACAAAACAAATGAAATTCACCCATAATCTCACCAACCACCAAAATGTTACAGTATATAGCTTCCAGACATTTGTAACCTGATTCTTTAATTAATAATATGTTGAGATTATCTGCCCTCTATACTTAAACATGATCATGCAGACACAGCACAGTTTACTTCACTGAGTCACTTTCATTGACTTATTTGTCCATAATAATTTTTGATCATTATCAATGCTTTAATAAACATCCACGCATGCAAATCGTAGTGTGTAATTCTTAGTAGTTTCTTAGGATAAATTCCTAAACTGAGAGTTTCTTTGTCATGAATTATGCTCATAAAAAGAAATGTGTTTTTTAATAAGACAAGAGTAATCCATTCTTGTTGAAAACATTAAAATGAACAAAAGTGTGTAATATAAAAAATTACCCTGTCCACTCCCTAGAGGTAACCATAAATAAAGGTTTAGTGTATGTTCTTTTAGGCAATTTATTGATTGATTGATTGATTTAATAAAATTTACAGAATAGCCACGTGTGCCATATTCTGTACTATTCTCTGGGGATACAGCATTGATCAAAGTAGACATAGGTAGTTCATTCATGCAGCCTAAGATTCTAGGAATAGAGATCTTTAATAATACATGAATATATATATATATGCCTACAATTACAAGTTGTTATAGGAGCATTGAATGTGTGGTAGATGGTTTGTTGAGAGACTATAACAGGACTACTTAATTTACACTAATAGGTGGGGATAACAGGGAAAGTTTCTGTGAAGGAGTAACATATAAGTTAAAATCTGAAGAATAAATTAATTTAGCCAACTAAGAATGTGAGGGATGGTTGGAGGAGTTGGGGTTCTGGATTGGGAAGAAGACAAGAGGGAGTACTTCAAGTTCACAGAGTTCAATGTGCAAAATCCTTGAAAGTGGAATTGAACTTGGTGACTGAAAGTAATTCAGTAAGTCTAAAACAGACAAGTGCATAGAAACTAGAGAGGTAGGTAAGAACCAGGTCATGGAGTGCCCTGGAGGCCATGTCGATGTGTTGGTACCCATTTCAAGAGCAATGGGGATCTATTGGGGGCTTTCTCCACTATTCTAGTAGGTATATCCTGTTCAGGCAGTTCTATGCCAAATATGGTCTGCTGGTACCCAGCACCATTCCTCTGTATCATAGGGGCATGGATGCTTGAAAACCTCATTCTTCACACCCTTGCTAGCTGATTGCAGTGAGGTACAATGGAAGGCATTTGCGGAAGGTAAGAAGGCAGGAGGAAGGGTGACCCCATCAGTAGTAGCAACAGGCAACTGAAGGCAATCAGGGGTCCAGCAACAGCAGTAGGGGCAACATCTGGGTGGCACCACCAGCAACAGCAGCCACACTTCATAACTCCATGGTGAGTGGGGCCCTTAGCTATAATCCTGGTCTCTGGTTTACATCTTTTTCTTCCTTTTGCTTTTCCAGCCCTTTCAATGCTTTTGTATGCAACCCTCTGCATTAAATCTCTCTCTGCTTAAAATATTTAGAGTGGTTTCTGATTTCCTTTCTAGACACTGACTTACTGAATGCTTTTGATTTTTTTAAACAAAAGCTTTAGTTTCTTACTGACCATGTCTTTTGCATGAGTCCCAAAGAAGCTTGCAAATCCTTTTATGAATCAGTCTGCTTTAATTCTGGGTAACACTTGGTTACAATTTCATTGCCACTCTTGGTAGAGTCATCAGTGAAAGTCATAACTGAAGTATTTAAAACAAAACAAAACTCTTACTTCAAGAATTCTTTCAAACAATTATTGCCGTGAAAATAGCAGGTCCTGTGTTTCCTGGAACAGTCCTAATTCTGTATGTGCTACCATATTATCCCTCTACTCTTGACATTAACAAATTTTATGTCCTGCCCTGAGAATATTGCCCCTTACATATCTGTTACTTTTCCTATGACATGGGTGGTATGGATATTTGTTATTTTTGATGGCTATAATTTATTCCCATTTGAGAGGAACCTCTTAATTTGACTGTATGGGAACATCAAAAATAACGAATATCCATAAATTTCCTGCCCCACACTTTCAGATGAGTTTAATGGTGTTCTTGATCAAGTAGGACCATTTTCATGCTCTATCCCTAGAACTTTTATCTGTACCCATAGTGACCAAAAAAAAAGACTGAAAATGATGGTATTTGCATCTTGACGATGATGGCCTAAGAGGCTACCCATTGGTTCTTGCTCTTGCCTACTCACTGGTTCTGGGTTGTGTCCTAGGCCTGGTTTTCCAGCTTTTCCTTCAATTGTCTGAGATCTCCCATATCCATGTGGTAGTTTGCTTCTGTGCTTGAGTTAAATAGAATTAAATTCTTTCAGCCTAAAGAACCATATAGATAGAGAGGGATTATATTTTTTCTTTTCCTTTTAATTGTGTAAAATATACATAGGATAAAATTTGTCATTTTAACTATTTTAAGTGTATAGTTCAGTAGCAGTAAGTACATTCACAATGCTGTGCAGCCAATCTCCATATGCAAAACTGAAATTCTATGCCATTAAGAACTCCCCATTCCCACATTGGCCTAGGCAAAGAATTTATGAAGAAGACCCCCAAAGCAATCACAGCAACAACCAAAATAAATACATGGGACCTGATCAAATTAAAAAGCTTCCACACAGCCAAGGATACTATCACTAGAGTGAACAGACAACCTACAGAATGGGAGAAAATATTTGCATGCTACATATCTGATAAAGGGCTGATAACCAGAATCTATACAGAACTTAGGAAAATCAACAAGAAAAAATCAAACAACCCTTTTAAAAAATGGGCAAAGGACATGAACAGAAACTTTTCCAAAGAAGACAGAATAATGGCCAGCAAACATATAAAAAATTGCTCAACTTCTCTAATCATCAGGGAAATGCAAATCAAAACCACAATGAGATATCACTTAACTCCAGTGAGATTGGCTCTTATCAAAAAATCCCCAAATAACAAATGTTGGCGGGGATGTGGACAGATAGGAACATCATACACTGCTGGTGGGACTGCAAATTAGTACAACCTCTATGGAAAAGAATATGGAGATACCTCAAAGAATTAAAAGTAGAAATACCATTTGACCCAGCAATCCCACTACTGGGTATTTATCCAAAAGAAAAAAAGACATTTTATAATAAAGACATCTGCTCTCGAATGTTCATAGCAGCACAATTCACAATTGCAAAGTTGTGGAAACAGCCAAGGTGCCCATCAATACACGAGTGGATCAATAAAATGTGGTATATGTATACCATGGAGTATTACTCAGCGATAAAAAACAATGGTGAATTAACACATCTGGTATTATCCTGGTGGGAGCTAGAGCCCATTCTTTGAAGCGAAGTGTCCCAAGAATGGAAAAACAAGCACCACTGGTACTCACCATCAAATTGGTATTAACTGATCAATACTTACATCACACAGGGCAATAATATTCATCAGAGGGCGGGCAGGCGGGAGCGGGGTGGAGGGGATGGAAAAACTCTCAGTGAATGGATGTGGGGCGCACAGTTTGGGGGACGTCCATGATTGTAGCTCTGACATGGGCAGTGCATGGGCAATATATATAGCCAAAGTGTTGTACCCCCATAATATTCTGAAATTAAAAAAAAAAAAGCCAACAAACAAACAGACAAAAAAAAAAAAGAAATGACTGAATAGGAAACAGGAGAAAAAAAAAAAAAAACCTCCCCATTCCCCACCTCCCCCAGCCCCTGGCAACCACCATTCTACTTTCTGTCCTATGAATTAACTACTATAGGTGCCTCATATAAATGGAATCATACATTATTTGTCTTTTTGTGACTGGCTTATTTCACTTAGCATAATGTTCTCAAGGTTCATCTATGTTACAGCGTATGTCAGAATTTCCTTCCTCTTTAAGGCTGAATAATATCCCCTTGTATGTATACAACACATTTTGTTTATCCATTCATCTATTATGGACACTTGGATTGCTTCCTCCTTTTAGCTACTGTGAATAATTCTGCTGTGAACATTGGTGTACAAATATCTCTTAGAGACCCTACTTTTAATTCTTTTAAATATATACCCAGAAGTGGAATCATAATGTTTTAGGAACTGCCATAGTGTTTTCTATTCTGGCTACACCATTTTACACTCCCACCAACCATACACAAAGGCTCCAATTTCTCCATGCCCTTGCCAGCAATTGTTATTTTCTGTTTAAAAAAAAAATTATTTCAAAACACTAAGGGGTGTGCAAATGTTTTTGTTACATGGCTTGAGTCAGGGCTATAAATGTGCCCACCACCCGCATAGTGTTCATTGTACCCGTTAGGCGGGTTTTTGCCCCTCTCCTCCACCCCCCACCCCCTCTTGATTTCCAATGACTTTTACTTCCCTCTACGCACTTGTGGGCCCGTCAGTTGTTTATTTATTTACTTATTTAGTGGCCATCCTACATTCTAATGGCTGTGAGGTGGTTCTATTCTTTTTAAATTATATGTTGCCTCCAGGACAGTCTCTTGCATTCACAAATGGTTATGCACAATATAATGAACAATGCTAACCCATGTCTCTTGGGGAAGAGCCGGCTAATTCTCTAAACCCTCTTGAGGGCTCCTGGACCCCATTTGTTTGGTAAGTTTCTTCTTCCAGTCACCCCACTTCTCCCTACATTCCTTCCATTAACAATTCCTTTAAATCTGGAGAGAATGAAATGAGCAGACGTCTTAGCTGCACTTGCTCTCGCATTTGCTTTCTCTCATGAGGCGTCTGCCAATCATTTTGGGAAGGGATTCAATGTGCCTTGTTAATAAATTCAAAATATAGGTTTGGGATAAACTTTTTTTTTTTTTTTTTTTTTACAAAAAGGATTACTAAGGAGGAAACTAAAGCCACCTGCTAGGAATTTGCAAACAAGATGACTAAGGTTCTTATTAAGGAAGTATTAAGGATCTTTCAAAAGCACTAGTATTGTTGGTTCTGACTTGAGATTACCTCAGACACCTAAATGTCTCCTGGGTACCTTTGCATCTTTGACAGCCTCTCTCTAGGGGTGTGGAGACATGGCACATTTCCTGGGCTTTGAAACATTCCTTTTTGGCTTTTCTTCAGCTATACCTGAACCGGGAGGTCTGAAACTCAGCTAATAAGGAGTCAGACCCCCCTGGATTCTCAGCTAGCCAGTTCCCACCTGGGTTACTTTGCGTGAAGTTCTTAAACTCTCTGAGCTCCATTTTTCCTCATCTGCAAAATAGGAACAATGCTGCCTGCTTGTAGGCCTATTTTGAAGACTAATTGAGGGAATGGATATATCCATTCCTGGTATGATATTGACATAATAGGCAGTTTAAAAATGAGTAGCTCATTTTATTTATTTTGTACAGAAATAAGATCGGTGGTCATTATCTGAAAATAAAATTATGAATGTACCTACTCTTTAATGTTTTCTTAACTGTTCTTAAACATTTTTGAGAGCTCTCAAAAATTACACTGGGAAAAAAAGTGTAAGAGAATCTATTATACCTCATGGTGACTATAGCTAATAACAACATATTGTATACCTGAAAATGTTTGAGTAGATTATATGTGCTCATCACACACAAAAAATATGTATGTGAGGTAAGGCATATATTAATTAGCTTGACTTAGCCATTCCACAAACTATACATGTATCAAAATATCGTGTTGTACAACATAAAGACATACAACTTTTGTCAGTTGAGAAAACAGTTAAACTAGACAATTCATGTTTTCAAAGGATTCAGCTTCCTTTATTTTTTAAACCTAAATATATTTGTCAAGAAATGTCTCTAACATTTATTCTAGAAAACTTCCATATCCACTTTAAGTCTACAATAGATTTCTGTTATAAAATTTTCCTCTTAGCGTAGTGGGTATGTATATATTAACATACACACATATACTCTATTCCTTTAACTCTGACTATGAAAATTATAAAATTCTTTGTATTTGTAGAACTTTTATCAAATATTTTCCCCAAAACTTATTTTGATTTGTGATATTCACAGAAACCCGATGAATTAACAGAGCAGTTACTATTACGCTGGTTTCAGAGATGAGATTTTGGAAGGCCTGTGACTTTCCCAACACCTTGAAGCCAGTAAAGTAGTGGAGCCAGAACTCAAACCCAGACCTTCAGTTTCCAAGTCCAGGATCGTCCCACCATATGTCATTGTCTCCCTCCAGGGCCACATGGTGGAGAACTACTGGCAAAATGGATGGGGAAAAAAGCAGAAATGTAAGGCTTGAGAGTCTTTTTGGACTTTGCGGAGACTAAGTATTAGCAAACAACTGAAATGTCATGCTCAAAGTCTAACAAGAAGTCAGTAGCATGGGGAGTATTTGAATTGCTTCACAATTTGTAGGTATATTTTTTAAAACAATGAAAAATTCACCACACAGGCCAAATTTCCACTTTATCAAATGTGTTGTTCTTATGTCCCAAATACTACATTCTTATTCTGCTTAGTAATGGATTTATAGCTTAAGTATATTTCCTAGTTTTTCCTGTGCATACTTTCTGTTTATAAAAATCCATATACATAGCCCATATTTTAATTCCTATGCTACCAACATTTAGAAATGATGTCAGGAGATCTTCTATGTATCTGACATTGTGGCTGAGAATGAAAAAATAATGAAGAAAGGAACTAATCTGGATCTATTTCCACGTGTCATTTATTTATTCTTTAGGCTTTGTTAAAACCTCTATAATCAGTCAAAATTGGGATAACCCTATTCTAAAACAATTTGACATTATGTTTTAGGAGCAAAAAAATTAATCATTGCTCCTCCACCACAGAATTTATCATATGGAAGAATTACTCCTCACATTCTAATTCTGCATATACATATATGAACACACAGAAATGATTAAATGCATGAAAATTAAAATACCATTACTTATACTAGTGAAAAGCAGAAAGCAAATTAAATTTTCAACAAAATTGAAGTGGTTAAGGAAATTACAGTAGATCAAACTTGGATTAGGAAACTGCTAAATAATTGTTCTGAGGACTTTGTATCACTATGCAGTACTTTGTGTTTAGTTTTTTATTTTTTTTTTGCCACAAGAAAGAAAACACAAATCATATATATACTCTGATTATAACAATGGAAAAAGGATATTTTGCATGTGGACAAAAACTTAAAATAAACATAGAAAAGTTAAAGGTTTTTCCCCCTTTGTGAATCAGTTAATAGTACCTGCATGATTAAAAACAAAAATAAGAAACTGAGCTCCTTTTTGCATACACTATGTAAAATCCAGTGGAAAACCTACAGGTTGCTCTCTGTCCTAATTAAAATGGGTGCTGTAGACATGGAGTGATACCAGGAGTGGGTTGTGGTGCATTTGAACCCTGACTTTGCACCACATGGAGAAAGTTCAGAACAAAGAGCAGGACTCACTGTTGGCCAGAGACTATCACTTATGTCTTCTCACAAATTAAAAAACCTCTGCACAGCTAAGGAAATGATCAACAGAACAAATAGACAACCTATAGAATGGGAGAAAATATTTGCGAGCTATTCATCTAATAAAAGGCTAATAACCAGAATCTACAAAGAACTCAAGCAAATCAGCAAGAAAAAACAAAACCCCATTAAAAAGTGGGCAAAATAAATGAACAGAAGCTTTTCAAAAGAAGATAGACAAGTGGCCAATAAACATGAAAAAATGCTCAGTGTCACTAATCATCAGAGAAATGCAAATTAAAACCACAATGAGATATCACCTTACCCCAGTTAGAATGGCTTTTATTAGAAAGTCCAAAAACAATACATGCTGGCATGGATGCAGAGAGAAAGGAACGCTTATACACCGTTGGTGGGACTGCAAATTAGTACAACCTCTATGGAAAACAGCATGGAGATTCCTCAAAGAACTAAAAGTAGACCTACCATTTGATCCAGCAATCCCACTACTGGATATTTACCCAAAGGAAAAGAAGTCATTTTATCAAAAAGACACCTGCATGTGAATGTTTACTAAAGCACAATTCACAATTGCAAAGATGTGGAATCAACCCAAGTGCCCATCAGTTCATGAGTGGATTAACAAAATGTGATATATGTATACTATGGAATATTATTCAGCCATGAAGAAGGATGAATTAAGGCCTTTGCAACAATTTGGATGGAACCGGAGACCATTATCCTAAGTGAAGTATCTAAAGAATGGAAAAACAAACACCACATGTACTCACTATTAAATTGGAGCTAACCAATGAGCACATATATGCACAGAGGGAAGTAAAACCCAGTGGAAATCAAGCAGAAGGGGAGGAGGGGAGGAGCAAAAACCTACCGAACAGGTACAAAGAACACTATCTGGGTGATGGGCACACTTACCACCCTGACTCAAGCATAACAAAATCAATCCATGTAACGAAAAACATTTGTACCCCCGTAATATTCTGAAATAAAATAAAATAAATAAATAAATAGAAAAAAAAATACATACACTCTAGATTCCACATATCTGTTAGGGCATCAAGATTCCAGACATCATATCTTTAAATCACTGGATCCCAAAGGGAAAGTAAAATTACATGAGAAGGGAAAATACCACACAGTGGAGAAAATAATCATTTTTGTAAGTCTTTATTTTTTAGTTGCTCCTCCCATAGTAATGCACTGAAAGGCATAACAGTTTATACTGTACAAAGCATTTGAAGAAAGTACCTCAACTTGCTGATTATTTCAAAATGAGATTACAAACAAAAAGAAAACAAATCTGGTTCCTCAATAAAGGGCAAAATAACTGAATACAGTCTGTTATTTACTTCTCTCTTTTAACATAAGGTGGGGAACACTTCATTTTACAAATAGGATTAACATGAACATAACATCGCACAAGCTTGCAGACGACCAGCATAAAATATGGGGTACAGTTTTTAATCAGAAGAATCATGCTTTCATGAAAGAAATTATAATCGTTTATACAATTGAATTGATTTCAGTATTACAAAAACTAAGTTGCATCTATTCGTATTTAGTTCATTAAGAAGGAAAACAAAACAACAACAACAAAAAGGGAATGTTGAGAAAAGCCAAACACCATTCAGCACTCCCCTACACAGGTCAAATCACCTTGGTCCTCGAAATCAGAAAGAGGTGTGCCTCAGACGTCATAAAGTAGTGGCTGACTGGAACAGTGCTATTTTAATCAACAAACAATAGTTTGCCAACAAATAAATACATGATACACACAACAAAAAAAATTAAACATTAAAAAACAGTGACATGATTGTCTAAAATTAAGATGTTATTACAAGGATTTGGCAAACATTTTATTAGTGGTACAGCGGTACTGGTGATGAACAGGTTACTTCACTGACTTCACCTCTTTGAGCATGGACATCCATAGTTTACAATATACACATACCCTTTTTCCCTAGTTTTAAACATGTACTTAAGAAGGCAAAAGTTAAGGGGGAACAAGTACTCCCTGTTATCAGTTTCTATAATAATTGACTGTGCATTTCATCCAACTACTTCCGTCTTCAAAGGGTTAAATTACACAAAACCTTAACAAAGAAAAGAATTAAATCTGTAATCAAAAGCAACTGTTCCCAATCATGTCAGGTGATCTTGTACAAAAAAGAATTCAGTTTCTATGGAGTGTTCATTCATATCAATGCTGCCATCTCAATTGCCCTCTCACCCACCCACACCCTAGGCAGGGTGCACTGGAAGATGCCTTCAGCCCAGCAAGGTTTTTGTTTTCATTGAGTCACTTTAAGTCACATTGATTGATCTTCCAGAAGTCAGCAGCTGCCTTTGCTGTGCAAAACAAAATATCGAGAATAAATAGTTTCTTTTTTCTTTCTTTGTTTTTTTAAAATCATTCAGTTTAAGGTCACCAGACTTTAGATGAGTGACCCTTCAGGTTTATAAGGCATTCTGCTCAGCAGTCTTGTAAATAGTCCTACATGAAAGAGCCATGTTGCTGTTGGACTTGGTCCCACTCTGGTCAGCCTTGGGAAGGTCATACGTGGCTTATGGACTGGATGGCACTGGATTCCGCCGCAGCCCTTGCCATACTGTGCCACACGGTGGAAGAACTGTGGGATGTAGGATGGAGAGACTCCTTGTCGGACAATGACAACATCATAGCATATGCCTGGGGTAAACAGGAGAGACTCAGTAAATGACATTGGAAAAACATCACTTTTTAATTCGAAGACTATTGTTTGTGAGTGTTGGGAAAGGACAGGACCCTGAGTAACAGCATCCTTAATGAGTATGTTTGGTAAAGGGGGGAATTTTTTTGTAAAAGTGACATGAGATTACTGCTGGCCTTCAGTGTCTAGGGGCCACAAAAGTGACACATCCTACAGCACAAAAAAATTATGTATCCTACCTAAAATGTCAATAATGCTTCCATTGAGAAACATGAGTCATCTCCTCGCCTAACCATAAATGTAGTCATTCATCCACTGCACATGTTCAATTCACGCAAAATATTATTGTGTGCTTATGCCTGAAACTACAAGTATTAATAGGATATAGACCTGCCTTGACAGAGGTATGGCCTAGTAGAGGAAACTATTCACACTACATCTGACTCCTGCACTTTATAACTGAAAGCACTGAAGGTGAAGTGACTTGCCCAAAGTCACTCAACTAAAATATATTTCTGCCCAACTTTTAATCCAATGTCCTTTCTCCAGTTCCCCTCCATACTTGATATATTTAATGCTGACACCCAAAGACCTTGAAAGTTGAAGTGGATTAAATCAGCCCTATCAACAAATAAAACAAAACACAAGACCCAACAATGTTCCAACCAATTTGTGTTTAGTGTCTGCAGAGCAGAAGGTGCATGGAGGTGCTCTGTGAGGAAATGCTCTTTCTTCCCTATTATCATGTCAAATTCTAAATAACTGTTCAGAGAATCCCCCATTTACTGCCAAGTAAAATATTCAAATGAAATGTTTGGTCTTGACTTGTGAGTGAACTTTTCACTGTTGATTTGCTATTGTAGGTCTCATCCATTGCTAAACTTGCTTGTCAAAATGCTGCTGAAGTGGAGTCATTAAAGTCCTGCCAAAGACATTCCACTCTCTGTAAACAAAGACAAAATGCCTCTGTTGTTAGGCAGAATTTCATCTCTGGGAGTCATGCTGAGACATGTGGCCAGTCTGTGGTTTCTTCCTTAATCATGGCATTCAGTTTGAAAATCTGCCCTTGCAGGCTGGTTTTGATTTGCTGGGTCATTGCTCTAAATGTACACATTTGACTTTTATGTATGCAGTTTGCCTTCTGGACTTCTACAAAAATCTCACGACCAATTTAACAAATATTTCTTAAGCATCTACTCTATGTCAGGCACTGTGCTAGGTCCTAGGGAATCAGGGATAGATAATACAGAGTCCTTATCTTCTATGGAGTTTAAAATATGGTTTAAATGAGCATTAAACTTAAATTATTTATCTTTATTATGTACCTACTTCTAGAGATCAAGATAAAGAATATTCTGAAATAGTGTTAACAAAACTCATTCCAATATTTGATAAGATGAAAGGAAATATACAGAAAATTTTGGAATCCTGCTGCTAACCTGCCTCTACTTACTTAGCTGTGTGACCTTGGGCAAGTTCCTTAACCTTTGAAGCTTCACTTTCTTCATATAAATGGGGAGAGTAATAATAGTACTTGCCTCCAAGGGTTGTGGAGGAATCCACAGGCACTAACTTACATAAAGTGCTTAGCTCAGTGTGCCTGACATGAATAGTACCTATTATCATGAAATTAATTTTTGCAGGATAGGATTTTTCAGAGAAAATTCCGTGGAAAATGCAGCCACTGTTGTGTTGGTCAGCGATTTTGGATTCAATCACCATAAAAATCACAGACAGAATAAATATATGAATGTTTTGAGTAAAGCATCTGAGCCATCAGATTCTAGAAAATGGCAAATATAGAATATCTGCCTTTTGGTAATCAAAAGAAATAAACATTCCATACACAAGGATCAGTGCCCAGCACATAACTGGCAGTTAAAAGACCACTGAATGAATGAATGAAGGAAGGAAGGAAGGAAGGAACAAATGAAGAGTCTCATGAAATAAAGTCAATTTGCAAAAAGGCCTGTCCACTTTCAAACTAACATATATGATGTGATCAAGTAACAAGAAAAATATGAGCTAGGATTGCAAAATGCTAGTATTTCTTGTGATTGTAATTGTCAGCCTAGCTGGGCAGGGACTTCATGTCAAAATGCTGGCACTGAAATATGTCATATTCATTATCTCTAGGTTCTCAGGCCCCTTTGCTTTCTATTACCTCTGATAGTTTCTGGAGTTTTTAGGTATTTTGACTCGTAACGAAAAGTATTTTTGTAGAATAATTAAAAGAAATTTAAAAAGAGAAAACCTGGATCCCCCAGTTATCTCTGATGAACTAGGAAGGAAGAATGGGAAATTAAAAGTTTTTAAAAATACCAGCCACCTCTTATGAATGTCTCTAAATGAAAACGAGATGTCCATTCTGGCTAGTTTACTTCTAATGTCAAAAACTGAAAATTTCATTTTTATCCCCATTGAATCATGGAGCAGAAACAGATCTTAGACATCCTCTCCGCTCATCCCCCTCTACAATGAGGAAATAGTACCTATAGTCGTTAAGTGATGTTCTCAAGTTCATGGAGGTAGGCTCTGGGAGCCTCTACTGTACAGGCTGGCTGCTTTGACTTCAATTCAGAAAGAACATTTATTTTGCCCATTACCTTACATAATATTTTAGACTTTTTACTAAATTGAATGATATTTAAAGATTTGTATTATTCTATTGACACAATGCTTTCCCCACCTTTGTTGAGATAGTACCATGTTTGTTGTTACAACCAGCCCAGAAAATCTCAGCCAAAGAGGAAATCATTTCCAAATGTGCAACACAATATGATCACATTGTTTGATGTATCAGGCCACCTGCAAAATGGGCTAATGGATCAAACAATTACACCAAAGTGACAAATAAATATGGTCATTTGGAAGTGATGAATAAATATGGTCATTTGGAAGAAAGTGAAAAAACTTCATTGGAAGTTTCCTTCTTTTTTAAAAATTAACCTGAATATACAGTCTGATTGAGTGTGGATATCAAACAAAAAGTACTGACTCCCTTTATTTTGTAATAAAAGAGCTGAGACTCTTTTAATTGGTATTTATGGGTCCTTAAATGGATTTGTTTTTCGTTACCTAATAGAATGCTACAGAGCCCAGTGAATTCGAGTATCATTAATTTACTCATTTATTCAGTCAATAAAAATTGATAGGTTCTATTTCCAGATCTGCCACTAAGTTGGTACAGACCTTTGGCAACTCATTCCATTTCTGATCCTCAGTTTACCCCTAAATTCCAAAATTAGATGACTTGTTAATTAACTATACAAAACAATTTATTAGACATAGTAAGGGACAAAAAAATAGAATTCACTTTCCAAAAATCTTAAAACATAATTATGTTGACAAAAATTACAGATAGAAAATAATTCTGAGATAACACATAAATATTTGAAAACAAACATTATGGACTATATAGAAGTAAGGGAGTTGCAAAGTAAAGGAAAGATTATCGTGGATAGGGTTTGTCATAGAAGTTTCTATGCCGAATGCAGCCATATTAATTACTATCTTTGTTAATTATTTTGGATTTGGTCATAGATAATAAAGATATGACTGTTTTGAGTAAAGTATCTAAACCTGTATGGATTCTAGAGTATTTCAAAGATAGAATATTCGCTTTTTGGTAATCAAAGGAAATGTACATTCTCATGCACAATGTTACCACGATGCTATACTGCAGGAAAATATGTACCTGTGATTTGGACTTTCTGTGTAACGGCTGCTTAAGTTCCTCTGGCACATGGGAAGTACTAAAAGAAGACAGCTCAGCTTCAGTATATTGATTATCTTCCATTTTCCCCATTTTGAGGCTATCTGTGAAGTGCCTTATATGATCTAGAGCAGAAAGTCCAATTTTATATTCTTCCTCTTTATACCTAAAATGAACCAATGGAAAGCACAGAAGTTTTTTTTTCTTTTTCAGTTTGTTATCTAATCAAGTCATTTTCATTTGAATCTATCTATACAACTGACCAATTTCATACTGTATTTGCAGTGTAAAGGAGCATGCATCAATTATTGGGCTCTTTAGAATATCTATGAATATCATATATTAAAAATATATTTCTCGGCTGGGTGTGGTGGCTCACGCCTGTAATCCTAGCACTTTCAGAGGCCAGGGTGGGAAGATTGCTTGAGGGCAGGAGTTCAAGACCAGCCTAAGCAAGACCATGACCCTGCCTCTACAAAAAATAGAAAAATTAGCTGTGCGTGTGGTGGTGTGCGCCTGTAGCCCCAGCTACTCAGGAGGCTGAGGCAAGAGGATCGCTTGAGCCCAGGAGGATGAGGTTGCAGTGAGCTTTGATGATGCCACTACATTCTAGCCGGGGCAACAAAGCGAGACTCTGTCTCAATAAACAAATAAATAAATATATATATATTTAAAAAAATATATTTATCTTAGGTTTTTAATAACTAAAGTCAAGCATATATTTGAGATAAAGAGTTAAGTCAATGACTTGTTAGCAATGTGAGGAGACAGAATGCATAAATTTATAATTTCCATTTTAAAGTAAAGCTAGTTATGATAATATTTAGTGAGCACCCACTATCTTCATGAAAATAAAATATTCCCATCAATTTAACTATTTGGTTAATTTTTCCATTTAAAAATTTATCATCTATATAGATTACACATATAGCTAATGAATTTAAATTTATATCAATAATATTTGATGATTGCACCAGATTATTGAATAAATTAGGTAATGTTGAAATCTCTGTTTTTCTTTAAGTTTTATAGGTAGAGTCTGAAAATAAACGATTGTATACTTACATAATTTTCATTTATCCTTTCTACCTCAGGTTAATCAGAGTTCCACAAACACTGATGTATTTATATGCTTGTGGATTATGTTGATGGCCGCCTTATTTTCATCTATTTAAAACTGACCCGCTGAGTATGCCTTGCTGATTCAAATTTAATTTTTATTATTTATTATTCACAACTTGGTCATCACCTGAAATATTGCTCTAATGGGTAAACAGAGCAGGAGAAATTGCAACCGTATGTGGATTTACTCTTGCTTAGTTTCTACAAGGTAACTCACCTCACTGGGGATGTCTTGCAACTCATCTCCAGGGCGCTGGCTTCTTCATAGTCATCCTCAGGGTTTCCTTCATGTAAATTACTTGCCACTGGTTCTTTTCCTGTTTTTCCAGTCATATCATTGTCTTCATCCTCCTCATCTAACAGCACTTCATCTTCTACTTCTTCATCATCCAGTAAATCTGAATTCTGACTGGTCACCAAAGCCTTTTCATCCTTAAAGTGACTGCCATTCATTCTTTCAAAAGCATAAAAAAAGTTCAATTATTGCTTTCATTTTTAAACTCGCAGTTAGCTTTTTTATCATGTTTTCCTAACAACAGTTTAGATTTTCAACACTTACATAGGAAATTTTTATTGTTTATGCTTTATGGCAACCATGGGAAAATAATGTAATTTCACAAGTGGAAAGATGAAGAAAAAAATAATTGGATGGTTATTCAGGTTATAAACGGAGCCTCTGGCAGAACTGGAAAAACAATCTCAGCCTCCTATTTCTTATCAGGTTTTGGCTGATAAATGATATTGTTATACATATAATATTTAAAAAGCATGTAAATGTTTTCCCTGCATAATGTACCTAATTACCTTATAAGTACCCACCATTTAAAATAATAGATTTCTGGAAAACTCATATCCCTGAGCAACATTGGCAACAACTTCAATACACACGCCTAAAGTGAATTGAAGAGTTTAATGACAATGTTAAGGTAGCTGCAAAGGAACAACTGATATTAATATTTATTGTTACTAGGTGACATTTGTGGTATATTCCACTTAGACGCACCACCCAAACTTGGAAGTGATTGAGACCTCACTTATTTGTACTATTTTCAAATTAGTTTTGATAGTCTGAATCCCAAGGGGACACTGGAGTAGGAAATGATCTAGAAATGTAATTGTACAGATATATTTTGAAGTTTGCTTAGCAAATATGTCTGACATAATGGTGCAAAAGAATATAATATTTTAAAAAGTCATTTGTAATATTTTTGTTTATGGTTGCAAGGATTGTAACGTGATTACAGAGTTTAATTATAAAAAAGAAATTAGTTACATAGGAATTCCAATTAATACATTTGAGGGCATTTATGAGAGTAGGATAAGCTTTTCAGCTTTAAAATCAAGACTAAAATGTAAGTTGAATTGAAGTTCCATTGTATGATTTAAAAGTTTAAATCATATTACATAATAACTACATATGTTTTGAACTAAGGAATATCTTCTAAACCTCCCCCTTTTAAAAATATATGACCAGAGGAGTTAAAGCACTTGCCTAAGTTCAGAAAGATTGTTAGGGATCAAACCATCATAGGAATCCAGGTGTTCTGATTCTCAGGCCATGCCTAACCTTTCCGATTTGCCTTGCTCCTTTATCTATTTACTAATGCGGAAAACTCATGGAGGCTGTTAAAAAACAGTCATGTTCAGTTTTTTTATTTTTATTTTCTTCACATTTGACAATTTAGTGAGTATAAGTTTACCACAGCAGGAATATCCTCCTAAAATATTTTAAACAATTAAAATGTAAAAAGAGAAATAAATAAGCATTTTGTAGTGGGAGGCAGGACCAAATTCCTCTTACATTACTCTTAAGAAATCCACTGCATCACATATCTTAGACTGACAACTGAACTGAAAGGAATATATGGGGTGCTGCTGGTCCAGATTAAGGCAGAGAAATCGGGAAGGACAGGGGGGAGGTGGAATGGATGCATTAGCTGTAGCATATTTCTATTTAATTTTATTTTTTTATTTCAGGATATTACAGGGGTACAAACGTTTGGTTACATGAATTGCTTTTGTACAATTTTTACATTTAATGTAACTACTTTTCAGATTACAGAAGATCAGGTATCAACAATGTGCCCCCATTGCCTTCCCACATACCAAAAATGAGTATAATTTAATATTCAGATTTCCCAGGGTTAAAAAAATAAGTAAATAAACCAATCTTGGATGTGACAGATGCACATGGTAAAAATCCATTCGACCAGAAAGAATCATATCATTATTATTAAGCTTTTTATATAACCAATCTCTTAACCTCTTTTATCAAAGAATGATGAAAACATGTTTGCACAGACATAAATTATTAGTTTCCAGATACACTGCCAACTTGCTTGCATGAATAGATTGAAATTCCTATTTTAAAAAATGAAAGAAAAAGTAAAAGAACAAAAGAGTGCATGGATGAAAACCAAAAGAAACAAAAGCCAACATAATTAAGAAAACCTATTTGTTAATTATGCTTTCAAATGTGGCACTTTTTAGGGGATAAATTATTCATCAAAAGTAGCCTGATAGGAGTTCAGGGGAAAAAGTTAGATGACTCAACCTTCTTGCTTTTGTGCTGTTTAGACATGTTGAAACCAGATGTTGCAGCTATACGGGGTCACAGATCTCCAATTAAAGGCTAGAAAGCCTGACTAGGCATCTGAGAACATAAATGGTGCTTTTCGTTCAATATTTCTTATTTGCATCATGTAAATATCATTATCAAAATGTAAGATTGTGACTGTGTTTCTTACTTGTGCTTACTGCTTTGCACTTCTGATCATCTGCTCACTCCCTCTCTCTCTCTCTCTCTCTCTCACACACACACACACACACACACACACACAAATGGGCAAGTAAAGGGAAAGATAAATACAACTTCACAATGTTGTAATTATCAGACTTCTTAGAGGGCAGGAAGGATCTTTCTCTCCTTTTTTCCACAGACACATTCTTATACAAGTTGAAGAACAGAAATAGTCATATGTTTTTATGTTATTTTGGTAAAAATGTTTATTTGAATTTTGCCTTAACAGAGAAACTACCTAAAATATAATAATTAACTTTGACTTTCAATCGCATCAAAAATTGAGGACACTAACCCAATAGTACTTGTATGAGGAACTATAAACAAGTATGATGAAAAGTAATGGAACTTTTATTAACTAATTTCATGTTACTTTAAAATTTACAATGCAATATCCTTATTTAATAGGCTACTGGGTAATTATATTCAGAAAAGTCTAGTCCTCAAGAACAGATATTTAATTATAACTTACAGATAAGAAAAATTAAATCCAGTAGTTTTGATGAAATAATGTTTCATTAACTTCACATGCAATGCAAGGTGCTAGGTAAGTGTTAATTGTCATTATGAACAGCATTAAAAGTTTTTCTTTATTAATTAAACCATTTATGTTTGATGTTGATAATGACAAAAGGAAGCCAGTGCACCAGGTCACTAAAAACAAGGTGATCATCCCCACTGAAACAAACACGCCAGAATTAAATGAGCACCTGCTTAAGAGGATGTAAAATAGCAATAGAATCTTAATTAAGAAGTCTCAAACAGTTTCTATGTAAAAGATATTTGAGTGACACTCAATGGGTATTTCATTTACAAATACATACAGACACAGAGATAGAGAGACAGAGAGAGAAACAGTCATATATTATCTGTAATATATGATACATAATAGTAATCACTATTGATCAGTGACTCAACTGAATCCCTGTGGTGGCTTTCCCTGCTACTGGTGAAATTTTGAAAAAGATTCTATTTAGCTATCAAGAGAGGCAGAACAGCATGGTGGTAAAATCATGGGCTCTGGAACCAGACAGCTCAGGTTGAATTCCATTTATTACTTACGTGACCTATGGCAAGTTATTTAATCTTCGATGTCTCCACTCCTTCACTGATAAAATTACAGTGGCTATCTCATAGGGTTGTCATGAGAATTAAATTAATTAATACATGTAAAATGCTTAGAAGAGCATATGGTATTTCATATGCACTAAATATACCAGCCATTGGTTGTAGGTGTAATGGAAGTGCCACAAAAGTGAGCACAGCAAATGTATTTGAAAACATATTCATTTCAGATGTCACAGAGTTTAAAAAGAAAAAAAAAACAGCTTTACCTCTCCTCTACGTTCCTGGGAGACTGGCTGCTGTGGTTGCTATTTCCAATGAAATTTCGAATTTCTGTGAAGTAAGCATCTTCTTTGTCATCCAGAATCGCACCTGTACTTTCCAGTTCGGAATGAGGTGACGATGTTGCAGTACCTGTGGGGAGCAGAAAACCTTTTATGTCAAAGATTATTATCCAGCAATTTATTTGGAACCTTATTCTTTATGACTTTGATCGGTGTTGTTTCTTAAAACAAGCGCTTTTGAATATTAATAATAGTAACTTTAGGAGGTTAAAGTCTCCCCAATTTACCATAATACACATGCCTATGAGTCTCTTCGTAATATTTTGAACCATTGAAATTATGAAGCATGCTCTCGCAGGCATGTCATTCCTCTCACTAGCTTCTCCCTACCCTCGCTGTGACATGGAAATATTTTTATTCATATAATGTAGATATAGAGAGAGGCAAACTATAGATAAGTCTGGAATTCTGCTATAAGAAACTGTATACTCAGTCCTGGATGCAGTCAGTAAGTATTTTTTGCTGCTGTGTTAAAGTATATTATAAAATAAATATTGAGGACACACTGAAAATTTCGTATTCTGATTGGGCGCGTTAAGCACAGAGGCTGATGTTGTATAGTATTAAGAGAACAATATTGGGTTGCTGATTACAGGATGATCTTCAGCTTCCTCACCTACAAAAAATTAGAATCATAATAGCTGACTCACAGGATTGTTGTAAGGTTTACAGAAATTTACGTAATTATAAGCATTTTATATGCGGTCAAACTTTACACCAACATTAGCTTCCTATTTATCTTGCCCACAAAGTATCTAAAATGTAATAGTTCCTCACAATAGTCTATATGACAAAACAAGAGGTCAGAACATCCCCGGAGTTTAAAGAAGTCATAATCTGGGTCAACAAGTAAGCGTTCAACTTTGACATGTTACATTTTTAACTTTTTTTTTTCCTGAAATAACTTTGGCAAGAAAATTATAGTTGTGTGTTATAAGGGTACACACAGTTAGAGTTTGGCCCATTTTGTATATTGGATTAGATTTCTGTGCCTAAAATCTAATATTTTAAAATTGTGATCACTAGATTTTCAGCTTTGAGGGAAACGAGCAGTGTATATTTTTAAGCAGTAAACATTCAAGATCATAAACAATATGCCTTTAGAGTGGAGGAAAGATTAATAATAAAATAATTTTCTTAAATAAAGATTGCTAGTTTGTATAAATCCAACTTTTTTTCTGCTCTTAAAATCTCTTTTCCTGAACTCCATACTCACCCCTCACTCTCAACTCATTTCCTTTATTCTCTAGAAACAAATTGTTGGCTGCTCAGGTTTGCTCTGCACACACATGTCAGCTGGCAAATACAAGTTAATGGCTTATTATGTAACTATTAGAAGCAAAAGACAAGAAAACCTATAACTCCTTCTGCTAAATATGTGCTGGCAAGTCTGAGTTAAGGGAAGGCTAGTTTCTTGCCACTTACTTTTAATTTAATTTTATATCAGAATTTGTGACAAAAACAAAGCACCACTATCATTTGCTATGGGTTCCTCTGATCATGTCAATAGTCTTATATCCCTACTCTTAAAAATGTTACCTGGAGAAGTTCTCTGAACTGCAGGGCTTCTGCAAAAGCAGCCATGGTTTCTAGATTAATATTCAGAGCATGGTATTCTGGGACTGCCACTTTAGAAATTCTGCCATGTTTAGGAACCACATTCTGTGTGCCAACAGGTGGAAAGATTATTCCCTGCAATTTAAGAAATCTTGATTTATGTCTCCTGTGAGCTTGGGTCATGGTTCTCTTTGCTTAAGACTGCCCATTGAGTAGGAAGATTAATAAATAATCCAAATAAACCCACTGAGTTGTACATCAATCAATGATCACATCATTCACAGAATTCTACAATCTCAAGGGAAATTTGCTGTGAATTTTCACAATAGATCTGAATCTGCTGTCAGAGTGTAATGAAAGAAGAAAGATCACAATTATCTTATCATCTTTTAAAATACGAAAAATTGGTCATCCTTTCCTCATAACACAACTGATTACCTACCGGACATGTTCCCATTCTCATGTTTCTTTAGGTGTCTGTCCAAATTGGTTTGTTGACCAAAACACCTATCACATAAGTGACACTTAAATGGCTTTTCCTTGTTGTGGATGTTTCGAACATGCCTCTGCAAGTTAGAAGATATGCTAAATGATCTGTCACAGTATTTGCATCTGAAAAAAAACCACAGAGAAAATATTTTCAAGCAAATCAAAAGATATTTCTCAAGACCAGTAAACCAGATATCAAAAATCATTACCCACAAAACAGCATTTTAAAGAAAAAGCACACAGAAGAATACTATTCACACAGTCAAGATTTCAGTTCCAACAGACTTTGATTGCTTTAACAATTTTCATGACTTTATGTAAAACCATAATAAAATATTGGTGACTTGATTGCTCCCAAATTTATTAGGGTAGTCAATTCCAATATTTTAAATAAACTTCATAAAATCAAGCACATTAAGAAAGAGTAGCCTTGTTTTATCTCCTGCTTATGACAATACAATTAAATCCTTTGTAAACAAACTTGACATAAGTTCATATATTCTTCAAATAAAGTAAAAATGTCACTTTTTAATTCAAAATTTCAGTCTGATTAACTAATGTCTTAGTAAATTCACTTTTTCAGTTGGTAATCCTGAAGAAAATTCTGTTATCTTCTTCAAAACAGCAATAAACATTCTAAACTTTTAAAACTGAGACAATATGAATGGTTTAGTTTGATACCAAATTGACTGATTTTCATAACCTGTAGTGATTAGGAATCCTCAAAGCCTTTACTCTATTAATCTTTAAACTGTTACCAAAGCAAGTGATAACGCCACTAAATTCTCCTTTTAGAATAAAAACAAAGGTCTTCATTAACTTCCCCTGTCCCTATTTCTCCAAATTTTCCATTTCTTTTTTTTTAAAGAGTCTGTAGCAGTTCTGAACCAGGTTAGTTTTTCAGGAAAGCACTTGCTATTGGTTGGTTAATTGTTTCTGTCTTCCATGTGATGAAAAAATTATAGATTATTTTAAAGTTTTCCTTTAGTCATAAAATGAAAATATAAAAACGTAAGGCCCCCTCCCCCCAGCTCTTATCTGTGAAGAAGAAAAGGAGTTTTTCTAATTGATGGGGTTGTTCTCCTCCGGCATTTTAAGGTAAAGATTTCATCATTTGTTAGTGTGATTTTTTTTGGCATGTTGCTTGAAAGGAAAAATTGACTTTCTCCTAATGACTTTTAAGTGAAAATTTCTAACTTAGAGGACAAAAAATTCTTAACTCAGTCTTCCATGTGTGAAGGACCCTTCACCTCCCACTTCTGAATGCAGACTCAGTGGTTCAAGTACTCTAAATCAGAAATCACCCCATTCCACTTGAAGTTCTTGGGCTTCCATGGCTGTCCTTATGTGCCAGAAGTCTAGTCAGTTCAGTGGGAAAAATAATCTGTTGAACTAGTTACTTTGGCATAGTATCAATAAACCAACACACGTACTGATTTAATTTTTCTCCCTTAAAAAATTGTTCTGGCATCATAAGGCTTCTCAACGAAAGTTATAATATTAATAAAAATGTATGAAACTCCACATTAATGGTAGTTATACTATTTTAGCCTTTGCTTTTGAAAAAAATGCATATGAAGTCATGCCCTTTTCTGCAATAACTTTGTTAACCTCCAAGACCCACTGCAATGAGAACCATGGTACATTTAGCACAATTCTGTTGTGCTAAGCAGAACAGCCTAAGAAACAATGTTAGAGTAAATTTATATTCCCATCAAACGCTTTAGAAAAAATTTTCACACAAAACATTTTCTACACAAATCATGAGGAAGAGAGATTTTTTTGTTTCTGATATGCTTCTAACTTATTGCATGTGTACAAAGGGGCTTTTCCAAATCTAGTAAACATCATCTTTTCAAATCTCAATAATATTGGCCAATAAGGATGTTATAACCAATGATCAGCTGTTACTTTGTATCTCTCCTCTGCTAATGTCTTGGCCAGAAGACCAAGTGCTCTAAATAAAAAACCGTTCCATCCCACTCCAATAAATTAGTAGGTGCTTAAGAGACAGCTCAATTCAGAGCCTATATTTCAGAAATTCCTAAAATGAGCACATAATGCAATCATGAGCAGTATACTATTAAGCCTTCCTAGTTACTAGATGTAGATTTAGGGGTCAAGGGAGTCTTTGACCTACTTAGTCAATTCTTGTTTGACTCCACATTGAACAGACATACACTCAGACATGCACAAAAGTAGCCTCCTGTAAAATTGTGCCCGTGAGTTCACTTTATTACAATATTTATCAAGATATTTAGCAAGAATCATTGTCAAACCTGTAAGGCTGCTCTCCTGTGTGGGTTCTCAAGTGCCGTGTTAGATTCGCAGACCTTGGAAAAATCTTGCCACAGTATCTGTCATGAAGAGATGTTTATAAGAGAAAGTCAGCACAGTCGACTTTATTTCACTCAAGCCGCATAACAGCCACATGCTTATTCCTGATTTAATTAATCTTGCATGGAACTCACATGTCTTTGGTATTTAAAATTTGCAACAAAGTCATTCTACAGATATAAATAACTCTACAAATAAAGAGTGCATTATGAAATCTGGTTGAATTTGCTCATGCATAAGCAAGCAGTTTATGAAAATAGACTTTAGTTTTGATGACCCCCATATGCCTCTCTTATTAACTCTGTATCTTTACATTCACAAAATTGAACCAGACAAGGGGATAAAAAAATGATGAGAGTTTGTGATTCTGGGTTGATGTAAACGGATTTCAAATGTTTCAACTCATTTTACATGTCAGCCACAATGACAACTCCCTCTACATAGAGTGGTATCAGATCAGACAAGATCCTGAGACTTCATCCATCAAGGTATGTACCCATAAAAGCCTTTCTGGAAAGAAAGTGACATGTTTTCCAAAGAGCAGATAAATTGATATACCTGAGTCAGATACTAAAAATTTCTGAAGACAATGTGGAAATTATAGGCACAATTTATTTAGGAAAAAAACACACAAAAAAAAACCCCCAGAAACATAAAAGAAGCTCTACTACTGATGGGTAAAAAGAAATTTACTAACTAGTTTTCCTCACTATGGACTTTATTCGTCTTTCATTAATGTCCTTATTCTTCAATGCCATGACAATTTATAAGTATATGCTTGAGGACGGTAGTATTATACCTCTGGATGAAAATAATTAACTGTGAAAGAAAATTCATAAATGTCAAAGTGAGACAAGTAGATAGTATTTGGACTGTTTCCAACCTCATTTATCACAACCAAATGGCCTGTGTTAAAATTCTCATTTAATAATAATTTTTTAAAACCACTATTTTTATATCTCACTAAATAAAGAACACTTCGAGGTGCCTGAGATCTATCATGGTGGCTATTAATCATCTAATCAAGAATAATTTCAAAAACAAACAGCAGGGACTTCTGACATCAGAAGGGAGATTTTTGGAAAGTCAACCATAATTAACTTTACAGTTACCTGCAGGTATAGCGCTCCTTTCCCTTCCGCAGGATGTTCTCTGGCAAGGCATTGGGAGGAGCTCTGAAGTTGAACATAGAGGGCACTGATTGTAGAAGCTCACTGGCCTCAGGTTTCAGGGCACTGAAGCTTTCTAGCTTTTCAGCCATGTTTTCAATAGCTGACATCTGAAAGGCAAAAGCACAAGACCATCAAGGGTCTGACATCTTTTCTGCTGTAATAATCTCTGGCAAACCAAGAACATCATTAAAAAGGAAGCATAAAATCTGCTGAATGCAATGGGTTGTAAAAAGAAGTTGTAGTGTCCCAGTATTAAACTCACAATGAGAGGACTGATCGATTTTGGAAATAACAAAAGTAAAACCAAGCTTGTAAAATGCTGGGTGAACTTTTTTTGTAAGATCTTGGTTAGGCCATTTTATAATAATCTGATATACAATTGAGCAACAAAATGCATAAGTGAGATAATAAAGCCAATTTAACTTTTTATTTGATTAAGTGACAGCGTTGGTATTACGTTATGGGCATCAACATAATGAAAATTATAGAAAAAGGTGCTATATGCCTTGCCTAGTAATGAAAACCATGAAAATCATGGAGTTCCACGAAAAGAACTCACAGCATGACAGAACATAAAGTGTTACAAAATTGCAACTTAAGCCAAATGTGTGTAACTCAGAAAGAAAAAATTAATGTGTAAGCGGTGTATTGCCTAAGACTACATTAAATTAATATCTGGATGTACCAGATTTTTAAGTGGGATCATATACAAGGAATTTTAATGAAATATTAATTTGTTCTGGACAAAGACTAAGTTGAACTGATGGTTCATGATATATTAATATAATTTCATATAAGATACCTTGGCATGCATATTATAAGACAAGGGGAGCAGTTCATATAATCATACTCAGCAAAATATTCTTGATTAAAAACTATCCTGCCTAATTTTCCCCCCAACAACCTAATTTATGTTGCTTATAATCTTCAAGTGTTTGTCCACCTGCACATATATTTGAGGGTCACAATCAGAGGATGGCATTTACTTCTACAATTAGCTTGATTCTTAATGTTCACAGTTAGGGGGACTCTCCCCTTTCCTTCAACCCTCTCAAAATTTTTAAGTTTCCTCAGTGCTCACATTTTATTTGGAAGCTGCTTACTACCAAATTTTCAAGTAGAAAAAGCAAACTTGCAGGCCATCTTGTTAAATCAACTCACCCATTATTTGTTTGGTTGTCAGGGCAGTATGCCATTAGAAAGCTCAAAAAGCTATTAAAAACGTTTCTGCACTTAAATATATTCTATATGTTTCTCAAAGGGTTGGGGTAGTAGACCAGAAGACACTCAAGGACCCAGATGGTAACTGCAAATTCAAGGAACTGGTCAACCCAAGAGGCTAATTCTTTTGCTGAGGAGACAGCAAAACAGAGATGGAGGCCTACTGTACAAGCTCAAGTTAAAAATAAAATGCAACATTTCCTACTCAAAAGAAAAATTAACAAAATATATATTCTGTGGACACAGCTGGATAGAATACCATCACCTTCTTACTAGAGCAAAATCTTAACAGCATGGCCTTAATATGATCTCTTCTCACAAAAGGAAGAATATTGTAAGTTTGATTCTTCAAGTGACTATTCATGTTCTAATTAGTTCTGTTTCTTTTCTCTTTATCCTAGAGCCTGCCCTCTCATTTCATGCCCGGTCTCCTAATGCTAGCTACAAATTGCAACCTACAGGGTACCACTGCCAATTTGCCAAATGCTTTCATCAAACCCGCTACAAAAAAATCTCAGAGGAAAGTCAAGATACATTTACTTGTCAGACGACAAATGTGAACACATTGGAAGGCAGTAAGGGCTATAAGCTCAGAGGTTTGATTCATAATCACTCAGCTGCTAAAACATTCTCCACAGATGCAAGTGGACAGCACATTTGTCACTATGAAAGATTCTGACACATACTGATCACAGGGCAGAGATATGGAATGATGATGCTGCTCAGAGAGGTTGGAGGAAATTCTGTCTCTGCAGAATATGGTCATTATTCCCTTTTAACCTGAACATTAGCATTTTCATATTACTTTGGATTTTATTTATTAAAAATCAATCCAGAAATATTTTATGATACTATTGTATTTGCATTTATTCCTTCTAATTGTTCCTTGCAGAAAATCATTTTGATATTCCACCCACCATAAAATAAATTGTTTGGGTGAAAAATGACCTCTGGCCTTCAAGCTGATTAGTAGCAGCAGTAACAAGCAAGGGTAAGGGTCACGATCGCACATATTTTTTGGGAAGAACAGTAAGTGCATGGGTAATGATTATAAATGTTTTATTTATGTACATTTAATATTTGAGTAAAGTTTCATTATCTAGTGGTTTTAAATCATTTGAGTGTCTGTCCTGTTGACACACTCAGATTCCTGCAACCCTACATCTTAGAGAAACACTTTTCCTTTTATATGGAAAATAGTTTACTCATGACTATCGCCTTTCATCTCTAGCACACATAAACTACAAGTCCTTCAAGTTATTTGAGAGCAATTGGCTGCTGAGAAATGTGTCTTATTTTAGGAGCTGCTAATAGCAAGCTTCTTTTGAAGAAAGATCACTGTGATTACTTTACCTCAAACTGTTTCAATTCGGGAAACCCATCAAGAAACAAGAAAATATGTTATGGGCTTGATGGCTAAATAACAACATTCTTAAAGATAACAGGAAAATGAATGAGGGTTACCAAGTGCCCCTCTTACAAGCCACCCCCACCTTTGGCTGCTGGTGTCAAATGAAAAGAGGATTCAATTGGAGCGGGGAAAGGGAGAGGAAAGAAGGTGGGAAGTGAACTGAGGGTAGCTGTTAACACCACACACACACACCCCCCCCACACACACTTTCTGCTCAGCTAGCAACCCTGAAGCAACATAAAAGCTTTCACTGAATCCTTCCTTTCATCTTCCTAATATTTGTTCTCATAGCACTTATCCTTATTGGAAAGAGTAAGTTTCCCCGTTAGGACAGATAGAAGTGACTTAAACATCTGCCAGGTGGGGAAGTTTAGCAGTTCTGTGACCAACATCAGCCCTAGTTGATACCTTAGATTAACCTTTATCTACCAGTCTGGATGACAGAGCAAGACCTTGTCTCTACAACATATCGAAAAATTAGCCACATGTGGTGGCACGCGCCTGTAGTCCCAGCTACTCAGGAAGCTGAGGCAGGAGGATCGCTTGAGCCCAGGAGTTTGAGGTTGCAGTGAGCTATGATGACACCACTGCACTTTTGCCCAGGCAACAGAGTGAGACCCTGTCTCAAAAAAATAAAAAAGACTAGCTTTATCTAGTATACGGATCAAAACACCAACTTTCTCTTGATAGCTGATCTGACTCATATGATGTTTCTCCAGAAGTAACATACTTTTCTCAGAAGAAGTAGCAAGTTTTGGCAGTCATTTTAAAGTCTGATATGGGATTTTTTAAATCAAGATAAATGGGGGTAAATGGAACAAAATCTAGCTATATATTTTTTTAAATTACAAAAAATCCAATGAAAAAGGCAATGTGTACTACTACTAATAAGAAATTTGCTGAGAATGGGGAAAATAAAGGGGGGAAGTTAGACCATATATTTTAAAAATGTATTGCCATGTGATCCATTAATGTCATAGGCCAATCTAAGATCAGTAAATGGCAGTTTTTTCTACGAAGCAGTAATTTTTATTTACATATATAATAGTTGTTGATGTTATCTATAGCCAGATGTCTGGAAGAGGAAGTCATTTCACTCCCTTCCAGTCCCCAAGAGGCTATTAACTTTATACTGACGCAAACTAATATTTAGACACAATTCCCTAGCTCCTACCAAAAAATGTAGCTATCTCTCTAGTAAAATAAAGTTAGTATTTTGAAAAACATTTCAGCAGGCAAGATATCATCAGCTGGGTCCTAAGCAGTTAGCCTAACATTTATTATCTGGCAACCAATAATTGATGACATAAAAAAGTTTCTCATCAAAACTATTAAAGTGACAACCTGATTATATGAAATGATATGTCCAATGTCACCATGAATTATGTGACCTAATGTTTTACAAATTAGATTACACATGCCTTTATCATAAAATAACTAACTTTTCATAAATAACTTATGATGGGAAAGTTTGTAGGCTTGGTGGTTTTCTATATTTATTCACTTGATAATCTTGAGAAATCTTAAAATCACGGTCATTTGGGGGAAGAAGTAAATATTCATATTTTATAGTTATCTCGCTCCATGTATCACACCCAGTGGTCATGATTATGAAATCACTTAAAATTTTTTTACCACTAGAAATTATAAACATATATCTTTAATATTTCCCAATAATACATGTTTTATAATACAAATGTAAATCACAGCTTTGAAAAACCTGTGACTCAATAGAATGGGAGTGTTTCAAAACACTGCAATGGCAGTTGTTTTGCTGTTGTATTATAAGGAAAGGCAGTCTGACTTAAAATCTGAATTGGCTTTGTAAGTTGGTAGAACCATTGGCCATGTATGCAGGGGGGTAACACTTTAAGCTTCAAGTAGTTAACAACCGAGCCACTGTCAAAGTCATACTGTACCTTAGAAAGGATGAGGACCATGAGGCATGATACTCAGGACAGACCTCTATCAGGAAAAGCAAAGGAGGAACACTGGAAATGTAGGCCAGGATAATGAAAGAACAACTCCACAACTGCACAACATTGCCTAAGGCTGTGGGTCTCTCTCTCTCTCTCTCTTCATAAATACATTAACAACTTTTTAAATAAATAAGCTTACACCTTAAAAGCCTATCAGAATAAGAAAAAAATCCCAATCTGTCACATGTTCCACAAAGAGATAAAATGAAGGAATTTCTGGTAAAGAAAAACTAACAGGACATAGAGGAAATAGGTAAGTGATAAAGTGCTCCAACTAAATTAATTTATATATAACCATATGGTGGCTTTAAAAGGGCACTTGAGCTATATCCCAAGATTTTGCCCATTCCTCAGAAATCAGCATAATTTTCAGTGAAGAGAAGTAAAAGCATACATACTTAGAGGACATTTTATAATACATGTTATTTCAATTGACCAAGTTTTATTTGGGGGTAAAAACTAAATAAGCAGTATTCTTTGTATTCTGAATATCTTCCCCAATAAAAAATAAAGCTGTCCTCTAGTATCATTAACTGAAACTGACTCTATCTGGAAATAGCAATTGAAAGTTAAGGAAGTGAGACTCAATGCTAAAAGGCCCATTCACTAGTTAGATATGGATTTTTAAACATTTAGTCTTATTTCTTCAAATAGGCAGAACCAATTTCTGCCCTGGGATATATGGATGTGAATTCCAATGTTAGCCTGTATCTACACATAAGTTCAGGTTTTACCTTTTAAAGGCTTTATCAAAAGCATCTTTACATGCTGATACAGGCTCCCCCAAATAATGGTTGTTTCTACTTAGTGACCCATTTCGAAGGCTCTTTTAACAACATGCTCCCAAGTGTCCAGAAAGAGTTCCACATCAAGGTATAATTATGTGGAATGGGTCAGGTTTATCGAATAAAATCATTCTGTAAACAATTTATACCTCACTAAATGCCCAGTTATAACTCAAAGTATGCAACTTGACAAAAGCAGGGAAACTCTCTTGCATTTACTGGAAAGGAGTTCCAAATTCTTTATGTCTGTACAGCAATTTAGAATGTAAGCTGTTTTCTTTTTAATGCTACATTACTTTAGTCAAAAATATAAGTAGGAAACTTACCCAAGTTCTCTGATCAGGCAGTTGGAACTGGGAGCAAAATTGAAACAAAAACAAAAAATTACTTCTGTGTTGGTATCTTTACTGCAATCTATCCTTTGAGAAATTAACATTTATACTAAATTAGTAATTTTTTCTTATCATGTAACTGTACCTTGAGTAAAAGCTTTGGAAAAGAAAATTAAATATTTTTATAACACTGCTGAATTTCCTTTTTTTGCCTAAATTAAATGTTAGAATCAAGGTTATAAACCAGAATGTTCTTTTACCCAAGAAAGCTAAGTGCTACTTAGTATGTATCTCATAGCAAAGTAGATGCTTCCTTTTTATTTATCACTCACTACCAAACAATATCCCTAAATTTTACTTTAACAACTAAAAAGTAAGCAATTTCCTGCAAAAATCAAATCTCTTGCAATTTTATAATGTTAATAACAAAGAAAAGATATTTACTCAAATGTGAATCATTGAGCAACAAAAAGGTAACGTACTTGGAAATTCACTGCCTGACTTTTATTAGTATGGGAATCAGACCATCAGTAGCCAAAACACTTAAGAATATTAATTTAAAAATTGAAAAGGTCTAGTTATGACAATTTATGACAAGATTCACCAGGAAAAACTCCAGTGGGTTAGGAGCTTTTTCAGGAGGCACAAAGATTATGTCCTTAAATATATCATTTTGCTTTGTTATATGGTATATATATCTTGCTTTCATACGTTTTGGTATCTTTAGGAAGGAAGATATATAGTTTTTAAAGGATGAAAGCTTTATCACAGAAGAAATCTAACAATAAGAAACCCTCATTGAAAGCAAAATAGAAGAATAAGGGCAGAAGATTTAAATAATTTTCACGTCAATGTATAAGTGACAACTTGGGAAAAGACTAAAGTATCCCAAGTTCCTTGGAATATGGTAACAGGATGATCAATTTAAAAGGAAGAAAACGGGCCAGGCACAGTGGCTCATGCCTGTAATCCTAACACTTTGGGAGGCCAAGGTGGAAGGATTGCTGGAGGCCAGGATTTCGAAACCAGCCTGAGCAAAAGCGAGACCTTGTCTCTACAAAAAAAAATAAATAAATAGAAAAATTAGCCGGGCGTGGTGGCTCACATCTATGGTCTCTGCTACTTGGGAGGCTGAGGCAGGAGGATTGCTCGAGCCCAGGGATTTGAGGTTACAGTGAGCTATGATGACGCCACTGCACTCAAGCCCGGGCAACAGTGCGAGACCTTGTCTCAAAAAATAAATAAGTAAATAAATAAATATAAAAGGAACAAAATATAAAAGAATGAAGAAAGGACAGAAATATAAGTAAAAGAGAATCTTTGTTGTTGATGCACACAAAGCCAAACATTTGGAAATAAAATGTGTAAATAACCAAAAATAATATTAAAAGTATAGGAAAATCAAACCAAGGAATAACAGCCAGTTTTACGGTTATTATGGCAGTTCAAATGGGCTATCAATGTGAATGCAAAGTATCCAAAGTAGAACCCAATGAAATAGACAGTCCAGAGACCACACAGTAATACCATCCCTTCATCTTATCTATTTGTGACCATCATCTCCTTTTCAAAACTATAATCTAAACTAAGATATCATAAATAATTTTCAACCATGTATCTAGGGACAGCTTCCACAATGCTTATTTCTCCTTTAGAGTAAACTAACTTATTTATAAGAGAAAAATGGAAGGCTAAATAGTCCTCTAGTGGCCTGACAGAGCAAACCTACTTCTTCAAGAATTGAACTATGAGAGGAATTTAGACCCTGAGCATTTATCTTTTAATTTTGATGTATGTGTTCATGTATTTTTTAAGTATTTTTGACAGAATTTTAAAAATATATATTATTCCAAAAAGCAGTAAAATGGCTTAATAATCTTTTAATAAAATTCAATAAATTTTTATTTATTGAGTGCTCACTTATCATTAACCAGGGATTGTGGACTGAGGAGGGATGTGCTGGGTAGAATACAAAGATATACAAAAAGTATAAAATCAGACTTGCTCAGAGAATACTACTACCAAGCATTTACATATCTATTTCTTTATTTTCCCTAAAACACTGAGTATGTGATTTCCTCTTTATTATTATGATAACTCTGAGAAATACATAGGGCAGATATTATTCCCATTTTGCACATGAAGATCCAGAAACCCAGAGGGTCCAAGTGATTTGCTCTAACATACTTTAAATGGAAAACAAAGCAATGAATGGTCTTATGCAAGCACTTATTTGGCTATGAAATCATGGTAAGCCCTGAGAGCAGAGGTCAGTCCTGTTTTGGCTCCTTGCTCTGTGCCATGCTTACTTCTGCCCAGTTAGGTTGTGGTAAAAATACAGTAAGCATCTTTCCAAGTACCTAGATACATGGCATAGCTCTGGCAAAGAAACTGGGCTCAAGGATGGGAGGAGGGCATTTTACTAACATCCCTCTATGTTCATAATTAAATGCTTCTGAATCCATTAATGAGCACCTTCATCATTTAGGTCCTTCCACATCCCAAGCACAATGCTAAACACATTATGTATATATACATGACCCTTCCGGTTACCCTGGTAAGACTGGTAAGGCTTGATGAAAAAGGAGAAGGACCTGCCAGTATCCCAGCCTGTATCCCATCAATATATGGCATTACACAATAAAACAGCCATGACTGTTATAAAAACAATGAAAAATGTCTACAGTAGTTGGTAAATAGCCTATGCCCTAAGCCCCTGAATGTGCCCCTGCTTCACTGGCCTCTTCCACAAAGACCCCTCAGACAGTCCCACTATCCAGCAGTATCCAGCAAATAAAACATTAATAGCTAGTACAGCAAGGGCCTCCAGAATCCTGCTCCAGAATGGCAGGAATCCATTCTTATTGATAGGTATTAGTGACACGCTAGGTGTTCAATATCTTGATTATCACTCTTGTATCCTGTTCTAATAGCAACATGCAGCAACATGCAGTCCCTCCCACCAAGACGTGACATTCTGGTGTGGGAAGGAAACTACCACTGTGCTCCCACAGGTATGTCTGTGAAAATCTGAAGGAATGATCGCCATGCTCCAAGTACTGGACATATGCCTCATCTTTTGTGATCCTTCATTAACTTTGAGAATATTAAAATATAATACATTTTCTCTCTTACTATTTCATTTTAAAAATATACATACTATATTTATAATAACTGTGTGTACATAGGCAGTTGGTAGGCAAAATTGCCCATCTTATGAACCAGTAAATTTACCTTGGTTAGGTAGAAATCTTTGAATTTTATAGTGAATGGGGACTGTACACCCAACTTTTTCATTTTACAGATAAAAAAACTAAGAGCCAGGTAGACTGAGTTGCTCAAAGAAACTGAATCCCAGTCCTGTTTTTTATCCATTATACCATGTACCCACAGCACTCAATTTTGAAGTGGCTAATTACTAGATTTTAAAGATTATCAAAATATAATAATTTGATTATTGTAATTAAATATATATAAATATTATATCCTCAAAAGTATTTATTTATAATTAGAAAGGAAGTTATCAAGAGATATGTACTTTCTGTACAATATCTGACACAAAATGCATATTATGTTCAGGTTTATTAGACCATAAAATCTTACAAGTGCTGCTTAGATCAGCCTAAATATAAAATATAAGTCCCAAATAAACATTTATTGTTTTAGAACTTGCTTCTTTTCCATAAAGTAATTATGTAAATGATATCATTCCTTAGCCTTCCTATATAAAATTAATACTAACTGGAATGTTTCTAAAGCTTTTAATACTAAATCATGTATTTTCTCAGTTTGAAATAGAGTGAGAATTTTTGAGCACTGGTAGATTTATCAACCTCACCCAGGTGATTGTATTTCAACACTCATACTCTTTTCTCAGGACTTTGGGAAGGTACTTGAAAAAGTAAAGAAAAGGTAATGGAAAGGAAAAAAAATCATACTCCAAGATGAATTAATTTATTACCTCATAGCTTTCCATAAAACAGCTTATATAAAATTCCCCCAATTTTATTAGAGAACCATCATTTTCGGTTTGAACAAAACTAATTTGCAACAGAACAAATTAGTTTGCTCTGTTTTCCAGCATTTTCATAAAAATGTTGCTATCTACAAAGACCAGAGTTTGTATCCTTTAAACAAAAATAAAACAAAATACAAATTAAGAAACCAGATTTGAGATGTTAATATACAGTATTTGTTCTGTCAATACAATTCTCCAGATGTTGATTGATATGTAAATCAGGTTTTAGAATTGCTTTTAGAAAATGACCAAATGTGTAGGGACATAGGGATGTCCCAATTAGATAATGCTACTTTTTATTTTCTTTGCACTGAGAAACTGCATATATTTTGATAAATGGGCACAACTCCATTCAGCAAATAGCTCTGTGTATTGTGGTGAATTCTTGTGCAATTACAGAACTTTACTGGAATGCCAGTGGTCCCAGATAAATTCCTTCACCCTCTATGGTAACAACTTGTCAGGTAGTCTCATTTCCTGTTTTTATCTAAGCCCAAAAAGAATAAGAATGACCTTCATGAGTTTGGGACGAGTCACAGTATGATCTATTTCTTAGTATCAGCAACCTTCAAACACAAAAGACACCTTCAATATTTATTTTCTTAACTGAGTTCTGCACACTCCAAAATGCACTTTGGCTCAATAAGTAGTTAATAGCAGGCTATAATTTAACACCAAAACCATGTTATTTTTACACATATATTAATTAATTTTTCTTTAAAGAGCTTGGGTTTTAATTCTGCTAGAATTTCCTGTGTTCTTCCACACCAGCGTCATAGGATATCCTAATGTTCTCAAGATGTCTTTCATTTCATTGCACCTGCTTTTCAGGATCAACAAGTTAGTTTACAAGCTGGAAATCTCAAATGCAAAATACTTACTTGTGGGTGAAACAAGAATCCTGGAGAAGGCCTCAAGTATTTCTCTTTTAAAGCTTCAAGTGGGTCAGTTAGTTTTCTTTTCTCTACTCTGAAAGGTTAAAATTAGATTTTGGAGATGAATCAGTCTCACACATCAATCGCTACATAATCACTGACATTTAAGGCAGCTAACAATAAAGCAAATGGTAGGCTTCTGGGAAGCACACTAATACAAACATAAAGATATCTGTTCAGTTCTTGAAGTATAAGCACTTCTAGGTGCTTAAAGAGAGGTCCTATTTATAATGGAAAAATCCTACTGAACGACTAGCAATAATAATGAGGAAATATGAAAAATGAGGAGTCACTAAGTTAGAGACACTTGTCACAAATTTGATACCTTTCCATTTCAAATGAAGACAAGAATGCTTGGTGATTTTGAAATCATGAGAACAGGGCTAATTTGAAAATTAAAGCCATTTTTGACCAAGAAAATGATCCCCCAAATATTCATTCTATTTCTTCCATATTTGACAACAATAGCAAGAGAGTTTACAATCATACTATACACCCTGCTAGCCACTCTTTAAGGTTTACTCAAAATTTTATATATATATATATATGTGTGAGTGTGTGTGTTTATATAGACTCTTTGTATGCCACTGCTGACACTGCTGATGATAAATAGGGCAGGTGGAAGAAGGGTGTGATAAGAAGAGGATGGGAAACTTTTTGAAGATAAAGACATATGAAATTTACCTATATAGCCCTTCTACTTTAGAAATACTCGTATTCTATTTTCTGTTTTCTATTAAGCACATAGGGAAATGATATCATGAGTTGAATTAAAGTAACTTCTTTTACAAGCTGTTGATAATTTTCTTTTAAAAACTGTGGAATAAGTGCACCTTTAAAATAGAATAAAAATAACTGCCCCTTCCTGAAATTTTACGTATGTTTTGTTTTACACATACTATTTCATTTATTGAAGTAAGTGGTGTTATACCCATTGTATGGATGAAAAAGTAAGTCACAGACATAGGAAGGCTGAGATTTTAACCCAGGCCTGACACTAAAACTGAGCTTTAGGTCTTTCATGAGTTTGGTCAAATGACAGGCCTAGGGTCTTAACTGAGACTGAAACATGAGAGAGAAGACGGAGATGAAAGCAAGTAAGGGAAGGCTAGGAGGTGATGAGGATGAGCGCGATGGGTATGTGGAAGAATTGGAAGCCTGTTGCCGTTGGGAGGGTGTCAGAAAGAAAGTTTAAGAAATTATCTTCATGAAGGACTGAAATACATCACTGAGTTAGAAATATGACCTTACCAGAAATGTGTGACATATAATCTACATGCAAAGTATGGAAGATCTGTTTTTATTTCTTTTTCCTTCTCTAGTGATGAGACCACCACAGAAATTAAGATATAATAATTGAAAAAAGTACCTAAATATGGTACTGACAGCACTGAGATACTTTTGTATTGTCTTTTTTTATTCTCCTTGTCGTGTTCAAATGGGGTAGCCCTCTCCATACTGGCAATATTTTCTTGTTAATACATTATAGATAATACAGGTAGAAAAAGAGTTTTAAGTGAAAAGAATCTCTAGCTCTGGCACCTATTAAGTATTAGCAATTCAATAAATATTGTTGAATAAAAGAATAGCACAAAATCTTCTCTTCATAAAAAAGAATCAAGCAAAATATAAAAATATTCCCATCTTAAATTCAATAAAAAATTTCCACATATTCCATGAACTCTGGAAAATGTTTAAAATTTGAATGAAGAAGTAAATGCGAAAATGCTTCTAATATTTAAAGTATGTAATAACCATAGTTATGGTTATTCATACCCATTTTTAAAAATTAGTATTTAGAAACTTAATCACTTTGAATGATCAAGTCAGTGTTACAGAATACCGCAAAAGAGGCCTTTTATTAAGCTTATATATTTCATTCAAAGAATTTTTGAATACATCAAAGGAAACTGGATAATGAAGGCATTAAACAGAGACATGTTTTTTAAGCCAACCACTCACATTATATACAAAAATTTTTTGGTAATTAATATTTCATTAACTTGGGAGCTCCTAAGAGATTTATTTAGAAAATGAATATGACCAGTACTTGTTAAGGATGTGTTGGTAGGTTAACAAAGAGTAGACTCTTGCTGTTATATGTCCCACCTTATTCCAAATAACCTGACCCATTTAAGTACCCACACATATTTGTATTAATCCTTCAGGACTCTCATTCTTCTGTCACTTGACAATTTACTTTAAATATGACTTTCCCATATTTTCCACTCCAAAAAAATGTGTTTAAAAATAAATTTATTGTCAAGGGAAAAAAATTCTGTAGGCCCATTCCAAACCCCCAACTTCACAGACATCCAAAAATAAGTCCAAACCTAATAAGCCAACTTTCTGAATAAAAAATGACTTCAGTAGATTGAACAACTTTACTATCTGTTTTATAATAACACTAAAAAATGATTTGTCAAAAATCCATAACTTTATGGTGTAAATACTACATTTCATACATCTGTTCCCATTTCATCATCTCCCAACCACCCTTACCTGTAAATAGGGTCCATAAAAAAAGGAGTGGGTCTTGCATGCTGCAGGGAACCATCTGAAGCCGGTCTTGGTTCGACATTGCCTCCTTCCTTTTCCCCGAACACATGGTTTTTTCGAGGCTCGGTCAGCTTTGTCCCACTGGCTCTACTCCTACTACCCATACTTAGATCCAGGGGCTGGTCTTGGCTTGCGGCAGGCGTTGCTGGAGCCTTGGAGGGGACTGGAGTCAAGGGCTTCTCATCCTTTCGCTTAGTGGTGAGATCAAAGGGGGACTCGGAGCTGCCCTTCTGCAGTTTCTTTACTTCGCCTGGTGATTGGGGTTCCATTTTCAAAGGTAACGATCGCAAGTCTCTATCAGGAAATGGGTACATTGATTGAGAGAATGCTGGAAAAAATGGGAGGGGAAACACGGAAGGGTAAGGTAAAGCTCCAACTTTTTTGTCTTGCAGCCCCACCAGTCCTGTTGAACCAAAGTATTTTTCAGCAATAGAAGCAATAGCCTTTATAGAATCATTCACAGCTCCTGACACCGCAGTTTGCTCCTCTAAAGATGGTGAGAAAATGGAATGATTGTTGTATTCTTTCTTATTATTTATTGAAGCCAGATTCTGAAGAGGGCTTACTTTGTCTTTGAACATGTTACCATTTTCTTTAAATTTCTCTTTATCACTTTCAATGTCACTTTCCAGATCAGAGCCCGAGGTTGTTTCCAGGTCACTGCCACTTGGCGTACTGACATCGTCAAGGTCACTACTCTCTGACTGGTCACTGATTTTCTCAAGGGGCCTCTCTTCAGAGGACCTCTCGGGCTGGAGCTCCACTGGCTTATTGTCCCCTACAGGTGGGTGTTTAGATAGTGCCTTCAAAATATCCTGTGTAGCTGGCAGTATCTGAGGATGTGTCATGAGGGGACTTTGGCTTTTGTTTGTCTGTTCAGTACTTGATAGTCCTTTAACAGGAGAACTAGCAGGTATCAAAGGAGGCCTGTGGTACAAGCCGGAAGGAAACAGACCAGGGAAGCTAAAAGAAAATCCAGGAGCTGTTGGAAAGGTAAGACCAGCAGGATGCCTATTGGCGCCAAAATAGTCAGCAAGGCCCGGGTTGGCATGACTCATATTAACCATGGACGTTTTATCCATAGCTGGGGTTCCAGGAAGTGAAATGCCTTGGCCAAAAAATCCACCTGCCGCAAAATGGTTCTTGCCCTCACAAAACCTCCTGTGTTTATTTAAGGAAGACGTAGTGCTGAACATTTGTCCACAGTCTTTGCACTTGATTTGGGTTCTGCAATCAGCATGCATGCGCTTATGACGACAAAGGTTTGAAAACTGAGTATAGGATTTATGGCAGACCTCACCTGTGTGCAAACAACAAAAAACAATCTCAGGCTTCATGGCAATTGCTTCTGAATTTAGCAAGTATCACAATTGGTTTACCTAAAATTTCAATTAGGAAACCAGTAAAAGATGTTGGAGGCACCAATCTGGGTGCTCCAAACACAGAAAACCCCATTTCACTAGATTCCAAAGCAAGGCATCCAACCTGACAAATGTCTTGAGGCAGCACATATATTTCATATATATATATATATATATAAAAAATTTTGTCATCCCCATTGCACAATATTTTGTAATAATATTTGTGTATTTCAATATTTATGGAAAAGTCAAATTCCAGCATACAATGATTCCCCACCCATTTACTACACTAGCAGAATCTTAAAAATTAAAGTCTTAGAATATATTAAGTATGAAACATAACAGGAACCCCTTTAAAATTTTAGAGCACTTAAAGAATTTTATATTGTAGGCACCAAAATAAAATAAAACAGCCTTTCCCTCAACCAGAAACTTCACCTTTATTACCTCTCCCCTTGGGGAAAAAGCCTGTGACTGCCCTACCATTATTTAATTGGTATTATATCATACGCTCTCATCATTCACACATCAAAGCCACACAACAATGCACATTGTGTATTCTGAGACTTTTTTAACAATCATTTTCATGATATGAGAAAGACTGACATAATTTACAATGGCTCTATTTTAAGCCTGCAAAGGAAACAAAATTGAATGTAGCCCATCCTGCATTGCTGGTTCCCATGAACTATGATCACGTCCTCTGACTTCCCCTCACACCAGTGGTTGTGCTAACCTTCCTGCATTTATGAAATCCCTGTCCTTGGGAAACATGTCCACTTGTTGTCATAACCGTGCTGGTTATCTCAGGGCTTGACTTCTGTGTGATATAGGCAACTATGGTAAGCAGGGGAGAGTGCTGTGAAAGCTCTAATCCAGACAGAAGGACACAGCAGTGGGTGTGGCTGTAAAATATCCCTCTTCACCAGAATTTGCCAATAAAGCAGAAAGTCTCCCTCCTCACATATGTGCCAACATATCTAAATGTATTTTAAAACCAGACATTTTAACCCTCAAGAACTCCTTTGCTAGGTAAGAATCCTACCCACTTCATAGCCCAGCAGAATTATAACATCAGTATCATAAGCATCAAATCTTTTATCTTACTTTACTGGGGATGAGTCACTTTATGTCTGTGCTTCCTTTAACACTTCTGTATATGTTTATTATGGGCAAAAACATGATATACCTTGCTGGTAATTGTTGAAACAAATTTATTTTAAGAAATTAATTTGAAGACAAAATGCAACATTTATTGCTTTCATGTGATGGCTGACTTTTAAGTGCAGAAACGTTGAGCTCCTAAGTCAAAGCAATAATAATTTTTTAAAAAAATCATGCGCTGGAGGTTTTATAGACTTTCAGTCAAGCAAAACTCACCCAGAACTTTGATTATTCCACACACATCCAAACATGAAGTACCAAGTGATTGTATATCTATTTCTTTTACTTCTAAAGGTTAAATTGTATTGCTACATATATCAATGTGCTTGGTAACATTAAAGGAGCCTTCAATTGTGGAATGATTCATAATATTATAGAGGCTGTAACATGCATTTTAATGGTAAGAGAAGATGGGGGTGATTTATTTTCAAATTATTTTACCAGAATATATTGACCAGAGTCTGCTTTAATAGTATATAGTATTTAACCATACACAATAAATATACATATTATTTAAGTTGTTTGACACACTAATTAAAATCATATGATGCAGAGGGTAGAAACATCAGTCTTTCACTAGATATATCATAATAATTCAGCTATGAGCAATAACAAGAAATAGTAAATAAAATATTGTTGGAATTATAAAAATGCACTCATTAAGAAAGCAACACCTCTTAAAAGGCATTGAGAAAAATGTCTAGATGGGTAGTCAACCAAGGCATAAGTTTTTGAAAGGCTTGCAATTTTTTGGCAATGAAATGTTGCTCTCTACACTTCTTTCTTACAGCTGGATGGCTTTAAGAAAATCAAGAGCCTCTCTATACTGTAGTAACAGATGGCACATTTGACTTTTCTGGTCATACCCTATGTTACATGGATGAGTGGTGTCTGTGTCTGATCTCAAGAACATAGAATCTGGGATGTTTCCTTAGAAGGAGGTTTTGTTTTCAGCACTTAAAGGACTGGCCTGGCTTACCACAAACCACCAGGCTTGCAGGTAAACTGGTTCAACTGATGCTGAAGTCTGCACTCTATTGTAATTTTCTCAGTAATAAGGAATTAGCCAGCAGTTAATGTTGCATTTTTCTACTTATTAAACAAATTAAGAGGCATTTTGAATATATTCAGCCTATTAGAGCATGTGGTTTCTATTTGGGAAGGCTGGAGGTTTCTGTAAAGGCAGTGAGTAATTACCTTAGCGTTGGTGACTTTGGGCTAAAGCTTGGCGGCACACTGAAATAAGAGACAGTTGCCATAAACACACCAGTGGGGGTAAATCGTGGTGTGTGGCCTTCTGGTGAGAAACAGATATCAGCTCTAGGTGAACCTCCTCCACTCTGGTCTCCACACCAACTCCTGATCCTTAAACTCTTTTGTTCTAAAATTACATGGCTATTATTCATAATTACTCCATGGTTCTCTGTCAGATTTTATATTTGAAGAATGCCATCTGTTATTTAAATTTACCAATAATTACTGAAAATACATTCATGGGAAATACTTATGCAATCTGATTGGAAAGGGACACCCTATAGCACTTTAAAGTGAAATACTTGACTTCAACACAATTAAAATTACAGATTCCAGAATCTTAGATGATAGGAGTCTATATTTTTTGACTTTTATTTTAAACAATAAAGCATTAAATGGGTGATCAGAATCTCTTGTGGTTTGTTCTTCCTTTTTTTGCACCAAAACATAATAAAACTTACCAAAATTTATTTCTGAAAAATCAGAAATAAATGAACTATTTAATACCATATGCTTGTAGCACTTCCAAGTATATTTTTAGGACGTTACAACCTAGAGTCAGGAATGCCTTTTTGAGACAAGAAGTCTAAAATTTCTATTATATACTTTATTTCCCGTGACTTTCAACAGAGCTTCCCCAAGGGAGACTAGAGCACCCTTTTGTTTATCTGCTAGTCCTCTTCACTCCACCCAAGGAACAGAAAAACATATGAGCAAAACAGGACTCTAGTGTAAGCTGGAAAAAGAAGGCAAAGCTCTCTTGGTGCTTGGAAGCACAAAAGAAGTCTGTGTCAAGGCAAAGAAGAGGAGAGTTAGTCTCTGGCATATCCATGTTGGCACTGAAAATTAGTTTTTTCCATCAGGTCCTGTAGTAGTGTCTCATATACCTTCTACAAACCAAAGTCAGAGGTCTTGCCAAGTGCTGAGTAGGCTTCAACCAATTCTATGCATATCTGGATCCAAAATCAGTCTTGAAGTTTGTAGCGAAACTCAATGAGTCACTGTATTTATAAGCCCAGCCAAGCAATGGATCAAAAGAAGCCCAGAATTCTTGCCCAGATGGACTAAGAACAACTGAGTTTTCTTATAAAATATTTCAGCACAACATAGAGAACAGGAGTGGGTGGATAGAAGACGAAGCAAATGAGGGCTGAGTTTTATTTTGTTTGAAGTAGGTTCCTACAGTGCTTTGTACGGAGATGTTCTAAGTAGGTGGTCAGAATGGATGTCTCCTGAAAGCACATTGCCTGTAAATTTGCTTTGGTGAAGTGGGTAAGAGAAACAGCGTGTCCAGCATCAAAGTGAAAATGTTCTGCTTTTCAAGTAACAGAGAACTACAGATTCACAGCCTGTGATTGGAAACAATGGGTAGATTAAAGGACATTTTATTCCCTACCTCTCCCCACACACATACACTCACACACATATACACAGAGTAATAAGCCTACTTGCCAGGTGGGGTTCTTCCAGCTCTTTCTGATCCAGAACAGGTTTTTAATCACTTCATCTTGTTTAATGATATCTGCTATTTGCTGCTTTACAAAGCCATGAACATTTACAGTGTGAGACAAATCTGGTTGTCTCAATTAAATCCCACAACCTGGGAGGCTTCCCTTCCATTATTTAACAACTTCTCTTTTCTCTACCTATTATTGATTTCACCCAAAAGAAAACACCCTGGGGATCACAGACAAAATACCATGGATCTGGTTATAGGTGATTTTCTTGTAATATAAAATAGGCCTACTGGATTGGACCATAAATAGCTAATACAGTGACCCCCTAATGGCCATGTGTAGCCGCTCTCCTGACCACAGTGCCTTTTGGAGGAGAGACAGATGCAGGAAGGAGGACTGGAGTGTTAAAAACTTACAGATAAAGGGCTTCACACTGCTGTGGATGTGCTTGTGTTGTTTGAGGCCCGACGAAGTGGCAAATGTTTTACCACACTCCGGGCAAGCGTGGGCCCGGGCACCGACATGCTGAGAACGAATGTGCCGCTGAAGGTTGCTAGGGTCCGTGAAAACCTGCTAGGAAATGAGTACTGATTAATCAAGAAACTTAATTCAAGGACACAATAAAGAAGACTGGAGATGACTCAAGAAAGAATTTTATTTGTTTTGTTTTTATTTGTTTTCCCCAAAGATTAAAACAAAGTCATATTTCCAAAGTGTGCTCTTCTCTACGGCACGAACTTCAAATTATTCTACTCTATATCCTTAGCCTGGAGTATCCACTGGTATCAGCTGAACAAAATAACGAATGGGGCTATTAGGTCATATTCAAGGCCTCTTTGATCCCATGTGGAGTGACTGGTGTTGAATAATAAAATGTTGGTCATGCTGTCATTAAAACAGGTGTGCTACCTTCACCCTTTAAATAAAATTTGGGGGATTTTTACTAAAGAACCCCAAACCTATTTAAAGAGTTTCCTCAGGGGATTAAATTCTAACACTGTGTTTCAGTAAGTTACCAGCAAGTTAAAACCATTGACATTGTATAAAAACAACATAATGAAAACACCAAAACAACGCAAAACCACCCAAACATATCCAAAGTCCTTTAATTTCTTTTTAAGTAAAATTATAAAATTTTATTTTATGTAAAGCAAGGGAATTACAGGGGATATTTATTGTAACCATGAGATAGGAAATTCAGGGATAAGAATAGGTATTCCAAGATGATAGAAAGTTTTTGGAATAGAAAGCAAACTTTAATTAACATGAAATTTTGAGTAATTAGGAAACATGAAAATAATATGTGATACTGTACGAGCTCACAGTTAGTCTAAGTAAATAATCCATTACAATTGTATTTTCGTACCACCGACCTCTAAGACAAGGCTTACACTTTATTTAACCATTATGTTTAATGGAGGACTTCCGTGGAAAAAGCTGCAAATGTAGGAGTCTCCCATTCTTTTGAGTAGCGTTTAGGAGAACTTAGTGATGCTAAAAATGCTTAAAAGAATCCGTATTTTCTGGTAAATCGTCTCTAAGACAAAACACTCCATGTGCAAGTGAATAGCGAACCAAATTTATAAGGAGAATCACTAGTTCTGGAATCACAATTAAGCCTCATTCTCCTAAAAAAAACAACTCCACTAAGTGTTTATATACAGTACCAAATCTCTTAGGATACAACACTAGTCTATACATTACCTATCCCTAGAAATTATAATTACCCCTAAGGTGTTTTTTATATCGTAGCAAGTTGAATTAAGAGAGCAAGACAGAGAGAGTCCGTAGCTACAAATTCACTGTTCCTTGCAAGGCTTGCATTTTAGTTTCCAATGTCATGACATCTGGGGGAATAAAGGAGTCCAGTAAATGCCTTGGGACAGTACTGGACAGTTTTCCCTTCTAGTGTTACCACTGTGTTACACGGTGGTAATAAATTGGATTATAAGCCTTGGGACATTGAACACTTCATAACTAGAACACCATTTTATTACTAATCTAACTGGCAATTAAAAGAATAAGAAGGAAAAGGATTTGAACTGAGAAGGAGGAAAGAGAAGAAACAGGCTTGTGACAAACAAAAGTACATTTTATGTTTCCTAAGAATGTGTCTTAGGACCAATATGAAGATGTGCCCCTGTTGTTAGAAAATAAATTTGATACAGCTAGAAGGAATCATCTGCCAATTTAGAAGCATGGCAAACAACAAGCTATTTGTCCAGTTTTAGATTCACTACACAATTCTAACAGCAACACATATTGCTAACACCAACTTAATTCAAACACAAACACTCAAACAGAAAATGTTAAGAAATGCTTAAGAACACATAGGCAGGTATTCTGTCTACTGTATGTAATCTCTAGATTCAAAAAAGTACTTTTGTTTCTAACCATGTCATCATATGAAAAAGTGAGCTGCAAGCTGACTATTCAAACAGCAACTTCCTAATATGACTCTGGAATGGATGGATGGATGGATGGATGGACTGATGCTCAGATATATGTGTGTATATGTATGTATGTCTGTGTAGATATACATATACCTACAAATAAATATATAAACACATACATATTTTAAAAACCTATGAATTAGGGGAAAAAGTGTATAATATTTTAAGTGGATGCCCTATTTAACACCCCTAAAAGAAGAACATGGTTAGAAGTGTCTCTGTGTTTTAATATTGAAAATGTTTTTCCTTCTCAAATGTTTCCCACTTTTTACTAAAATTTGTATATGAAATCTGCATGAATATAATGAAATGCAAATATTGTTGATAATGAATTACTGTGATAGAAGATTTTTATTGATTAAATACGTACACACATAACATACTAGGATACTACCCCCAAGTAAAGTAACCAGAGTTCCTTGGAGAAATAGCCTATGTCAAATCTGAAGGATGATATTCACAAGATGGAACGAGAACATCTTGTTATGGTGAAAAGCAAGAAAGTTATAGCTGATGTCAAAAGAATTAGGGTGCCAACCTAAAGAGGTGCCTTCTGACCAAAGGTGGGGCAAGTTAAGCATCAATAAGAATAGATACTTTTAATAATGACATTCAAAACACAAAAACAGAACCTCACAGGCCACCCATGGAGGATGCTGTGAAACCAAACCATTATTCTAAAAGCTGGTAAATAAGGGAAAAAATTCATGTACATGTCTGGCTTTTCCTATATAAACTGTACTTCAGAGTAACCAAATAGAAAATGAGAGGAAGTTTCTCTACACAGAATTAATCTGGATAATAAATGATAAATAATGATAGAATTAGAATACATTCATTTTGCAGCCTCTAAAGAATTAATGAATCTAGGCAATCCATTATGTGCCTTCTGATGGAAATAAATGACACCATCAATGAAGTATTCCTGCTAAAACAGTGAACGTAAATTGCAACCAAGGCTTGGGATGCAACTATGAGTTTATAGGAAATAGAAGGGATCTTGGAGAAAGAAGTTAAACAACACCTCAGGGATATAAATAGCAGAATCCAGACTGGAGAAAATGCTACAGGAAAACAATTCAGTTTCTTCTATAATTTTCTATAAATAAATAGTAATGAGAGTGACAGAGAGAAAGAGAGCAGAAAGAGACAGAAACAGACTGACTCTGGGGGAACCTTTAGATTAAAACAGACATAAGAGGCTTGTCAACCAATTGCTATGTATGGACTTTATTTCGATCTTAATTCAAACAAAACGCTCCATAATTTATGAGATAACTGAAGAAATTTGAACTCTAACTGAATATTTGATAATATTAAAGGATCATTATTTTTTTAAATGTGTTATTGAATTTATGTTTTAAGATTGTCCTTACTTTCTACAGACAATACTGAACTACTCATGAAAAAGATGATATAACGTCAGGATTTGCTTCAGATACGCCAAAACAGGTATACCTAAGACAAGATTGGCCTTGTGTGATAATTATTGAAGCTGAACATATGGGTTTTTTATACCATCCTCTCTAGTTTTGTGTTTATTTGAAACTTTCCATAGTAAAAAAAATCACTTAAAAAAAAACTATCAAGCATGTAAGCACTCTTTCTTTTCCATGTTTGTTAATATTTCCCTGTGAGATAAATACTCTAAAGTTCAACATTAATTAAGACCTTTGCGCACCCAGAATACATTACGCAGTGGTTGTGTAGACTGTGTAAGTGGGCGTGTATGTGAGAAAATAAAGTGCCCATTTTCATATCTTGGTAAGTTAGAAATACCTTTCCTACACTTTTTCTCCTTCTCAGCTTCCTCCCTACAACTCTATTCATATTGGCACATGAACTTATTTTTCCTGCCCCGTGAGTCAGCCAAGTTGGAAATGCTATTCTATTTAAGCACCGGTGGCGATATCTCCATGAACAAAAGGTACCAGGGGAGTACAGGTATGTGGAGTCATAAGAAAGGCCCTATCTGTACCTACAATATGTAATCCTCTGTTTGTTACAGAAGGTGGAATGTTAATAAAAGAGTTAAGAGAGAGATATCAACAACTGTAGTTAACGTTGAACTGAGTCAGGGACATCCTCCAAAATCATTGTATAGATTCCAATTCTCACTGTTCGCCCTTGGCAACCCATAAAGGCAAGCCATTTTATAACATATATTCCAATATGCTATATAGAAAATCATAAACCCTGAAATCTAGTGGCAAAAGATTGGCCTAGATGTTGGGTCTTACTCCTTCTTGTAATTCCAAGGATGTGGTTTAGTTTTAAGAGCATATTACGAGTACATGGCACTTAGGGGGAAAAAAGATAACAAAGCAAGGGGAATTTTCCTGTCTTTGCTTCTCCTAATCTAGCAGAAAATCCATATTGTTCCAAGGTATTATCAGCTTTTAGCTAATCCGTGATAAAAAGAAAAAAAAAGCACATTATTCTCACAAAAGCAAATGTGCACTGCTTTCATAAACAAGCAATGCAGTCATTAGCGAGACTTCACTTTTCACAGAATTTTATCCCAATTCATACAGCTTTGCTCAGCCTTCTGGGTTGTTTTTGGTTCTTTTCATTATTTGCATATGAATCTTTGTTTCTTTCTTGCTGTTTTTTTTTTGCATTCTTTTCTGAAGATTTTACACATAAGATATAGAACAGAATAATATATCCTGTCAAGAAAGGAATTTTCATTGTTCAAAATATAAAGCAGCAATATAGCATTCAATAAAGTAGAAAATATTCAGAAGATTAGGTACTACATGTGGCTAAATTATATAATTTATAACCAAAAATACCAATCGGAGCATTGACATTCAGTTGCATAATGACATGCTTTATCTGTCTGGTGAGGGTACCAAAAAATAAGTTTTTTGAGATAGTTAGGTCTCCTTATTGTTTTCCATTGAATGTTTGACTGAATCAACTAAACTGACAGTTTGTTTCAGCATTAAGTAGAGTTGACTCAGGCTTAATCTTACAGTTAGGCAGATTAAGAAGCTTTCTCTACCTAAGAAGTATTGCTATACATTTCTAGTAGGAAGTAAGAATTACATTTTAGTATTTAGGTTGTCAATTTTTGCTTTATAATGCTGTCCATCATTTTTTATAACAAAATTGAAGGAAATATACTTCATTTATGATACCAGAGATATTGCTCTACAGTGTAAATACTTTTCCTATTCATTAGTATTTATTAGTTTCATTTTGTTTTTTAATTTGGGCACAATTATATTTAGGATACATGCTGTGACATTTTTTAATTTCAAATCAACATTTTACCAAACATATATAACAGACATATCCTCTATGCAGATTTATATGAAGTGGTAAAGGTGAGCTTAAAGGGTGCTGGGAAAACCCTCTTATTCCCCCAAATGTTTTCTCTCTCATAGCTAAATTAGTCCTAAATTTTCAAAGCTAGAGATTTACTCTTTTGACTTAATTTCCTCAAGGAAGAGGTTAACTTTAATGCCTTTTTAGTCATTTATGCCTTAAAGTGAATGACAACTACATGAAATCCTTTCCTAAAAGAGGCTTAATCAGAGCAGGATGCAGGGCAATAAATGGAGGTGAAAAGGAGAGGACGCAAAGGAGCCAGGAAGGAAAGGAGACAAAATGGTAAACTGAAAGAGGTAGAGTGTCAAAGACAAAACCTGTGTAATCCACATTCTTGAGTAAGGCCAGTTGATAACTACCATTCCCATTTAAATACAATAACAGAATGTTCATTTGAAATTCTGATTATAAATTCCAAGGATTGTTTCCAGATTTAAAATCAAAATAATGAATCCAATTATTAAAATTATTTGTGGACCAAGGCAAAAACCATTAGGTAGAAACAAATAAAAAACCTATTAGCTGCTTATATGCTTTTCTGATTTTAAAGACCATTTTGTAGCATAATTATTAACATACTTTTCAAAGGGTAGGTTCCAGTGGTGTTGTTCTCTTTAATAGAAATAAAAAAGTTATTGAATTAAATTCAAAAGGCTATAAAAGGTTAATGTATCACTGAAATACAGTTTTCATTGTGTTAAAAATAAGTGTTAAAGAATTGCTTCATTTAGATTATCATCTTTATCTTTTTCCTTTTAGGAAATTCAACACTTTAGGATATCAAACATGCTTCTCCTATTCCTTTATACATGTGCAGTTTAGATAAACTGCTGAAATTAAGTCCAAGAGTTACACTGCTCTATCAAAAGATCATTGATATTTCATCAAGTGAGTAGCAAATCCAGTCTTTTTTTAATCATCCATAGGTGGTCTTTTTTTATTATCTGTATTTTTTCTATAGGTAGCTTTACTGTTTCTTGACACTGGATTACTTTAATTAGCATCATTTTTGGTCCAGTACTCTTGATTTTTCTCTAAATCATAATTTACTATAAAGTTAAGAGTTTAGTTCCCAGTAACACTACCTAAGTAATAATATAACATATTATTTTCTATCTGACATCAAAATAACTAATTCCAATTTCACTGTCAATATTTTACAGATGAGAATTTCCGGGGAAAAATGATTTCTGAACATGTCACTAGCACACTTGTCCAGCTCATTGAAGTTCCAAATTTCTCATCTAATTCTAAAAATTCAAGATAACATTGCAGAGTAAATATACAAGTTTTATGGTGCAACATGTCATTTCTAACCTTTGCAAATCAGGAAAAACTTGGTCACATTCCTTACACTCCTGGATTGTATGTATCTCTTGGAGATCATTCTCACTTTCTAGTTTTTGTTGGAAGTCCTCTTCCACCACTGAAAATGCTGAGTGAGTGGTACTGCATGGAAACTTTTGGTGATCTGCTAGTTCAGCCTTAGATTCAAAGAGCTGGTCACAGTCCTCACAGCGATATTGCCGTTCTTCTGTGAAAACAATTCAAGTGTTACTAGGATTGGGTGGTCAGGAAGTGCCACCACAAACCACCCAGTCTTACTGAATTATACAAGATATAATAGATATTATTTGATTGTCATTTCTACCATGTCAATTTTAATGTGGATTAGAAATAATATATGTAAAGAACCCAGGACAGAGACTGGAACAATAACATAAGCAATTACTGTGGCTGCAGTACATCCTCCTGATCAGATAAAACTTTATGACTAAACCTTTCCAGGTGCAGAGAGTACTAAAAGTAATAATTACCACTTACTGAGCATCATCTATTTTTCTCAATACCATACATGGATTATTGGCATTCCTTGAAACCTGATGATAAGCAATTATAGGTTATATTTTTATCCTAATTTTCAGATGAGGGTATGTGGCTCAGAGAAGTTAAGTACTGTAATCAGCCAGGAGCTAAGTGGTTGTGTCAGGACTTGAACCTACCTCTGTTCCATACACTTCTCACATGCCAATGCCACATTACCTAGAGAGCACATGGGACACAGAGTCCCCATCTGAGCCATGCTTATGCCTGGTTAATGTCGGTAAACTTGGAAGTGCTTTAACATTCATTATCACTAATAATGGGATACAGGATGCTTTTACTACCCTTCTAGGCCAATTCATGTTATCCAAAGGTCAGTGCTAGTTGGCATACCTTTGTTAAATAGCAAACATATCATTAATTTGCACTTTAAATCAATAAGACAAATGAATGGTAGTGGTGAGAACAAGGTTATAAAGTGTCAGGTAGGGATGGTATTGTTTCTACTCTTTTTATTTCAATACCTTTTAGCCCACTCATGAGGCCACACTCTGCACAGGTCACATAGATACAATCATAGATACAGTCTTGAAAACAGCTCACAAAGCCAAAAAACACCCAGAAGCACCACCAGGACACATAGCCCTGTTTAATAGACCTACAGCTGATGAAAATCGTACTTTTCAGTTGTTCATTGTCTACATATTTTTGAGGAAATATTTTAGTTACCAACCAAATGCTAGGCATTTTGCTAGGGAATGAATATATAAGATGTGTGAACAAACAGACTGTAATATATTTTATGACAGAAGCATGCACAGGGCCTAAGAGAGCACAGAGGAACATGCCTACTCCATCTAATCTGAGGGAAAGAGTTTCAGAAAAGGCTTTGTAATGAGTAAGCATCAGCCAGGTGAAGTGGGATGGGGGCAGGTATTTCAGGCAGCGGGAACAGCATGGATCAATGACAGAGACAAGAAAGAATATGACACATTCACAGAAAGGTAAAGTTGTAGTAAATATATCAGGTCTGCAGGGTGCATGTAAGGGAGTAGTGGAAAATGAAGATAGAGAGCCTGTAGGTCATGGGGGCTCTTTAGGACCATGTTAAGAAGGGAACAGAAAGCCATGGGAAGTTGGAAAGCAGAGACATATTTTAGACTTGGTTTTTAGAAAAATTTTCCCCAGCTGCAGTGTGAGAAGCCAAGCAGAGAGGCAAAACAGGACGCTGTTGTAATCCACAAAAGATACTAGTTAGTTTAAACTAAACTAATACCAGCGGGGCCAGAAAGGCAAAGAATTTACCATGTGGATTCAACAGTTTGTCAACTTTGGATGTAGAGCGTTAAGGAAGAGGGAAGTATTCTTAAAAAAAAAAAAATTACCTCAGCTCTAAAGACAGGATTCTCAATGACATTAAGTAGTTAAGAGAAACATTAAATATATGAGTAGTAACATTACTCGTGTATTTAAGATCTTAGCCAGGGGTCTGAATACAAACAGAACCTCCAGGCCACAGAATAGATGCAAAAGGCCTAAGTACTAGAGACAGAAAAGATCTTGACTTGCATGCTGACTCCACTACTTACTAGCCATGCAGTCTTAGCCAATTTACTTAGCCTCAGTTTCCCTATCTGTAAAATGGATATAATTTCTTTCTTACACGTTTGATCTATGTGTAAAAGATTAAATGAGACAATATATGGAGAGCATATAATATCTAGCATACAGTGGGTGTACAATGCACATGCTTTATTTTCTCTTTCCTAAGTTAAATCCTAGAAGTATAAAATAGAAATAATCATTTAAACATTACAAGCATTATATATAACATATAAGATATATGTAGGGATATGGATATGATACATTGAAAATAAGAAGCAACTGATGGGTTCAAGAGTATTATAAAGGAAGGCAACTTATGAATGGCAGACCTCAAAGAAGAATAGTCACTTCAATTTAGGCCTGTTGGGAGGAGTAAGCTAATCATTTATATTTCAAAAAATAATTGTTCGAAAGCCTTTTTAGGTATAACATTTATGGACGAAAGATGCATTGCACCAGAGAAAGTCCAGATTGCATGTTTTATCATCTAAACACTTCCTGCTGCCAGAGTCCTTTCCCATTGGGCCCGACTCCCCATTCAGGCTCAAACTCTACCAGGCTAATTGGAAACTCTAGGTTTTCAAAAGCCATTTGCATGTCAGAGGTTCTAAGAGGAAAATGAATAGCAAAAGTCTCCCCCAAATACAATACTATAGCCTACAAAGAGGCAGAATGCAGCCTAGCCAAAGGAAGAAAACAAACAAGTAAAGAGAGCCAGACAATAGGGGCTTCCTTTGCTGGAGGTATAAAGGCAAAAGCTAAGGTTCTCCCATCTGGAATTCTGCAGGGATGGACAGTGGCATGATCCACTCTCTGATAGGTGGGGATGAGTAACCATTCCCAGTGGCCCTTCCAACTACAAAATACTCTAAAGACACCACTAGATTATGTTGAACCAAATCACATTATATTAGGAAGAGAAATAGGAAGAAGAAAGAAAAAAATATTAAACTTTCATCTCAATGATACAAATCAATACAAGTAGAGCTTTTTCTTTATCTGACTTGAACATATGTCACTACTAATTATGATTATTTTGGATCCCTCTTCTCTTGATTTAGAATAGGCCTCTGGCAAATAAAAATTCCTCTGGCTCTAAAATTTCCTCATCTATACTTTTCTTCCAATGTTAGTTCCCTCATTCCCCTCCCATATGGTCAGCTAGCTAAGATTTTATGGCAGTAGCAATAGTTTTCTCAGTAATAGAACATTGCATGGGAGAAACATCCCCTAGATTTAGAGAAGCTCAAAACCAAGCTCCCTGGAATGACTCTTATGCAGTGAAAGGTTTCTCATCATAGTCTAAGGCATTGACAAAAGCCTTAACTAGGTGAGGGTTCAGTCCAAATACTCAAAATTCCTTTGACCTCCACTTCAGGGAAGATCTCTGCTTAGTTTAGCTTCACCATACCAGATGTCAAACCAAGAAAATAGCTGCTCCAAGAGAAGAAATTTGTTAAAATTGACATTGAATAGCTAGGGAAACTAACAAACAAGCACCAAACATGATGGACCCTTGTGGATACTACCTCACAGTCTCCAAATGAGGGTAATGAGGAAGGCGGTATGAGCGGTACTAACCGTGGATATCCGGTGCCATAGTTTCATGAGGATAGTCTTCACTCTTCATGAAAAGCAGAAGTTCCTCTCCTGGCGCAATGTCTGCCACTACTCTATAGAATATCTTTAAAGACAAAAAAATGGGGGAGATGGATCAGGAAAGAGAGAGGAGTGAATATTAACAAAGGTGTCCCTACATTTTCTCATACCTAAAAAAAATATGCCTTTTTATTTTTATTTTTTATCAAAAGATGTGTGATTTCCTGTTTCATATACTGAAAATGAGCCCTCTGCTGACAAATGGAAAGCTGTCACTCTCCAGCCAGTTCACAAATATTTTCCAAATCCTACTTCATAAATCAAATTTTCTTAACACAAGGCTCGCTGTGTCACACATACTCCACGCAATGTTTAACAAAGAACTTTCCCTTCTCTACATCCTCAGAGCACCCCAGTGAACCACACACATACTCACAGAGTTGAATGCTGTCTTGTGTTATCCACCAGTAGCCTAGCTAACCTTGAGCCTGTCCCCCTTGAGCAAGTTTGCAAAAGTAGCACCTTCTCAACAAGGTGTTTCAAAGGTAATAGGTTAGAAGGACATGGCATAAAAGATCATGACAGCAAAGGAGAGTATCCTGTTTTTTAAAAATTTAATCCCTCCCTCACCAATCAGAATGGTGCTCCCACACCCAGGCCCTGCCCCATGCTCCTGATTCTCACTCTTTGAAAGCAGGCATTATGCCTGTTATTGATTCATATATCGGGGCAGTGGGGGTGGTGCTTATTTTCCTTGCTTTCTAGCAAAGTGCTGAGGAGAGGAAGGATTTAATAAATCTGTTAATGACTGACGGAAAAGCAGTGGAGCAAGTGTGGAAAGAGTCCTGATCTGAAATTTCCAAGAGTTGCCTACCTTTCCCCTAAGCAGCTCGGTGACTTAGACAAGCCATTGCTCAATTTACTTGACCAGGCTCCAGGGTTTTTTCATTTATAAAAGCATTTAAGCATGAAAATCTTTTTCATTTTACCAAGAAAATGTTCTCAGTTTTTCGTTCTATTCTAAGATTATTTATTAAACAACAATTCCATAACCAGATAGAGGTTTTGGAAGAAAGAATGAAGTTATACAATTAACTGGTGAAAATGAGACCGATTACATTCTGCCACAGTATCTTTGCAAAACCCCACGGTATTCAGAGAAGGAGAATATTCCTTTGCCTAGTATCTTCTTCTCTCTCTCCAGCATTATCAATGAGGGTCTTTTCTCCCCATCCTCTTACTAAGAATGTCCATAAACAGAATTTCAACCTTAGTGAGCCAAAACACCCTAGATTCTAAATATCTGGGCGACACACATCCTATCAAAAACAACAAAAACAACAAGAAACACCATATTCTAAGAATATATTCTTAGAAGATATTGCTGGAAACTGCAGTTTATTGCAGGACCACTTGATATTTCAAACCAAGAAAAGCTGAGCAACGTCTTAATGTCCTATAAGATCAACAGAAAGGCTCATACATTATTTATCTATTTATCTTTTGAAAAGCTAAGCACTCTAAACATAAGTACGTGCCTCTTTATTCCAGTAGGTGGCTCTAAAGTACAATTGTTTATTTTTCTATAAAAAGACCAGAGCACAAAATTGTGCCACATTTAAAAAATAACTCAATGAGGAGTATTTTCTGCTTAGTTTCTTTCCTGTCAAAATAAAATAATTTTTTTCATTCGATAGTAGTTTAACCACCTGAAGCTGGTTTATAGAAAATAATGCCACACCTAAAATGTTGCTATGTTATAATATAACATAAGCTAAGATTTTTTTTTTCTGTCCATAGATAGTTACAACCCAGACTACCTTAGGAAAATTACTCTCTGTTATGTGCTGTTTCTATAAAAGACAGTAAATTTGCAGTTTGTATCTTATTAATCCTAACCTTCAAATTTTCCCTTCTTTGGAAATACACTGAGAGGAACAATTCTGCTCAAAAGGTTAACAAATCTAAAAAAATAAAATAATGTGTGAGTTTGCTTTTTTCCCCCTAATCCTTCCAGTTAAATACTTGCAAGTACCCTGTTTCATTCTGAAGTTCTATTTCCCCTTAGAAAACAATGGACTTCTCTCAACAGTTTGAATCACCTCTTTTTTTGGCATCTCTCAAAGGTTTAACTTATTAGCTTCCTTTCCAACAACATGTTGACATTTCAATTGTGACATATTAGAACTTTTTGGTGGCTTCTCGGAAATAGTGAGGTTAAAGAGACAATACCCTGCAAGACAGTAAAACAGCACAATTGTCTCTGTTGAGGAGTGCTACTTAGACACACATGCTGGATCATTTTAAGAAAGTATTAAAATATCATTATTTCTTTGTAGTCCACTATTAATCCTGTCTCTTTTAATTCCATTTTAGATTTACTTAATCCAATCCAATGTGAATCGTCCAAGAAACAAAAGAAAATGATTGATACACTGTAACTATATGTTATAAAGACAATTCTCTTTGCGGGACATAGATCACTACTGTAATTTCCCTTTAAGTGTCCAGATTGTCATGTGAAGAATATTGAGTGCATAAAAAATAAAAGATACGGAAGAGTGTTGATGTTGGCTTTGTTTACTGGAGGTAAAAGGTGACATTCCAAGCCATGAAAGGCAAGGCAAAGCAGAGTGGATTTTAACTCCAGGGTGTTCTTTTAGATTTTAAGTGAATTTTTATGGTGCTCATGAAACTGAGGTTTGAAAAGAACTGGCAAGCACCAGACATAATGAGGGCAGATTCTGGGCATGCTTCCCCATATAGCAATAAGAATGTGCCTCGAAGTCCCACTACCACACCCTTACCAATCTAGTCCTTTTCTCAAGGTGTTTCTACCACTTGATCTGCACTCTCTCTCACCCCTTAGGATCTTAGAGGCACTTAAGTAAAATCATGTTTTCCTCTTCTAATTACAATGGCCCAAAAGTATAATCTGAATGCTTGAATCCAGAGATGTCCACATATAAATTTAGTTTACTTTCTAACAATAATAATACACCTGCAGGCATTTGAGAGTTGACAGGAGTAATTCAAACCAAAACAAAATGACAATTGGTTGCCTCAAAACAATTACATGGGGGAATGATGGAATGTAATCTTGGAGGAATCAAGCCTTTCAGAAAATACAGTTTTATGTCATAAAAGAGCTCTTTCAGCAAATAAAAATGCAACAAAGAAGTGATTTACGTAGATTTTCTCACAGATTTGTATAGTAAGTATGCTTGACCATGCTTATAAAAATATAGTCATGTCTTTAAAATCAGTGTAGGCTGAAAATCTCAGCTATATTGCAGTCCTGTGAATTATATTCCATCCGAGTTACACACCAGGAGCAGAGACACTACCAATATAACCTCACTGATTTGGGGGCTAGAGAAAAATGAAAGTGAGTCAATTACTCTGTTGAATTCCGTAAAAGAATTAATAGGTCTTCTCTCCCATGGGGGTTTTATGGAAAAAATTATCCCAATTCAAAATAAAAATGTCCTGGATCTGAAACTTTGTAATGAATTCAACGTAAATATGTAAAGAGAGGCTCAAAAATCTCAAACACTTAGGAAAAGCTTGAATTGATACAAAAGGGTTGTTGACTTATTATTTTGCTGTATCTTTTTCTATTAGAAGGAAAACTCAATTCTTCCCAATATAAGGTGAAAGATAAGAGGAACGGGGCCTTATGGTGTAAGAAAATAGGATTATATGAAAATTCAATTTTTTTTAAAAAGTGATAATAAATATTTTAGAACTGTGTTAACTCCTCCAAAATTTTCTGTTTGGTAGCTATTAATAAAACCAAAATCTAGAAGCATGAACATGTACTAACTCTGAAGCACCTGAAACTTTTGACAGTTGAGATAGTCTTTTCATTTTATCACATAAAAAATTTAGTTTTCCCAGTGTCTTGCTGGACTCTTTATTTTTACAAAAAGCTATATTTCTATCTTTGTAAGTATAAATATTATATGTGGATCTCTGCATACGTCAATTTATAAAGTTAAGTATTTACAATTAATGTTTTTTAAAATATTCTTTATTTCTAAAATTTGTTAAAATAGGACAGTAGAGAAATTTCTAAATTTTTTAAAATTCTAAATCATTCATGTAGTTGAAAATAAAACTAGAAATTCCAAAATTGTTCACTTTTATTATTGATAAAATTCACAATTTAAGGCATAAAATATAATATTATATATGTAATAGGAATTAAATATTCTAAACATAATTATTATACTTAATTTGTTTTAATCAAACCCTGACACCAGTTCCAAATGCGAAGAGAATATCCATTCAGGTAATATTCACAAGGCCAAGCTAGGCAGTGGCAATATGGAATTGACTTAGCAAATTTTAGACTTCCAAAATGTACATTTTCATGTGATGTTATATATAAATATATATGTGCTTAGATATATTATATATTTTATATGTGACATATAAATGTGGCAAAGTATATGTTTTGGGGAAATTTTAAAATTCACAAAAATATTAGCAATCTCATATTTTATATATACTTATATATAAGTGAATGCTTAATGGCATATTAATTCTAATTGTATATCATGCAAGTTATATGTAATTATACATTATGTTATATATATTGTGTCATATAAATTTTATATTATATAATAGTTAGAATTAATTGGAATTAATCATATGTCATTAAGTATTCATCTTCTTTGGTTATGGAAGCCCAAGAAGACAGCACTAAAAAGAGTATGGACACTCATAAGCATTCTGATAGGAAAGTTAATAGGCCACAAAAGACTTTCAGTCAAATTCTGTTTTATACTGTCAAGGCCTGCGTTCAACCAAATCCTCTATCAAATTAATGATGTTACCACTTGTATTTATAAATGGTAATAATGTTCACTCATGTTTATTATCCCATACAATAGAAAAATCCAGCATCTGTCAGACCAGCCTTGCTGTTGAGTTTACTATGCTTGGATCAATTTAAAGTATTACATTTGTACCATTGAGAATGAAGAAAAATTCTGTGCACAAGGGGGAAAACAAGAAAGAAAGAAAATACATCATTTACTTTCAAAAAGATGAACAAGGCCTCATTGTTATGAATCCCCGTTTATTTTTCCTGGTCAAGCACTGGAAGCTTTATTTATGCTTAATACACTGCATTTGGCATGCCTAAAAATGACAGAAGTGTGAATTATGAATGACCTTCAACCTATTCAGGAAGTTGTAATAATTGAAATAATAGAGTAATGTACTCCCTGAAAAATCTGTACTGAGAGACAACTTTTTCAGACTATTGCTGTCTTTTCACTTTGAAGTGGACAGTTGATTTCTTCCTCTTCCAGTTCCCAACATTTGGCTTGAATCCTTTACTTTCTATAGCTTCATTCAATTTAATACTCAGAAGACTAGGAAAAGCTGAATGGAACTTTAGCAATTGGAGGATGGGTAAGAGGGGAGGTAGCTAACAATTTGCACATCTGAACAAAGTCAACTTTTGATATGAACACATCTGTCAGTCTTGGTGCTGTAGAGAGGTTGCAGAAAGTCCACAGATACAATATGTGCACGTTGTGATGGCTTTAGGAAACACAGTCTGGATCCCTATCTATCCACAGCAATGTAGGAAACCCAAACTCAGGAGTCATGTTTTTGGCCTGTGGAGGAAGGATCCTATTATACATTCTTAGCCTAATTAGTAAGAGGTAAAGAGAAGTGTCTTCAGCAGGCAAAAGTTGATGGCAGAACATAAATTTGTCCAACATAATGGAAGCTCTATCATGGCCAAGCATTGCCAAAGCAAATCACCCTTAGTTTCTCCAAAGAAAAGATATCCCATAGTCACAGTCTAAAGACAAGAAAATATTTATTGAGACAGATCAGGTACTGGCTTGCTAGATCCACTTCCAAAATGAAAAATACATATTCACTGAACCAAGATATTATTGGAGGGGAAATTTTTTCTTCTCCACATCTTTATCTCTTTGTTAATAACATGAAGAAAAAAACCAAGTATATATATTGAATGAAACAAAACAGAGAATTGACCGAGAGTCCTAGTTTGCATAATTAGAGCATGATAACGATCCACTTATTATTACACCCAGAGCCTATAGTGTACTCAGCCTGAAAGCCTTCCAAGTTATCTCTTTAAATAACCTCTAAGGATCTCTCTACAGAGCTTAGAAGAAACCTGTCTTTAAGGTGGCCATTTCATCTGATTCTATGAAAACTCTCTGATGATTGTTCTGAATGGTTTCCAAACATTTGAGAAGAGTTCCATCATTACATTATAAGGAATTTAAAGATCATGTTCAGATTTTTTACTAGGCTGGAGGCTTTTCTTGTGTCTTTGACCAAAATATTCTCCTCCTTGATGGTGTGTAAAGCATTTTTATGACTACCTTTTTGGTGCCATCCCAGAAATAGCTGGAATCTACTGTGGGTGTGATGCTTTGAGATCTTCCTGAATGAAAGGTGATATATACATGCAAACAATAATTACTTAAAATGTTCATTTAACACTTGAGGTCACACTGTCTTTCAACTTGTATAGTCTGAATCTTAATAAAAATCCTGAGATGTGTTATGCCAATTCTGTGTCCTGGGCATTATTACGTGGGGAAAACTTTATTTTGCGGGGAGGGGCATTGATGTTTGTTTTATGATGTAAATGTCAGATGGTAAACTATGCCTGAGACAACTTCATTTTCGGGTGAAGGAAGCTGCTTATCAGCCAGACAACATCTCCCCAAAGTTAGCTTAGGCACTGTTCTTAAAGCCAGTCTCTGGGTATTGCCAGCTGGCATTCATCTTAAAACAGCAGAGCATAACTTTGGTATAAAAGTGGAACTTGACTTAAAAGCAAAGCAAAGAAAATGCCCAAAGCCAATAATAATTTTAACATCAAAAGAAGTCATACAAAATGTGGACAGAAATCCTTGTAAAGGAAGAGCAAATTAACAAAGTACCTGACAGTAGACGCAAACATTTTTAAAAAGTGTAAAGAGGTTAACAAATTACATTTTTGCTTTATACATAGCTGACCAACCTACCCTGCTTTCTTGCACAAATTGTACTAGTTGAATGAAGCAGGAAGGTGGATTTTTTTCTCGGTAAAATCCAAAGAAAATAACTTAATAATTGAGCCCATAATAAGCTTACAATAATAATACTGTTCTAGTGTCACAGCAGTCTGATAGAATCATTCACGTGGACCTAAGGAGAGCAAAAGCGGGTATGCCAAATCAACCCTGATCGTCCTGGAAGCTGTTAAAACTTTATAAGGGAAAGCACAAACGAGAACAATGCCTGTTCCAACTGAACACTGTAGAGTCTTGCTACTGTTCATTAGCCACAAGGGAGCTGGCAGAAGCCTCCAAGTGAATTCTGACTTTGTATTCTCTGAGGGGCGGTCATTCTTCTGTATCTCATTTCTTCAAAATGTACATCAGGCATTAGATAATCTCTTATCGACACATTTCTTTTTATTCAGAGTAAACAGCATACTTCTCTTCTTCTCCTTACTAAATACTAGCTGTCAAGGGCCTACTTAAAAATGAAAGGACTTATCACCTTGTGTAAATGACAAGATTAATAATGTCTTGGGTTTCTGGGAACTTTATTCTACTCACAGACCATGTTAGGGCAGGCCAGGCGTTTGAATGAAATTGTGTTCCCTTCTATGATACAGAATGCATACACACATACATATATAAAATGTTACCCCGAAAAACACGCCCAGATCATTCTAATTATCATGAATGGAAACGCAGGTCTTGTTTAAGTCTAAAAAGTCAACTTGACATGAATTGTGCCTTAGTGATCTCTCTGATCATAACCAGTATGATTTCATCATGAAGAAGTATTAAAGGAAAACTGTTGTATCCAGAGAACTATTCCATAAGTATACAAAACTTGTGTATATATTCAAAGATGAGAACTGGCATTGTTTGAGGCAGATGGGGGCTTTTGATCCAGGTGAAGGGTGTAATAAGAGGTTAAGAGGGGACTTATCAAAGGATGGAGGGAGACGTCAGAGGAGGGCGAGGCCAAATCTAAAGAAATGTGCTACATCCACCAATCAAAATGGTTTGTAAAAGTAAGATTTCTACGAGACTTTAAAAGAAAGGATATCAAAATATCCAGATTTTTTTAAAAACTCAGTAAATCATCTAGATGTTTGGTCTGCTTGACATTAAACACATGGGTGATTCCGGATGTAAATGAAACCTCTGAATAATTAATAAACCTTTTTCATGCTTCCTCTGTATATTTGGTCCACTTGAGGACCTCGTCTGGAAAGAGCTTTCCTCAACCAACTATCTGCTTTTGCTCCTGCCCTGCTCTGCTTCTCAGGACCAGCTCTTGCTCTTGAAAGCAGCCAAGGACAATGTCAGATTGTAAAAATGTTAAAATACTCAAGCATTGTCTGTATCAGTGAAAATTTCCAGCTAAGTGCTGTGCCACAGCAGTAGAGCTACGTAGCATTGTAGTAAAACTTAAAGGAATAAGGGGAAAATAATTAGGACGCCAAGAATAAAGAGACTTGGGTGTTTTTCATGAATCTACTCTTTTATGACTTAGGTGTGATTGTGGTCTCAACTGACTAGTGTCTTTGGTGTGGCCTTCTATAAAGATAAATTACTATAGTTAATACAATTTTTTCAGGGAGGAATAAGTATATCAGTCAGAAGCCGCAGCTACCTATAAATTATGGTTTAGCAGTGATGGCAGTATTTTCAGAATTTCTATCTCCAAAAACATCACTGCAATAATTCTGAAAGCATGAAATAAGAGACGTCTAAAATCACAAAACTCGAGTCTTTCTAGGCAGCATTGACAAGGAAAAAAGCTGCCACAAAGCTCATTCTGGTCTGAAAAAAAATGTGAAATAAAACAACTCACAGACATCTATCGGAAAATTTAAACTCAGGAATATCCCCTCAAGTAAAATGCTGGTAGAAAGGTATTGGTAAATGTTAATTGAATGGCTTTTGTTTTTATTTTTTATGATACCAAACAGATTACATCCTTTATTAACGTTACTTAAAAACCAAAATCAATGCTGTTTCTAAGAAATCCTTCACCCCCAAACAAATCAAATATGGGTTTTATCCAGCATACATGTTTGACTGTCCCACTACTATCAGACTGTATTATCATCTTAGCAAGCACCTTTCTTTTATAGCCGTCCCCCACATCATTATAAAACTGATCCAAATTGATTGAACTTGATCTTTAACATTAGAATTTTTAAAAATATGTACCTTTGCAAAAGTAAGCTATAATTTATGCATTCTTGTTTTGTTCTTGGTAATCTTTATCCTTGTTTGTTAGATGATCTAATTATTACCATGGCTAGATTGCAGTTGAAAGCATCATTTGAAATTCTTCCTTTTTAGAGTCCAGGACTTACACCTGTCTTGTTATTAAAATTCTTTTTATAAACTTGAGCTCTATCTAAGCAGCAGAGCAAAAAGAAACACTTTTTACAATTTCTTATGGAGTGCTACATTTGTGTTGAGGTTGTTAATGTTAGATAATTACTCCTAATCCAGAGTCTCTCTCTATGTCTGAATATTAAATAATATCTCACACAATGGGAGTGTTCATTATGTGATGAGTTGTACTTATTCACCATTTGGCAGCTCCTATTCCTTATGGAAAAGAGAGCAAAAAAACAGACCTAGAGAATCTCTTTAGTCAGCTTTTTTATCATTGTACCTAGTCCAACATACACATTTCAAAGCTGTCTAGAATTGCTAGTCTTAATTAGCTTTTACAATATGCATATGAGCTTATAGATGAATATGATCTGCTTATAATATAATGCATGCACTATTTGGGCGTCTGATCTCCTTTGTCTTGTCAATCGGGCTAAGTGTGGTTGTATACATATATACCTAACACACAAATCTGACTTTTACCTCTGACTTTCCTCCCTTGTTATTTATGGGTGAACTTACCTGACCATGTAATATCAATTTCACAATTATGTTATTTGATATGCACTCTGTTGCCATCTTAGATTTCTGTCAGCATAATACAGAAGTTTAAAATGAGTACTTAAAAAAATAATAAGTATGTGTCTAATATTGGCCTTGTATGTTTTTCCTGATTAACTATTTTCCCTGGTTCTTTAGTTAAAAAAGCAAATATGCCATTCATTAAGGTATAAAACCAGCATATTTTCATTTTAGAAACAATGCATTTTACAATATTACTTCAAAAGTAACTATGGTAAAATTATAAATGCCTACTTTAATGAGTAACCTAATTCATAGTAAGGAACAGCAAAATAGTTTCCCTTTTTTAATGCGATCAAGATTCCCAATGACAAAAGTATGTTTATTATAAAACATTGGACACATACACATTAAATGAAAAAATGGCTGCAAGTGAACTTAGATTGGCAACAAGCCCCATTCTTAAATCATCTTTTCACTGATTCTACAACAGTTTTATCTAAGGAAATAGCTACTATTGTCAGTAAATATGGATGGCAAATAATTATTATGATATGATTATATTATTTCATCTTAAAGCTATCTTTTGAGGTCCTCTAGTTTCTTTTTGAGGAAGTATAACATGAACAATTCACTCATAACACTTCTGTTTTTCCAACATCTACAAATAGTAGGTGCTCAAAAAATGTTTGTTGTTGATGGTGACAGTAACTCATATAACAGACTTGAGATATTTTCTGCTCACAATCAATAGCTAATTTAATAATGTTTTCCTTTGTCAATAATGCCTCTTGTTTTCTTACGGCAAAGAGAAAAAATGATTGTTTTATTATTTTTGATATATGTTGAAGATTTTTAAATGATTTCCATTTAAACCTAATTTTACAATTTACTACCTCTTATACAGTTTAGCCAGTAAAAATTATCTGGTAGCTGGTAAAATGCCAAAGAATAATCTCATAACGATGATTTGAAATAGAGTTTTAGACCATATGACGGTAGCTTTATTTAACAGCTTTCAATTGGAAACATCTAATTTAAACTTTTCTTTTTCTTGGTGGTGATTTCATAGTAGATTTGCCAAGCAACCATTTCAATATGGCCTTTGAAACATATTTGATTTAGGAAACCATTGGGTTAAAAGAAATAAATGATTATAACATAATTAAATTCTAACCCAACAATGTTTATAAAATAAAAATTAACAGGCTGAACTTCTTGTTATTTTAGGTATTGTCATATTAGGTTATAAGATTCATAACCTAATTTTATTAAGTGCAAAATATGTTTCATGATATTTTCATGATCTTTATTTCATAGTTACTGTTATTAAAGTCAATCTCACTGCATGACCCTCCATAATGTCACAAAGAAATTGCCAGCAGTGTTATTTTTAAACTTTTTCACATATACCAAAAAAATAGTAATTTTGATTAATCCAAAAGTAAGTGTTCTCATTTATAACTAGGTAAATCAATATAAAATGCATAATCAGGTAAGTCCACACCAATATCTCATATATACATCTACCTACCACTTCAAATAAAACCTATATAACATTTCAAGTATATCACCTCCAATTTTTGCAAAACTTCACAGGGTGTTCTTGATTAGCTCAATACTTTCTACGAATGTACCTACTATGATGACAAAGAAAGAATGTAAACAACAGTAAGCAATAAATAAGTATTCAGTTTTTAAACCATTGAATTACACTAAAAAAACTGGAGTGTTTATGAAGGATACTAGTACAAAATGAATAAACTATTCAAAGAAAGTAGTACTGAAAAAAAGTAGTACTGAAGATGACTTTGTTCTGCATCTTACTTATATTCGTGCATTACCTTTCACCATATCAACAAACAGGCCACAAGGGTCTACTGCAGCTCAACTGTTATTTTTATTCTTCAGGCTTCACTGATACTTTAGTGCTCTCAAAGAAAGACAAGAAAATCTTTACAACATACCTGATCATTTATCTGGCAGGCAACAAGGTTGTGCTGATCATAACAGTCAGCAAACCTAATGTACTTGAGCCAGCTTCCTACATCTGGTTGACTGGCATCTATGCAGAACTTCACATTGCAAAACTCATCTAAGATCTGGAAGGAAGAAGATGAGAACAGTCAATTGCCTTATCAATCCATTAAATTAAAATGATTAAAATGATTGCTTGAGAATATTTCTTTGAAGTGTATATTCTTCCTCTTAAAAGAAAGAAAAGTCAGAGAGCAGGCATATTAATAAAGGGGAAATAATAATAAGCTATCTTGGAAATGACAACACACTGCTTTTTTAAAAGAAATAAAATGATTGTAACTTATTACAAAAACTGATTAATTGGTTTCAAAAAATGTTTATTTCCTTATTATGCATGAATGAGTGCTATTGACTTAATTTTATCCAATGTGATTTTTACAAAAAATAATATTGAATAGCATATGTTAACATAATATTTCTAAACTAAACAGTCAATATTTTAGGTTTGGATAATCCTGTCATGTAAGTGTATATTTTCACATTTTTGTAGTTTAATTCAATTTTAAAACTTTAATCTAGATATTATTAAATTTCTTTTCCTAGTTAGCATTCCATCATTATGAAACAATTAAATTACACCCTTAATTGAAGGAGATAATAAGATTTTTCTCATAGATGTTTCTAACCAAACTGAAGAAAAACAAATGAAAATAATTGATTGGGCACACTCATGCAAGTATGGCAAACTAAGCTTTTAGTTAACACATGCTAATGCACACTTCAATATTACATCTAGTAAGCAAAATAACAAAACTGGCTTCTTGTGAACAAGTAAAAAATATATTAAAATATTGTAGTTACTGCCATCATTATATATGGCTTTGTATTGTCATTTTTTATCAAGTTTTACATTTGGCCTATCCTAAATACTCATCACTACTTAGGACACTTCTTAAACAAAAAATGAAATGGGAAGCTTCCATTTTTAAGGTATTGTGTTCTTAAACCAAACTATTCTGATTCACTAACAGCAATATGTCTTAATCAATATTAAAAGCTGCAGACTTGTTGACCTGATGGTGAATAACTACAAAGGCTGGTAATGTTATGTCAATCAGTTAAGGTAAACTTGAGGAAGTTTCCTATCAAAGACTAAACAATATAGTCTAGAACAAAAATTAATGGATTAAATAACCCCTACAGAACTCTGCTGTATCTATACCTACATAAAAGTTAAAACTAAACTCTTGAGAAATTAGACCAAAAGCAATTTTGCATAGAATTCAGGTAATCAGCCAATTGCAGATTCAAGTCATTAACTCACCATAAACTTCAAGAACTCAGTGCTCTGAAGGCTCTAGTCAAGAGGGACTATGAATAAGCCTTTGGCCATGAGGCAATTGAAGGGCAATAAGTAGTCCCACAATTTATAAAAGAAAAATCTCGAAACAGAAGATAGGGATAGTATTGCTAAACACACACAGACACACACACACACACACATCAAACTCTTCTTTTTCAAGAACACCTTTTCACACTAACAACAAAAAAGTCTACATTTAAATACCCTTTCTAGTAAGAAGGATAAATTTTAACAATGTGCTATTTATAAAATTACAAACTTTAAGATGTTTCTTCAACTCTCAGTACTGAATAACTCAAATGGCAACTTGAGATTTCCCCCCTCGCAGATGTTGAAAATACACATAAATAACAATACCAATGCACTTTAAAAATAGTAAAAACTTGGGGTTGTTGGGTTTTGTTTATTTGTTTTTTAGTTCGTTTGGTTTTTGGTTGATATTTTATTGTTTTCTTGACAAGCAAACACATTTTTAAAAATGAAAAAGGCAGTTCTCCTGACACATCAGAGAAATACTTAATAAAGCAAATGGGGTGAAGCCAGTGAAATGCAACACCAGTTCCATTTCATATTTGCAGAAATACATGGTAAACTTGTTAATTTCAAAGTCAAGCAGCATCTATCCCTTAGCTCTCAAGCACTCCCTTCTGCGGGGGCAGGGAATTAAGTATTACATATAGTGCACATAAAAATTCTAGGTGTAATTTTATTCCGTGTTAACATTATTGCCATTGCCACTGTCAACAGGGAAGTTAATTTTTTAAAAGGTTCATTTCCAAAGAATGTCTTTTTACATAATCTGTTACATGATTATTCAAAGATTTCACCATGGTATTAACTTTCTTATTCTCAATGTTCTCGCCCCAAGACAAAAGCTTAGCTTTCTCCGGAAACATTTGCCCCCTGGGTGAATCATTCACTTTTGATTTGCTAGAAGAACTGCATTTGTCTCCCAAATGTCTTAATCGTCTCGGAAATCACGAATAAAATAAAGTTAAGGACACATCTTCAGTCATTTCATCTAACATGCTCCTGTGTTTTTAAAAGCTGTCAAGTTCCAACGATAGCTTTAAAGAAAGAAATTGCCTTTAGGTGGACTTTACAGAAAGGCCCTTTCAAAAAACTAACAGCAAAAGGAAAAAAAAAAAAATCTCCACAATCTAGCCAAAGGGTCCGAATGTGACTTTCTCGCGTAGCAGCACACGATGTTGGACAGCAAAAGCTGTTACTTGGCAAGGTGGAACTCGGCCGAAAGCGGCTCCAAAGTCGCGTGGCCAGTGCCAGGAATTCAGATTTTGGCAACCCCACCTTCTGCGTCCCCGAAACCGACCGACAGACACACGGAGGGAGGGGTAGGAAGAGAAAAGCGGGAGGAAAAGAGGCCGACAGCAGGCAGAGAGACCCACCGAAGGCCGGACGACCCACCCCGAGACGCGTCCAGACCGCACCGTTCCGCAGGAGGAACAAGGAAATCGCCGGGCTTAGCAACGCAGATAAGCAGCAGGGCTCCGCGAGAGTGCGGGCGGGAGCCAGAGGAGGCTGGGGCGGGGGGCGCCCCGAGCAAGGGTGCCACGGCAGGAAACTGTCCGGAGTGGCAAACTTTCGCATCGCCAAGACTTTTTTTTTTTTTTTTAAGTGAGAAGTTCTCTTACCTTTAGATTTCTATGGCCTCATCACAATCACAGAAGAATTAAAATAAAATAAAATAATCAGCAGCCCCCTGGAGCTTCTGCACAAAAATCCTTTCAAACGATCCCGAGCAACATTTCGAGAGGTTGGGGGGGAAAAAAGTCTCGCGTCTCGATTTCCAAACGGGTCTCTGACAACTTTGTCCGTCTCTAGGATCTGCTCTCCCGGACCACGCGTTTCAGATTTATTGTCCGCCAACAGTGTATTTTTTAAGACCAGAAATGAAGTCTTCTCTCGTCTGGGTGGGTGACACGGGTTTGGTGTGTTTTGGCTTTTTCCCCCTTCCTAAATGAGCTCAGAGCTATTCCTTCTGGTTCACATCACCTCCCTCTTTTCTCACTTTCTCTTGCTCTTATCAGCCCGATGTGTAATGAAAGTTATCTGAAACCCGCTAAAACTTCTTCCATTTCTCTTTCCCAGTTCCAAGGGGGGGAAATCAAGCTGGAGGAGGAGAGTTTGAAAAGGTGGGGGGCCTGGGGAGGCGAGGGAAGCTCTGTCCCCCTTTCAGATCGTCCGCAGCGCCTTCGCCGGTCCCAGACCCTCACGGGATCGTCCCCTTTCGCAACTCCAAGCTCAGCCGCCGGGTTTCTATTTCATGAACTGTCTCTTTAAAGAGGATCTGCTCGGCCATCCAGAAAGAACCCGGGGCGAGGGAGAAAGGGAGCTATCTCCCGCCGCCCAGAGTGATCGGAAGCCAGACCGGCTCCTCTTTCAGTAAATTTTTAAAGTGACAGCAGCCTCCTCCGGCGGGAGAGGTCACAAAAAGGTCGCCAAGACCCAAGTCCTATAGGGACAGACTGATTATGGATGCACCATCCCCCTTAAACATGTAGATTTCTCCGGGTAAACAACCAATGGGGAGATCTCGCCAGGCAGGATTTCTTTCCCCTGGGAAATATCCTCTGTTTCGGTGTCCTGAAAGCACAAGTGTAAGTGTGTGAGTGAGTGTGTGTGAGAGAGAGTGTGTGTGTGTTTGTGTGTGTGTGAGAAAGATGGGGGATGGGGAGGGATGTAGAAGGGTGGAGAAGTGCTTTCAGGGGTGTGAGGGTGTGTGCGCCGAGGCAGACTGGGGGGAGGAGGAGGGGAGGGCGCTGGAGGAGGCGAAGGATGAGGCTTAGGGTAAAGGGACGCTGGCTCAGACTAAACATAATTAGTTTAGAAATTTTCAGAAAACAGCAGCCTGAAGAGTGAAAAGTTGACATATTCACTTCCAGTTTTCTGCTAAGCATCTTTTAAAAAAATTTAATTGAAACTGGTACTGTAATTTATTCCCTACGTTTTTATAATTAGGTCAGCAGAAGGGCATGCTAAATTTTCAAATCATATTTTTCTTAAAAGAAGAAATTTAAAAATCTGAAACATTGTTTCCATATAACTCGCCCAAATGGCGTACAGAGATTGACGACTGTCTAGTGTGGTTTTTTTTTTTTTTTTTTGCCATTTTCTTTGATACATTAATTAAGACACCATGAACGCCCAAAAGTGGTATAAGCAATTTGACAACTCAGATTATTTTTAAATGTTAACATCATAGATGCTGCTTTTAGTGATCAGTACTGTACTATGTTTAACAACTTCCTAAAATCAGTCTGTATCAACACATTGCAGAAAGGACATTTGAAGAAAGAATACAGAGAATGCATGGCAAAATAAAAGAGTCTACAGATTTACTTATAGCCAACCTTGGAAGACTTAGTAAATCCCACTGGTTAAATGGAAATAAATGCTTATTTATCACAAGACTCCATTCATAAAATCAAATAGGCAAACTCCAACTCAACAATGGAAAGTAAAGCAAAGTAAGGGAGTCTAGGGACCCTTGCGGAGGGAGAGGTGCAGCAAGAGGGCTGGAGTTACGATTAAACTTTATCTTCAAACCGGGATAAGACAAATGCCACCCACTTTTTGTTTTCTCCAAGTGCAAATAAACGTGCAAATCTAGTAGAATTACATTTCCCCAAAATGCTGATTTAAAAACAAAAATAGTAACAAAAGGGAGGGATGTGGGGGACAGAAAATGACAAGAGGTGGTGACTAATTCGTTTCGGTGGCCTGTTATCTGTGACATTGAACTGTTATTTCAGATAATGGCCATTGTTTGAGGGAAAATCGCACAGCGGTGGTAGGTAGGACAGGAAAAATCCTTTGTAAATAACCTAAACCCCGTTCAGATATTCCCATAGAGTGTGGCGCTTGAGAACCTTGAAGAGCCCCGGGTTTGCAGCCATTGATTTCCTGCCCTTCCTCAACTTGCCCATTGTCGGAGCTTTTTTTTTTTTTTTTTTTTTTTTTTTTTTTTAATTTAGCCATAAATTGGACCGGCTCGAGCTATGAGCTGTTCTATTTTCTTCCTGTCAGGTTGAGGGATTTGTTTTATGATGCATTGTGTATTAAATACAAGTAATCTGGGGAACCGATTGCTTCAGACAGTGCAGCCTGATCAGGGGGTCTGAGAGCTCAGCGCCCCAACCTCCGCGCCAGCCCTGCAGCCCCCACCTCCTTGCCCTTTACAAAGCTGCTTTGAAAAGGAGGAAACGTCAGTGATAAACAAAAGGTCGTGTGGGATCATAGGCAGGTCCTGGCTAAATTAGGATTTCGTGGAAAGGGCCTCCGAGTTTTTCCCCTTATATTGGGTTCGGGTGGGGGAGGCGGGGCGACTTGCAAGATCTGGATACTTGCAGGTAGGACAGGAGGCCGGTAGATGGCGTTGCGCCCCGAAATAAAGCGCTGCGCCTGAGGCTCCAGCCACCCAGGTGAACCTGCCTGCGCCCGCTCCAGCAACCCGGCTTTGCCCTCTGCCTCGCTAGCGGTCCTACACCCGCCTGAGCCTCACATCTGGATGAGGGCCCACTGCACTCCAGACCCCCGCAGACACTGGCCTGCGCTCAGGCTATTTCTACGCGTGAAATTCTCTTCCCCAAATATAGCCAAAAAGTTAACGCTTCCTCTCTGAGACCTTAGAAGATTTACCTAGAAGGATGGAGAATTCATTTCATCATTATCGTTATTATTATATTAACATCACTATCATTATCAGTCTGGTTCTCTACTGAATAAATTGTGGGAAAGACTAAAGGAGGTCATCAGAAGCACCAGGGCAAAGGAGGCTAACAAACAAAACACTAAATCGCAATCTCTCTCTCCCCCCATTCCACTCCCCCTCTTCTTTGGTTATGTAACAATAACTTCATGTAAAGGCAGAGTCATCGTACTTTTTCTTGACACAATGTCAAGTTTAAAGATAGGATTCTGAGATCCCTGAGTAGCTAGACGTGCCTCATTTCTCCTGAAAGGGGCCTCTTGCTATTTAAAGAATAACTTTTTAGAAGGCCTGACCCACCTCCCCACAACAGAAGTGAAACAGGAGTGGAGGCTAGAGGAAAAGATTTTTGCAGGGGGCTTGCTTTTCTCCCCTGTTAGCTTGCTTTCCATCAAAAGATTTCTAAAACAATAAATAAATACAAGGAGCCAAATACCACCACCAATTCCCTTTATTCCTTGGGATTTCTGGTGAAATCTGTTTACAGTAGTTCCCAGTTACAAATTAATCTGCAAAAGCCGCTGTCTGCTCAGCAGTAATCAGTAACATGCGTGTTCTGCAGTGTTTAGCACTGCCCTTGAAATGGGCTATTAAAAATAATGGTTTTACTATAATCTCAAACCAGCTTTAATTTGCAAACATGTATCAGCACAGATGATCTAAATATTAAGGGGATGGAATAGGAGAACAAACCTATAACAAATGCATAGCTTTGGGGAAAGTAGAAAATAGGGTGATTCATCAGCAGTGTTTAAAAAGAGAATCATATTTTTAAAACACTTTTCCAAAAGGAATGATTGGGTTTTTTATTATTGTTCTGTTAATTGTTGTTTACCAGGAAAAAGGCATTGGAAAATATGAGGTTTGAGTGTGAGCTGATAGATTTTCTGGGAGTTGTAAAGATCCCCCTTTGGCTGAAGGCAGGGCTGGGGTGGGAGAGGTTAATGTGTTTTCTTCCTGGTTTGAAAAGGGCATAAACCCTCCTCAGGCCCCTTCCTTCCTTCCCCAGCTGTGTGGATTGAAGAATCTTTAAAAAGCCCAAAGATTTCCAATAAGGCCACTGGCTCTGCTTTCATTGTATAACTGTTTATTTAAAATAAGTCAATATATTAGTTAAAGCAGTAAGAAGTTAGTGCTCCAGTATTCAAGTGATTCCCACAAGACTGTAAACTGATGCCTCTTTTAAGCCTTAAACTTCATGGTCGTCCCAGAAGTAAAAGTTCTGCTAATGGAGACCCTATGGGCATGGTACATTCCAGCACATCATTAAAGGAAAAAAAAAGCAGTCCAGCCAAAGCCAGATGAAATGACTGCACTGTCCACTTTTAATAGGCTTCCTGTGGACAAACAGCACTGTAACACTCTGCAGAGGACAATATTTAAAAACAAGACAACTTGCTGGCAGTTTTCAATACCATAAAGTTAATAAAGTATGTTCCCATTCACCCTGACATTATGTTTTTAGTTTATAGAGGAAGGCACTTTATAACCTCAGTCTAAGTAGCGTTCACTTAATTCTGCAGCTTTGGGTTTCTTGAGGTGCCTAAATATACACTGAACTCCAAGCCTGACACATTTTAACACTGTTTTTTGTAGCTTTTCAAAAATGTACAAGTGCATTTTTACATTTCTCAACTGCAGTTTTATTAATACAGATCCTGTTAAATCCTGTTTCATACAGTTCATGTCAAGAAGCATGAAATAATCTGAGAAATTGACATTTGGCTGAACAATAACTGCTTGCTAATTAAATTAGCTTCGTGTATAGATATTGATGTGTGTTTAAAAAGAAAATCAATGCTTCCTTTTCCCTGTCAGAATAGGATTTTGTAAAATCTCACCTAACCTAACTGAGACAAAGATAAGAAAAAATAAAATATGTCTTTAGGAATCAAGAGATTTCCTACCGATTTGTATATAAATATTTCTTCCAATTTGTCTCTCTTCCTACTCCTCCAAATTCTCTACCACCCACAATTTCTTCTCCCAAATCTTTTTACTTAATAGAGTAAGCTTTGTAATAAAGCATAACCTTAGGTAAGAGAAGCTAGATGAGAAAGACATGGAATCAAATGTAATATTCTGTTTGATTTTAATTATTTATATTTTTCAGTCAGGGAACTATTTCACAAGCTTGGCTCCCTAAGCTAGGAGGTGAAGGCTGTGATGCTGGGCAGGCAGGCCTAGCAAAACACCAGCACAATACAAGTTTACAAACAAAAAGCTCTGAATGTCCCTAGTCCCCAACACACATCACCACTGCTCTAAAGAGAGATTTCTGGTCATTCGTGACGAACTCTGGCTTTTTTTTTCTTTTTTCTTTTCTTTTTAAAGTCTATGGGGGGGGTGGCTGTTAAAAAAGAAAAGAGGAAATTAAAGGTAAAAAAAAATGTAAATAAAAAATTTCCCTTGGTCTGGAAATGGGCCCGACTGAAAGCATGTTAATCTCCACCTCAGTAATTTGGTTCTCCAGGAGAAGACAGAAGCCCTGCTGCTGTGCCCTGCACTTCATAAATCACATCTTTATGTGGACAAGGTCAGGGCACCTAACAGCTCAGACATGGGCCTTTGCAGTGGCTCGAGGATTCAGGCATGTTTACTCTCCCATTCGGCTCTCCGAGGAGCAGTCCAGCACGCTTCTAATTACTTTTGATTATTTTCATTTGCTGGGGTCAGTCTGGCTTGCCAGGACTGCTGGAGGGTTGATTTCCTACAAATCTTGATGTCTTTGTAGGACAGCACCGTATGCATTCAGAATTAGCACCCCGTTATTGTCCCTACAGCATGGGATCCCTCATAATAGACACTGTGATACAAAAGTTTCCCCAGTGAACCATTACTTATGTCCTTTCTAATTAATTAACTATACAAGCATAATCATCTATCTGATCTTTTCTTAAAAATGCAGAAGGCTTTACCAGTTGAGCACTGTATGGTCTATTTGGCCAGAATGAAAGTGATTTTCTTTTTTGCTTTGATTTTAAATATATTTAGTAGTGACTAGCAGCCCTTCGGAAACTAAGATGAAATACTTCGCTAAAACAATAGCTCTAGTGAATAAATTATTACATGCAAAGATTTATTTCCTAAACTCCAATTAAGGTAGCCATATTTAGAATATTTTTTGTTGGACTATTTTGATGTATTTCAACCCTAAGCTATTGCACTGAGTGGTTAAAGCCCAACAACAAAATAAAATGTATACAAAGTTTAATAAAAATATTCTGATAAAATAAAAACTTTAATAAAATATAGTAAAATTTTGGCAGAGAAAAAGAGACAAATACCATTATTTTTCTCTTCCTTATCTCTTCAACATAGAGATGTATAGTGCTCTGATGTATATGCATTAAAAGATATATTGAAGGAAAAAAATGAGGAGAAAATAAATATTCACAAAAACTGGTAAATATTCATAAAACACGTATGGCACATCAATCTGGTTGTCCAGACAATAGATATTTTCATATTACTGAGAAAAATTTACCATTATCTTTTTATTTTATAGTAGATAACTTGCCTTATGATTATTATTAGTCTCAAAAATCCAAATCTCTCATTCTTCCTAACTTTAGACCAAAGAACTAAGGTTGTACATGCTTTTGGAATTAACCTCAACTCTGTAAAGAATTGAATTTTCATTATTTTATTAATTTTAATTAATTTAATCTTTCAAGACAGCATTTAGCACATTATGCAATAACTCTAGGGTCATCTTCTTCCCTGGGACTTTAGCAACACCAGTTAAGAGTGCTTTTAGACTCATAATCTTGTGGGGAAAATAAGTTGGAAGGCCTGCTTCTCCTCCTGTCTCCATTCCTAGCTGTGCACCTTTGGGTAAGTCACTTAACCTTTGAGTTGGTTTCCATGAAAATTTCATAATATCAGCCTAATACGAGTGTTGGGAAAATAAGTTGGATAATGTGAGTGTGAACTGCTCTGAGTTCATGGGAACAGGTCAAAATACTATAAGTTTCACAGTATTCGTGTTTGTGTAATGGGTTAGAATAAACTTACATACACACACAATGAGGAAGGTAGTCTGGCCTACACTTTGGGGAATGCCAAAGTTATATGTATTTTTGTATCCTCTTTTTTCCATTCTAATGTCAGTTGCCCTAAACCTTACCCTGACCTTGGAAGAGAAGAATTTTAAGAAAAATGTTTTTTTTCTCTCAAGCTGTGCTACCCCCGAAGATGTCCGTCTCTGTCTGACTTGAAGCTGGGTTTTTTCTGTTGCACCCACTGTGTTCTCTGGCAATCAGTTAAGAGGGAGTATTCTGAGGAAGGGGTAGAATACCATGGAGTTCTAGAACTCTAAAAACTAGGGTAGGAACACACACACACACACACACACACACACTAGTTTTAGATCAATATTTCTTACTCAGGCTAGAAAATTTATCATCTTTTACAATATTCCCTGGTAGACCTCAAGTGCCAAAGGGGAAGGAATGGGGTCCACCTTATTTGCCCTTATTGTCCAGAATCTACCGTAATGCCTGACATAAACTAGTATTCAGAAGATATTTGTTGAATGTATCGGGTCCTTTCTTGATTTTCATTCTCACCTAGTGTGAATACATATCTTGGATGCCTGTTACCTCTAGTCTGAATTATTGCAATGTCTCCAGACAGATCTTCTGACCCACCAGTTTATACTCCACACACTGTTAATCTTCCCAACCATCAGCTGTTACTCACTCCCCTGCTCAATGTTCTTTAGCAGGTTCCAATTGCCTAACAATTCGGTATAAACTTATTCTATTTTTTGAGAATAAATGAGGCAATGTATTTAAATTATATAGATTCATGCATGGAACGTATAGCATATAGTCAACAGAAAATAGCTATTATTATTGGTATTACTATCATAATTATAATTATTATCATTATTATTGCTCAGTCTATAATCCATTTTGCCTTGGTTTTCTTAGATAAAATCTTATCTATCCTTCAAAGCCACCCTGATTCTTACCACCCAGGTTTGACCTTTTCTTCCTTCACCCCAAATCATCTGTCCTTGTCTCCTAATTTATAGCCAGTTCTACCTCACCTAACAGGTGTATCTGTAATGGTTTTGTTCTTCTTAAGGGTCACTGTAATATCCTTGAGGATGGAATCAAGTTTTATGCACACTGACATCATTAGTAGCATCTTTTCATCATGAGCTAAACTACCCTCAAACTTCCTTGCAAGAGTGAATTAATTATAGCTACATGTGTGGGAAATTGCTATATTTACTATCCAAAGAAACGTGGCTATTCAACACTGTTACCCTTTGGGAATCAATTGAAGCATTGATGATTCTCTTTTAGGGATTTAGAGAGGAATTCCTGCCATTGCTCTTCTTTGGAGTAGCACTATATTTCCATATTACCACCCTCCCCCCATGTTTCTGTTTTTGTACCAACTCTCTGCCCTTTACCTGGGCACAGTTCCTGGATAACATCTCCATTTCCCTTGTCCCCAGTTAGCAGTCATTGGCTCTGTCAGTCTGTTAAATTGTTTCTACAGGGCCATCACCTTCCCACTGGCACTGGCCTGCCTAGTGGAGGCCCTTATCATTTTAGGGCTGAATTTTTGTGGAATTTTTACACCCAAAATTAGTCTCCCTGAACTAACAAAGTTATAACAATGTTTTGCTTTACCTAAAACAAAAGGTAAAAAGGAAAAACAAAAACAAAGTAAAACCACATTAACAAAAACTCCAATGGATCCCAATTTGCTAGAAAATAAAGCCACTAATCCAAAATGCAATCTCCTTTATAATTTGATGTCATGTTTATCTTTTCAGGCCCTCTTCTTGCTTGTTCCCTCTACACAAATCTTTGTATCTGGCTAACAACTGCAAATATGAGTAGAAGCTCTTGGCCCTTTAACTGCACTCATACAGGTTCTTCACTTCTCTTACCTCTGACACCCACATCATTCAAGAGGTGAAACCATAGATCAAGGGTGAAGTAATAGTTCTATTTACCAAGCTATATGAAGCCTTCTAGGTTCCCTTCCTCAATATTCTTATGGTACTTATTATTAAAACTATTCACTAGTCAGTCATAACATTTAAGGTCATTTGCAATATTTCTGATATCAGCTAATCTACCGGTAGACTGTTTGATGGCAAGAAACGTCCTTCATGCCAGAATTTTCTAATTGATGAGTTATTAACAGGTATTCCCTAAAAATGTGCTCTGGGGCCAACTGAAGTAAAGAGAGCTCCCTCTTGGATCATCACAGTGAGCATCAATGTGGTAAATGCTCTTAGTCTAAGGAGCTAAAACTGTAAGTCCTTTGATAAGGAAACCTATTTGGCTTGTTTAACCAGGCATCATCAAAGGTATTTAAACATATATGAAAGCCCCTCTCCCCACCCACTGGAAGGCCTAAGGAAAACAATTTTGGAAATAAAGCTTTATATTATTTGTGTTTGTTTCAGTAAACCATAGATATTCTCCATTATATATTTTTCTATCAACTGTTTTCAACTCTTGACCAAAAATATCACTACAAAATAGTCATAAACAAACAGATACAAAATGAAGCTTCAATTTTTCATTCAACTTGAAAGCATTTGGAAGGTCTGTGAAGCTCACAGAGAAAGTAAGTTATCAGTAAACTCTAACCAATTGATCCTTTGCTTGTAAACTGTTATAACCGTATTTGAGCATATGGTATGAGAACCTTTCAAAGGAATTTGTACAATCTCATTTCAAAATCAACCCATTTCTTCCTATCCACTTCCATTAAAAGTCCTTCTAAAGCATAGATTTTACCATGGGCATATTTACATGCAATGTTTTATATTATTTAGCCTTTTCTTAATAAGATTTGGCATTATCTAGATATGTATTTCTCCAGGAGAAAGAAAAGCAGCAAGGCAAATCTCCATCTAAAAATGCCGAATTAAACCTTTAGGAATTTGCCTTTTCTCTAGATTTTGATATTGGACTCATGTGTTATGCCTGCCTATGGCTGTCTAACCACTAAACTAAGTGGACATGAAATCAGATGGCATACAAAATTACAAGAATTTGATCTTTAGATAAACCACTAACCTTGATGAACTAACACTGTTCCAGATGAATTAACTCATCATCCTGAGGAACAGAACATTTCAGAGGAGCAACCACACAATCTTCTCTTTAAAAAGCACTAATGGCTGTGATTAATTCGTGATCTATTGAAGGTGCTTACTTCTAACCAAAGAGGTGTACACTAAAGGAAGGGAGAAGGGATAGTGAGGCAATTCTGGCCCCAGAATTATTGCTCCAGTCTAAAGCTCTGATGGCCAGTGCTGCATATTACTCACACCTGGTTATGATGTCTCTGTAACAGAGACAAACGATCGATATGTTAAGTTCTTATCAATGATTTAATGAAACATTTGTCTTTTCTGCTTCTTGGAAATCCTAAAACTCCATTTTATCATGTCAATGACCGTAGCCAAACACTTAAAAAAAATAAAATAATAACTCTACAGAGCCAGAAAAGTGTGTTAGGCTTATAATCCATTTAATGGGTGTCACATTTTGTGATACATATCAAATGGTAACATGTCAAAATATTCCAACAGTGGTTAAAATACCAATAAAATCTCCATATCTTTGTGAAAATATGAACATTGATTTCAGCTGTGGCTTTGAAAATATCTTTCTGTAAATTTTATTGAGTCAATTCTTCAACTTCAAATAGAATCCTAATATAGCCTGTCTATAAACTGCAGAATTAAGCACTTGTCAATTTCCAAAATGCATATTCTCAAAGGTATTTGTGTTTTGTATGTAGTTTTTGGATGGAAAACAAATCCAAGTTTGCTAATTCCGTGCCCTACAACTAGAAGAGGGAATGCTAGAAGGGACATGAATGGAAACACTTAGAGAGGAAAGAAAAATATGCACCCTGATTCACACATAATTTCTCTCCTCATATGATATGGACTACCAATTTATAAATAAACCATGGAACTCAGTCATGATGTGGAGAACCTTGAAATTATGAGCCTAGGAAGGTAAGACTGAAGTGACCACAGATTTTGAATTTTAAACTCATACTTTTGTCTAATATTACATTGTATAATATCTTACACAGTTTTATATTCCTCCTGCCCACTTCCACTCTACAAGAGCTAGAAGTTCATAAGTCCTCAAAAAATTGTTAATGAAGCAAATTTAAATGATTCACTAAATAAAGCACTTTAGCTATGTAACTTTAAAAAAAATTGTGATTGCTTTGTCTCTGGAGAAATTACCATAAAAATTCATTACTTTCTGTACATATCTCTTTGGTACTCAATGCCAGAATATTTCAAAAAAGTCATTAAAAGTCTTTGTAAAATATATTTTGCTAAATTTTAATCTTGGAATGCATAGTGGAGTTGCAACATATACACATTCAACTTACTAATATTCAACTATGCAAACAGAGGAAAGTGGAGGGAGGGAAAGGGAAAGAGAGACAGTGAGAGAGAAAGAATATGAATAAGCCTTTACCCAGAAAAGAGCATGAGATGAAGACATGAATCATCTGTTCCCTCAGTAGGAATCAGTGTTCAAATTCCTCTTGTATTCTGAGTATCTTGTTCCATTGAGTGCAACTCTTGGGTTCAGAGATATGTATTTTTCACACCATGCAGCCTCTGAATGCAAATAACACCACTTCCTTTGGTGCTCAACTGAAGCCATGGTAATCCATTCCAACACTGGATGGTTCAAGGGCTGAGCAAGGAAAAGTTTGATTGCACTTGTAGTTGCTCAATGTAGAACTTAACCTCTCAGTAAGATGTAAAGCCACTGAATTCATTTAGGTTTTGAAAAATATTTCATAGCAGTGACAAGATAAATAACTGAGACAAATAATTCTTTATCTACAGTGTTTGTGTAGGACAAACCAGCACTTCTCTAATTCTTCCCTGCCCCCAACAATTTTTGTGTGTGATCCAGGTGATACATGTGTGGTTCATGGCTCATAGGACTCAACTCTCAAATCACCCATACCTAGGATGTAGTGCCAATAGTCTGTTTTCACAACATTCCTGCCTCCTGTGGCTGTTCACAGGGAAGGTGAGGGGCTGAATGTGGTAAATGGCCATACCAAGGTCTCCCATCCAAGTACTAACCAGGCCCAACCTGCTTAGCTTCCGAAATCAGATGAGATTGGGCATGTTCAGGGTGGTATGGCCATAGAAAACAAGGTAAGAAGATCTTCTTCCTAAGGCCCAGAGGACTACAAGCCTCCTCTCTGCAAATAGGAAATCATCTGGGCCCATGAGCAATCAGTGCCATCCCCAGTTTCCTGCTAGGCTGTAGCCCTCTGATGTTGGAGCCCTTGATGGAGTCTGCTTCTAATTACATGATATTGAGAGAGTTGCTTCAACTTCTTGAGCCTTTATTTTAATATCTCTAAAATTGTGGTTATGGCACCTATATCATAGGAGGTTATTAGGATTTAACAATTAAAATAATGTATATAAACCACTTAGTATAACACCCGGTACATAGCAGAGATTCATAAAGAAGAAGTGTAGTATAGTGACTAACAGCACAGACTTTGGAGTGGGGCAGCCAGGGTTGAAATCTCAGCTTCACTGAGTCACACTGATGAGTGACATGTGTGAAGTTACTTAGCGCCTTGGTTTCCTCATTTGTAAAATGAGTATAATGATAGTAAGTATCTCATAGGGCTATTGAGAGGATTAAGTGAGATAATCCACATGTGGCATTTAACTCACTGTCCGGCACGTAATAAGCACCTAATAAGCATTAGCTATTATTAAATGGAGTTCTACCTCCATGAAATAGTTGTTCCCTTCTCTATAAATGCCCTCTATGGCTTTTTTTTGGTGGTGGATTTTATATAGACATCCATATATCAGAAGAGAAACAAACATTTTTTTCCCCTAATTTATTGGCTGGTCACCCAGGCAGCAGTTTGCTTCTGAGAAGCAGAAATGCAAACATACAGAGCCAGCAAATAATAACCCAAAAAAGCAATAGGAATGCAAATTCATATGGTGTCTAACAACTAAGCTAGGAATCTCAATCCTAATGGAAAAGAATATTCCCTAAGAAAGAAATTTTGGGGAGACAGGTAAAAGAAAACACATGAAGAAAACCAAGCATCTTCATAATTCTGCTAGGAGTGATACATGTTTTAAAAAATAAGCCTTAAACAGAAATTAAGTTTAAATTACATTTTCTTCAATATTTGAAGTAGACTATAAAAAGGTATATTCCTTCAGAATGTGGGGAAAAAGAAGATGAAACATTCATGGAAAAGGAAGGACAACACACAGAATAAGACATTTGTGTGAATCCAGAGGGCCTCAGTAGAGGTTGTTCAATGTTCAATTTGGGGTGCATAAATTTGTTCTGTTGGCTAGGGAGTCGTGTTACAATAGCAGGACAATGAATTCAACATGGAAACCAACTTGGTTTAGTTTATTCCACAAGCATTTATAGGTAACCTTCTATGTCCTGCCACATCATCCGGCACTGAGTGTACACTGATCATTAAGGCATGGTCCCTGTCCTTAAGGACCCTAAAATTCAATGGAAAAGTCTATTGATTTGTCCATTGGTTACATATTGCACCCTATAGTCACCTGATAGTCATAAGGGAACAAAACCAAAGGTGGATCATGGTGAATCTTTACCACTACTGGGAAGCCCATCTCTAGCACAGGTGCTGGCAATGGCAACTGAGCAACAGCATACTTACACACAGCAAGTGAGGCCCAGTCCTATTGTTATTATACATACTTACCTTGACACCGCCATCAAAAGGGGTCGAACCTGGATATTTACAAATTCCCTGAGGCAATAGCTCAAAATTTAGAGGATATGAATGGACCTAAAAAAGATGAATAACTTTTTTTCTGCTTAGAAAACATTTACCGGTCACAGATGAAAGATGAATGATTCATTCATTTATCCTTTCTACATTCAATATACCCTGTTGATAGTAAAGATAAAAGATAAATATACTGAATACCCATATATGTTGGTTTTAAAATATGCTCACAAATTTTAAAATTTCTTTCCCCTTCTGCAAAAAGTAGCCTAATTCTCCTCACCTTGATTACAAACTAGGCTTAGTGACTTGCTTCTAATGCATAGAATGCGGAGAAAGTGATGCTAGCTATGTGAGTCTTGAGACTTGGCTATAAAAAAGAATATTTTCTCTTCTCTCTCTCTCTCTCTGTCTTTCTCATTCATGTTCTGTGGACATCATGCAGCCTGTAGAGAGGCCTATTCAGGGAATAATTAAGACCTGCCAGCTATGTGAGTGAGCAGCTTTGGTAAACAAATCCTCCAGCCTCAGTCAAATCTTTAGATGACAGATGACTGACTGTAGCTGCCATCTTAACTGCAACCTGATGAGACACTGGACCACAACTGCCCAGCTAGCTAAGCCATCCCTGGGTTCCTGAGCCACAGAAACACTGATGACAACAAAGGTTTATTGTTCTTTTCAGCCACTGGGTTTTGGGGTAATTTGTTATGCAGCAATAGATACTAAGCACACCAGTCACAGCTCTTTGGTGGGTATGGAGAATTCAGTTGCCTGACCTCTGATCATCAGGGAATTCCAGCCTGTGAAGGAGAATGCCCCTAGTCTACACTTAGCCTTACCTGTACATACCCTGCTGCAGCTCAGAAGGGGAGGTTTGACACTCCCATGTAACAGATACTTGCTTCTGGTTCTGCTCACAAACTGTTGCTCATTAGACTCTTTTGTATATCCCAGAAGCCATAAAGTGGAAAAGCATTAGTGAATAAGATTTGATAAGGCTAAATTATGGAAAGTTTTCTAAAACTTGTTGGAATTAAGGCTACATGGGATTGAAAACAGAAAAAGTCAGTGATTACAAGTTTCAGAGTGGTAACACTATGACAACAAGATTTCAGAAAGATCTGTTTCCTGTTTCCAGAGCCATTACATATTAGGTCATGAACTCTCACCTGATTTGAGGGCATGTACCAAATTTGAGTTAGGTTGCTTTGCAACTTCAGATTGATTTTTGTTGTTGTTTATATGGCTAAGATGTTGATCTTGAACATAGAAGTTTAGCCTCATTAAACCATTTTCCAGGAGTTCCCCAAATCCAGCCCAAATCTAGGGGGAAGGCAGCACAATCATATCAGTGCCAAATGTACAAGTGAAAAATAATATTAGCAATCCCTATTTCTGTCCCCTCTCCCCCCACCTCCATCTAGTAGGACCTTGCTCCTTGTTGTGTTAGCAGGACCTCCCCTTGGAGTTACAACCATTTACAATAAAGTGACCATTGGCCATCATTTCCCCCAGGCTCCCAGAGAGATTGCCAGGATTGCATAACTGTCAGCCAAAGCTATGCCAAGTGCTTATTATGCAACATTTCATTTAAAAACTCACTAACAGTCTATAAGGTGATATTATCCTTGTATTACAGATAACAAAACTGAACTCCCTAAGATTGAGTAAATAAGTTGCTCAAAATCACTTTGTTTTTATCAAAATAGAATTATACTATACATACTGTATGATTTCTACAACTTCCTTTTTTTAATGTGACAACATTATCACAGGCATGCTGTAAGTTAGACTGTCTATATCTAATTTGAAGCTCTTTTTCTAATTTCTTTAAGTGTACATACATCCACATATAAACACACATGCACACACATAATTTTACATGGGCTCTTGGGCTTTGGAATAACTCTGGAATATGTCCCCAATCCCCAAACCACTCTCTCCAATTCCTTGGCTCTTGACTCACAGGTTGAAAATGACCAAACTAAACATGCTTCAGGATAAGGTTTAGAAGCCAGAGGGAATAAAAAATTAATAATATAAACCATTGTCTCTGCTGTTAAGGCTTAAGCAATCTATTTAGAGAGACAAGGCTTGAAAGTGACTTGAAAGAACATCAACTAGTACAAGACTGTAAGTCATTAAGTACTAAATTATGTGGTTCAAATGATAAGTGCTGCATGATCAGACAAGGAGGGAGACGTCTAAAGGTGGCATGGCAAGGGAAGCTTCACAGAGAGGTGAGACCTAAGCAAAAGTGGAAAAGAATATTCTTGGGGAGTTTAGGCTAAGCGTATTTTCAATGTTTGTTTAATTGCTGTGATAAAACCCAGCATACTATTATTCATTAGGTGCATAAAATCATCCTCATATGTTTTAAAAATATAGACTGTAGTAGTTTAGGTATACGTATATTCACATATGTGTTCTAAACACAGAGATTAATTCTCCTGATGGCTTCTAATATACCAGACAGTTTTATACTCTATGCTGGGTGAATCTGTCAACATAAATTAAAGCAGCATTAAAAAATTGTTCTGGTAGAATATAAAGGCATTAAGAGTAATTCTTTTTTTAATCTAAAAATTACCAACACACAAAAGGTTAATATCCAGGCAAAATGTTTTGTAGGCAAGATAAAAACATTTTATTTCAGATAATGGGTCTTCCTATCTTTTTTAACAACCAAAGACATTACATCTATATTATTCTCAACTCATTTGCAATACTGATAATAATAATAAGCACAAAACACTTTTAAATCATAAGCATAATGCCTAAATACATACTACCAGTGTAGTTTTCTGTGTTGTAGTCACTTAAAAATAGAACCATGGATTTAATTTTTTTTCTAAGTTATTTGGTTAAGGTTGGAAATATAGGCAAAAGATATCTATTAATTTTTCTTTTAAAGCAAGTGTATTTAAATATTTTATTTCTAACATTAGTCAGTCTTGTTAATTTCACTCATTTATCCATTCATTCTGGGAAAAAAATCAAACATAATTTTGCCAAATTCTCATCTTTAAAAACCCTACTGACAACAATGTGGCAAGTATATTGGGGCAGGGGAAGTGGATACTGGGTGACCAATTAGCAAGCCATTGAAGTAGTAGAAGTAAGAGATGGTGGTAAGACAGTAAAAAGTAATTATAATGCAGTCATTTATTAAGTGCCTACTGTATATCAAATGCTTATTATGCATCATTTCATTTAATAACTCACTAACAGACTATGAGATGATTATTATCCTTGTTTTACAGATGACAAAAATGAACTCATGAACTCAGTAAGACTGAGTAAGTAAGTAGCCCAAAGTAACAAATTGGTACTTATTAAAGATGAGATTCAAACCCTGATCGATCTGACTGTATATTCTGCCATGTTCTTTTCCCAAGGCTACAGTATTTCAGACATAATGACCTGAAACACTGGTCTGTTAAGATGCCAAAGATGTCATTTGCCTGATAATTGGGAGTTGGTATTTAGGGTCATTCTGAGCCAACCACTGACTGACAGGGACCCTTAGGACTACTGACCTCTGTTTAATAATAAATATTAGATTAATAAAGGGAGAACCACTAGGGGGTATTTTCAAGACCAAAATAGACCCTGGGGACACCAGGGAATCTATGCTGTGTACTAGTAATTAAACAGAGGGCAGTGAAGCAACATGATTTCGCTAAGGCTCAATCATAATCAAAGTGAGAACAAATTTATACCAATGCTTGATTTGTGGCATCATACCATTTTTTCAATTACTCTGTCATTGATTAAATGTATTTTAATTGTAGTCTCTTAGAAACAGACATATACAAAAAGAAATAAATTCAGTACTCAAGACAGGGAAGAGAGGTACTTCTTGGAAGTAAAATTCTATTCTACCCAGATTCTCAAAAGTGACCCTAGGAAACATATCATCTCTCTTCATGTCACATTCTTTACTTAGATTTCCATAAAAACATAAAGGTAAAAATAAATAAGGGCAAAACATTTTTCTGCCCCCAACTATGGATCTATGTCATAATAAAGACACTAATCAAAACAATGCAATTCAATTTTTAACATTATGTCATTAAACCATAATTATGTCTCATAGCCCAGGAAAGGTCATTTGGGCTTATTAGCGGTGGTTTCCTCCTAAATCTAGCATGTCTGTCTTTGCTATCTGCTTCCTTATCTGATTATTTACACTGTTTCAAACTTCCTTATGCTTTTATCATCAAAAACCACTTGTGGTCTGCATCCTGGGTGCAAGACACTGACCTCATGTTATATTCCTTGTCTAAGCCACATTCCTAGTGAAGTTCCCTGACAAAAGTTTTGTCTACATAGTAGTCAACATAGGTTTTGACAGGAAATAAATTGGTTTATAAAAGTAGGTCTTAAAGTAGGATTCAGTTGCTCTTTTTCAATACATCTTTTGAAATTGCTTAGTGAAAGTTCTTCAAGATTTTGGTGAAGATGCATATAGATGCATTTCATCAGAAAGCATCTAAGATTTCACTTCTTAAAACTGTTAATAGAAGTAAACCGTTTATGGCACCATTTGACAAACATTTCCAAACTGACTATGCTTAAGTGAGCATTCATTCTAGTGAGAATTAACATAAAAATGCATTAAGAAAATGAAGTTGTAAAACTGATTAATTTCAGTGACACAAGGAGATACAATATAACCAAATGCTGCAATTGTACCGGATGGTCAAGCCATCTACAGCATAGGAGAAGTGTGTAATTAGTCTATGTTTTTCACCACTAGGAAAAAAAATATGTGGTTTTAGATATCATGTTTAAAGCACCTAAAGAACCCAAAGTTGTCATGCTAAATACAAGAGATCTAAAGATCTGCTGTTACACATCCATTACATTTAGTAAGCTGTCCCACCGGCTTTTTTGAAGTGCCATATACACAACCTTGCAAGGCAAAACACTTTATGTACCATACGAAATTTGAGGCATAATGTTAAATGTTCACAAGATAAGTTAACGAAACTGTATGCTGGTGACTTTTTTATTTCCCTGTTTTATGTCCTTCAAGTACTTTAAGGAAAGATAAACAAGTAGGTAGGAGAATAAAATGTGTCTTTTCCTTCTACCTTTTTCACTCTCTTTCCTAAATTAAATTATAACTGCTGATTTGCACCCAAGGAAGGAATCATGTTAAAATAGCTGGGTTTTTTTTTTTTAATGTTTAGATAACAGCTTTCAAAACACAGCTAAGTAAAATGTGTTTTAAGATGGAAAACATTTGGTCTTCTTTGCAGCTTTCAACAGCTTAAGTGAAGGGATTTTTAATGTTCTCAAACAGCTGGGCCATACTGTGTGTATCACGAATTCCACTCTCATTGAAGGATCCCATCTCCCTGACTGCAGGGAGAAGTTCCTTTTTAAATTCCTGTTCTTTCTCTGGTTCATCTTAATAGCTTCCCATTATTATCACGGCTTTCTCATAGGTAATGCTTACATCAGTGATTGCTGAAAAAAAGTATTCTTGAATGAAACATAAAAGTTTTCTTCAAAAAATGCTAATGGTTTTCTATTCTTGGCATGGTGGCCATAGAAAACAACAGGTTAATGTGCACTAGAGCGACAGTATGGCAGGGACAGGGGAGATTGCATTGCTTATTTTCAGGACCTCTCCTAGCCTTCTCAAAGGTGCTACTGAACATTCCAGTTCACATTATCTGAATTGTCTAAATTTTTATCACTTTCTCAACATCACTCCAAACAAATGCTCAAAAGGAGTTTTTCAGAACAAATAAATATTTCATAATTATTTTCAAATCCCTTTCCAGGTAAGGGTTTGAACGTAAATGCATCTATGCATCAGTACTTAGTTATGTGACTATAATAAGTAAGGTAATGAAGAGGGTATGGATGGCAATCACACATTATGTCAAATCAATGTTAAAACAAAAGCAATCAATGTAAAAAAAGAGCCAAAATAGTGTCATTTTATGCAAACGTACTGAGTTGTTGTGCATTTTACTTTTAACAACAGGTTTACTGTTTTACATCCAAAAGAGTAAAAATAACAGTTCAAAAGCTTGTATACACTAAATACACAAACTGCATAAATAAACTATGCTCATAAATGTGTATAAACTATGTAAATTGCTTGGCAAGAAATAGCAAAAATGTTACTGTCTCTTTTTATAATCCATTATTTGTTGTTTGTTTCATAGTGAATTTTACTTTTTTCTTTATCTATTTGTTTCTAATTTAGACACTCTGTTGAATGGAAATTCTCAGCTGCATATTTACTCCCGGTACCTTTTCCTCCTCACCTAACTCCACCAGTTCTACTGCAGGCCATGAGGTCTTCTGGTCTTTTCTATGTGACCAGCCATAGATAAGTGCTAAGGATGAGCAGTGAGTGGAAGAATAGAGCTTTACGCCATTATATGATGTGTGTGATTGTGTGATTGGCCAGGGAGCTCAACGTCCCACATGATAGAAGAAAAGATGCTGTGTATTTATTATCTACTGTGCAGTTATAAATAATAAACAACTCTTAATATGTAAATGATTCAGATGATTAGCAGTAATTCAAATTGCTTTCAAAAATCCTCTATAATAGCTTTTCACAATAGTTAGTCTCTACCCTCCAACTCCTCCAAAAAAAGTTAACTTGTTCTTGGATAATTGAAAATTTACATTATACATATGTAATCTATATCTCTATGAATAGACATTTAACCTTAATGTAGAAAAATTGATTCTATATGCTTTACATACACACACACACACACACACACACATATATGGTTTCAAAATTGTTTTTAATAAAACATACTAGAATGTACACATTTAAATGGCTCTTCAGTACTTGTCCTTCCAGGCTCCCTACTTCAATTAACAGTGTTAGTATCCACCCAGTTACTGACTCAGATTCTCTAAAAGAACATATCTTCAAAATATTCTTCAAAATCTATGAGAAATGAGGGAGAATAGCAGCTTCTCACATGAAAACGTGGCTGGGGGGAAAAAGCTTTGAAAACAATTGGAATTCTATTGTTAAATAATTTGATAATTTTTTAGAAGAAATTTTTAAACCAGTTTTAGATTTTTCATAATGAGTCTTTTAAGAAATGCTTTAGATTCTAGAAATAATGCCAATAATTTTTTATCTTACAGTATTATCTGATTTTTTTCCATGTTGCTTTAAATTAAACTACTTGGTTCTTTATTTAATTATGGTATTATTTTACCTTCATTTAGCTGAGAGATATTAAGTTAAAGAATTGTAGCTATGAAATTGATAAATGTTGCCAGTTTCTAGATTAAAATCCTGCTAGGTCAGATTTGTTAACATCAATTGCATTATGTTTGGTTGTGGGCAAACCAAAAAGGTTCTAAATTAATTTCTTATACTGACTTAAAAGTTCTATGCTGACCCTACATCTAATCTTTTTTTTCTGTATCAAAACTGTCTTGGAGACATCATTAGTTCACTTTGTTAGGTTCTTGGTGCTTGAACCTTATAGGCAGCAGGGGCTATAGATAACTAAATAGTACACTCATTTTCATTGAGGCAGCTCTTCTGACTGGAACCAGACAATTGGCAATCTCACAAAAAAGCTGAAACACTAGGAAAAATGCAAATTTCTATACAAAGGTAAATTCTTTAACACATTTAAAAATTCAAAGGAAATAGTAAAAGCAAAAATTTTAAATTTAGAATAGATTTTATAGATAAAATTGTCTATAAAATTATAGATAAAATTAATAGGTAAAATTTATTATAGATAAAATTTATAGATATAAATAGAATATATTATTATAGATAAAATCTCTTCATATTATAGATTATTATAGATAAAATTTATATGTATTATTTATACAAAAATAACCATGCAGGCAAGAATAAGAAAATTATATTTGCTCAGATTTGAATTTTTACTTTTTAAAAAGTTATAGGTAATATTTCCCCTTCATCTAGTGCTAGTTCAGTCCATAAGTATAGACAAAATTAAATTTAACAATGTGCTTTGGCTGAGGAAGATGGCTCTTAAGAAGAATTTGTTTTTGTTTTATCATTTAATGCAGGGAAAAAAATCACACATGATCTTTAGCAGAAATACAATACTTAATATTCTATCCTGGGTCATAGGTCAAATCTTTCCCTGAGTCAGACATATTAAGTAAAAGAAACACTCGAAACTATGATAAGAAAATCAGTGTCTGGAGTTATCATAATAAGGTAAATTAACCTCATTAATTTGGACCAAATCAATCAATATGTTATAGAATTATTTATAAATGGAAATGGTGGTAATTTTACTTCCAAACATGTTCTCCTACGTTTTTTGCAAACATTCCAGAACCCAGGTGGCATACTTTTTCTCATATTACTAAATGTTTGCTCTGACCTCAGAGTGTTAATACAAATAAAAATATTGACATTTTTTCACACTTATTCAATACCCACAGAAAAGAAACCTAAGTATCATTCAAAACTCAGTATATCTTGTACTTTAAAAAAAAGCCTCTTCAAAATATAATTCCAAAATGTAAAATAATGTGCACCAGATAGTGAGAACAAGAAGGAGCCTTTAGTTTCCCTGAACTATTTCAACTTCCTCCTTAACCATCTTATCAGAAGTTTATCTTAGTAAACAGAGAGGGGCAGCATGATACTCTGTTTTGTTCAATTCTATATGAGGGCAGTTCTACTTTTTTTTCATGGGAAAGAAGCAAATGTCAGCCAGCTAAAATACAAAGGCCAAGATGATATCTTACTATTGGCCCAATGAAGTAATATTTTAAGAAAATTATATTTAGCCATCTATGTAGTTCATACTGGAAACGAAATCCCTAGACTATCACAAAAGCTATTTCACATACATGCCTAACACTGCAAACCTTCTTTTGATCAAACCACTCTATTTTTACCTCTGTTGATTTAGATGTCTATTTTTTTTTATTTCAGAATATTATGGGCATACAAGCACTTTGGTTACATATATTGCCTATGCATTGCCCAAGTCAGAGCTACAATCATGAACATCCCCCAGACAGTGTGCCCTGAACCCATTAGGTGTGAGTTTTCTCATCCCCTACACACCCCCCCACATGCCCAACCCCTGAGGAATATTATTTCTATGTGTGCACATAAGTATTGATCAAGATGTCTATTTTAATCATTAAAATTATCTGTTCCAAGTCAGACCTTAAAAGTCAACACCAAGCCTCTCCATTCTTTCAAAAGTACCCCTAAAATTATATTGTTTTCCAATGTACTTAATTGTAGCAAGTCAGATGAAGGCACAACTCACACGTATACACACTAATTTTGTGTGTGTTTGGAAAATGTGCACTTGGCTGATATTTTTTTTTTCCATTCAGCACAAAGTGGCTAGAGCTATGGTTCTTTCTCTAGTCTGTATCATGAGCCAGTTTCTCTAATTCTGGGCAACATTCCACAAAGCTTCACAGGTAATTTCCAAAGTAATTTGCATAGGATCAGGAGAACTAGGTGTCCCCTCAAATAAAAATAGTAGTGGGGATCCTTTCCTCCTCATATTACTGAACTTAGCAACTGAATAGGAAAATCAAACTAATATATTAACCCATTTTTAAATAAACTTACTAGTGCTTTCGAGGTTCTACCCATAATGTCCTTTTCCACTAAGGAATGGCTAACACTGTAGACTCTTTGATTCTCAATTTTGAATTCTATATTCTAAATCCAATGGGCAGTGTTTCATGTATAAATTACAGAACAGTCTTCTGTGTGCATGTGATAAAACTTCAAAATGCATGTTCTGCTTTCAATGTTGTTAAATTAATAGGAAGATTTCAAAATGTATGCCTGAAATTTTTTTCTTTTTATGTCACTGTATGCTTACAAATTCCTTACCTTATATTAAGAATGTTTATCTTCTCTAAGTATACCCATGTATAACTTAATTTCATAAATGCCAATTTTATACCAGAAAGTATCTTTTTTTTTTAGCAAGGAAGAAACAATAGTGAAGATTTTGAGGAAAGAGATGTCATAAGAAAAATGCTATTATATTTTTCTATTAAAAATGTTTACTGAGTACATAAGAATGAATTCAATTTCTTTGGTTCTCATGAAAAAAACCAGCAATAATTCAAGGTAGAGTGTCAGATTTTCATCTATCCTGAATTCCCTATTAGGCTTTATTCTTTTTGAACACAGGACCCTTGTCATTCTTATATCTCTTTTAATGCCTCGTCCAGTGGTTTGTATATAGTAGGTATCTAATACACTTTTGACGAAATACAAGTTTGAAATATTATTTTATGACAAAATTATAAAGCTCTTTAACACCTATATCATCACCATTGTAATCCTTTAAAAAGAGTAGTATAAAAAAAATCTTAAAAAGGTATTTAGAAATTGATCCAAAAATGAAAATAATTATAAATGAAATAAATTATTACTGGAATAATTTGTTAAGCACTTACTCCCTGTTACTCTAAGGCAGAAGAAGGAAATGAAAATGTATAATAACAGGGATAAGAAGTTATTCTTCAACTATTGTAAAATGGAAAAGACCATTAAGAGAAAAAGGCAAACTGGCCTGAAAGAAGCACTCAAGTAAACTATTAAAATATAGATGAAGAAGTGGGGCGGGGAAGAACTTTCGGCCTTAGTTTTCTCAAGGGAAGATAGAGAACTGATTCTAGCAAAATAGAAAGTTCCCAAGAGAGGAAACATAAATACTAAAGGAATGCCAGGTCATTCCAGAATGAGCAATAGGAAATTAAACCAACATTCAATGGGTTCCATCCAAAGTGGGGCATAAGAGAGAGGAAACTCATGTGGTATCTATATGAAACAGGAAATACTGACGAAGAAAGAATTGAGGAATGAAAAACCAGAGGAACCTTCCTTTAGTTCTGGATGCTATAAATTTTTACCAAGGGACAAATGTAAAAATTACCAAAAAAAAAAAAAAAGTCTGCCCATAATATTTGACCTGACAGAGAAATATAATTTAAGAACTGAGATGGTAGATACCTTGATTCAAGCAATGTAATCATACCACCTCCAATAACATGGATTGAAGTTTTTGTCTAGTCTTATGTAGATTATTATCTATTTTATTCAGGATAATGTTTCCCAATGTTATACAGAATCCTGACTAATGTCAATTTCTTTTCTTACTTTCAATTGTATTATAGGTTTTCACTTTATTTGCTTCTCCAGGTACCCTTGCAGATATAATTAAAGGCCTAGCTATCTAGAAATTATCCCCCAAATAAACTTAATCTCAGAAGAAACAAATTGTACTGCAAACTTTTTATATAGATATGAAAAATGGAAAGGAAGAGATTATATAAAAACGGTAATTGATATTTGGATTATTGTAACTTTATGAAATTGAAGATTTTGAATGACAATGACTGGGAGGAAAGTAATAAACCTGAGGAATGTATGTGAAGATTTTGTGTCCATAGGCTAAAAGAATATACACTATTCATCATGTTTGGATTCCTAACATAGTATCATAAAGACTCAGTGGGTCAGGAGGCTGGGGACATAACACTATTGTCCAAGCTCTACATCTCACCAGCAGGGAGCCCTGACATGACATTTAGCCTCAATGTGCATTGGCTTCTACAATTGGAAAAAGGGGAAAAATTTAAGGTCTCAATGTTTGTCTTATTGGATTCATGTGACAATCAAGTGACCTTGGATATGAGGACACTTTATAAACTCTGTGTACTATATAATTATCAATTAAAGGATTGTTATTATACTTATAGTATTTACATGAAAATGTTGTTGTTCCATAGTTTATCCTAAGGAAAGGACTTTTTTTTTCTTTTTGGCTGTATTCATGTAATACCTATTTCCATCATAAATAAATGCAGTAAAAAATAAGCATAGGAAGAAACATAAAATACTTGTGAAAGTTACATTTGATGCTAATAACCACTTCCTCCTTGAAACGGTCTCTTTCTTTGGCATTCTTGACCCCACTCTCTCCTGGTTTACCTTCTTCTACTCCTCTGTACTTCTTATTCAGGATGCTCCCCTGGGATGATTTTCTCCATTTGCTGAAAAAATGCTGGGTTTCTCCCAGGGTTTTGTCCTCAGCCTATTCATCCCTTTAACATGCCCACTAGGTTCTCTTCCAACCACTCTCAAAGCTTTAATCCTCCCTCACTCCCAATGCTGGTAACTCCCTGACAATACCGCTAACCACAAGATCCCTTCTGAACTCCAAACCAGTTTATCCAGTTGTCTCAAAGGCATCTTAGATTCAGTCCGGCCAACTCTGAAAACATTTTGTGTTCACTCTCTCTGGCTTGCAGTATCTTAGCCTCTATGCCTCTCTTAGGTCCCAAATCCAACCAATCCCCAAGCGTTGTCAATTGCATTTCCTGAATAGTTCTCATATCAATTCCTCCTCACTTTTGCTTGTCTTCTCCCACTTTAATTGTCACACCGACTCCTTGCATCCAGACTTACTCACGTGAGACCCATTTTGCCAAATGTAGTCAGAGTGATTTATCTTGTGTAAAAATAAAACCACGTTAATTCTCTGCTTAAAGTCACTGAATGATTATCTACACTGAAAAGCTGAAGGCCAAGGAACTTCACACAACATACAAGACATCCCACGTGGCCTCCACTGCCATGTCAAACACGTGTCCTCCTACTTTCTACTTCATATTTTGCACTCTGTAAGTGCTAACCAGATTCACCTGAATATTCACCTGAAACAAAGGTTCGGGTCCTAAGCCTTTCCTTTGGCAGATCTCTCTTTGCTCAGCACATCCCTTCTACCTTTGACTTACCTGGCTAAATCATGCTTATCATTTTAAAGATTTCATGTCCAGAAATGAGTGACAAATTCCCAAACTCCCAATGGTAGACATCTTGCTATGCTTCCACAGCCTCACAACCATAAGTCTATCTATGTTATCTTAAAAATATCTGTGTATATATAGTTTACCATTAAACTCTAAGATTTCCAGTACCAGAAAAAAATGTATTATTCACCTTTTTCTCTGGCTTATACTAGATATTCAATTAAAGTGGAACTAAATTTTGAACAAATTGGCAATGATCCTACCACCAAGTATTTCCTTCTGGCACTGTTGATAAATTACTAATGTAATGGACAGGAATGGATGCATAGCACCAAAACTATAGAAGTTTACTTTCTAATTACTGTGGACTACTGCAAAGTATAGGTAGAAAAATAATCACTGTAAAGGATCTGATGATACAACAAAAACCTTGAATAAAAACATCATTATAAAAAGAAAAATCTAGACAATAATTTTATGCCTAAATCATCAGTTATATCAACAATGCTTTAATTATGAATGATTCCTAAAAGATATTTTATCTTTATTAGGTTAATGCAGGGATTTTATTGCTAAGCCATGACTTCTTATACCTTCTAAGGAAGGGCAGTAGATCTGAGATTCTGTAAAATAATGTCCAACTGAAGGTATATTTGGAGAAAGCAATTTATCAGCACAAGACAAGGGTGTTCCCTTTTTATTTTCCTTCCTCAACTTGACACATAGCATTTTAAAATTAAACAGAAGAATATGCTGCCTCCCAGGGATTTATGCAACCACCTGACACATTTATTCAAATGACCACTGCTGCTCATTACTTAAGAAATCAAGCACAGCTTTATTCACAAAAAGCAGTCATGAAGACAACTTCTTAAAATTCAGCCTTTTAAAATCAGACTCTGTCTCACCTGGTAACTACTAATGGCCTATTGTGTCCCCTTCACTCACTGGGTGGGCATTTACCTGCTCTGGTGTAGAGAGTAGATGCTAGAGTCTTCAACTGGAAAGAACTATGTTCCAATACTGGCTCTGTTGCTTTCTATTTCTAACTCTATGATCTTCAAAATTTACCCAACCTTCCCAAGCCTTTTTTCTCATCTATGATATAACAATAATATTAAGAGTCAGTACTTAGAACATGCCAGGCCTGTTCTAATGGCTTTGTATATATTATCTCATGTAAGTCTCCCAGTAGTCCTAAAAAATAGATACTACAGGTTGAGCATGCTTAATCCAAAAATCTGAAATCCAAAATGCTCCAAAACCTGAAACTTTTTGAGTGCCAATATGGTGCTGTGGATTTTCCCCACGGGTGGCTGAGATAATGACACCTTTGCTTTCTGAAGATTTAATGTACATGAACTTTGTTTCGTGCACAAAATTACTAAAAATATTATATGAAATGACCTTGTGGATTTAAGTGGTCTTCTTCTAGAGTTCTGTACTCTCATTCTATGTTCTCCTGTTTCTCCATACTCATTTCATATTTGTATAAAGATCACAAAACTTTAATGGGAATAAAATAGTTGAGATGGGTAGGTACTCAACAAATGATTCCCTCTAACTCTTTCAGATGTAGTCTTCTCTTCCTTGTATGCCAGATTCTCACCCAAACATCTACACGTGGCCTTAAACCACAGGAGCTAAACATCACCAAGCAAGGGAAGATGACCAACAAAAACTCAAAAAGAACCCAGAACCTGCAGAGTCAAGTGGGGCTTTTATAAACTCGTCAAGTCTAGATTCTGTTAATGTGGTTCTGTTTTATTTCTTCAGCATATATCAAGGGGAAGGATCGGGAAGTCTCCCTCAGGAAAGGATGTCTAATATAAGACATGAAATATAAGAATGAAGCAGCTATGTGCAAGAGAAAAATAGGCAAAGAGAACAGCTTTTGTAGTTATTGGTTCCCTTTCTGGCTCCTGACTAGTTAATACACGTCAGGAGGGTACAGACCATGTCTATTGTATCCTCCTACATAGCCCTTAGCAATCAGCATGGTGCCTGGCACAGTCAGCGCTCAATAAATATTAAGGAACAAGGAATACATGTGTGTAGGGAATGTATGAGAGCCTGTGAGCAAGTTTAAAGGATTGAGCAAAGTGAAGGAACTGGGAGAAGAATGAAGAGGGGGTAGGCGGCAGAGTCTGCAGGAGCCAGATGATGGAAGGCCTCGTAAGCGATGCTATGAATTTTGAACTTTATGAATGCCATGGGAAATCACTGAAGAGTTTCGACAGACGAGAGATATAATCAGATTACTTGTGAAATTGGTGATATGCCTCATCCCCCAAATAGAGCAGAGTCAAGGAATCACCATCAAGAAGGACCTGGTTCCCTTAGGGCCAATCCTACCACCTTTCAGTGGTTTCTACAGGAGTAAGCTGTAAGCCTGGAGCTTGGGCAGGACAGTGTATAGCCAAGCAAAAAAGAGAAAGTTCCAGCCATCTATTTAGTGGAATCAGGTGGTGTTCACAAGCTAGGATAAGGTTCACCAGCCCCACATAATTTTGAAAGCAATAATGCCCTGTGCTAGGTTCTCCCATGTTTGATACTTCAGAATGAACTCTTAAAACATTAATTTCCCAGTTCTTTCCTTCTGTATTAATTTCTAGGTTGTGATAAATCTCAGGATATGTTATGCTAGATATCCGCCACCCAAGATTTTATTATAAACTTATTTGGAAACAGTCACTGAACTGTCCCTTTTGTGAGGTTTTTAATCTTTAGTAACACTGAACACCTCTGGCCACATGGGGCTTTCATGGAACATTCAGATTAGACACTATTAATCATGAAATTACAGTTTGTTAAATATTGTGAAAAATTCAGTTTGAGATACACTGTGCCCACATTATTTATTTAGCAGAGTAATAAAACATAAATGATTTCTAAAAGTTAAGGAAAACAAAAGGGTGATTAAAATCTCTTTAACATAGACTTTAAAGGCAAACTAATTTTTTAAGAGGAAGCCACTCTTTTCAAAAAGTATCTAAAGCTATCCACAGGCTTTCTTTCCACTATATATAGCTATTGTGTCACCCATGCCTTTCTTTGCAATTTATGTTTAAACAAATTTTAGAGACCACAAGTAGGCCTTTGCTTTATGAAATAAACTGTGAGATATTAACGCAAAAGCTATTGTGCTGAGAGCTAAGAAACCCTACACTTCCACTCTCAATGCTAGTGTGTTAAAAGAGATTTTAGTAATGGCAAAGCCGGTCAACAGGGAATAATTAAACTCAAGTTGTCTGAGATTTGCTGTGATGTGTGGAATGATAGTTTCCAACCCAGCTGCTGCAGAATGTTTGCCTAAGAAGAAAGAGTGTGGTTGACCAGGGGCTACAGTTCAGATGAAATGCAGTGAAAAAACTTGTTGACCTCTGAAACAATAGATGGGGCCTACTTGAATAATAAAATCAACACAAAGTCAACAATTAAACAAGGCTGTAACTATAGGACCATCTCAATATCATGCCACTGAAAGTTTTTAAAAGGACAGAATTACTTCATAGTAAACTGACAAATATCTATGCTTGGCACCTCTTACCAGCTAATAAAGATGTAGGCTGGCAACTGTGATAAAGCCCTTCATGAATATTTTGCTTCCCTTTTCCTTGAAAAGTTTTTCAAATTCAACTCATTAAAAGGACATATTATATTTCCTTAGGTTGAGCAGTTGGTTTCTCTTTTTAAGCTGTCAATGAAGCAGCCATAAGCTCACACTGACAGTATGGTGTCTCTTGAGTCCCCCCCAACCCCCGCCACCTCCCCAGGACTCCCTCTCTGTCCCAGAACTGCAGTTCGGCATATGCTGAGCAGCATGAATCGTTCTCTATTTGAATGACTCATTAGTAATGTAGTCAACATTAATCCAAAATACAGATGAAGAGGAAAGACAATTTTGAGCCAGGTTGTTGTTTTACTTTAGGAATTCCTTTTTAATTTTACTAGTTTTTCCATTGTCTGGCATTTACAATATGGTCACAAAGTAAAAAGGTAATTATTTACCTCTCTTTTCTATCTATAGTACTTTAAACTTCAGGTCCAATATTATTTCCTTTTATAAAAGTATTTGTACAGCCATTTACAAGGCCTTTATAAGCTAAGGCTTGCCAAAGTAGTTCAAAATTTCAATTTATTGTGGCTAGACTTAGTTGGCACTAAATAAAAAGGTTTTACTATCTAATTTTAATGTCAATATTAATATATGTATACACACAAACACACATATACACACACAATGTGTGGTGTACAAGTTCCTTTAGGTGTGTGTGTTTATTTTGATACACAAGGTACTTATATACTGACTGACCAATAAAAATCACTAAAATTGATTTATAACATGACTGATGAGAAACAATTTCCTACTATTTATCATGTGTCCTGTTAACACGGCCCTTCCCTTGATCACCCACTCACACATTTCAAACTTTATTAAATAGACTTTGTAGGATCCTGGGTATATGACTTGTGTGGGATAAAAGATAACAGGATTTCATTTTTTATCTTTGTAGGTATTAGAGCTTCTTCACTTCTTTTCCTTCTGGTTCATCTTGACCAACAGACTTGTACTTTCTTATTGTATAGCTGAGGAAGGAAGGCATTTTCTGAGACTCCCTCCAGCATCTTCTCTATGTATATATATCAGCCTGTGAATCAAAAGTCCTAAATCTGAGAGATTTCAAAAGTTTAATTCAATGAATATGTATTAAGCAGCTACTATGTTATCAGCACTTCTAAGGAGATTTCAAATCTCAGAAAGGCAAGTAACTTCAAACTATTTAGGAAATTGGACTAATAATAGTAATAGTTATAACAACAGCTGCTAACATAGTTGAGCTCTTACTTAGAAGGTGCAAGGCATTGTGCTAAGTATTTTTACATAAGCGGGGAGCACAGTTTGGCGGATGTCCATGATTGTAGCTCTGACACGGGCAGTGCATGGGCAATATATATAGCCAAAATATTGTACCCCCATAATATTCTGAAATTTAATTAATTAAAAAAAAAAACAAAAAAAAAAAAACTAACTAACTTCACAACTAACCTGTGAAGCACATGCCATTATTGTTGCCATTTTTATATTCAAGGTAATAAAAAACAGAGATGCCCAGTAATTTGCACAAAGTCACACAGGCCGGTGAGCCAGTTGGTTTGGCTCCAGATTTGAATCCTTAACTACTTGACTTCCCTGTCTTCCTGTACATGTATCTAGACTGATGCTGTCCAATATGGTGGCCACTAGCCACATGTGGTTATTTAAGTTTAAACATAAATTAATCAAAATGAAAATTAAAAATTCAGCTCTTCAGTCACATTAGCCATGTAAGTAAAAAGCCACATGTGGCCAGGGCCTCCTGTACTGGACAATGCAGATATAGGACATTTCCATCTTTGTAGAAAGTCCTATTGGTCAGCACTGACTAAAAAATCAGCAACAGTTCCAGGGGAATAGGTCATCCCTTGACTCCATTCACCAACTATTAACTGGGCTAGTGAGACTGTTTTTTTTAAAAAAAAAAAAAAACCTACTACTAAAAATATTTCCAGATTTCAATTATGCCTCAGAGTTTAAATGATACCATATACTTGCTCTTCCCCAGGATGTAACTTTGTGAGTAAGGTAAGGATTCAGAAAGTACCACAGACATGTATCTCAGAAATAGGCTTGGTGGCAGTGTAACCCAGGGGTCCTGGATAGGATACTTACACTGTAGTTGTATCTGCACTTATCAGGTAAGAAGCCAAATGAGATGGAGCAACTGACATACTAAGAAAAGGCAGTAGTACGGAGTCAGGTGAACTTGGGTTCAAACCCCAGTTCCAACTCCCTGCTTCTGTGACCTTGGAATGTTAATTAAGCTATTTAAGCCTCAGCTTTCTCATCTGTTCAATGGAACCCATAATGTCTTTTTTGTAAGTTGTTATAAGAATTAAATGATAAGACACATGTAGAGTTCCTGCTCAGAGGTGGACCTTAGAGAACTTTATTTGTATCTGGAGATGAGAGATACAAATCAAAGCTAAACAAAAAATGAAGAGTGATAGGAAGAGTGATCACTTGGTTGACTTGAACTGAGTCTAAACATTCACAGAGCTGAGATGCTTACAATTAATTACCACAGAAAGTCACTAGCTGAAAGGCATTTGGCAGGGTGTAATATAAAATAGAGCTGCCAAGGCTAACAACTATTATTAAATGTCTGCATACTTTAACAACTATTCTTAGCACTCTTAGCTCCACTTTTTTCAAAGGACCATCACCACACTCCTCTTCATGGTGTTTGTTATTTCATGAAAATATGCAGATTTTGAGGTCTTATTCCCAAAGGTTCTAAATTGTAGATCTGAGGTTAAGTCCAGCAATCTGCATTTTAAAACAGTATCCCAGTTTTTGATGCATATGGTCCTTTGAAAGATATTAGAGATCTAACTTGTTTAAAGCAGCAAAGCAAGTTCTGAGTCTACATCTACAGGGATACTATCTAACAACTTCAGTTATGTGAGACCCGGCTGAGAACTCTGAAGTATAGGAAAATTGCCTTTAATTTAGGCAGCAAAGAGATTAAGCCCATGTGCCAAAACGCATACACTTTTCTTAAAAGAGAGTTTCTCAGTGTCAATTTGCTTTGACTAAGGACACGAATCCAACAAGACTGGCTGTCTGGTCTGCTGGACTAATGACTTTAGAAAATTTTTCATCCTTAATGGCAACATTATAGAAGCCAAAGGGCTCAAAGAAGTGAGCTTCAGATATCCAGAGAATTCACTTCTCTGGAACTCTAACTTTCCTGATTTGCATTAATAAAGGAGATGTTACCTGAGCACCTGTGAGTATTCAGATATTAGATCCAAAAATACTTGGCTAAGCAGAGCTTGCTGAGATTGAGTAGTGAGTATAGTAGAGGTCAGGCTCTGGAGACAAACATACTTGAATTCTTATGCTGGGTCCACAGCTTCTTAGCTATGAGGCATTGTGCTAGTTAATTAACCTCTCTGAGCCTCATTGTTCCCATCTCTAAAGTGAAGGTCATACTGTACTAGTACCTACAGTACTTATCTCATTATCTCTTATGAACATTATCTCATGAGGTAATGCAAGTAAAGAGTATAACAAATTGTTTGGCAGATAGCAACAAGGGCAGGTTGTTGCTGTTGCTACTGTTACTCCACTATATCATGGGGATGGAGAGGGCTGATAGAACCAAATAACTTATCTGGACTCAGTGGCTCAATGGAATGAATATATAACGCACAGGAATAGAGAAATGCACTCATGACCATAGGTAGGATTTCTAAAGAAAATGAACACACTTCAGTTTTCCAGCTTTCTACTCTGACATATATTCTCCCATCCCATCAATTCAGCAATGAATCTGTAGTAGAGTTTAATCTAACTCACATCTTACTCTTCTGAGAAGCTCCTTTATACCTCTATTTCCTTGACTTCAGAATTTCCCCTTGTTATCCAATCTGTGCTTGAATTTAAGATAGGCCATCCTAAATACCTAAAATACCATTATTGCTATTTCCCTCTTTTGCTCAAACTTGTTCTTTGGCTTTGTCAGTATAGCCGCAGCAGCAGGTGGAGGAGCTGCCAGAGCTCACACAAACTGAGCAACACTTCCTGCGTCAAAGGTACTGAGCTATAAGCTGGTGTACAAATATAAGACCCACTCCCTGCCCTCCAAGAGGCAGGGGGAAAGCAATATGGAGGTGGAAGCAGCTGTGTTAAGGATTGTAGAAGAGGTTTATGATAAATGTCTTTCTGCAGGCTCCTCTCCCAGGGACAGCTGCAAGAGCAAGATTTGAGTTGAATCATCAGGAATTTGCCAGGTAGAGAAGGTGGAGAAAATGAAGAGCAAACACAGCCATGGACTTTAAGGGGGGTGAAGGGCATCCAGCATAAGCAAAGACTTGGAGTGGTGAAGGAGCACAGTGCTTTCAAGAGAATTTTAAGTCAACAATGATTATGGTGAGGGGCAGAGAGAGGGGAGAAATGAAGCTAAAGAGAAAGTTTGGAATTAAGTCACTTAAGGGCCATGTATATTGGGCTGAAGAGTTTGGCTTTTCAATTTTCAAAATTATTTAACAGCAGAATACTTTTTCTCCTCAAGCAAAATCTTATGCAAACTCAGAAATATCAAACAAGTAAAAAAAGTGATGCTGCATTGCTTGAGGAAAAGCTGGGGGTTAAGAGGCCAACCCACTTGGCTTTCCCTTCCCCAGTGCTACTCTTGAAGGTGTCCCACAGGGTCCTGGGACTGAGCAGAACACAGTTGGAAATTACTGCTATGGACAACAGGAAGCCAGAGTAGTTCCTCAAGCAAATAAAAGTTTATCTCAGGTTTGATGTTTAAAAAAGAGGGTCTTAAGTCATGTCTTTTGTAGCCACATGGATGGAACTAGAGACCATTATCTTAACTGAAATAACTCAGAAACAGAAAGCTAAATACCACATTTTCTCACTTGTAAATGGGAGCTAAATAATGTGCACAGATGAACACAGAGAGTGGAATATTAGACACTGGAGATTTGGAAGAGTAACAGGGCGGGGGGTGGGAGGGGGTTGAAGGAGGAAATATTACTCAATGTGTACAATGTACACTATTTGGGTGATGGTTACACTATAAGCGAAGACTCCACAACTATACACTATATCCATGTAACAAAAGTGCACATGTACCCCCTAGATCTATAAAAATTAAAAATAATAATAAAAAATTAAAAAGAGCATCTTGAATGGAAGGGGGACCATTTAGAGCACTCTTACATGCAGTCCTGGCAATAGGTGGTAAAGCTCTAAAGAAAGGCAGTGTGATTTGAGAAAACCAGGCAGAATGAAGAAATGCCTCTGGGGTGTAGAATATTAAATTTGACAAATCACTGGACATGGGTGAAGAGAAAAGGAGTGCAAGAAGTCAAGATAAACTTCCAAGTTCTAGCTTGAGAGCTAAGGTGTATGATGAAACTAATAACCTCAACAAGAATAAGAGGAAGGAGGGTGGCTTTCATTTCATTCGAAGTGTGGCAAGACGGAGGTGTTCAGCAAAACGGTAGATTGGTAGATTTAGAGCCCAAGATAATGATTTGGGAGTTCCTACTGCATAAATAGGTAATATCTTTAGGTGGACATGACCTAGAGGAATCAAAGAGTATAGGAAGAAGGAAGGGCCGACGTCTGGACCCTGGAAGACACCAACATGTAAGGACTGTGGAGGGGAGAATATGGAAAGCCCAGGAAAGGAGACTGAGCAGAGTGTAAGTGAACAGTGGTCCCGAATCCAGAAGGGGAAGAGGGTTCAAGAAGGCAAAAATTGTCCTGAGAAAGTTATGGTGGGTCAAGACTGAAAAACAGGCACTGGATTTGGCAGCTGGAGATTATTACTGAACTTTGCAAGCATTGTGGGCAAAATGAAGTTTGCAATAAGATGAAGAGTGAATGGGAATTGAGGAGATTGAGACAGATGGTAAAGACTACGTGTGCATGAAGAAAAGGAACGCAACAAGGTAGCCACCTATAGACGTACTCCTTATCTTCAAAGGTCTTCCTTGAAGCTTTCTTTTCATACTGTGGTCCACAGTGACCTCTTTCTCTTCCACACTCCAAGAGAAGTTCATAATCTGTACCTTTTGTTTTGGGATTTATTATTCTATCATTCACTACACTAGATTATCCTATTGTAATTAAAGAGTATTATCTTGGAAACTGCATAGCTCCTATTGGTGTCTTAGAAGCATCTAATGCCTGCTGAATTCAATTTACCTTTAAAGGGAATTCAACTCAGTCTCTTCACTCACTGTTCCCCACGACCTCCCACATTCACATCGAACTTCTGTCAGTTCGGGAACTCCACTATGCTCTCTCTTGTCTTTGAGTTGATGCCTGAACATCCTTTTCTACTATTATATAACTCCCACTTATTGAAATAAAGTTTAATCATTCTTCAGGTGTTGGTTTAGGTATACTCCCTCAAGGAAACCTCCTCTGACTCCCTCTAGACTTGATTGTGTATACCCCCAACCATTGCCCATACCTGATATCCCACACCTCTGCTATAACAGCACTACACCAGTTCACTTGACTATGTCCCTCGCTAGGTCTCCTGAGAGCAGAGAAAGTGTCTGACTTAGTTATAGCCTATCTCTAATACCTGGCTTAGATAAGTAGTAAGTGGCGAAGAACATGGGCTCAAATATTTGAGAAGGAAGGGAGGAAAGAAGGCAGTGACAAATGAGTAAAGGAAGGGGAAGAAAAGGAAGGAAGGAAGGCAGGGAGGGAATTAATTTAATTTGGTTCTCATCTCAGCATCACCATTAAGTAGTGATTGTCCTTAGTCATACATTTGGTCTGTTAATCTATAAAGCCAAGCTATCGTACTAACCTTCTTCTGGGATCCTTTTCATTTTAAAATTGGACAAAAAGAAATCTAGCACTCATTTATATGGTTCAGATTCCTGAATAGAATAACTGTGTAGCTATATTCTGTGGCTCCCAATAACTTTTACACCTAAATAAAACAATAGTAACTGCTGAACTTTTCTCCTTGAAAGATGACTATGCTAGAAGTCTGCATGAGTTTGCACTTACTAGCTAACAAAACTTGACTAAGTCACTTAGTCTTGCTCTGACTCCGTTCCTTGACCTAGGAAAAAAAATGGTGATTGACGATTAAATGAGAGAGGCAAGCAAGAGTGACTTACGGTCTGCAGCTGGCTTTACATAGGTTAGTCAGCAGATATTATCTGTCAATGGCCAGCTTTTAGATTGGGTTTCGTTTACAGAATAGCTACCTTGATTTAGGGAAATCAAGCTACTTGACACATTAGTTACTGCTAGTGCAGTTAAGATCAATATTCAGTAGGTAGTTATGTGAACAATTTAATAAAAACTTGGAGATTTAAACTTGTTCCCAAGCAATAGGAAAGTAATTTATTTACTGTTAGGTCTTAAAAGTCTAACTGTACAATGCCGTTCATTGGAATCCAGCACACATCGTGATGCTTTCCATAGTCTTCAATTGGGACTGTTACCTGGAAAATCATGGTAGAAGTTTCCAATTCAAGAGGGTGCCTTCTCACCCTTCAAAGAAGTTACAGATTTTAAGAGTCTCTTCCTGGCTATGATCAACCTCTCACCTTACTGACAGAGTTTCAATATAACCAAACCTTATTGAAACAAATGACTGCTACACCATACTGTTTCTCATTCTTCACCAAGGAGTTAAGTTTCACTTAGCAGAACATTCATCAATGAGTAAGAAAATGTACACAAATACAAATAAAAATGGAAAAGCCGACACGTTACAGTTTTTGCCTTATGTAAGCTAAATTTTCTTCCATTGGAAACAGAACTACTTGTGCAGGTGGTTGCTAAATGCTACCAGCTGCTCTGTGGCAATATAGTTTTTGAAACAGAACCCTGAAAAGAAGGATGGAGAAGGGAAAAATAAAGAAATGGGTGTGGAATAAGACTCTATATTAAACTAATTCCCTGGCTAATACAGGAGAGGAGGAGAGAAACTTCAGTCGTAAACAGTAAGCAGAATTTCCATTCGGCTGGCCTACAATAAATTTATTTTTCCAAGAAAATGAAACGGAACAAGAGAACAGGCATACCTGCTTTATGTTAAAGAAAAGCATGTATGAACCTAATACAGGAAGAAGTTGTTTAAGACTGTACATCCTTGAGAAAATATTACCTCCATAATAGTGCCAGGGTCTCTGTTAACTTGGGTTATCAGCTACATAAATTAAACGCACACTGGGGCCGTCTAATTTGTACAGCAGCCTGCAGTGCTCATATAATGTGTATTGTGCTCTATCATTTGCTTCCTTCTGTCTTTCTTTCTACTTACTAACTTATTTTTTAAAGGCCTTGCACAAATACCATTATAACTATCTTATTATTCATATTGTACCAATAAAAATTGTTGAGAAATGAAGGGATCCACTTAGATTCCAATAATAAAGTTAGTAATCCCAATACAAGACTTGGAAGAGAATTACACGTTCACTGTTTTAAGGAATTCAGTTCTCTCTTGATAGCAGAAAACGCTTTTTCCTTTAAGCAAGTTCTGACAGTGCCAAAAATATAACTGTTAATATACTTAATGTCAGGGAATCTCCTACCTTGATTCAGAAAGAAAGAAACAGGATGAAATGGGGAAAGAAAGATAGGAAATAAAAGTGGAAGAAAGAAAAGGAAAAGGAGTGGAAGACATAAACAGAAGAATGACAGAGAAAGTCAGATAAATACCAAAATGTGGTCCTTGAAAAAGAAGACGTAGAGGACCAGAAGAAGAGATAGAGACTTAAAGAAAACAAGGTCAACTTGACCTTCCATATTGCTTTTTACTTTGTTGAGTAATCCGGGGTGTAGATCTTTGTTGTGACATGGGGAAATAACTATGATGTATAGCCAAGATGTCAGGACTCCCAGGAGAATTTCTGAATAGCCTATAGAGGAGCTCTGGATGCCTACCTTTATGGACATTGGATTATGATAGTATTTTGTGCTGAGTCTGCCACTGCCTCGACTATGCCTTTGTGCTGATTGTGAACTCAGTGTCTTACTCGAAAGGAGCCACCTAATCTCATTTTACCAACTCCACATACTAATTCACAGTGGCATATAATATCCCCACATATGAGTTTTTAGATCATCGAGGCTGAATGAAACCATTCTCTTGCTAAGTATGGAATTTAGAATCAAGCTGCCGCAAGTTGAAACATCAGTCACAGGCTCTCAAAACATTATGTTACAAAGGCTGTGATGAAGTTGAGGCACTGCCCATATTTCCAAAAATAATGGCACTTCATCTTAAAGGCCCACTCAACTATGTCACATTTGTATTTGCATCCTACAATGTGAATGTATTAGCCCCAAATTGTTTGGTTATAAATCATCATCAAAGAAATATGTTTATTTTTAATTTTAGTATTCATGACTTGCATAATCCTAGAACAACATATATTTAGTACTTCAGAGCAATGAATACATAACTTTGAGAGAAATGGCTTTATAGATCATTAAGACCTATGTTGCTTTAACAGTTAATCACATTTTCACTAATAATATGACATAAGTCCTTTACCTAAAGAGTGAAGAATGAATGAATCTTTTGCTTGCACTAAAAAGTCCTCTACTTGACCTTCACCAGGGGCAGAGGGAAATCCAGTATAATCACTGAAAGCTTTCCCTACAGCGGCATCAATACTTTCATTCAGCCAACAGATTTCACCTTCAGTTAAGACTCCTTGAGTCCCCAAATTACAGAGGGGAAAAATCCTTCAGGGCTCTTTTGTAACTTTGAACCTGAGGTCATCTGGTGACGTCTCAATGAGCCCTGCATCTTCTAGAGAGTACCTTGGATAGCTGGCCCAACAAAGACAAATATTATGGCAGTGAAAAATAAATCTGCCATTTTTAACCTTTTCAGGGAAAGTAATTCACTTATTGGCTTTAGTTAAAACGTCTTACCTTTCTTCCCCTTTTTGTTGTATCTGTGAGTAATTTCTGCAGTCACATTGTTTATAGGAAGTGAAGTTATTCGTAATCATGCCTTAAGAGTATGTACACAAACTGGACATCCTAAAAGACCACTATGTATTAAATTCCTGATTGTTTGACATAAATTCTCTCTCTCTCTTTCACTCCGACAGGAATCTTCTCATTTATTTACGAATAGGTTAAGACCTTCGCCTTGTTTCTAACTATGTTCCTAAGTGCTAACATATATTAAGTAAATTTAGAGCCTCTTCTGCATAGGAAACAAATTAAATTGGTTAAACATGGAGAAAGACTAAATGTAATCCATCTCTTGTCATGTTTATGATATCTGAACTCATCTTATATGAATGTTCCAATTTGGCTGTTGTAGCAGATGGGCTGCTTATGATAAACCATAACTACAGACACAGAATGTGATAATATAAATCATAAAGAAGATAAATAATGAAATTCTTTTAAAATAACTCTGGTTAAATATTTAGACAGTCAATTTTTAAGCTTACTCACACACAAAAATAGTATTCACATATCTAGGCAAGGACAGAATGGTACTCAACCATGATATAAATATAATCTAAATCTAAACATTCAGGACTCAAGGTATTTTAAAAATCTGGGTTAATTTTTAGAGTCGCAAACAATAAAGTAGGAGGCCTTTTCCAGGGGTACTCAAAACAAAAGATGGCACTTATGAATATCTCTTTATACAGATACCCCTCATTCCAAACCCTATTTCATAAAATTACGAATTAAGTAAAGCCTCCTATTTTATGATCTATTTCACATTATAAAGGAAACTCAATGCCACTCTTGATGGACAACTTAGTGTCTATGAATCTATAATGCCACTCTTGATGGAGAATTTAGTGTCCACGAATCTGTTGTCCATTTTTATCAATTTGTGACCTCCCACTGCTTACAGTTTGCAAAATATTTTCACAAGCATCTGATCATCTCAAAAACCTGAACACGGGTCAGCTAGTATCCTTATTGTACAGAGGAGGAAAGTAAAGCTCAGAGAAGTGACTTGCCCAAGGTCACATGTTTATACATGATATAGCCAAGATTTGAACAGACATTCTTGTCTCCTAAACAGGTGATAATTATCTTAACCATGGTACCTCAGCCAATTTATTTAAATACAAAGAAGGGTAAAGATATTAACTAAGGGATATTTGGGGTGGACTTTATGATGCATATAAAGCAGCCCAGGTTCTCAGCCCACAGTTTGAAGATGGTCAGAAATAAAGGAGTAAGGGGGGGAAGCCAGTACAAATGACCAGCCTGGCAGTTGGGAAGGGGGCCCTGGGGCTGATTATGTTGTATATCAATATATATCCACCCTTACTAGGGGGCCACGTCTACTCCCAAACTTTCAGTATGTGTGGAGTAGGCAATTTTACATATAAGAAGGCTGGCATTTGGTGCACTGTTTCAGCTACCAGTAGCAGGGTCTGTTCCTATCTAGGGTGCTAACTCCTTACCCATCTCTACTGTAGATTCATGGTAGGTAGCTGTGGTCTATATGAAAATTAACTTGAAAGAGCTCTTAAGATACTTTTCTATAAAACAGCATTGTCCTTTTCTCCCTTCTTCTCCTTTCTTTCATTTCTTCACTATTTATTGAGCTCCTGCTATTGCCAAGCTATGTATCCATAAACAAAGCAGCCACGGGCCTAGGCTTCATGGAGCTTGCAGTCTGCTGGTAGATGCAGAAGCATAAGCAAGCACTGCCAGGACTAGAAGAGGACATAAGAAGAGCACCTGCCTGAACCAAGGATGGGGGTGGAAGGAAAAGAACCGAGAAGGCATGTGCAAGGCTACCCAGATGCAGACAGGTCTAAGTTGAGACCTAAAGGAGAATGAGGGATAGACAAGATAAAACGGAGGAGGGCAGTATAAAGGCTGAAGGTGAGATGGGGAAAAGCATGTTGGAATGGGTTTTGTTCTGTTTTGGTTTTGGTAGGGAGTCGATGAGGTAGGGAGAGAGTGAAAGCAAGGAGAGACAGCTGAGAGGGGAGAGAAAGAGAGAGAGAGAGAGAAATTTCTCTGTCATAGTAAACAAAGGAGAAATATGCGTACAAACATCAAAATCTGATTTTGTGGAATTCTGTACACTGCAGATATGTTGGATTGCTCAGAAAAATTGGGGAAAAAAGCACGTGTGTGTGGAGTACTTAGCAAAGAATAGGGTAGATGGAGTAAATCTGTAAGTGCCATTTCAGTGGCATCAACTGGTTTTCATATCTGTTAATTCTACTGGTCTTAGAATAAAAACTTTTACTTATTGGACTGTTCAGGAACCTAACAATGAAAAACCCTGGGCATAAATTTTCAGACCACAGCCAACAGTTCATTATAGGCCTGGAATGAAGTCTCAGCTTCTTCACTAAGAACCCATGCTCTGAGTTTTGTTTGTTTGCTTGTTTATGTCTGGTTGATGACTTTTTCTAGAAATGCTGAATTAGAATGACAGAGCTCATACCTTTTAGTTATACTCTTGTAAAATATGTTTAGTAATTCAAGGCAGTGATGCAGAAATATATCAAACATAACACTATTCAGATAAAATTACTAATATTTTCAATGAAAAAATATATGTGATAAATTTTCCTCCCTAAACAAGTTTTCTTAGCATTTCCTAAAACCTCAATTTTTAATCAAATTTTAATGTTTACATTTACCATGTGGCCAAAATTATGACCACTGTGCTATGTTCTATTATGCTATCATTAATCTAGTAGAAATATTATTTAAAAATGTGGAAATTATGCATGGACATTTCTTTTTTATTCTTAATTTGCCAATTACCAAATCAATATTTGTCATATTCCTTTGAATCATGTAAGATTAATCAAGAGAGTTTAGTTAAACTAGTCCAACTGACCAAAATTAATGATGTCCATTGAATGACCAAACTGTCTACTAAAATTGGAAGCACTGTCATACTTTCACAGAGTGTGACTATCAGTTTTGCAATTGCAGTGCAACTTACCAAACCTGCCAAAAGACCTGCCCTGAATTATTGTTACCTACACTGTTACTATAACATGAAAGGTGATGTCATGCATTCATCCAAGGTATAAAAGTGATATCTTGTTTATTCATTTTTATCACTGGAGCCTATTGGGTATTTGGGCTCAAGGATGTGCAAACAGGGGCAATTGATGGCTCAATAGCAACCTGGAAATTGTCTTGTTCCATTCAGATATTTTATCAGTGGTGTGGACAAAGGGAGGAGGGGATGATATCAAAGTGATATATGCCTGAGGGAAGGAATAGGAATGGGGTAAAAGTAGAAAGTCCATGAAATAAGAGAAGCTAGATATTAAATTATCTTACCAGGTCAGAGCTATGTGTCTGAATTAATTTTTAAAATTTAGTAGACATGACAATCCTGCACTTAGCTCTAAGAAATCAATTGCCTAAATACTGAATGGACAAAGACCTGATTTAATTGTAGTTGACATGACAGACCTACAAGTTCTATAGCTCAGATTGCAATATAATTACCCATATGGCTACTAAAATCCATGAGTATTCGTGGAAATATAGTGTGCATAACAAGGGAAAAGAGAGTTCTCTTACTCTGTATTTGCTAGACATCTCCAGCATTCTGAGTGTTCTAATCTCAGAAGATGCTGCCAAAGACACAGAGTAGATAAACGAAGGACTGAAGAGTTCAGTTGTTTATGTGGATGTCTTTAGGTCATCCCTTTATGATCTTTGGATTTTTCCTCTATAACTAAAGTAAATAAATTTTCCTATCCCCCAAAATTTTACAGAATAAGGAATTATTGGTCTATAGAATCTTTAGACCTACACAAGGGGTCTTCAATATTATTACACAAGATATCAGGGAATAAAACAGACAAAAGCAAGGCCTTTCAATATTTTCACAGAAAAACATTCAAAGAAAAAAATCTTAAATAAAAAATATTTAGTGTAATTGTCAAGGATAGCATGGCTAAAAAGCTAAAGATTATCTTGAATTTCTGGAATGTTAATTACCCATTTCAAAAAGATTTTAGAAATAAAAACTCAGTTATAATTTGGACACTTAAAAAAACTTAATGGATGCAAAAATATCGTTAGATAGAATGAACAATATTTTTTAGCACAGCAAAGTGACTATAACCAATAATAAGTTAGGGTATACTTTAAAATAACTGAAAGAATGGAATTGGCATGTTCCTAACAAGAAGATATGTTTAATGCCTGAGGTGATGGATACCCCAATTACCCAGATTTGATTAATTCATATTGTATGCCTGTATGAAAACATCACGTGTACATATAAAGATATACAACTATCATGTACCCATAATGATTAAAAATAAAAAAATTTTAAAAACTAATCCGTATTTGTGTTAAGGCTAAATAAAGAGAAACTAATATTAATTGTAATTGATCTAATTCATTGGCAATCCTTTTATGAAATCATTCTCCTTTTTATATCTCAATTTGCACTCTGAAAACACATAACAAAAGAAACAACTTTTCCCCCAAATACTAATACTGTAATGGCAAATGATTACAAAACTTTAAAGTAAAACTGAATGCAAATTTTATTGTATATACTCATGCATGTTTTCAAAGACAGTGAGAATGTAGCTTATAAACCCAATTATTGCACATTTCAAGATGAGTAAGCATGATTTGGGACAAGTGAAATTTTTTGGTAAACAACTGACAAGGTATCTTCTCTGCTGTATAAAACACAAACCTTCAAAAATGTGTCTTTGTATTATCTCAGTAAATAACAACAACAATAACAATCATATGGAGGACATGTGTGCATATATTTTTCTTCTGAACAGTATGTCTCAGGAATTGCTGGGGCTATACTTCTGGGGAGTCGTATTTGTTCGTGTGTTTCCCAAGCTGACACTATGAAGAAACTATATGCAGTTGGGTGTTACCCCTGAAATTATTAACACCAGGAGTCCTAGTGCCTAGCTATGCCAGAAACATTCTACTCCAAGACGCAGTCAGTCATTCAACCTTAGAATTAAATATAGTATCAGTCAAAGTAATATCATATTGAACTTGCTCAAGTAGCTTTGGTTATTAAAAACTCACACGATTACACTTACATTCTGGGTGCAAATCCTGTGTCGTCATTTGAGAGTGCAAATAAGTGGTCAGCCACAACCTAGAAAGACAGTAGTCCACAAGAAAGGTGGAGGAGTATAGTGGAAATACTCAGAATTCGATCCATGTCCCATCTCAGTCAGATACACCCATATCACTCTAGCACATTATGGAATCTCTTTCAAACTCTATTTCCAAGTCTATTTAATAAGAATCATCACACTTGCCCTCTTCGTGATCATCAACTCAGATAATGCTTGTGAGAACACTTGCATAAATCTTGTAAAATGAATATACTTATTTTAGCTAATCCCTGATCATACCTCTCCACTGTTACTGTACCATTAAAATTAAGCAAGACCCTGCATATCCCAGGTGAAAATGAGTCTGCTGTGCAGGTAGATCAACGCTTGACCTAGCCCAAACTGATGTTCAACAGGGCTTTTCCTTGCAGGGCCAACAGTCATTGCATTGAGAATGCAAATCTGACCACTGCAGATTGTAGAATACACATGGCTAAAGCAAAAGCCTGCAGTGTAAACTGTGTTTGTTCTTTAGACTATTCTTGGAATCAACTGACTCTACAGAAGCTTAAGAAATGGCATACAGTATTATAAGGGAAAAAGTTCAGCTATGTGATAGTTTTGAACTAAGTTCACGTTCATTTCTCCTCAGGTTGCGAGATAACTTTTATTAATGCCAATTAATTCCTTGCTCAGGCCTGTGTCACTTTATAACGTTCTGCTTAAAAGAAATCAATTGTATGAGTTCAGCTAAGAAAGAACCACCATAATAGATGTTTTCACCCTTGCCTTTACTTCCCCTCCCCACCCCCCCACCCCCACCCCCATATACCTTAAGGTGGTCAGAGGTAAAAGCTAAAGATGCATTGTAGCCTGAGGGATGACTGAATGAAAAAAAAAATGGAGGATGGGAGCAGAACCTACTGGGATAGACCAATTTCCCACCACTGTGAGCCAGAGCAATTGATTGATGAATCCTCGCTCTGTCAAGAGGCAGCCTTCAGATTTGATCACATAAATACTCATTCAACTCAAATTCTGCTTGACAAGCCTCAGACAGCTTTGTTCTGTCACAGATATCATTGGAAGGAAAATGCTTCATTAATCATCCTTAATTAACTTTACCATAGTCTGCTGAAACCAATATGCTCTCTGGCTAAACCTTGGACTTAGCCAGGATTCTACAGCTATCAAATAGAAGAGAGTTTTTTAAGTTCCTTCTCTCCTATTGCTATTAACTATAGGGATTCAGCATGAGTAGAGTTTAAAGGAAGTCATACCCATTGATTATATGAGATAGCTTATCAGTGGGTACATTCTTCTCTAAAGGAAACATAATTTTAAATATGACTGACCTGCATGAGATGGCATTTTATATCTGTATCTCACTTGATGCTCGTGCTTTCTAATATTTCCTTCCCAATTCTCAGGTATCATATGTCCTGAGATAATTATTTTCTAAGTAACAGGAAAGAAAAATTTTAAAACAACAATAATAAAGACTTAGTTTGAAAAATAAAGTTGTTAGAGGCACAAAATGGTTTCTGTTAAATACATAAACACACACACACATTGTAAAATGCCTCACAATTTTCATAAAGCTTTAACATGAAGCATGTTTTTATTTTGATTTTTGCTTAGTACATGTATTAACTACTTGTCTCATTTTGGAATTACCTACTGGGAAGTTTTGTTAACAAGGGTCATGATTCAATAATAAGGGCAAAAGCAAAAATGAGAAGCATTCACACTTTGAATAAAAATAAAGCGCAGTGCATGTGAAATATAATGAGTGAATAGAGTCTACAGTATATCCCAGTCTACTGCAGATGCTGTCTGTTCCCCCATGGGCTTCATAGGGTTCAGGACATTTTCCAGCAGCTTCTGATCTTAGTCACATTTATGTATTATGTGTGTACAAGTCTATTCCGGTGATAACATTAGTGACCATTTCAAACGGTGTGCTTTTAAAGCCAGCTGATCCATTCTAGAGCCACAAGAAACTTAAATTTACATCATAGAATTTTCTCTTCATATAGGTGCTTCACAGAAAGTGAAATGGACTTTCAGAATGATGAAGATGTGCATGCTCATTTTATGCATGCAAACTAAGGGGAAGACAATTTAGGTTTGTGAGGTGATGAGCTCAATAAAGACTAAGGGTCGAAGATTTCTGAAAATGACTGATCCCTTTATAAATTCCCTGGTTTGGCACTGCCATAGCTGACATTATATTTTGCCTCCCCACCCCAGAGAAAGGTAGCAATTTAATATTATGAAAAGCATTTGATTTATCATTGATCTTTTCATGATATGTCTTATGGGATATTTCTTATTTCTTATGGGTTTTCTAATTGGAGGCAGAGTTAAAGTCTGTGGTAAAGCACATCTCTGTGCTTGGCAGACTTGTTAAAACAAATACCCAATCATGTCACCTTTGGGCAAAATGATATGAAGAATATGTTTCTAAACATGTTTAGAAATCCTAAAACATAGATTTTATTTACCAACATTAAACTAGATTTTTAAAAAATATGTGAATGCTTAAAAAAGAAACTTGATTTTAAAAATATGTAAAGTACTTATGACTCTTATGACAATAAAAGATGATTTCAAATTGGGGATGAATTCATAATAATAGACACCTTATTTATTAAAAAGGTTCAATGCCTTATATTTACTTATTATGAAATAGGGTTTTACTTTTGGGGAAAAATACATATCTTAAATCAAACCTTTAAATCAAACTCTCACTTCACATTGCTCTCTCCTTCTCTAGGGAGGAAAAAAAGTCAGAAATGAAAATGGGTGGATGAACTCCTCCTTGTTAAAGTATACTTCTATTTTAAATTATGGTCACTACTATTGTAAATTATTGTTTGCTCTCTCTTTGTTTAACTACTTCCTTCCCTTACGTTGGTTCTCATAACTTCTTCCATGGTTTAAGCACGAAGTTCTGATTGCAAAGTCTTTATTTCTCTTCTCCTCATCCATTCCAGGCATCTCTTCCTTTATTTAATTTCTTCCCTTACATTGGACTCTTTCTTTTGCATACCTTACCCCCTGTTCATTTCATTTTTGCTGATTCCAGTTGAAATCTACTTCCTGGCCACTCTTCCTTCTGAAATTTTCAAGTTCAAGTAGGTACTTGCCAATTACTGTACTAGGCAGTGGGGATAGAGCACCACACATAACAGGAGCAGAGGAAGAGGTGGGCATTAAACACTGAATCTCAATAAAATGTGATAAAATATAGGGTGGAAGTTTAGTGTGCTATGGTAACAAATAATTGGAACAAAATTTAACCTGGGAAGAGCAGTCAGGAAAGTCCTTCCTGTGAAGTAACAATTAAATGGAGACCCAATAAACACATAAGATTCTTCCAGATAAAGAAGATGGAATGGGGGTGGTATGTATAATAGCCCAGATGGGGTTAGTTTGTTCATTTGTTTATTAACTATTTATTGAAAGTCTCCTATGTGTCTGTCTCTTATGGGTCTCCTATGGTCCCTGTATCAGCCATTCATTTGTTGATTTAAAACTTTGATATCTGGGAACACATGGAGTATACTTGTTAAACCCCAGAGAATATAGCTGAACTAGAAATTAATTTTGGAAACAATAATGAGCAAATTGAAGACATATCCTCCATTAAGTAGGATACTGTTTCTTTAGAGCCTGCTTTGGGGGTACTACTGCTTTTTCCCTTCTGTCTCCACCCCAGTAGTAGCTGAGTGGGTTCCTGGTGATGAGGACCCTCTTTGCTCACACTGAAGTGATGATTGGTGGAGAAGAAAAAACAATGGACGGAAATGGAAAGAGGGAACATGTCATTTTCCTTTCTAGTAGCAAAGCATTGTGATGCAATTTAGGGATTCTTCCCTAAAACACTATGTGTTATAAATACACAACAACATAACCACACCTATTTCTGGGTCTTACTAAAATCTGAAAGGAGAATAATCAATAATCTTCTCGTAACAATCCCAAGGGGATATTGCCAAACTGCACCAAAGGGACATTTAAACAAAAAGAGAGCAAAGAATAATTTGATTAGTGGCCATCATGAAACATACACTATATATGTATGTGTTTATAAAAGTCAGCTGGTGAGCTGTGAAAAATTTATACTCTAAATATCTGAGTGAAAGCTGTTGATGCCATCTATTTAGGAAGAACACAACTTTGGTTATGTTATTGAAGATATTTAATATCAAGGCATATTAAAATGTTCTGTTCTGTTTTAAGCAATGCAATGAGTTAAGTAGATTCACATGAATGGGGTAGAAGTCAGGGGAGGACCATGAATGTCCTTCCTCGTTTCAAAGGTCAAAGACAGCATTAATTAATTATTTTTAACTAATGTCTTATTTAACCACATGCAAACTTAAATCAGTTTGGGTCTGACCAATTCAAAGCTATTCTTTGGTTCCCTGCTCTGCTGCAATAATTGACTAGGTTAGATTTTGCAAAGGTCAAAAGAATGGATTCAGTTCACATTATTTCAGCTAATAACACAGTTCTTAAATCAAAATTTGAGAATTGATCCTTCAAAGTCACTTTTCCTCTCTACACTCATATGTAATTTCAAATTATATGATAGATGTATCCAAACTCACTTTTTATTTAATTACTTTTTAGTAATAGAGGACACAGTGGGAGGGTTTTTAACAAGATCTAGGTTTGTCTAAAAAAAATTCAAAAGGGAATTAAGAAAACCATGGGAAACTTGTCATTTAGCAGAGTTCTAATGAATGCAATTGGATGTGGGCAATCTGAAGGAAAAAATTTAGGCAGACATAATGCCAAGCAAGAGAGAAAATGAAACGCTCTTAGCTTGAAGTTCAGGCAAAACGAAGAGCACAATAGAGTCACGTATTTTGGCAATTAGGTCTTGCAGGATTTTAAACAATATATTAAAGATTAAAATTATTGCTTTAGAGTAAAGTCTCCTCTAGATCACTTAGCACCATCTGCCCAGGCCTGCATCTCTTGTTGAGACCATGGTTTCATCAGAGCATTACTCTGTCCTCCCTCTGCTGGCAAGGCCTCCCCACCCCCGATGTGCCAGGCTTGTTGCAGACCATCATTCAAATTGTACATGTGATCCCCCTTCTTCCCCAAAGACTTTCCTGACTAATCAGGATGACTAGATGGTGATCAGATGGTGATTTTTCCTTAAGACTTCCTTATCTAACCTTACAAATCCCACAAGCTTTCTTACTTTCATCACTCCACAACATACACTTACCCCTTGGCCTGTAGATAATGAAATCTTTATTGAATATGTACATCTGTTCCATGTTTATTCAGTTGTATGTACATCTTTCAATTGTGTTCTGTGACAAATTTTATCTCTTGAACCTTAGATGACAGAGAACATATTTACTTAATGCACCTTGCATTATGCCTACCATGTCATCAGGTGCTGATAATATTCATTAAGTGCATTTGATTATGACCTATTCAACTGCAATTTTAAAAGGGGTGTGTGTGTGTGTGTCTGTGTGTGTATAGGAAAAACAAAAATCAAAAAGAGAAAAATCTCTTCTAGAATGAAATTCAATTCTTGATTTAGCTATTTTCAAATTGTGTCTTAATACCACATTAACAGAGCCAAAATGAAATAGAAATTGAGGATTATATTATTATTCCCTTTACGTATTCCCTTTTTTGTCTGAATTAAATGGCTCCTTTTTCACTAGCTAATTAGAAACCTTCCACGCCCTCATGCTAGAGTAATAGAGACCTGGCCCATTTTATAAAGGAAGAAGTTTCCAGTCAAGGTTTGTATAAATTTTAGAGATGCTTTCAAAATCTAGTTGTCCTTTTCCATAATAAATACATTTTTGGTGGACTATTCACCAATCGTTCAACATACAAATCATGTTGACTATATTTAAATGTGGATAAGGTCCACTTTTTCCTGAGTCATAATGCCAACTGGCTAAATAATCTTACATTTCCAATCATGTTTAAAGAAACATAAAATTTGTGTATGGGATGAGAAAGACATTTCATAGATAATTTTTCTGGCTTCAGTACCAAGAACATTCATATTTTTCTCCTAAATCTGAAACCAAATGTTTAGTTTCCTAATATGTTTCCTGCCTACTAGATTTTTCTTTCCTCCTTCTATGTGGTCACTCACAGCCTAGCCTTTGTGTATTCTCCCAAGAAAGAATTGTTTATTTATATTAGCAGTCTTTTCTGGGGCTCCCTGTAGACTCTGTTTCCAATGGCATGTGGAGTTACTAAGCTTTTATTGTGGACAAGTGGTAGGTGGGATCCAAGCTTTTGTGGTTAAATTGTTTATTGATAATTACCTGTTAATTACCCTGCTGCCTGACTCCTGTAATTCACTATAATCATTACTTTCATCTTTCTTGAAAACCATGTGCACAAATAACAAAAAGTGAAGACAAAAAATATCCTTTTTTACCACCTTTAAAAAAATGGTTGGTTTCTTAATTAAAACCATTTAGAGTCAGAACATTTCCTCATCATATAATATTTGGATTTGGAAAAGCAAACCAGTGCTATTAATGTAATTATAACTATGCCTCATAATTGATTTATAACTGATGAATATAATTTTGGGTGGCAATCACCAAATTAGGTGTCACATGGTATTCTTGAGTCATTAGTGTTTTATTTTACTATAGAATGTTTTTCTTCCTAGAGTTGGCCAGAAACTCTGTACAAAATCAAAGCCTTGAAACAAAATAGATTAAATTCTGTATTATTTGTTAAAGTTTGAAGTTTTTCTATTAAAATTCCAGCATCCAAAGCTTTACTCCAATGTAGTCACATAATACCCTGGATCCCTGAGATAATGCCTAGAGAGGTCTCTACACTTTGAATAGAGTTATCCTTTCTATGGTGCAGTCCTCCCTAACCAGACATGGTGTAGGAATATATCAATGTCCAGAGAGTGTACAACTGACTGCCTTAGTTTCCATACTTCTCAAGAAATTCCACCTAATCCTCGCTCCCCAAAGCTCTTTCAATACTAAGAGCATCTGGTAAAATATCTTGCCATTAGTAAAAATTTAGAGTTAACAATTAAGTCCAACTTTCTGGGAATCAAAATTAGCTCTGCCAGGCAAGCAGATAGATTTATTAGGTGTATATTCCTGAAATATATTATAATATACAAGGGACTGAAAAGAACGATCAAATGAAGTTCTAAAATAGCAAACCAAAAAAGCCCTGGAATAAACATAGCCATCATCCTGCCATTTCTCACCAACTTCCTCTTGTTTCTCACCTTTTGAGTATTTTACTAGGCATTTCCATGGTATATTGAAGATAAGCATGGTCAAGGTGAACCCATGAACTTTGTTGTAGCCATTGATTAAAACCAAATTTTAGCACTGCCTGCAGATTACACTACCAACTTTGCCTTGACAGGAAGCGGCACAGAGACGAATAGCAAGAATTCTTGGTGTGCATTATGCCAATCGATCTACACACATCTTCTGTGGGACTCCCCATGCTAAATGCAGTCCTTTTAAAAACATGTCATTTTAAAACCACAGTGGAAAGAACGTGGCATTTAGAATTCAAATAGCCGTGCTGGAGTCTAGGTTTGACACTTACTAGATGAATAAACATGGACAAATCACTTAACCTCTCTGAACTTCTTTTCATCATTTTAAAAATTGGGATAAAAATAATAATATTGATCCAACTCATTTCTTGAAGTTCTTTTAATGATGTCAATTATGTAATGATATAATGTACATGAACACACTTTATAAACTGAAAATCACTGTATGATTATAATAATCATTATTAATCATGAAAATAATTAACACCCTTTTAAATAACCATTAAAAGAACTTTGCTGGACATAGAGAATAAAGAGAAGGTCCAACCTATTTAAATATCTAAGTAAGAGTGTCAATACACACACATTATAGCATTTCAAAAAATATTTTTCCTAGGGAGAGATTAAAGTCAGGAGAGGAAATGGAACGGCTTCAGTTGCTGTCATTGCATTCTTAGTATTTTACTTGGGAGAATGAGCCTTGTCCAGTGGAAAGACTGAAATGAATACGTTTCTCAGTTGCTTAACAGATACGTTTTCCAATATAAGCTAAACATTTCAACCAACCTCATTTTCATGTGAATATTTGCACTTCTGAATAGATGATGGGAATGTAAAGAAGAATGGGTTGATCTTGGCCTTGGAATTATATGGCTTAGGTGTAAATTTATTCTTAATCTTCAACCATTATGTTTTAACATTCCTAGCTGAAATTTGGTGGAGCTATCAAATTTTTCAAAGGCCAGTTCATGCCACAGCCCGAGGAACCACTACTGGGAGAAGGTGGAAACCCCAAACCACAACCGAGTCCATCCATAGGGTTTTTCCCCATGAAGGTTACCACAACATACTTAACATTGTTACGGACAAATTGCTACCATTACCAAGCCAAACAATTGTGTCTTTATGTTTTTAAATAGTTTTGGTAACTCTTTAGAAACTTTACAGCTGGAAAGGAACTGCATCTTAATGGAGCTACATTTATAGAATTTTGTTCTGTGCCACTTTTTCATTTGTTTCCTGACTTAGACAATAGCCCCAATTGCCAGCTGCACATCAGTTACTCACAGGCCTGGTCTGAATCTATGATTCAGCCAAGCTCTGCACAATTGTCCCATAGCTCCCAATAGTTTATCATCATTGTTTTGTATAATTGGAAACAGAATAATTTATATGCCCCTGCTTACTCTGCAAGCAAATTTACAAGTCAACTGTCTCTCTTAATCTATAATAGACCTAATGTAAACAGTAATGCAAAAGAGTATTCAGATTTATTATAGGACTTCCTCAAAGATCAATATTTAAAATGAATACATATTGTGCTAATTTAAACATGCAACATATCACAAAGCTATTTACACAAGAAATTTACAATGGCCTAAGACATTTTTATACTCTATTCCTACTTCCTAGGAATACCTCTTACCAAATGGAAAGGAAAAAAATAGTTACAAGTTCAGTGTTAATTAGCCTCATTTATAAACTTTCATCTAAACCTGTAACCTCAACAGACAATATATTAAGCTATTAAATAGAGAATTAAAGTTACATTGAGTGTGACCCAAATAAGAAAATAAAAGTGACCCCACCCTACACAGTACAAAATATACAGTTCAGGGTAGACAACAGTGTAGGTCTCTGCAAAACCAAGACACAACCTGTTGATCTTAGAGCAGTTATTTTAGTATTAATCTATAGTTTCTGGATTCTGTGTGTTTAAGTCATTCCCTCTCTTTATTTAGATCTCATGTTGGAGCTTAAAATAGTATCTCATTGACAAGAATCTGAGGTCCTTCAGATCTAATATCACATCAGGCTGCTGGGCTGAGACCTTACATGTCAAGTCTCAGCCTACAATGAATTTTTATAAGTGAGTTATAAACCCCTCAAAAACAGAGTTTATAATGGAAATGCTGACAGACTCTTAACTATCGAGTTTCTAGTGAGTTCCTGTTTAATATACTGTATTTCTTCCCCTTGAAGATATTAATTTACTTTTTGAAATGTTCATTGCTAAGATTAAGCGTAGGTTTTTGAAATGTGTTCATAGGCAATTTATGCATGAGTAGAAATGTACTCTTCTCCAGATGTACAGAATACTAATTCGAAAATGATTTATAGGCCATGCTGTACTGTACATTCCATTCCCTTCTGAAAAGTTAAGACAAGGTTTTCCTCTGACATAACACCAGGATCCTCTATATACTGTTAATATAGTATATTAGGCATAGTTGTTTAAATTCTTGATACATCAGCTTTTAGGAGGGTCAGAATAGACAGGGTAGGCTGCCAGGACCAAGGGTATAAAATGTGAGGGTTCAGGAAGAGAAAAATTAATATAAGCATACATTCAAATAGAAACTTCCCTTCTTAAGGGAGTATTTTCATGTTTTGTCCAAATTACATCTTTTAGAATCTTAAAATGTTAGAATTGAATGAATTTTAGAAATCATCTAATCCAGATATCGCAAACTGGTGGCCTGTGGGCCAGATCAAGCCCCACAATATAAACAAGGCACACAAAACTGTTGTCACGAGGTGCCAATAATAATAATTGAAAAATTTCACCCCAGAAGGGGAATTTCTAATTTTCTTTAAAAATGGAAAGACTTAGTAACACTTAACTTGCATTCTCCCATAGAAACAATTGTCTGGGACTGAGTAGCAGCAGTCCCCTTTAGAATAGCAGTGAGTCCTCCACTTTGCCAGTGTCTACTTCTCCTGTTTCACACATTCAAGTCACCGTCTTGGCTCCTGACACATTTATGTTTGTGAATCTTGTCCAGGAATTCAAGCTTGTCTAGGGCAGGGCAGGGATGAAAGTAAGGTCAAAATTACACATTTTCCTCACTGCACTATTAACACATTACCCTCCAACATAGTCCCCTTACTTGGTTAATTCTCTTTTGAGATAAAAATGATCCCAGTGAGAAATAAACTGAGAGATCTAAAAATCAGGTTTATCAACTGTGACTTCACTTACCCCCTTGTCACCTGATTTAAAAAGTGCCTATTTCTATAATTATAGTGACTCTTTGGAGGTATAAGAAAATTCTCTACTATCCCAAAGGGTTTGGTGTTTTCATGAGCGCAAAAACTTTTTACATCTAAAACATTGTTTCTCAAGCTTGGCTCCACTTCGGAATCACCTACAGAATGCTTAAAAATTATTAAACCTGGACCCCACCCCAGATTTATTAAATCAAAATTTCCAAGTGTGCAGCCCAGGTTTAATATAAGAAAAATAAATCCCAAGGTAAGTCTAGTGTATATTTGTGGTTAACAAACACTGGTCCAGAAGTAACTGATGATTTTATTACATTCAAATGGACATATTAAACATATTTTGGGTATGAAAATGATGTTAAATAGAAAATGGCTTTAAAAGCTGTTTTAAACTGTTTTTAGGTAAGCAAAATGATGATATAGGGTAGAGAACAAAAAGATCTTGAAGCATGGTGACCTCTTTCCTAAATAAAGGCTTTATAAGATTACCCACAGCTAATCACTTCATGGTAATGTGCTTTCATCATTGAGGAAGAAAGGTCTTCCTAAAATAGCTGAGAAATAAACAGTGAACATATAAATGTCTGGTCAGGCAGCAGGGAAGGTGCAGTATCTCTGAAGGATGACACAAGATGGATAGGAGTTCCAGGTTAAGAATAGTTCTCAATGTTTCCTGGAAAGGAATTCCATATCCTCAGGAAGACGAAACTATCTCAGAATATCCCATCTGGATATACAGAGGACGGAAGTCACATTAATAGTAAGTGTTGAGGTTAAGCAGAGAATAAACTATAATTAATATATTGTAAAATCAGAACAGCAGCAATCACTAATATAGGAAACTATTTTTAATAATATAGATATTATGTGAAAAGATCACATAAAATTTTATAGGGTAACAGGGCCTTTTTATTAGTTTTCAGAATCCTGGTTGCACAGCTCTAAAGAGGCAATTTTCTTAAGCAAACCCCCCCAATACTACATATAAATACATATGTGTGTAAGTGTGTGTGTGTGTGTGTATTATATATGCAGATGAAGAGCTACATTGATTTCTATGAAAAAGAGAATGCCTCCTAGCATAGATGTTGGTGATTTTTTTAAAATTCTGTTTCCAAAGCTCTAAAATCACAAATGTCACAAAAATTTAGGTAATGCCTCATGTCTTCCGTTAGGCTCCATCAAATGTTGCCGTGTTGTTGAAAAGGTTATAGTTTAGAATTCAGAGATAATTTTAACCAATATTGGCAGTCCTTTAGAAATTGAGAGGCAGGGGTTTGTCCCCCAACACCTCCATCACCATGCTGACAATGTGCAAGAGAACAGAAATAACATATAGAATTTCAACTCTCATACTTGAGCCTCTATAACAAGCCAGGCACTGTGCTAGAAACTTTACATATGTCATCTTTAAGCCTTATAACAAGATAGAAAGGTAATTATTACTTTACCTCTTTGCAGATAGGGAAATTAAAACACAGCAAGAGTAAGGAATTTGACTAAGCTCACATGGCTGGCAGCAAGTCTGAGAGTCAATTCCAATTCTATTCCAAAGCCCCTGACCTTTCTCTTATAACACAGTCTTCTAGATGTGCATTATATATTTTTTAAAAAAAAGAAAAGCAAAAAAGCTGGGTACGTTTATTGAAATTTGTGGTGCAGCTTGTATGAAATGCCCTCACTCCAGTTGTCTGTCTATAAAACAAAGCTCCTAAGAGCTTCTATTTAGGACTCAAGAAGTCAGTTACTAGAGGAGGAAAGACAAAGTAGAATTTGGATAGTAAATGATGTCAAGTTAATAGTATTACTGTAGCTATCCCAAACTAGTGATGGCAGCACTTAGGACATATTTAGGTATATTTTACTTAAATTGCCTTATATGTTAAAGTAAGGATCAAAATAATCATGTAAAGGTCAAGAAACATATTTCTAAAGGTATGGGGGCATTATTGTTAATGACTCTATGAGGAAGAATCTGTATGATATACAACAGATATCAGTAATTGAGTGACATTTTGACAGACATACAACAGTACAAAAGAGTTCTCAAAGTAATCAAGAAGGAGAATATCTTACAAATATGGAAGAAAAATGACTTAGGGCTAAAGAAACTAATCAGGAAAAATAGTGACCTCTCTCTTTCTCTCCCCTCCACCCCTTCCTTTCCTCCCTCACTTTCTCCCTCTTTCTCTTTTTCTCTCTCTCCTAATTTTATTGAGATATAATTCATTCACTTTAACTAGCCCAATAACTTCATAAAAATGTACACACCCATGTACCTACCACCCCAATTGAGATATAGAGCAGTTCCACCTCCCCAGAGAGCTCCCTTATGTCCCTTTTTAGTCAATTTCCTCTTCTCTGTCTTCCACCGTGGACAATTATTGATCAGCATAGAGCAGTTTTCTTATATGAATCAGTATATATTAGTTTCCCTGTTCTAGGCTTTCATGTAAATGTAATCAGAGATCATGTACTCTGTGTCCAGTTTCTTTCACTCAGCCAAAGTCTGAGAGATTTGTCCATTGAGTTGCATCTATCAATAGTGCATTCCTGTTTATTGCTGAGTAGTATTGCAGTGTATAAGAAACATCAAATCTGCTTATTCATCTAACTATTAATGGATATTTGGGTGGTTTCAGTTTCCTGAAATTATGATTAATAATATAGTGAACATGTGTGTACATGTCTTTTTGGGGACCTATTTTTTCATTGTCCTTTGGTAACTATCTAAGAGTGAATTGCTAGACTATACAGTGAGAAACTTCTAAACTATTTCCCAATGTGGCAGCACAATTTTACACTCTCACCCCAACATATGAGGTCTCTCTCTTTTGAGATATATTTCTCTACTTTGATGGGGCCTAAAAATTGAACCTTGGAACCTTGGACATGACATCAATGGTCAGATATATTAGTAAAAAATAAAAACAAAAATTAAACACACAAACAAAAGCACCCTGCTACATATCAACCATCCAAATTATTTGCATGGTGTATCTGCTTGTCTTCTACTGTAGTGCTCTCTCCCTGACATGGAGGGTGGTGGTCTCCTCCATGCTTCTGTGGTCTTGTCACATTAACCAGTCAATGGTCACTTCTTTGATCCTATCTTCTTCTGTGGTATTAGATGCCATTGACCAATCCCTCGTTCTTCAAAGTATGTTCTTCTACATATTTTCGTGACACAGACCTCCTGATTTTCCTATTTCACAGAGTTTCTATTCCATCTCCTTTGCTGGTTCTTTCTCTGGGTATTCTAGTATCTGAGGGTTTAGATTTAGGCTGTCTTCCCTTCTCTCTTCTCTGCACTCCCTTCTGAAGATGTTTCATCCAATTCCAAGACTGTAAGGGTCATTTGTGCTCCTGACCCCCAACTTCATATCTTCAGTCTTGACCTCGCTTTTGAGTCCCAGACCTTTGTGTCCAGTTGCCTACTTCACATCTTTCTTGATCTGGATGTTTAGTAGCGATCTCAAATTTAGTTTCCTCAATATGGAACCCTTGAAGTACCCTCCTCCCTGCCCACTCCTCACCAACACTCTCTTTTCTCAGTCACCCCTGTCCCCCAGATGGCTCCACTTGTCATCCATTGTCCCAAGCCAAACACCTAGGTCTGATTCTTGATTTTTCTTTTTCTCTTTATCTGCATTCAATCCATCGGAAAAGCTTTTAGAGGGGTCTTCCTTTAGAATACGTCTAAGAACTGCCCACATTTCTCTCTCTATTTCCACCACACTCCTCAGAGTTATCATCATTTAATCATTTAACGCATCAGCCTCTCCATAAATATCCCTATAATTGGTTCTCCCCACAGAGTGATCATTAGACAGCATAAATCAGATCATGCCATCCCCTGTTAAAATGCTCTCATGGCTTTTCACTACATCTAGAATAAAATCCAGTTTCCTTACCCCATAACCTGTATAGCCCTATCATTATCCCATGCTGTAGGACAAGGGTTGTGGCTAACTGTAATGTCAATGAATAAAAGAGACAGGATGAAAAAAAATGTGCTAAACTGCTTGTAAAGGGACCAAACTTAACAAGTGACCACTTGCACTGTCTTTTAAAACAGTGTGAAGACATAACAACACAGGCAACCAAAGTACATTGGCTACCTCCACTTTGTCACCTCTACACCACAAGCTGTAGCCCTCACCTAGCCCAGTAACCTCATTGTTCCAGTTCCCCCTTCTTACTGTGCTCCTGGCCTTTCTTATGTCCCCCAAATGTGGCAAGCTCCTTCTTGCCTCAGGGCCTTTGCACTTGCTGTTGCCTCTGCCTGGAATGCTCTCCTGCCTGGTTTTCACATCACCAGCTCCTTCTTTCATTCAGACCTCACTCACCTCACTTACCACAGACCTCCTTCTTCAGGGAACCTTCCCTCCCTCCTCCTTTAAAGCAGGCCCCTCATCCCAACTCTCACCCCTAGGCACTGTCACATTACCCTGCTTTGTTTCTTTCTTTGTACTTTTCACTATTTGGGGTTTATTTACTGATAGAATATCAATTTTCACCAGAGGAAGGGAAACTCCATTAGGGCAAAGATAATGTTTATCTCCTTTATACTTCACCTGCAGCCTTCACGCATGTTGTAAGTGCTCAAAAAATATCTGTTGAATTAATGAGTCTTTATAGTATTGCAAAAGTAAGAAATATGCCTGTGAAAAGTTGAGTTAGGTTTAGTTTCAAACTTATAAGTGTTTTGGAAGATCAAAAAAGAAAAAGTAAGCAATAAGGTAGAAAGAAATAAATGAGAGCTTAGTTAATTTTATCATGTTTTGGATTTCTACAAATTTTCTTTACTTTTCACTTTTTTAAAAAAGTGTGTATCACTTCTGAAATATTCATCTTTTTGCTCCATTTTGATTCTACATTCTCAACTTTCACCCTGTTGAGAAACTGTTATGGAGGCCCATTTTCAAACAGGGACACACCTAAATAACTCCAAATAGATGAGCCTGAACAAGTTTTAAAGATCATCAGAGAAGGAAACGCCATAGGCTTTTTTGGTGGCTTTAGGTTTTTCTTTTTAAACAAAACTTGCTGGCCCTTAAAGCAGAAAAAAATGGGCAAAGTTATTGTATTCTTTAAAGACTGCCCTGACTTTATAAATATTTTACCAATAATACAAGATTAAATCAATTTATTTTCCCAGAGAAAATGAAGCTTTTAGTTGAAAGAAGGTCCTAAAACTGAACCAGAAGTTTCCGTTTATTTTACCAACTGGGACCCCGACTTGAGCAGTAAACATTTCCTGCTCCCATGGCTGAAGGGCTATATATTATCTGAAATAATTTCTTTAGTCTGTGACTGGAGGAAGAAAAGTGACTTTCCCTTATTTATCTTTTTTAGGGGCTACATGGATTTTAGTGTCCTTGAAAACAAGTGATTAAGAACAAAGAAATAGCAATAATACACATCTGTATGATACCATTCATCTAAAGATCTCAAAGCATTTTTGAGTGTCTGCACTGCCCCCATCTTTCAACTGCTAAAGCATTTTGGTTGAAGACAGGCAATACAGCTATATTTGTTCTCTTTTGTGGCTTTGTGAAAGTCAACATTTTAAAAAAAGTAACATTGTGAGTGTCAGTGGGAATTAGCAGGCCTCACTCAGCTTGTAGTCCTAGCAATTGAAAGAAACCTAAACTTGCACACAGTGGATGAACAAGACATATTTGCCAAATTCAATTTAATTATTTGATGAAGTCTTTAATATAAATAATAGAAAAGACATATTTGAAGGGACACATTGATATTTACAAACAGGAAGAATGGCACCCAGGAGAGTTACATTTATTCTTAAATTAAAAAAAAAAACAACTAATGCTAGGAAACTTCATTTTGATTAAAAACCAACTGTTAAATCATTTTTCAGGTATAGTTTTCAGAAAGAAGCTCTTAGTTAGATCTCAATGAGGGGAAAAGGGTTTGGGTTTGTTTATTTTGGGCTCTTTCTCTTTAGCCTTTATCCAAATCTTTGAGTACCTAATGCTAATAAATCCTGTAAGAAAAGTAGTTCAAAATAAATCTTCAGGAATGTTGTAGTAGATGATTCCGAAAATATTTATTACTACCTAGATTTTTTTGATAAATATATTTCCATTAATTATATCTGCCAAGATAATGATTATTATTTCATATTGTGGTAAAATTTTCCACCATTAAAATAAATATCTGAAAGTTTATAAGGGAATATAAGGTTTATCTATATATTACATAATCTAGGTAGAATTCCCTCTGTAAAAGTCCAAGCACATAAAGATTTAGAATGCTAAATGCCCAGGCTTTTCTTATAGAACTTTGAAAATAGAAGGGGAATTTTTAGAAAATCAGTATCATTTATTGAAAGGAGCCATGTTTATTAAGTTTGTGTTATACTGCACTCTAATTATTCCTTGCACAATATTCCTCAGATTACACTCTTCAAAAATAAAGAGCAAAAAACCAATGTGAAAGGGGCCTTATGAAATATTCTCCAGGAGACCTGTTGTCTTTTTTTTCTCTCCTCTTTCCTTTTTTGAAAAAAGCAGACTTTCTGCTAAAGAAGCGATTTTACATGGTGTGTAAAACCGACCTTGGACAAAAAATGGAACACAAAGATTAATCACTTATGGTGAATTTAAACATGAATCCGTGGAAATCCTCCTTTTCTGAAATCCTCCATTTCTTTTAAAACATTGTGGTAATAAATTGCCGTGAGTTTTTGCCATATCCTATGTCCTTACTCACTCGGAACAATTGATGCTTGGCACCTATTCAATGATGGCTACATACACTTGTGAAAACAGGAGCCGGTTCAGTTTCCCTTTAAGAGTTGCTTAGTGAAGTTATGCTCATTGATTTTTTTTTTTACTTTCATTATCAAAATTCCTCATTAAACCTGCTTGAAATCTGAATGTGATTCCTTTCACCTGATGTGGCAAAATTCACCCTCACCCCACCCTGGGACCATTTTATTACAAAAGAACAATAGATTTCCTTGCTGGGTAAAATAAGAGCAGTGTGACTAATGCACTTTCTATCCTACAGAAGGCCTAATATTGTTAATCTACAAAATCAATTCAAGGGAACCACTTTGAAGGCAAACGAGGGTCGTGCATATGGATCTCTCCAGAAATGATGTGTTAGTTTCAAGGCTGGCATTCCGCCTCAGCTGGCATCTAGCAGTTTTCTCTCTTCCAGGCAATTTGGCCCTTGATTTCAAACAAATGCATCCTGAAGGCCTAATGCCAGGAATAGTTTGATATGATTTATGCTTCGTATTTTCTCACAACCCAGAAAATTTTAGGCCTAAAAGACATATTTTTTCATTATTTAGCATTTGCCGTGAGTCGTATGTAAGCCAAAGTTATTTTAGTGTCAACCTTAATTTTTCTTCTTTGAGTGTAGTCAACTCAACAGTGTTTCCACCTCTTGTTTGTTGCACAATGAGAAAGTTTGCTGGCTGGTATCGTTGACTCCTAAGTTCCAAATCTTTCTTTTCTGATGTTAGAATGGTGAAAATAACCTTATTTGGTTGGTATGATTTGATGTCAAAATGACCACCATCTAAACTATAATACTTCTTTCTCAATAGGTTTACTATATTAACCAAATTCATAGCAACCCTCTTTTACTTATTCAGAGCTTGTGAGATAGAAATAAGTTGTGCCATTTCTAGCAGTGTTTAGGTGTACGTGTGTTTTTAAAGCAATATTTGAAACATTTCCAAATCTCTGAAGTGACATCTGACCACTGGCCACCAGGTTGTGAGGTCTTCTGGCTTCCCCCCAGCTTCCTGCACACATCTTTTTGCTAGAAGAAGGAGAAATAAATGCACTATGTACTTAAGTAAACCTTCTCTATTAAGAAAATGCACATTGTAGGTTAAAAAATTGAGTATCACTAATTTTATATGCTTCAACCTAATGTATTCATACAATACAGACATTAAAATAGTATTCATGAAAAACACTTTACAACACTGGAGGACACCTTATGAAAATTTCATGATACATTGTTAAATGAGAAAAACAGTTTATAAACCTATGAAAACATGATTTTAATTTTGTAAGAGAGATATACAGGTATGCATAGCAAAAAGACTGCAGGTATATCAATAAACAGTTGACAGTGTTTTATCTGCAAAAACCCAAAAATGCACATTAAGCCATCTACATGTCCACTATTTACATGGACTGCTTAAAGCAGAATAAATATATTGACTCATAAGTTAAGTCATAAAAATCCAGCACAGGGTAGTTTAGTTCTATCAGCCACACAAACAGGTCTGCTACCATGTAGAACAACTGACAGAACATCCCACCTCCATGAGCTGACCTTGACTTTCTTGTCCAACTAGATAACAAGAGGGTGGATGATCCACAATGCAGATAACTAGACCCATGTACTTAGAGGATGAACTCATGACAAAATGATGTGGAGTTTGACACCAGAGTAAACACTGACTACGTGACTCTCTATTCACTTCTATTTGACTTCCACAGGGAAGATTTCTCACCTCTTGCCTTCGTAAGTGAACTGTAGCTAGACTTGGATTTATTTTCTTAGAGTCTTCTTTTTTTTTTTTTTTGTAAAACATTTTTGTAGATGTAAAAAGGTACACAACTAAAAGAGGAAAGATCCTGATATGGGGTTACGTTTTGGGTTTCTAATAAGCTAGAACATTGTACTTCAAGACAATACCTCAGAAAGATAAGCGAAATAGAAAAGTCTTTAGTATTTTGTAAATTGTCTGCAATTAAAATGCCCTCATCACTACTTACATGAAATACTTAAAACAAAATAAATATATTATTCTATAATTTAAAAACTATAAAAATACCAACACAGAGTAGTTTGTCTCACTCACAAACATAATAGGTATTTACAGCATGGCCCAAGCACTGACAACAATTTCATTATACATCCTAAATTCTCAATGACTCTAATTAAATATTTCTTAATAACTCTGTAGTGAAGTTAATGCTTATGACAGTAATAGCTTGACTACTATATATCATGCAAAGCTAAAATTTTAGTAATATGGGTGAGAATCTAGAAGAGAAATTATATTTTTATTTTGAAGGATAGAAGAGTTTTACTGTGTGCTTTTAAAATAAATTAGGTTTAACAAATTTATGAATTCTCAAAAGATACAAAAAAATGATCTATTTAATCAAAGTTGTGTGACTGTGACATTCTAAAAAAATATCACTTTTCAGAATAATCTTTCAGAAGATGAAACTTTCAACAAGGATCACAAGAGCAGGGTTGTTTACGTCGCAGTAGAATTTTTTAAATCTTTAGAGGAAGGATGACACTAAAATCAGGTGGCACTTGACTTGCCAATATAATGGAAAGTTACTTTAGGCAATGATCTCAACAATGCCACAACTTGGGTAGGAAGTTTATAAGGAAAAACAGGAAGTGATGCCAGGGATCACAAAAGGACACTTCCCTTTTGAATGGAATGAATATTTTACAGACCAAGGCATGCTATGCACCCAGGGGGAGGCAGGGGGAGGCAGAGTGTCTCTCAGATAAAGCCCATAACCTGTGGTCTGACTTCAGAACCTGTGGAATACCCTGTTCAATTAGGAGAATACCGTTTTTGTGTTGAAATAGTACAGAATGAGGTCTGTTTCACTGTTAACTTTTATTTCTTAATAATTCTGTATCAGGTATCAAAAAGCCTGCTACTTCTTGCCTAAATTCACTCTGGGAATTAATTTTTTTTCTCTTTAGTTACTCTTACAATTTTATTTTGACAGAGAATGTTGCACCGCATTCAATTTAAATTTATGATGACAGTGGATTTGGGTGGGCATGCAGATTTAACAGAGTATGTTCTTTTTATTTCCCCCCCTTCCACACCACCCACCCACCCTTACACATGTAGCTGTATGTATGTGTACTCTTCTCCTGAACTATGACAAACTCTTGCGTGTGTTGTATCTGCCAGGATTATGAAGCCCAGGTGTCACTGCTGTGGCCTTTTTGCAGCAACTATAAAAGCCAGTGTATTATCCTCACCTTGTTAGAAAAGCAAACACTGAAGTGTCACAGAATCAAAGGAGTCTTTGAAAATAATTTCATAAACAGAGGTACTTAGCTTTCTATTGCTCTGTCTCCACTTGAATATCAATCTATCTCAGCTCTTTTTTTAAAAAAAATCTTGATAAGATCATTCCCAGGTTAGGAGTTAAACTTATAGCTAACTTTCTTCTTGGCAAAAAATTAGGAGGCTTAATGTATAATTAGAACATAAACTCACTTGCTTCTTTTCTCAAATATCACCTTTTCAGTGAGAACTTCCTTACCTAGAATTTCTACCTGTTCCTCCCACCTGCTGAGACTTCGTATTCCTCTTTCTTGCTTTATTTCTTCTTCCTAGCATTTATTCCTATATAATAAGCTACATATTTCTTAATTCGTTTATTGTCTTTCTTCCCCAGTAGGAGGAAAAGTCCAAGAGGGCAGGAATTCTTGTCTGTTTTGTTGACTAGCGTATTTCCTGAGACTAGAATGGTGCCTAGCTCATAGTTGGGGCTCAAAAAAATTTGCTGAATGAATGAATAAGTCAATGAAACCAATGAGGGAGATTAGAGAAAGACACTGTATAGAATAGTGTTTAATGGTGTAGATTCTAAAATCAAGCTGTTTGGATTCAAAACACACTTCTGCCTCTGGTTGGTTGCATAACCTTAAGTAAGCTATTTACACCTCCCTCCTTTTCCTCATCTGTGAAATGGGGAAATACTAGAACTATTTCATAGCACTGCAAGGATTAAAGAACATAATCTTTATGTAGAATTTAGCACTATTTCTGACACAATATGCAGTAAATAAATTTTAACTAATAGTATCATCATCATCATCTTTACCATAACCATCATCCTTGTCATAATTTTATGAGAGTAACATTAGATAATAGTCATGAATGGTTATTTTAAAACACTTCAGTAAATAACATTTTGGCGTAAATTTACAAATTATTCTAGTTTCCCTTTACATACTTCTGTCTGGCTACACAATCAATGACCCCACTTACAGAGAGAATTCCTTCCTCCCTACCCAACTTCTTTCTGTGCAAGAGTCTGAATTTTGTGCCCAGAAACTGTCTATTTATTGCCTTTGGTCATCTTGGACCCATGGGCTCTTTGCTCTGCTCAAGGGCACACTTTTGGGGATGTAAAGAGGTTTTTAAGGGGGGTCAGTGGCAGCTCCTAGAAGTCACTCTGGTCTGCTTTTGAATGGGTTGGGCTAAGTGATCACTAAGAACTCATCCGTCTGTCAAATTTTATAATTTTTGCCTGATGTCCTTCAGGAAGAGGGCAGCAAGAAATGGTACTATAAAATAGGAAAAATCACTTACATGTCCTGCTTTCATTTATTCATTATCTATTTCATTAATTTATGCATTGCTTTGTTGTACATATTTTGACTCTATACAAAAGGAATTATAGGGATACAAAGATAAATCAAACTTCAATTCTGTCACCAAGTAGCTTGGCCTTTCCAATGTGGCACCAGTGAGAGGCAGACTAGAGGCCTGAATGAAATGCTTTTTTGGTGGTTGTGTTCTGACACCCTGCTCTTAACTTATGGTTGCTCCATAGTTGTGCTGTCTGAAATGGTAACTGCTAACCACATGTCACTATTTAAATTTTTATTAATTAAAATTAAAAATTTATTTCCTTAGACCAATAGCTATGTTTAAAGTGCTCAGAAGCCACATGTGGCTAGAGACTACTATACTGGACAGAACAGATAGAGAACATTTCCATCACCCCAGAAAGTTCTATTGGTTAGTGCTGCTCCATAGAATATGAGTTACTCATAAATTTATAAGTAATGAAGAATTTTCTGGGGTTAACATTATCTGATATGAGCTACCTTATTAAAACAAACTTAATTGAAATGGCAAGCAATAATCATTAGCAGAGATTCTGAATTAGTTTAAAGGTAGCTATGGTTTTGAAATTAATTCCAAACACTAGCTGCCCTCAGTGCCTTGTTACAGCCTCTTATTCCTGTCATTAGACAACAGCAAACCCCACATATGGTGCCCTGACTGGTCACATGATTTTTTAATATCCACATGATGGCACTAAAATGGCCTATTAGATTTACAGTGTCATTAACCTTCCAAAATAAAATGAGAGTCTGCTCTGGCAGGGGAAAAAAAAGTGTGACTGCTGTTGGGTTTTGGGTAACCAGTCTATGAGGAAATGCTGACAGGGGTCAGTGTGACATCATCTTTCATTCAGCCCCAAAGCTGTCAGGCCCTCCCCAGATGTCTGAAACGCAGATATAAATTTTCATTATCCAGCAGCAAAGGGCCAGAGGTACACCAAATGAATTTTTTACCAATCAAATTATAGCTCATTGCCAGATTAAGTGTAAACACTAATTTTGTGAAGTTTTCTTCTGGTCATTTATCTCCAACTCCACAAAGTAACCTTGCTGAAGCTGGAAAGATTTCTAAATCAAATTATTGTTTTTATAATCTCATTGTGGACACCGCAAAATTGAATAAAAAGAAATTCCATTAATAATGAACGGTGCCCTCTTCCATGGAACAATTAAATTTTTTTCACATTTTTTAAAGAGAATGCAAAGCTAGGGAATACTAAGGAATCATAGAAGACATGACTTCACCATTCTAGGCCTCAGTTTCTCCATCTGTAAACAGGTAGAACTGAATATGATGATCACTGATTCATTAGTATAAGAATGACTCTAAATATCTGTGCTTTCGTATTGGCAAATTTTGCATCAAAAGTCCTGTATTTTTAATATGAAGTTTTGGGATAACATAACTTTCAATTCAAAAATTTGATAAGTTGTATAAGTTCAACTGTATATTTATTGCTGGGAAATTAGAAATCATTTTCCCTTATAAATAATGTGACAAATGGTATAGTTTGTTATAGTTATACTTTGATGTTACAATGTATTAATTATAGTTGTACTATAATAGAACAAGTATTCTATTACTGACAGTAACAATACTGTAGTACCCAACCACTTGATTTAACAATATTACATACGAAAGGGTATTCACACTTTAGTCTGAATGACAGAAACTCCATCTTCTCTGATTTAGACTCTGCAGCCCCTCCATCCTTCCTCAAATTCCAAGCCTCTAGCAGTGACTCCCACGATGTCAGGTAGCACCTCCTGTAGGTTAAGGGCCTGGCCAAGAGCAGCAGAGCAGTAGAAAAGGAGGGAGTGGGTGGGGAGGTAGGGAAGGGAAGCTCTGGGTGTGGGAGTGGGGGAAGACATTGAAGGAGACCTGGAAATCCTGCCATGTTTAAAACCCAGAAGCTCTTCACAAGAAGAGGAAGAGTGGCTTTAGAATTTTCTTCTGAGCCCCTGGAATGCTCTAATTGACTACTATGCCCCAGGGTCCTTTCTATGTTCCAGTCATTCTTTTTTAAAACATACATACCTTGTAGAAAAAGACGAAGACCACTTAGGTGCCAGGAATAAGCCTTTACCCAAAAACATGGAAAGGCTGTATTTCAGAGGAAAAATCAACGTATAACACTGACTGGGGGCCTTTCATTCAGGATGTGGTGTGGTATCTGCACTGAGGAGCCTGATGGGAAGCTATCTTGGAGGGCGAGGGGGAGAATAATCTGAGAAGAGGTACAGAATGTCGGCTCCTGCAAGGGCCCATTTCAACTCTGTCTTCCCCTCTGCCCCTCACCACCACCAACAGTGCTACCTAAGCCTGTGTTCTAGGCTGGCAAAGGAGTGTCTGTGGAAAAACAAAGGCCTGGCAGGCATGGGGCATGTGAATGAGAGGGAAGTGTATAGAAATTCAAAGCAATGGTGAGAAGGAGTCAGGTTAAGCTTTAGTGGCCATCCAACAACGTAAACCCAAGTGTGTTCTTTGTTTGAATGGCTTGAGGGAGACGTCACAGCATCCTGGTGCTCTCTAAACCTAGCCCCAACACATGTAACCTGTCACCCACACATAGAAAAGCACAGTTCTAACCTGAGTCAGTCACTTCAGTGGAAGATCCCATGCCTCAGTCATCGTATTCAGATCTACCCCAACAAACCTCACAGTAAAAACAGAGTGTGGCCCTTGGGGATGGAAAGAAGGGAAAGAAAGAAAGAAATAGTTCTCCAATTTTCACAAATACTGAGATGGCCCATTGTTTATAGTGTGGCTTAATTTTAAAATAGTTGGAATGAGTTTAAAATGTATGGCATTTGTGACCCACCAAGGATTGAGAAGCAAGGCAAGGGGGTTCCTAGAGAATCAAGAAACCTGAAAAGCTCCATGGGCTGTAAGGCCATCCAGCACTTGGCTAACAGTGCAACAATCTGTTGAGTCGAGCATAAACGAAGGATACAAATTAGATTTCCCCTGAAAGCCACAAGATTAAACATTAAGGGGCAAGTTCTTGGCAAAATATATGTGCATATTTTCCAAAACCAAGTTTTAAAAAAAAGTTCACAAAGTCTGTTAAATACATTGGTCAGATTTTCTCATACTTAAATATTTGTTTAACTTAAGGAACATGGTTTTCAGGTAAATGAAAGCAGAGATGATATTGACAATCCTAATGAATTTATTAATTTGGGGGGCTCTAAAATGAGTTTTATAGAGAATATCATTTAGTATCAATATGTGAATTTTAGTATAAGATCCACCCAACTATATAATATTAGAAATATTAGAAACTATGAAAAAATTTCAAAATGTATCCTAAATGTAAGTGGAGAGATATTTGAATTTCATTTTCAATATCCCATAGTCTGTATGTTAAGAACTAATGTTAGCTAAGTAGGGATTCTGCTCCCCTGGCTGCTTAGAAGGACACACCTGTACTTTACTATCTCCAGACCAATGGGGATAGAGTGGGTTGAGGTGGGTTAAGGAAACTAAGGATGATTGCTTGTGTTTTTTGAAGCACATAAAAGAGAAAAAGCTCTGTCCTATCAAGGGCTGGTGATCTTAGCTGTATCTTCTCTCAAACACTCCAGATAAAAATCAAAAAAGGGCTCATACCCAAGGGTACTCTATTCCCCTTTCTTGTCTTGCAGACGAAGATGAAATACTAGGTGGTTCATCGTAAGACCCTTGCTTGAAGGGCCGCAGACTGGTAAGGGAAATAAGGAGCCTACACAGACAATGATTCCAAAAAGTGTCTGTGGGGTAGAAGCAGGGAAATCAGTGAAGGGCTCCTGATTTTAGTATGTAAGCTTCCATTGTCTCTTTTTCTCCATTCATTAACTCAACACATAATTTCTGAGCATACACGCCATCTTGCAGTGCCCTGGATGGCCAGTTATCTCCCTGTTCTCTTCAAGGGGTGCTCCTCCCACCTCTGCTTCATACTTCTTTTTAAATCCCAGTGCAAGGAGATAAAATGAACATTATGGGTAACCATGGACTCATTAAGAGTAACTTTGAACATTACTCTTAGTTCTCATTATACCTAATTTTACCTGCATAAAAAATATTAAGGGATAGAAGCAGAGTGTAAGTTTTCACATGGTCCATAGTCCCTCAGAGTAGAACTTTTTCTAGAACAATTATAGAGATGAATAAAGTAATTTGTTATAAGTGCCTATGAAGTACTTATCTATTTAAACTTAAGGTACATAGATTTTATTTTATAAACCTTAAAAATACATCTTTTCTGTAACTTTTCCACATTGGTTCTATGCCTGGAGCTGATATTTATCAAGCACCTACTATGGTCCAAGGAGGTATAGTAACTCTCCCCATTTTATACATGAGAAAATCAAGTGGCAGAGAATTTAGGTAACTTGTCCAAGGTCATAAAACTAACACTGAAGCTACATTTGTTTCCCTTTAGACATCTACATAAAATGTGGATGTATTCTCTTCATTCAGGAGATTACAATCAATGATCAATAATAAAAAGGGGAGTCAGAGAAGTTCTTTGGAGTTTACTTACAGAGATCTTACACAAAGTGTTTACCAACCGGAAGGAATTTAACTGACTTGTGCTGTATCTGAGAACTGCATTAAAACCAGTTTTATTTCCCCCATTTATAGAAGAAAAGTTTTTGCTTTGTTGTATACATGGCAGTGGGCAGGAGAATGTCTGAAGTCATTTGATTTGAGAAAAGATGTTCACAGACTATAAAAGGGAACCCTTCCCTCACGTGTGAAAGGGGTCTAACCTCATCATTCTTTAGTCTCTTCGCTGTGTGACCTTAAGCAAGTCACTGGCTGGGCACTGCAGCTTCCTTCTTTGAAAAGGAATATTTGGGCAATTTAGTCAAACCTACTATTTTCTGTTATAAAATAGCCCATGGTGATAGATTTCATGGGGAAGGAGAGAGCAGGCCAAGATTGTATATAGCACTCATATTAGCAACACTTTACTAATGGGAAAAAGAACTAGATAGTTTTTATGGAACAACAAAATAATTTTTTAAATTCTTATCATCTAGAAAAAGCAAATTGCAAAGTTCTCTTTGTAATATTTTGATTATAAGATATACCCTGAGAGAGAGAAAGAAAGCATGTATAAGTAAATTCTGGATATCATAACTCTTACTTCTTAAATTTTCTCTTATCTGTTGTAATTTTGGTACAATCCTATTTTCCTTACACCAGAAATTTATTTGGCAAATGCCCTATTGAGCAAGTTTTTCTAACTGAGAAATACTGTACAGGTTTTCATTTCTCTGAATCAGACTGTACGAACTGATAGGTATCAGTGTGATTGATTTTCTGGTTATGGGGACAGAGATACCATCAACAGGCTCTGACTCTCGCCAGCTACCATAAAGTAGCACATTTGAGCCAAAACTTTGCCTTTCCTGACTGGCAGGCTGGACGTAAACTTTTGTGCAGGAAATGTATTGGGAGGGGAGACATGAGTGAAAAGAGTCATTGATACAGACGCAGAACTGTGCAAACTATGGAATAAAATTGCTTGTTTTGAAAAGGAAACAAGATTAGAAAAATGACAATATTTCAACAGGCACATTCAAGATGTGTTTCCAGAAGCGGGAATTAGCATATGGGAAGCAAAGGAGGCAGCATTACCAAATTTGGGATTTTGTTGGTGTGAAAGTGAGCCCAAAACAAAGGGTGGGTTTAGAGCAGTGTCCCCCATAGGAACAATTGTTTTCTCTCATCTGAGAATTTCTCCCACAGCTCAAGAACAATCGAGACAAATACACCCAAAGGTCAAGAGAACAGACAATGCTGGGAACGCCAGAGAACCTAGTAGCCAGCCCTGTGCTCCCATCACCACAGACAGAACTGACAAGAGCCAAAGTAACTGGAAGCAAGCTGATTACAACAATCTTGCAGCGTTCCTGAGCAGTTTCTGCGGTTTATACTGAGTTCCTCCTCTACTGTAGTCTGTGCCGCAAATCTACCACAGATTTGGCTAAACAGATTATTTTCTTAAAAAGAATTATCTATGGTGGTTTTGCTATATTTCAGGCGATACTATATGGGAAGTCATAATGGAAACACTAGCACATGACCTGTTTGTCCCAACCTCAGTGCGATACCTGCTGCTACTTGAATGTGATCATTTAAAGTCACTCATCATGCTGGGTTATATTACAATCAAGGAATAAAAAGCAACTGAAAGCAGAAGAGGACAGATTACCATGCTTTTATAAATTACAATTTATGCCGAAACCAGTTTTTCACGAGGCTTTGAAAAGGGGGTGGTGTATTTTCATAAGACTACAGTAGACTATTTCAAGAAAGTAGTATATTAAAAATAAAAACAGGATAAAAATAGAAAAGAAATTTATGAAGGAAATTCAGAGATGTGATTATAGCATCACACTAATGACATTACAATTAACCTCAAAGGCATTTCCATGCAAACTTCCCTTTCCAACATAAGTCACTCCAGCCAAGGAATAATCCTGTCAAGCTGAAATACTGCATACTTGGTGTGAGCCTAAAAGTGTTTCGGCTTTCTTCATTTTGTTTTTATTGCCAAGTTGGACAGCATTAGACAGAGCTGTTCTGGAGTTAGAAGGATACAATAGTCTGCAGTTTTAAAAGTTTAAGGCTTTTTATGTTCTTAACTCAAATACACCTTTTAAATCCCAAACTGGGCCACTCTTGGAGCTCATATTATGCACTAATATTTTGGCTTACTGGGTGTGATAATAATGGACACAGTGAAGATGTTATTCAATGTTTTTTAAATAAAACACAAAACACTTGATAAAATACATGCTGATTATATGGCCCAAGCTTTTCACACTCACATATATGTGAGTGTTAACTGCACTGGCTTGGAAACACTGGTTCTGGCTTTCTAGTCAATGGTCCGTTTACTTACAGTAAAATCTTCCAGAGGGGTTCCATAAAAATCTGCTCTGCTGTAAAGAAAATGCCAACCGTACCAACTTTTTATACGGGAGCGGAAGAAATTTCTTAGGCCGGTTGGGAATATGACAAGTTTATCTAGAAAGTGCCATCCACGTCTTGTGAGATGGTTAGTGACTACCCAAACAAGCAAGTGTAAAGGCAGACAGCAGACACTGAAGAAGTCACAATAGCATCCTAACAAAAAATTCTGAAACCGAAGGTTTATGAGGCCCAGAAATTATGTTCTCCAGTCAGCCATGGAACCTCCTACTTGGCCTTCTGATGAGAGTTTCCAGTGACTGGTGAGGCTTAATCCTGAATCCACAGAGAGGCTGAGGATACTATCCCAGATCAGTGATGGGTGCCAGCTAGGGAGTTAGAGGTGAGGGTGCTTAGAGGTAAGAGTGGCCCACTGAGCTGACCAGGGCCTGGGCTCTGGTTGTGGATGCTACTTCTCCTGCTTCCTATAACTTCTGGTCCCTTCCTGCAGGTTGTTGTTAAAAGCGAGGCCTAAAGTATCTGTGTGGCTTGGGCAAAGTGGTTACTCTGATTACGCCCTGGAGACAGCAATCCTGAGTGTGAGATTCTCTGTACTTTAGAAGCCTCTACAATCAGGTACTGTTATGTTTTAAATCTTATTAATATGAGACTGTCATTTCCTAATCAGTTGTATGGATTCTTTCTCTATTCTTTCAGCTATGAATTTTTTCATGTCGTAATCTAATGTGAGTCAAAAATATTTGTGCAACGTCGAGTTGATTAAATAACTAAAGAAAGAAAATTCCAAATAAAAGAAGATTAAAAACACCAAAGAACCCAAGTTAATTACACTTTGAGTTGTCTTCCTCTACTCCAAAGCACTTTCTGTCAAGGAAGAATTACTTTAGGGGGCTATTTATAGATTATGCTTGAACATACAAATACTCTCTTTGAATTCACTACCAATTTGATAGAAAATTTCTCTGATGTCTTGAGGCAGCTCCCTCTTCTTGTAAGCCACTAACTCACACGGTCATCTCGTTTCTCTCCAAACTTTGAGACTTCAGTCCACCATCTTGGCCTTTCTCCAAATTCCCTCTTTTAGTGTCAAAAATTTTTTAAAAAGTTCTGTCCTGCAGGTTCCCTTTATCAAGTATGCCAACTTTCTTCTTTCTTAAGATACATGACATGAGAAGCATCTTGCCATCTTAATGATATGATGATGCAGTGATTGCAATTTACATGGCTGACCATTAGCTTTTCTTTGGGAAGCCAGGTTAAAGGCTGTTTCATGGTGGATGTTATAAATAGACCAGTCTTCCTAAAGGAAGTTTGGATGGATTTCCAAGATACCAATTCATTATGACTTAATTCTCGATTTTGTTAGTGATTTAGTCCAAAGATGCTTAATGAGCATCTATTAAGTATCAGGCTCTAAATTGAGTTTTCTCCTCTGACCTCTAACTCACACATATAACTCTTTTCTGGAATGGCTTAATCCTGCTCTGAAAGCACCCACAGAAATAGAACTGACAGGTTTGGCCTCAAGATTTCCGCTGAAGAGAGAAAAGAAGGCTTCTATCTTTTATGGCTCATGGTCTAACTTTTACCCTAGGCCTACTTCAATTTTTTAATTTCCTATTTGGTCATTTTGAAGGTGAATCATTGACTGACTTTCACAATGGAGAAGAACAGTTGCCACCACATACAGAAATATTTCTCTCCTCCTCTCCCTACACATAGGATCTTCAATGGTTTCCCCCACTATGATCATGAATTTGTTATTATTATTAAAATAATAACATGAATAATATAACTTAATTGCCTTTGTAACTTCCACCTTCATTAACTCACCATTCATAGACATTTTTCTTTAAATACCCTCTCTTTGCTTATCCTTCATTGCATCATAAGAAGCATGTCCTCTATGAAAGAGTCCCAAAATATTCTCAGTGGAAATAAAATCTCCACAATTCCGGATATTATTGCATCTATAATCTTGATCACTCAGATTTCTCACAATTGTGGTCTTTGCCCATTTTTCCTTTGGTTGTGTCTATTGAATCAAACTGAAAGCTCCTCAAAAGAAACACAATGCATGCACTAATGTGTATGTGCTGTTCGTTCTTTCGTTTATTCATCTTCTCATTCATTCATTCGTAAGGCATTTATTGAACACCTACTTGCACCAGACATCAGGCTAAGTACTAGGAACGAGGAATTAAGCAAGATTCCCGAGTTCCTTGCTTTCCAGGAGCTCACGTTCTCACAGGACAAGAGGGGAGAAACACACCATAACAATTAAGTACATAAACAAACTAACAAGTTACTTATGGCCTACAGTGAGTACCTTGAAGGAAATAAAACAAACAGGATGATAAGATTAGGAGAAAAAGAAATAGGAAACTTTAGACAGCTGTGGTCAGAGAAGTCTCTACTGAGGAAACGATATTTCACCCAAGACCTGAAAGACGAGAATAAGCCTTCCACACAAAAAGCTGGGGAGAAGCACCCCAGGAAGGGAATCTTTAAGGAGTAGAACAGAAGCCAATATGGCTGAAGTCAAGAAGTGAGTGAGGGGCATATTAGGAGGTCAAAGAAAAACCATACATAGTCTCATGACTGGGGAAAGAGGTTGGATATTATTCCTTAAAGCAAGTTCTCAATATTTTTTAATTGGTTGCTTCATGAAGTAATACGCAAATGTATCTACATATCCTATATACTTAGTCCAGTTTAGACAGTGTCCCAAAATTTAGCAATAAGGGCCTTTTACCTTCTGAGCTGTTAGTCCTGAGTTTTTTTGGGCATCAAACATTTGAAAATGGATGATGTCACTTCGAGCCATTCTTGCACAAGTTCTGAGCAGCCCAATTCCATCAGGCACCGTGCCCATTGCCCCTACTTGAACACATATAGGTCAACAGGCCAGGGCAGCTAGAGCCCTTATAAGACTTCCAAAGCTTTTTCCCCTTTACGATTGTGTGAGAAAAAAATTAAATCCCAGGTTTCTGCAAGTTTCTCATTTTTCTTTTGAATTCACCTTTTTGAGTTATTCTAAACTCTGGTGGGCTCTCTAAAAGACCATACCAAAAATTGTCATTTTGAGGCCATTCTACAACAAAAGTGAAAAACGACTTGGACACAAGAATCATGTCTTTTGAAATTTTCCAGCTCCACTACTGTAACCTATTATTGCTGTTCTTCCAAGCATGATATAAGCAAACCACAACAAAAGCTTTTGTTAGAAGTCAATTTAATAGCTGAAAGGTTGATTTTTTTTTTTTTAAAAATGGGGGATGAGGAAGCATCAAAGAACGTATGCATTGCAACTGGCGTAGGAGTCACAGTGAGCTGCGAATTTGGAGAGAGTAACATCAGACACACCAATAGAGAGTAATATGTTTTCAGGAGGAAATGAGTTGCAGAGGGAGGAGTATAAGGGATCATGTCCCCATTTTACATGGGCATCCAGTAGCCATTTGTAAAATATATATAAATATATGCATATTTTTAAGAGACAATATCATTCTCAATTATGTTTGTGGCACAGTTTGGAAATAAGAATTTTTAAAAATAAAATTTTTGAAAAGATTCTTTTTAACCACACTATTCAAAGCTTCAATGAATATTTGATTCAGGCTCCAAACACTGCATGTTGCCAGTTTTTCTCAGCTTAAACTCTAGTGTGTCCCCGTGCCAAGCTGATTTTAACAACCTCTACCTTTCTAAGCAGCTCTTTCATGTAGATTTACTTGAAAATGGCATCTCAGCCTCTTGTCACCTCATGTTCTCTTCCAGACCATTCACCCAGGTCAGTTTCCTGGCAGGTCCTCAACAAGCAGTTGGGGGTTCTTCGTAGACTGAGCTTGGAGTAATTACGCTCTGTAATTGTGGAGTCAGGGCCTGTCTCCCAGTTAAGATTAGAAATGCCAAGTCATTTCCTGTTTTCAAATCCAAAAGAAAGATAGTGACGTCTGATACTGGTTTTCCTACGTTTCAATTATTGTGGGGCACCCTGGAGCTCCCTTTGAAGGATTCTCTTTAGAATACCTGGGTCCCAAACGTGGTGCTGGACCAACACCAGAGAATACAGAAAACCATTCTAGCTATCTCATTTGATAACTCTTCAGATTATTTCACCTAAATTATGGCCATCTGGGTCATGTGGTATCAGAAATCTCATCTGGGGAAGGACTACTTATTGGGTGCTTTGTAGAAACAGGAGGGCATCTGCAGAAGAGGGAGGTGAAAGACATTCGGCACATGTTAAAGAGTAAAGCACCTTCTTTTTAATTGTACAGATCCTTGTATTTTACAGCACATTAAACTTTAAAAGGGAAGGTAGCAAAATTGAGCATCTGTTTTTTTTCTCATATAAATTCAACTCCTAATAAATACTAAGCAGAGTTTCCTCAGACCCAGTTGTGGGCAGATAAGCAGTTCCATACACACACAACTAATTGCAGTACTTTCTAAACCTTACTCGACTGTCTTTTTTATTTCTCTGCCAGTGAAACCAGCTTTTAGCAATTGGGTTTTGGGAAAGATGACATCCAAAAAAATAATCATAACCAAAATAAACAGGGTTAAGATGGAGAATAATACTAAAAATCATTACTATTTATTCCATACTCCAGTGCCTTCCATTGTAAAGAGCATTCTCCCCCTAAATTAGTCACAGTAATATGATTTTCATGCTGGAAATGAACCTGTGGCATGTCCCACAATTTCCTGACTTTGGAGAAGTAAAATAAGTGTCGCTAGTTATCAGATTTTTAAATGAATTTCCTTTTCACGTCCACTTATTTCACTTGAAAGTGACACAAAATCTATAACATAGTAGATAAGGTTACAACCTGCCTGTTACATTTTATAGTGACAGCTGTATAACTTTTAAAAACTAAAATGTAAATGTGTCCCTTCAGGTCAGCTTCCTATAGAAATGTGTTTATGGTATAATTTTCTTCAAAGAAGAATATGAGGCAGATTTTTGGGGTAGACACACAGGCCCTAACATGGCAAGAATAGAAAGGGGCCTGAGAAGGTGTGTTTTTACCATCCCTCAAAGAGGTACCCTGTGCCATCCAAATGATGACTATTGAGAAAGATGTCAAGAGTCATTTGGCCCCTTTCTCTGCTGCTTTCTTTGATTGGGAAAAATCAGCATTTTAGATTTCATCGAGATTCTTCAGTACCTTTAAGTTAAGCAAATTTAATTGAACTACCCATTTAGTCAATTATGTCATAGAGAAAATGATGGGAAGAAAAAGAAGGAAGACTGGGGATAAGGTAGACACATAAAAGCAATTTAGGAGGGAAAAAAGGAAGAAAAAGAGAAAGAAAGAAAGAAAGAAGGACAAAAAAAGAAAAAGGAAAGGAAAAGCTGTGTACCGTAGATTTCCAGCCAGGTCGAAAATCTAGTAAACTTATTAAAAATCATTTAATTATCTGAGATCACTAGGTTGGTGTGTTTGTGTGCAAATCATTTATTTGCTATTGTATAAGTTAAAACAGTAGCCCAACTTCCACTTCTCTTTTGTCATGGGCTCTTATTCCTGGCTGTATTTTACATGTCAACCTGTTCACCATATGTGTATATACTTATGCTTTTTTTGCCACTAATTGCTCTTTTTTGACAATACCATCTATATGTGCATAGTATATGGCCGTTTTTATCACTCTAAGCCTATTAATGCCCAGACTTATGGTTCCCAGAGGAATTAAAATTAACCAGCTCTCTAAATATTGTTCATGAGTTGGAAAACTCCTGTATTTTAGAATCTCACTTCAGTTGTTTTTAATTGGTTTGCAATATTTCACCCTTCAGGGCTTGCCCTTAACTTTTCAAAGTATATATTAACAAAAATTTATGAGAGTGATATTAAAGGAAAAACTTAGGAAAATAAACACTTCTTTTAGACAATGATAGTACTTATGCTATGATTTAAATGTCTGATTTTATAGTTTGGTAGAGACTAAACCCTTATTGACTTTCCACTGCTTCTACGATCATCAATGAGATTTTTACCTGTAAATAAGCTACTCAGTCTAATGTGCTCTATCAGCAGAAAGCATAGGACTCTACATAAAAGCAAATTATTTTCTGGTGAATTCTCTTTTAGAGCTGGAGATTCCTAATATATTAATTCACTTTTTGAGTTTGTCATAAAATGTTGCTGTTTATTTCTAAAAGATGGAAAGAGACTTCCCTTAAATGCTTAGTTTTTGAAGAATGGTCACTTTGTATGACTCATAAAACAAATCACTGACAAAATGCCCCTAAGCTCCAAAGAACCATTTATTGCTAATGACAAATTTGCACACGCATATACATACACGCCTCCTAAGTACATTAATAGTGTTTACTATTTCTCGAAAAAAAATTTAATTGAGGAATAAATAAATAAATAAATAATTTGAGGAATGAAAAATAATAAAATAAAAAATAATATTTACTATTCCTGAAAAATAAAGTGATAGACTCTATGGATAAATGACAACATAAATAAGACTGCCTCATTTCTGTTGCCAGGACAGAGGGAAAAAATCAATTTTCTTTATAGAAAAAACAAATAAATTAATATAATAGTAAGAAAATGTCATATTCATGTAAAACAGAGATCACTTATGTCTTCATTCTCTTAGTTCCCCCAAAGGTCAAATATTTGCTATTTCCAACTCATGGATCCTAGAATCAAACCATTTTGCCTAAAAAAAATAGGTGCAGTCGGTTCCCGACTTACAATGATTCAACTTACAATGGTTTTTCGACTTTATAATGGTGTGAAAACATTACGGGTTCAATAGAAACCAACTTTAAATTTTGAATTTTGATCTTTTCCCAGGCTGTCCACGTGTGGCACAATATTCTCTTACAATGCTGGGCAGTACACTCTACAGTGTGCTGTGCTGCCAGATGATTTTGCCCAACTGTAAGCTAATGTAAGTGTTCTGAACATGTTAAGGCAGGCTAGACTCAGCTACAGTATTAAGTAGGTTAAGTGTATTAAATGCATTTTCAATTTACAATATTTTCAACTTACATGGGTTTGGGTTTATCAGGATGTAACTCCACCATAAGTCAAGGAGCATCTGTACTATCAAGATATTTTGAGCCAGCACATAAAACTTGGAAATGATGCCCCAGCCATGATAATTCAAGAAACTTTTTATCACGAGTAAACTTACTCTTAGAATGCTGCAATAGAAGTAACCAAAAATGACTCAGCTTTCAATTAATATTTGTTAAATAAATGAGTAAATGAAGACATAAATGAATAAGTGGAGAAATAAAGCCACATGAGGTATCAGTCTGAAGTCTATAAGAAAAGAAATCCATTCTCAGACTTATTTTTCGTAAGTTTTTTAACATCTCACTTGATCTGCCATGTGTATACTTCCTGCATCTGATAAAAAGAAGATGATATTCAGAATTTCTCAAATTTGGGTGTTCTGTGTATATCTCAAAGAAGCACAATAGGAAAAGAGTAGCCCTGACTTATGATAATCAATGAACGAAAAAAGTTTTTGACTTTATGTAATAGATGTTTTTCTGTGTGAATAAGTAACATATACTTATATAATAACAAGTAGCACATTATTATTGATTGTGAATTCCAAGGTTAAGAACCTTTGACTTTGTGTGCATGCATACTGAGACACTTCAGTGTGCTCAGACGTTCCACAAACACACCGTTTGCTTTCATCTACATTGAGTCTGTCACTTGACTTTTGACCTTTCATTTGGCACTGTCCTGTCATTTCTTTGGTTTCACAAATTTTAGCTTCTTATTTGACCTCTCAGCTGTGACCTCTCACTTGACCTGTGATCTCATAAATTTTGAAATTTCATACATGTAATTGAGGAACAAATAAACAAAACATCTGGATGTAGCTCATCCTGAATTAAGTTTGAGCAGATGAAACATAGACCCAAATGCTTCACGACTTCAGTAAATAATGTAATATCCATTAAGATGATATGTAAATAATAGAAAATAAATTTTTTAGAATTGACTATGCTGCATCAAATTATCATAAGACTCAGAATTAGCTTCCATGAGAATGTATCTCTGATCTGATCACATTAAAAAATAAGTACATACTAAGTTAGTCCAGTTAAAAATGAAACATTTATAATGTAAGTAATACTGAAATTTATCATCTTATCACTCAAGCATAGGAGTCAGAGCTATTGCACAAAAAGGTACCAAAGGATTTTACCCAGATAAAGATTGTGCAGCTCACTACAGTACTCAATATTTAAAATTGAGCATTTTAAGTGCTCTCTGATCACTCTGAAGCACTCACTCTCCATAACATTGTTTTATTATCTTTACAGCACTTGTTACCATATGAAATAATCTTTCTTTATTGATATGCTGTCTTTCCCCATTAGAATGTAAGCTTCATGAAGGCAAGAAATTTGTCTGCTGTGGTAACTGCTCAGTCCCTATCACCAAAAAGAACACCCACATGACACCTATTGGTTGTTAAATGAATATATTTGTTAATTGAACCAAAGAATGTCTGCCATAAATGCAAGGGCCCCTCCCAAACATCACTGCATATATTTGAACACCAGAGTAAAATTCTAAAGTAAATATACTAACTAGCTTTGAAGTTATAATTATTCACGCTTTTTTTTTAAAAAGTCCCATACCCTTTAAAATTTATCCTGGAGTTTTCTATATCCACTTAACTTTATTTTTTTTACTCTTTACCATTAAGATTTTTTTTCAACAAAAACAAAGACATCCCCCAATCTCTCAAATTAATAAATGTTGACAATTATCCTCAAATGCCAGCTCTAGCATGAACTTAAGATTTAAGTCAATCTCTTGCTAATTAGAATATAGTCATGTTTCTTTCATTAGATGTCCAGATTCATATATTAGGAAACTAGTTTAGATTCACAGGAATATGCAAAGAGTTACCGAAACATTACATAGCATCAAGTTTGATATTTTGCTACCTGAAGTAAGTGCAGCAATTTTATACGTAGGTATAACTAAGCTAAAACCTACTATGCACTTCAGATTAATGTAAGGAAAACCCAAACAGGAACAGTAAAACAAAGAAAAAACCCACAAACATACCATTGAACAAAATTATTACTAGATGAAACAATTGGAGACAATGTCTTCCAAAAGTTTACATAAAATACACCTTGGACTCTGTTATAAAAGTTTGCATAAGACATAAAGCTGACCCAGATAAACAAATCTGATTAGAAAGTCAATGTTTTCTTAAATAAGATCTTCTATAGGATTCAACTAAAGAAATTTCAGTTTGAATATTAAAAAATTACAAGTGAGTTTTCACTTTCAAAATGGTACTAGAAAAACATCTATGAATATTTACATCCACTATTTAATCATTTAACAAAAGATTATAAACTGACATATGCTAAAATTTATTATAATTGATCCTACAAAATTTTAACACCAATAAATACCTAGAATGTCTTACAATTATTTAAATCTTACTTGAATATATTACATCTTCACCATAACAGATATGTAACAAGAATCTATAATAATAGATTAATACTATGTATTTTTTTGAAATGGAGAGTAATTCTTGACTTTTATGGGTTCCAAAATACTGAAAGAAGTGTTACATGTGAATTGCTATAAAAGTGAAATTTAAACTAATCACAAAACCAGTATTTTCTAACTTCCTCAAGCTAAGTTGAGTAAATGGTTCAAAGTTTGGCTAAAGTTTGAGGTTTTTCTTGTTTAATCCAAAGCAGTTCATTTTTCCTTAAAGGTAATCAAAATAGTCAGACATGGTACAAATCATTTTGTTGGAGGAGAATTATGTCTGTGGTTTATTTAAATAATGTAATACCAATAAGGAGAACTTTAAAGAATATTAGAGTATTTGAAATATATAGAGAAATAAAAATGGCAACAAAAATATAAAAGAAAATTAAGTACAGGAATTATTTTGTAGATACCACTGATATATTGGGCATACTAACAATATAATATATAATGAATAAAATCTAAGTAATAACTATCAAAAAGAAGTAGCTTGGAAAGTTCACATTGAGGGAAACCTATTAACCATTTAGAAATACAGGTTAAAATATATTATAATTGAGATTTTAATAAGAAATTCTAGAATTTCAGATAAAAATCATATGGGAACCTAAAGAGATGTTCAATTTTTTTTGATATCCTAATAAATAAATTAGGAAACTTACTATTTCTGAGTCATATCCTACATTAACCTATTAATGTAGTCCAAGAAATGGTATTTTTTTCTAGATAAGTAAAGGATAGAAACACTAGTTACATTTTAAAAACTACAAGGAAATTAGTAACAGAAACAGTTGTGGATACTGTAAAAAGCAATATGGAAATTTTGAGGAGAAATAGGACAGAGTATCTAATTCTATTGTGTTGATATAACAAAGCCCAGACTTAAAAATAAAAGCAAGATTTGCTGGCTTTACTTATGCTTTAGGTAGAAGCTTTTTACTACAAGAATTCAACTGCTGAAGTTCATTTCCTGTCTTTAATTCTAAACGAGCAATTTGCTGATAATTTCCTGTCTACATTTTCATAAAGTAGAAAGAACATGACTGGTTAAACTTAATGTTTCAATAACCAAATAAACTTCAGCAAGCAAAGTTTAGGAAATTAGACAACTATCTCGAAACTAGCTTTATGATTATAAAATGTCTGAATACCGTTTATCTCTCCCAAATGTTTGAAAATATTCTGAAGGCCTTTGTGATTGCTTCTTTGACCCCCCAAACAAATAGAGCACCATTGCTTTGCCTCAGTGGGCCCAGAGCAATTAAAGTCAAAAGGGTATGAATCCCCTGAACTCTGAGCTGTTCCAACAGAGATGGGGAAGAAACGACCTCTAGTTTGGTTTCAGCCTATACCCCCACCCCCACCCTACATATTTATGCCTAAAGTAGAGATTTTCTTAACTTGGACTTTTTATAGACTGTGTTTTGGGATTCATGATTATCAACATTTGGGATTGAAAGTAAAAAAGACCATCACTAAGAGGGACCCATCTGAAATCTAAATTAAGTTGTCAATTAAAGATGAAGAATGGCTTGTTATTATTGCCTTAAAATGAGGCACCCTCTTTCTCCTGTTGAGATACCAAACATCTTCCATCCGAAATCTATTACAGCATCTGCAGAAGTGGACCTTAGGAAAAGTGTATACTGTTTCCAAGGCTCAGAAGAGGGCACAATCCATAAAACTATGAAATTTGGGGACAATTGAAAAAACTTCAACAAATGCCAGTTTGTGCCAGCATGCATCTCCAGATGCCAGCCAGTGGTAGAAAAGGAGTCAAACACTAATTACAAAGGGAGATTTTATTAGACAGATTTAAGGGGAACAGATGAGCCCCAATCCCCCTTTTTATTGTCTACTGTACACTTAGCTAATGCTTTCTCCTGTGAGAAAGGCTTAAACAGTAAGCACAAATAGCACAATGAAATTGTAATGCTCTCCCCGTGTGGACCTGGATTATTTCAGCCACCAGCAATGTGAGTAGCTGCAGGTGTTGCACTAAATAAAGTAATATAAAGTGTCTAAATTGCAACAGTGGAAGTACTGTTTCAAGACTCTTGTCTGCTTTTTATTAATAGTCAGATTCCTTCCTATCAGCAACCACAACTACCTTTACCCCGTTATTCAGCAACAATATTTTGATAGGCAAAGATCTATTAAATATCACTGTTGATATTTTGTGACCATAGTCATTTTGGAGTTGAATAAGCATTCAATCTTCTCACAGAAGGGGAGAACGTAAATTTGTGATTCAGGAAAAGAGGAAACCAGGGGTTACAAAGGTGGAGAGGCCAAGTAGAATGAAACAGACCCCCTCCATCAAGTAAAAAACTTGGCAGGATAACTAGAAACAGACCAACCCTAAATCTTAGGGTTCATGAGCTCTTAGAAACATAATTAACTGAAATAAAACTAATATTCCAGTGTTAAATTTCACCTTAGCATACATCAGCGGTTACAATAACACCAGGTATAAAGAGTTAGAATCAGAAAGTATTCATTTTGTTTATGGAATGTACCTTAAGGTAGGGGGAAACATTCCTTAACACCTTAGTGTAATTTCTAAAATAGAGAAAAATTATCCCCACAAAGAGAACCGTCAAGTTTACCTTACTCTATCAAGAAGCACTCCTTTGGGGGAAGGTGTGCTGATAACTTATTTGAAATTTCTTACACAAATAGAGAGTGCCAGATTTCTGAAGCATTTGTTCTTGAGAAAGGAACCAGTAATACCCAGGACAAAAAAAAAAAATGTTCAGCAGGAAATGTTTGACCAATGTTGCATCACAAGATATCAAAAGAATTTCACTTTGGCTACTTCAGTGAGTCAAGGCAGAATATTCTTGATTTTTTATGGTCTCTGAGCGTCCACAAAATGAGTTTTAAAAATATTAGTGACTCTAAAATTTTTCTAAAAGTTTCCAATGCATGAAATAAGGTAAAAATGTCCTCAAATGAAATGTAAAAAGTATTAGTGCTGAGAGAGTAGATAAACATTAGTGATCTGTGAATAGCATTCAGGAAATTCCATTTATCTGATGAGCTGTTGGCTAACTGAGCAGTGTTTCATATGTCACCAGCTAACTAGAGCTTCCTATTGTGTTCACAGATTTCTTTTAAAGGCATTCTTAATGCTGTTTTGCACATTAGGAGATAGTTAATTTAGAAGTAAATGGTTAGGCCAAGAGAGGAGTCTTCTTTCTTTTTTTTTTTTTTTTAATTGATGTCCATTTGCACCTCAGCATAGTCACCCCACAAATTCCAGACTCTGAGGATTCCTGTCACAGGACTGCCTGAGGCAATCAGCCGTGGTTTCTTTTTGAACAAGCTTTCTTTTAACACTTAAAACCAGGGATGATTTAACAGACAGTGTCTCAAGTCTGTGAGCTACAGCCCCCTTAGACTCTACCCAAACAAAGCTACTAATGTGTGGTCAGTTTCTTGGCAACTCCACTCTCGGCTGATAACGCTCCTGCCTGCTATTCTCCAAGGAGCCGGCTGCTGGAAGACTGCTCCGAACCTCATCCCCTCGGTGCTCCTGATGCGGGCGATCCTCCGACTGCTCGGCGCCAACCACAACATGCTACCCACCGTGAGAGAGCAGGACGCGGGCTGCTCTAGTCAGGACTTATCGTCTATCATACTGATTGACGAAACCAAGAGTGAGCAGAAAAAATAAACACGAACAGAGGCTGCAGTGTATGGGCCAGTCAGCTGGGAGTTTTAGTATTTGGCCTTGGTGATCCTACTCTCATGGTAGGTTATCTTTTCCTTGTGCTATCATTTATCATAACTTTGAGGGCCAGGGAGAGAAACAAACCTACAATTTTTCTATTGGTTACATTCATTAGACTGCTTTCTTTCTTTCTTTTTTTTTTCTTCTCACTCCTTCCTTTGCCCCCATAATAATCCCATCCCCTCAAATAGTATTCCCTAAAGAACGGTGAAATTAAATCTAAATACAGCTCTCCCCTTTTACTCCTGTTCCAGTATAGATCATTGCAAGTAATTAACCTTTGTTATTCCATCAAATCTAGAATGCAAACCTATGTGTTAATTTACTAAAGTCAGACTCAATAATAAATCGGCTTCTATAGCAGCTAAACTCAGTGAAGATCCTGGAAGTTGTTCAGTTATTTGGATTACTAACATCTTCTTCTTAAATAATGGCACTTGACTTTTTCAGGCACAAACCATGTTTTGTATTGGTCTTGACAGCCACTATAAAGTACTCCCCCAAGTGTCAGTAACAAAGATGATTTGTATGTGGCTTGCAGTCTTCCAGTGTTCTAATAGCTTTCTCCTTCCAACCCAGAAACATGGGACACAGGGCAGCTGGTTAAAGCTGATACAAGCATTTCTTCTCTCAGCAGGCTATTCTTGCATAACCATTTATTTTGCAGAGTTTTAAAGTGCCTGAAGGATTTAATTATGTACATAGACAACCCCTATAAACTCTATTCTAGGGTTTTTATTGACTTTTGTGCTGGGCAGCTCTTAGGCATTTCAATTAAGTGTTTTTATAAGAAAAACTACAATATTGTAAAAAAAAAAAAATTCTTTATAGATACTTCCAAACAGGTTTTCCCCCCCATCTGATTGAATAAACTCTATTTAATTGACAAAAAAAAAAAAAAAAATCCAGGTTAATTCAAGGTTTAGTTTTTCCACATTGGAGAAAGAGAAAGTTTGGGTCCCACTCACATTTGTGAAAATGGACCTCCCAATATCAGTGAAAGAACGGGCAGAGGGAAGAGAACCAGATTACTTTGAAACATACTGTGCAACGTCACACAGCTACCTGTTACTCGGGAGTTTACTTAAACTCATGAGGGTAAAAACCTAAATGCAAAATTTTACATGTTCCACTTAACAAGTGCAGAATAATAAATTACCAAATTCATTTGGAGCACCCGCCTGACAGGCCTAACCCTCAAAAGTCTCCAAGAGACCCCAAAGCCCTCTTTGTCTGCCTTCTTCAATTGCAGGGCTCAAGTATTTACAAGGCTTCTGCAAACCTGCCTTCATTATGATGTGGGATATTTCAGTCCCAGCAGGTGGCCAACAGGAGACCAGACCTGCCCGTGAAATATGTAATACTTTTTCATATACTTTAACCAGAAATGTGCCCCTCCACAACTCTCCTAACTGTTCTAATTTCCCTTTCTCCTCTTAATCTCCTCAGAAAGCCATGAGCTTGCATTAAAATCTACCTAAAACATTTCGCCCACAGGCAATGTAATTCTGAAACAAGCAACCAACATTTCACAGCTCTGGAGTAATAGATTAATTTGAACCTAATGTTGCCGTCGTCGTTTACTGCTCCAAATGTTCTAGTGTAGACATAGCCCCGAGGCATGGTGCTGTGGCATGCACAACTTTGGGAGCCGGAGCTACAGTTGGCTTAACATCTGTGCATCACATTTGCCATGTGCCTCATTATCCTGCACCCCACTGTGCCTACCTGTCCCCCTCAGCTTCTCAGCCACAGGCGATCTAATTTTTTTCCCCTCCAACTAAGAATCTTTGTTCTCCTTCTCACTTACTAAATTTTTGAGAGACCTCTGCACCCAAGCCATGGGGATTCGGTCCATGTGAACAGCCCAAGCCCTTTAGATTCTTAATTCTCCATTAGGAAGAGGAAAATTACAGCATTAAGTTTCTGACATGCCACTGCATAAATTGTGCCATTTGCAAAACCTACTAGAGTCTGTGACTAAACTCAGAGGCGTGTAATAAAGCATGGTGTTGTTGGTTTTGACTTTAACAAGTTTGGTTGGCTTCAATTATCTATAAGCAAAGGAAGAGTAACTTCCAACTCCAGATTTAAGAGAGACCAAAAAATAAAATCTAGTCACAGAAAGAAAAGATTGTCACATCAAAAATTAAAACCAAGTGTCTTAAACTATTTAAGGAGTTAGTACGGAGTTAGCATTTCAAAGCTTATTGCCACAAAGGGCTGATATATACAACAACCTCATCCCCTCACAAAAAATACCAAAAACAAACAAACAAACTAGAAAACCCCCAAAGCTTTAAAAATATATGTAGTAACCAGGCCAAACAGCTGCTTGGATTTTAATCCTGCTTAAACAATAAAAGAATCGTATGACTGCTTTATTGGTTTTCCCTTGGAAGTGTTTTGGGTACCCATTTAACAAGAGACTAAATAGAGATTTAGTCCAGCCAAAATAATTTAAAATATGCAAAACATAAATAATATTTGTTGTTATTATAAAGTGTAGGTATTATTCATAATAATATATCAATAACAAAATATGTAAAAAGCAACAGAATAGCCACACAAAGGTCAAATGTAGAAAAGCCACCATGCTTGCTGCAAGATAGAGGAAAAATTCAAACCAGAGAAGTTAGCCTCAAAAAGGCCAAAGCTATGAATAAAGAAATTTTAAACATTATCAACATATTATATTTGACAAGCTGGATTTAGACAGTAATCAACACATAAAAAAGGTGGCTTAATGCTTTTCAATTATTTACCAGGGTGATAGCAAAATATTTTACTGTGGGTGATAGAAAATTAATCAGTTTTAAATGATCATTTTCATAAAATGAATAATTTTTTAAAAATTAATCTGATTGTAACAATTCCTGTAACTCATCACTTAGATTTTTAAGCCCTAGAGGAGAACAAAATTGAGGTCTTGGGAGAGAATTTTTCTAATGCCTCCCCAAGTAAAAATATGCTGTGCTGTAGAAATTGTATTGGATTTCCACACTTCCCTACATAATCCCCCAAATCTACACAGTACAGAGCACTGAGTCTTGCACATTTCATTATATGCTTGAATTAATTTACCCTATATGGAATTTGTTACCTTTACCATAAAAAAGTCGCTATTCATTATTGAGAGTGGACAGATGGAACATGTTCAACTTAAGACATCAATAAGAAAAGAGGGAAAAACATATAATCCATGTGGCACAGTCTCCTCCATCTGGTAGTTCCCAGCTTGTCTGCCAAGACTTTTTTTTCCAAATAAAAGTGAACATTTCTCTTTAGAGTAAATGGAACGTTCTTAGATACTGACCCTGATTCTGCTTTACAGATAATAAGCAACTATGCAATTGAAACATATTTTCCAAACGTAATCCATATCATAGGGGAAGATTTTGAGCCTAACTGGAAAAAAATAATTAGAACTACTATTTATCTAAAAGCATTATCAGATAAACAATACAGTTTTTCCTTTGATAGATCATGAAGGCAATTGAACTAGTCATTTTATTCTCTTAAAAAACACATTGTAATACAAAATTGGGCCAGTAAAGTGACTGGCAGTCTCTAGCAAGAAGACTCTATTCGCACATCCTACCCAAGCCCTTTATCTGGCAAATGATGCCTGATGTCTAAAGGAAGAGGCTTGATTGACAGGGACATCCCAAACCATAGCTGTCACAAGATCACCTTGCTAAGATGAGCACACAAGACTATCACTCTTTGAAATAAGTTTAATACTATCAGATCCCTGTAAATGTTAATTAAATCATTTGATCTATTAATTGCAAAAGTGCCTATACATTTTTCATGTGTTTAGCTGTCTGCTCACATGTTTGTTCCTTATTTCATTGTTCTTTGCATTAAGCTATCCCATTATATGAAAGACAAAGGGGTCAGTTCTTTGTTTGTTAATGTGCTAGCTCCAGGCCCTACAAATAATATTGAGAAATACTCATCAAATTCTCTGGCAATAGCCTACCATTTAGAGAGATCCTTGTAGGTATAATCATTTTTACATGTTATTAAAATATATAATCTTATCATATCACAATATATTGTTTAATAATAACAATATTTTTATTATTAAATCTTTTGTGTTACCAAAAAACCTCTGAAACTTTTATAACTCCATCTTGGAAAAATTATTCACTGTATATAATAATTACTATCATTCATTATTATTTAAAAACACATACATAAACTTATGAAAAATACAATATTAAAGAAAAGAGATCCTGGCCGGACACAGTGGCTCATTCCTGTAATCCTAGCACTCTGGAAGGCCAAGGTGGGAGGATCGCTTGAGGTCAGGAGTCCAAGACCAGCCGGAGCAAGAGCGAGACCCCGTCTCTACTAAAAATAGAACAAATAGCCAGGCGTGGTGGTGCACACCTGCAGTCCCAGCTACTTGGGAGGCTGAGGCAGGAGGATCTCTTGAGCCCAGGAGTTTGAGGCTGCAGTGAGCTATGATGATGCCACTGCACTCTAGCTGGGGTGACAGAGTGAGACTCTGTCTCCAAAAAAAAAAAAAAGAAAGAAAAGAAAAGAGATCCTTATAGGGGAAAAAAGCTAACCACCTACCTAATTCTTTTATTCAGGGATTAACAAGGTACTTTAATACAATGATGTAACACGATTTAAGTTGATTCTTTAAAACAATTTCTAAAAATTATAGCAATTTAGGCAATAAACCTTTATTAAATACAATGTGCTTATCCCACAATCCATAAAATGTGATGGATATTGTATAGTACTTTTGACATGAGAAATTTAAAAAAAATAAAACTTTACTGACATATATTTAAACTGAATCTTTGGACACTAAGACTGTGTTTACACAGAAGTACTTTTCTCTAAATTGCTTTGTTAAAGAAGTGGTAGAATTCAGTTAAACTAGAACTTGGGTCAATATGATACCAGCTAGGTGATCTTTGCCCAGTTGCACTACCTGGCTGCTCAATCTTCTCATCTATAAAATAAGAATTAGCAAAATAATACCTATGTCATAGAATCATTGTGAAGATTAAATAAAATAATATGTTTAAGATCTTAGGATTATACCTGGCACAGTGTGAAAGCAATATAGTAGCTATTATTATTTTTCATTATATATGCATTTGGAATCTTTAAAAAATTTTACATTATATAACATCATTAGAATTGCATTAGAATTATCTGAGAAAATTACCCCAAACCAATTAATCTGGATCTGTGGGAGTAATTATAATCTGTAGCCAGAATGGTAAACCTGTGATGAAGATGTCAAAATTCATCAGATTGGAGGCCCCTAAAGGATCTGCTTTGTTTACTTCATTGTGTCCTCCCAAAGCAAAGCCCAGCTCAGTGATTTGCATGTAGTAAATGCTTAATTATCAGATAAAATAGAAAATTTCTAAATCTATTAAAATACCTCTCAGTTTACACTGTGTACATTCTTAGTCTTAGTTTCTACACTTGGTAAAACATGTCCAAGGATGCATTTCTAGCTATGGTTCTGGGAATAGCCTTTTCTTTCCTGTCCCTTTGACATCTCTCCACTCACCTCTCCACTTATCTTTTCTTTGAGTACTGTTATGGGCTAAATTATGTCTTCCCAAGATTTATATACCAAAGCCCTAATACCCAACACCTCAGAATATGACTATATTTGGAGATAGGACCTTTAAAAAGTGATTAGTTAAAATGAGGCTATTAAAATGGGCCATAATTCAACCTGACTAGTGTACTTAGAAGAGAAATTTTGGAGACACAAAGAGACACAAAGGGCATGCACGCTCAGAGGAAAGACCATGTAAGGAGGACATAGTAAGAAGGTCATGATCTACAAGCCAAGGGGAAAGGTCTCAGAAGAAACCAAGCCTGCCAACATTTTGATCTTGGACTTCTGGGCTCCAGAACTATAAGGAAATACATTTCTGTTCTTTAAGCCACCTAGTCTGTGGTACTTTGTTATGGCAGTCCTAGCAAACTAATATAAGTACATTCATCTCTCCATTTATTAACCCATCTATAGTCAGGGTTACGGGCTCCCCCTCTCTCCCAAGCCCTCCCTTCCAGCATATTCTATTAATATAATGTGTCATATTTATTTATATAACTGACAGCCCATAACACTGAGATTTATTAGGCTAGGGACTATCAAATTTACTTTTGTCTACCTGGCATCTACCATGTACTTGGCATAATTGCTGAATGTGGGAGTGAACACATAAATGAACAAGTACCTAAATAGCTACCAAATCAAAGGAATGAATAATAACTACTTATAAAAAATGGAAGAGAGACTACCATAACACAGAACCATTTCTGGCTGCATCCAAATCATACCTAGACTCAGTATCTAGTGCCACCAACTAGTGCTACTGATAAGCAAAGCACATAGACATAAATATTCAAAGAAAAGGACAGAACAACCCATGATTCTATGATTTCTGGAGTATTATGAACAATTCAATCAATAAAATCTATAAATATTGTTTGCCTAAGATCTGCAAATCTTCCTTGGCTTCCTGCCCAAGGCAGAGGTATAGTTACTCTAAATCAGGCCAATCTGCATCCTTTCTACTTTGAGGACTGTTAAAGTATCGCTGAGATGTGAAAATAGAGTCTGATATGTCATCCAGCTTTTTAAAACTTTGATCCTTAAAAACCTGTTTTTAAATAAAAGTGTGTGATAATAAAATGTGATAGAGTCTGGGTTGCATTGGTATGGAATTATGGAATTGTTTATAAGAAATAACATTGTGGGCGCAATGGCTTAGAACATAGTTTAATGCCACATAGAGTCTTAGCATGCCACTTCAATCTTATGGGTGTTTTATAGTTATATACTCATTCATGGCACAAAAATCCAGAAAGTGGCCCTCAGGGGTTACTGGTAATGAAACAGAGAATTAAGGTGAATCAACCAATTTAAATTTCACACTCTTCCCTCCTGTAATTGAAAGTGATGTTGCAGAGTCTGTTTCAGAATTTATTTTTAAAATAGAAGAAAACGTTGTGAGCAGACATCTCATTTTTGTTGGTACTTACGTTCTGCATATGATTAAGCACAAACTTGCAAAGAATTAACCACTCTACCAACCCAATGTATCTTTTCTCAAACTTGCAGGGAGCCAGGAGTGTTTGGAAGGGAAACGGGGGCCGGCGACCTGAAGCCCACTCCCTTGGGTCAGTGCATGCTGGGAGGGAAAATGAGCTACAGAGCAGACAATTTTCAGCATCAGTGGTTTTACTTTCTTTACCAGGCCTCACGAAAACACACTGACAAAACAAAGGACACAAAATTAATGACCCATGCATTCTGTCAATTGACTCTTAGTAGCAGTGGCCAGTTCACCTTAATTTTTTTGTTCACATTGAACATGTAGCCCAAGGCATTGGTTAAGGTTCACTTAAGAATTCTTCAAAGGCATCACTTGGTTTTCATTAATTTGTTAACTGTAACTTCTCCTTTCGGCTAAGGAACCTGCCTACCAAGTGAAGACCTTCATGCAAAATGAAAAAACAAAAGGCATATGTTTGACCAACCAGCCTTTCTTTTGCCTCTCAAATAATTTCTCATTCATGAATATTAGAGTAAATTATACCCATCAGATTTTTCTAAAATTTAAAATACATTTAAACCTTCTCGATTTTCTCAGAAATCCAAGTGTCAACTATCAACTATCATACAGGGATAAAAGACACTGTAGTTTATTATTCCTGTGAGTAATTACTTTCTAATTATTCCTGTGGTCTTTAACCATGATTTTTGATGAAATTCAATTTGAGTATGCATGAAATATGGCCAACTAAACAAAATTTAAGGATTAACAAAAAAGCAACATGAATTCAAAAAGAGATTTAAACGGAATTTGTACTTAACATATCTGCTCAAAAGTCACAAAGAAGATTCATCTCTATGATAATTTTGGTAAATTTGCTAAAAAGTTGAATAGTTTTCCAAGAATACATAACTAATGAATACTGAGGCACCAATGCCAGGGTCCAAATTTTCTTTATCAAATATAAAACCAGAATAGAGGATGAGGCAACACTTGCTTTCAAGCCTCACAGGAAATTCATAGTTTTAACATGTCTATTCATTAAAAAAGAATATCAAGACAGTTCTAAGTGTGAAGGAGTCTACTGTGAGGACATTTGGTAGTTTTTAGCAGAGGAAATGGAGCCCATGAAGCAAATGTACCATTCCTTTCTATAAACTTCTCAAACAGTTATAAAATATGATAGCAATGCTTGGTTGGTACAACTTTGCATTAGTTGGATCTGTCAGCATTTCCATTACAAACCCTTGATTTTCAAGGTTTTATAATTCAGCTGTGAAAAGTTGCTTTAGAAAGAAAGTTGGCAAAGCGGTCTTAGCCAGGGAGTTTATCAAACTGAACAAATCTTTGTTTAGCTATCTCTCAGTTCTGTGAGCCAAGGTCTACTCCCAGTTAGACATGCCAAACTTCCAATGACTTCCATGCCAGAGAGAGGTTTTTTCTCTCTTTAAATTCACTCCACAAGAGCTTCTCTCATTCTTGTTTCAGAAGCCGCCAGGACCCCGCTCATATCCTGTGTAACCCAGTGGGAGAGGAGCCACATCATATGAAACCCTGTAGGACATACGAATCGAGTCTTGGCCAAGTGTCTCCAGCATGAAATGTGGACAGCACTACAGAGAGACTTGGAACTTTTGAATATGTGTAGAATTAAAATGTAGGCACATCATACTACTGCTTACAAAGTGAAGTGGTGCTCGTTTATTAAAAGCCTGTCGACTGTGGGAGTGTGTATGTGTTTCAGGGCAGTTCTATAATAATTACTCAGAATATGAACTGAACTGCTACATTCTTTTTAAAGAAATAGAAGGAAAAAAAGACAACCCAAACTCTGTATATCACCTGTTGTATAGTTTTTAGACATACATTTATTTTATTGAGGTTGTGATGTTAGAAATTTATATAAACCTGATTTTGATCAGAAGTTAATGGAAGGTAGTTTTAACCAAATCAAATGTAAAATTATACTATTATAAATATATAAGAACTTTAGGAGAGAGAACTCTGGACAAGATGGTAAAATAGTTCATTTTAAAAGACTACCTATTGAAATATTTTGTAAAACAATTTTCATTTAAAGATATTTATTTAGAATAAGTTTATGCAGTCAAGCTAGCTGGCCTACAGAGGCACTACAGGATGCCACACAGCAAATTCATGTGTCATCAATAGTTTTCAAAAGATAAGTCCTCATCAAAAGGTTATTGCAGACAGCAGGCTAGCAGATGGCTAAAGCCAGGTATGGTTTGGGTTTGTTCAATGTCTTAATCTATTCTCAAACTTTGGATTTGGCAAAACCAAAACCACGTTCTGCCAAGTACCTTCCCCCTTAATTTTTAAGCCCATGTGCATTTTCAGTAAAATTTAACCCATATGTTTCTTATTCTTTTACACTTAACTCATCGAATATTTTTCTGTAAGAGCCATTTTACATCCAAAAGCCTTGTGAGTCTTTTTTAAAACTCGAGGTTTTTAGCTCTTTTTTTTTTTTTTACTAGAGGTTCTTAGCTTTTCCCCCCTCAAAACAGGAAGTTGAATTCTGCCAAGTATAAATAAATGTGAACATGAACACAATATGTTAATTCAACACCAAAAGGATTGAATTTGGTTGGAAATTGCAACATCATGAAGATGTTCACAATTTTTTTTTAAAAATGTGGCTTTCTGAATCTGTCTGCACCCAGACAGTGACTAACATAATTTAAATCTAATATAATGAACTTTACTAATGCTCCAACAAGAGGAGCAAGAAACGTTGCTTCAGCATGTAACAACAGGAATTTGCAGCAAGTCCATTTGTAAAATAAGCAACTCCTGTTTATTTTTTTTCTTGAGCTATTAGACTCCTTTTTCTAAAAATTGTTTGGAACATACACCAATAGAAAATATGGTAATTACCAGGACTTCAAACATATTTCCATGGAAGGAAGACATGTATTATGTATTATATATTTGTTCAGAAAATTTTATTGCTTATGAGTATATCAATAAATACTTCATATGATTTTCTGAACTTATGTATTCACAGAACACTCTTATCCCAGGAAAAAAAGAAAAAAAATGATAATTTTTATGACTTAATCCAATTTAATTCCAACATACAAAGTCAACATAAACACATTTAGAAAAAGAATCCTAACAGAAGAGTAATCAAATTATCTAGCCTAATCATATTTTATACTCTTTGTACCCCAACTACATTTAACACAGCTAGGCTGAGGTAGGTGATCATTTCATTCTTATTGGATTAAATTGAATTGAATCCAATGGCATAAATGATGAATCATATCATGATGATCCAAAGAATAATGACACTGTAATTCCTATAAAATATTTAAGAATTTCTTGTCAAAACCACTTGTATTAGTTATTCCTCATAACAATCATGTGATGCCATTTTTTAAAATCAGTTGAAATTCTCTCTTCTGAATTCCCATGGCCATTAGGGTATAACTCTGTCATAGTGCTTAGGTTATTGTTTTGGGGTGGTGGGGAGGTGAAAATCTTGAAGTTAAAATCTGTAATCAACCAGAAGAGGTCGTTCAGAAGCACAATAAAGTTTGAGATCTATGGTGGAGGTAATCAATCTAACACATCCAAATACCTTTCATGAATGCAATCCCATGAGTGGATACCAATGGATTTGGTCCCTAAACCCAGGAACTGACTTTTAGCTTTTGCTTTAGCCCCACTCTCTAAGATTCTCAAGCCAAGAGATATTCCAAGAGTATCTCCTACCTAATTCAGTAGACACTAATTCATTCATTCAACAAATGCTAGTGAGTACCTACTTTGTTACAGGTACTCTTTCTTCAAAAATTCTTGCCATCTTGAAGCTTACACTCTAGTGATTTCACTACCTTAACAACCCATTTTCTCAGGGGTAAAAACACATTTTTGTGCATTTTATCTTTCTTATAATAGGAAAGCACATTAAATGATAATTTCCTGAGCTTTTATGTTAAATAATTGACATTGTTTTCAATAAGTTCTATTCTTGACAAATGTGATACTATTAATTTCAGATAACCATTGACATAAGGTATGAAAAAGGGAGAGAGATTTCTATCAATTATAATAAGAAAATGAGGAAAAAATCTTGGAAAAATTTTAGAAAAACTTAGAATGTTTTAGGGCAATGAAAAAATTTGGAAGTGGACAGAGAAGAATTAAGCAATGGTACAAACAGAGGGGAAGAATGATAGATCTAGGAGTGGTCTTGGAGTTCATCTGATCTAGCAATAGCAAAAACAGGACCCATGAGTATTCTTCTCTCCTCATAATGCATGGCTTGTATTGCTGCTAGCAGACCATGAAGCCAGGCTACAGCTTACAAAATATTCCAAAGGATCAGAAATCTACCAAAAGAAAGGATGCATGAACACTGAAACTTATTTGACATCCCTAATAATCCAATTCCTTTAGGTTTAGATAACGTTCCCAAAGTCACACGGCTACTCTCTCTTCACATTGCCTGCAGTGACTTTTGTAATTGACAGAGAAGCACCACTGCTTAAGGGAGGAAGAGAAAAGTTCCCCCCTTAAGTGTCCATGACACAGAAACAGCACGGTACCACATTTAACTAATACACTAACCTTATGAACTGCATAGTATCCCTTTTATAAATTAAAAACCTGTGCAATCTTTTCTAGTGGTATACCATCCCTAAACTGGTTAAAAAACAAAACAAAAAACTTGGAGACTTTGTTTTTTCTCTGTCCTTGTATTGCCTTTCATAGACCCTGGTACAGGGACCCTCTCATAGTGGGAAACATAGGTTAGTGTAGATTATTGAACAAAACAAAAAGGTGTGATTCAGGGGGGTAGTCTCAATGATCAGCCTCTTTATAGTTCTGTTTCCTCCCAAGGTAAACAAGTTAGAAGGTATGAAATACTTCAATGTCCTTAAAAGTAAGATGCTATTTTGGAAGTTCAAATTAATCTGGCCTTAATTCATTATGACAGTACAGACTTAAATGGTCAAGTTCCTTAAAATCATCAACTGTTTGCATCAAAATCTTGCACTGTTATGACAACCATCTTCATGTACTAGTGACTTCTGTATTGTGGCTTAAACATAATAAATTCCCACTTTCTGAAGACATCCAGCTGGTGAGGCCACTTCAACTGCCAAAATGATGTTCCACAATTTCCACATATGCTTCAGCAACTCTGTCACAGCCTATTACTAAATTTTTACCCATTTTTTAAAGAATTGAGACCATTTCATTAAGTGTACACCCAAGATAGATTTTTATGTATGAGTGGTTTTGATTTATAGATGAAACCACATCTGTACCTTATGTTTAGATTAAGTCTTCTCCGAACTTTCTCAATGATTTGACATTACGACAAAATTTACGTGATCTCAAAAAAACCCCAAAGATATTTAACCTATTTTAAATATTCATTCCCTGGTTTTTCTAGAATTCTGTCAGAATAGTCTTCAAAAATACTTAGCTTCATCTAGTTTCAAATCAAACCAATATAAATAATGGGTAGAATTACTAACCTGCAGGGAATGTCATCCTAAATTTCCTGGCGCTGACTATGTAACCATACGCATGACTGGTGTATTTACTGGAGGCAGTATATACTGTATAATGTTCCCCCAAAACTCATGTAACTAATGCAATATGATAACCACTAGGGTGCTACTGTGACGTAAAGGATATATTACAATTTTTTCCAATTCAAACAAGAAAAAAAACAGTTGACTTTAATGGCCCTTCCCTCTAAACAAATACATTGCCTGCTCTACTGAACTTAAAATTCAAGGTTATATATAAGTCATTCTGAAATAAAAATAATTCTGTGGCATACACATTCCAGCACCACCAAAACATGGTTTTACTTTTTGATCAATTATTTCTAACAGTCATTTCAAAGGTTTGAATGGTATGAAGGCCATGACATTGACTGAGGGAACATAAAATAAAAATAAGCAGATCCAATAGCACAGATTTCAAGTTGGCAAAAGATGGAGCTAGTCCAAGAGGTGACACATTTTCCTCAGGGAGATGTTGGATGTTAGTTTCAAAAGTGTTTTAAGGTGGATAGAGCAGATACATTCAGTCATCAGCAGAAAAATATTCAGTAAGGAGAAGTCCTGTACCATAGGATGGGAAAGACAGTAGAGCATGTCTAGGCTGCCTGCTTCTACCTTCTCATACCCCCATTTCCATGTTTTTGAAGATGTGGAAACTGAGGCACAGAGTTGTAATTTTATAGGGTCCCAGTCCTTGCAGAGCAGGCTTAGAGCTATCTCTTGACTTCCAAGAGGCCAAGATGCTGATTCTCCTGAAATAAGTCCTACGGCAGCAAAGCTGGAGCTGAGCAAACGGAAACAGCTTCACGGCAGGCTGCCAGGGAAACGGCCAGCACAAGGATGATGGACGTAAGAAAAATGACTCATAAGTGGTCCAAAAATGAGAATTCTATTGGTTTTTAAAAAATGTTACAGTCGGTTTAAAAATTGAATTAAAATAATATTCATGTTTTTAAAAAAAAGAATGGGCAAAGCTAGGGAAGTATAAATAGATTGGTGTAAATGTACCTGGCCTTTAGCTAAGGCTACAATATACATTGTAAACACCAAAGAGTGTCAAGAGCATTTTAAGGAATTGGTCATCCCTTTCCACTTTGTGAGTAATACTTGGGAATGGAATAAAAATAATAATAATAGCCTCTAGGGAACGTTTAAGAATGAGGTAATTTGCATGTTTCTTCCAGAAAACATTAAGCATATCCTTCTCCTCTGCCAGGATAATTTTGAATTTCTGGCATCAAAACTGAAATTCTCTACCAAAGTTGATCAATCTCCTGTTACCACTCTATATTTATATTTGTGTGACAGTTTATTCTATGCAGGATTAGATTAAGGCTAGTCAGCTATTTAATCTTCATATTTTTATTCAAGGCTTCATTGAGGAAAATCCCTGAATTCCGTGCTAATTTTTGCACAATTTTTGGGTTCCAATTCTTCCAATTTTGGGGACATGGCAAGTTAGCCAAGGAGAGTGAAAGCGATTGCTTCTCCAGGGAAAACTTGGATGTTTAAGTTTATCCCTTTCTCCCTTCTCTTTTTTTCTTCTATCACATAATGTTTTGGCCTTTTCTAAACCATCAAGTAAAACCAGTGAGCTGTGGAGGAGCTGCCATAATTGCCTGGATAAATGCTTCTACTTCCTTTAGGGATGTAACCTATATATTATATATTGATACAAGCCTCTATTTATATCTTATCTTACAAGAAGGTAACCACCAAATGCAAGCAGAGGAAATACTGTACAAGAAAAAGTAGATTTTAGAAAACTTATGACAAATACATTGGTATAGAATCATAGAAAGAACTTGAAAACCAGAGATTAGAGCTAGATAAGATTTTAGGGTTTATTTACTTATAATAACATTCTTTTCACAGTTTGGAAACTGAAGATTAGGGAGGTGAGGCAACTTACCCAAGTCATAGGTTTTTCCTTTTAATTATTTAAAAAAAGATGAATCCATTGGTATTTCTATTACTGTTCTCTTTCTAAATTCTGAGTCAATTGCTATATTAAACTGTGGATTAACCTTTCCTGCTCTAACCCTTTCATCAAATCTTTCTCTGACCTCTGTGCTTCTGAGGGTTTTATTGTTGTTGTCAGGTAGTAGCTTACTTTTTGGATAATACCCACTTCAGGGATATGTCTTGCTCTCTAGCAACTCAGAATACACTCATACAAAATTTCTGTGATTGGAGAGTGATCAATATGGCTGCATTATTCATAACCACTACACAAAAATGTTGTCACAAAGAGTTAAACTACCTCCACTGCCCTGAAGAACTCTCGCAGCCTCAAGTTACATGGAGGAAATATTTAAGATTAATAATATCAACTATTATCTGTATTCAGTTCAAAATGCCTTCACACTGTATTCACATGTCTAATCTAATTTAACTCTTAAAATAACCCAATAAAGTTGTCATTCTAGCATTCCTGTTTTCTAGATAAGACTGAAGTCACATGCTGAACAATGACAATATGACATCTATGGTTTGACATCCCAAATTCCAGGCTCTCTACTCTATCATGAGTACATAACCCTTTAAGTTTAAATACTGAGCTACCATGGCTGACACTGTCCTTTTTCAAGGTTTGCCCTAATGATTTGTGTCATATTTAACAGACAGCACCATGTGGTCAAGGTGGCCAAAACAGAAGCCAAGACAAAGGAGAAAAGTATCCTAAACTTTTTAAAAAAATTGCTGATTATTTTCTCTCAGAGAAACAATTTGAGCTGTCCTAATAGCTATCACTTTACAACTCTCCATGGTTCAGTCTCCTCCTCCTACATGTTTTAAGGCAGTGACACAGGTTCAAATCTAATGTTATCAAATACGACTGGTTTGAAGATCATTGTTTAATGAGAACATTGTTTAATGTCATACTTAGGCTTTTGGGTTCTATTGTGATTGTGCTTTTTTTCTTCCCTCAAAATATTTTCTGTTTATCAATGGAGGTACTACTTGAATCCAAGGCATATTGACTAAAAGCATTCAATGAAAAATACGTTTGTTAAAAGCTGGGTAATATGTTGGATAAGTCTAGAGCCCCTGGAGCCTGACTGTGTGGGCTTGAATCCTGACTTCGCAGTTCGCTAGTTGTATGACCTTGGTCAAGTTATTTAATCTCTTTCTGACCCAGTTTCCTCCCCGTAAAATGAGTTCTTATAAAGGATTAATGAGTTAATGCATATAAAGTGCTTAGAATAATGACTGACACAGAGAAACTTTTTAAATGTTATCTACTATGACTGAACGCAGGTATAAAATGACAAAAACATATTAATCTCTAATTTTAATTTTTTATTGGTTGGTATTAGTTGGTGTCCCTTTATTTTTGACAAAATTGTATTCCCTGCTATTTGGTTCACTAAAAGCTTCAGTTATATTGGTGCCAAAATCGGCTAAACTTACTCACCACATTCTAAAATTTGCCTTTTAATATACCCAGTGACCAGAGTTCTAAAGAACTCACACTGAAACTAACAAATAAAACTCATCTGTTGGGATATGTTGATTTTTATTAAAAAGACATCATTCTGCTTTGTGCTTGCATTAGAAATAGAACTTAATCTCTGACAGGCGTTTCTCATTTTCCAGTTATTCTCTAAGGAGCATACATTGGCATGCAAGCAATGATTTTTTTTTTTTTTTTTTTTGGCTCTGCACCGTGGTTGCAAATGGTGTCATTGTTCTTGGTTAAATCTGCAAAAAGTAAGCCTACTCCTCTCATTTTTTGGCTTCACGCTAAAGTAGCCTTCATGGCAAAGAACTACATGAGTTTATCAGTCTCCACTGACTGCCCATATTCCAACACGATCAAAGTCTGCTAAAATAGCTATACATTGGGCTTTGTTTTTCCCCTTTTTCAGTTTCTGCACTTGTCAAGAATGATAATATATGTTGGAACAAAATCTAGATTTTTCTATTTATTGGTCAATACAGAGGCTTCTGAGAGAAATAAGAAAGGATAAATATTTATTCTTAAATTTCCTTGCAGGCAGGAAAAATGGATTTAGTTGTCACTTGTCAATGGGTAATGTCACTGAAAATTTAAAACAGTTATACTTAGGACAGATATTTAACTAATCATTAACGAAAAAAATGGCACTTATTGTGTGTCAGAATTCAGTATATAGATTGGAGCATTAGTTCTAATGATTCCAAAGATACAAAAAAAAAAAACAAAGAAAAACATTAGAACATAGAATACTTTTTTCCTAAGTATTTTATTCATCTCCTTTGAGATCCTGTTTGCATAATACATTTGCCTCTCAAGTTGTTTCTTTGCAAATAGAGTAAAAACTGACAGCCTCTGTCTGAAGGGTTATAGCCTAAAGTTAAAATAAATGTAAATTTACATTATTGTAAAGGACAAACTGATATTCTAGAAGACAAAGATAATTTTTTTCTTTACTAGTAGATCAAATTGTTTTTCTTTGGCTTTTATTCAATAACAGATTTTACATACATAGAACACTATGTTTATTGCCTAATTGTGCCTCATGTCAAATGATTCATGTGAGATGTTTAAAGTTCTGAGTAGATTAGCCAGTCAGCTCTTTCTTAAGTGCATGTTATGGATTAAGAAAGAAAAGGAGAATGTGTCAGTGGTACAGTGCCCACGGTTCTAACAACTTGCTGGGTTGTGCCCACCTTTGTGATTTTATCCTCACAAAAATAGCAAAACAGAAGGGCACATATATTTTCTAAATACTGGCTCAACATACTATCTATAGCTACAAAGAGACAATTTTAATAGAATCAATTATCCCTAGTCTTTACAGGAAAAAGAGACTAAACATATTGGGCTGAGGTCTTTGCCAGTTCTGTCATTTGTTCATCAAATATTTATGGAATGTCTACTTTGTGCCGGGCCCTGATCTAGGAGCCTGTAATAATCAACAGAAAGAGCTGAAGGAAAACTTGCTGCTCTCAAGGAGCTAACATTCTAACTTCTAATAGCAACATCCTGAATTTTAAGTTAATAAACCTTTGCCACCTTTGGACAAAAAACTGCTGCTGACCACAGGCATTTTAGTAATAACAATATACATTAATTTCATAGAATACTGACGCATATTTTGGTATTTGATTATACCCACAGGAGAATAGGCCTCTGTGCCTAAAATGCCCTTCCCGACCAAACTCTCACTGAAATGTAAACGTTCAGCTTAAGCATCTCTTCTGGAAAGCCCTCCCTGACTCAACATCATGCAATAAATTTTATGTTACACAAGGTGTTTCTCAGATATCAAGGAAAAATTGTCTCCAATTTTCCCATACCATGTCAATTCCTCATTTAATCCCCTCATTTCCCACCTCTGCTTTCCCTGAGCTAGAGTCATGTGACTGAATTTGACAAATAGAATGTAAGCAAAGGTGATGGGTCACTTCAGGCCAGGCACTTTAGGGTCTGTGATTCTTCTCCTTTACCCTTTTCCCCTCCCAGGCTGAACTTAGAAGCCTTGCATTGAAATGGTGGTGTCACAAGGAAACCTGGGTCCTCAAGCTCATTTCTGGAGAAAATCCCCCATCAACTAGCAGACATAGATTGAGCAAGACATAAATTATTGTGTTAAGCCATAGATTTGTCTGTTGAGGTAGCTAACATTAATTATTATTAATACAGTGCCAGAAAAAATAAGTTTTTGTTTCTGCCACAAAGAGGCACATCTTTTATATAGGAAGTAAGGAATTACATTAAAGATGCACCAGACTGCTTGCCACCTCTGCAAGGGCTGGGCCAGAACTGAGAAACAATCACTTCTCTACTTCAGCTCAGCTGCGTCTTTCCTAATACTTCTTCATGGCTTTTCTGTGATCCAAAACAAGAGAACCCCATGAACTACCCTTAAACAATGAGCTGGGCTTACATTAGCTATTTGTTACTTTTTCTTCAAGATAAATGGTATTTAAGTCCTTCCACTGAAAATTGACAGAATAGGAACTCCTAGGTGTAAATCTCTCTTTAGATCATATACAGAGCACTTACACACACACACAGTTCATTTTTAAACACTCTTTTTACTCATGAGTAGGGTGGTTGAATGAAAGGAGAAATATTATAGATCCCAATTTATTTCACTAGTGAATATTAATTAAAAGTCTGGGTTTACTGTCTTACAGTAAATAGAAATTAGACTATCAAAGGTTAATAAAGATTGCTTATAATAGCTAAAAAAGGGCCTGTTTGCTTACACAGTAATGTCTTTCCTTCTGTTTCAGCATGAAGGAATTGGGCATATGGGGAAGATACAAATCCTAATGCTCAATGAAAGCCTCAGTGAAATTTTACTTGGTAAAAGTAAGATTATTTCTGCTTCCTTTAAATATTTTTCAAATTACATAGTATGTTGGTAGAAAGGTAACAAATGAAAATTATTTTTTATTCCAGCTGGGAAAAAAACCTACACCTCAGGACAATAGTGAAAGTAAATATAGAGATAAAAAATAAACTATAGTGTCAATTAGCAGATTGAGTAGGAATATGATCATTTCCACACAGGGTATTTTCAGTTGTTAGGTATTCTAGGTTCAGGACTTACAGCTCTGGAATCAAAACCTGAAATCTAAGTAGGCTATGCAAAATGTTATAACACACTTAACTTCCAAATTCCTGGGGAAAATTTGAATCTAACATGCAGCACAGAAAAATAAAAACTACATGTTATTTTCTTTTCTATAAATTGGTGGTGGTATTTTTTTGCACTGGCTGCTGGGAAGCTCAGAGACAGGTTCTATACTTCCTTATATCTTTCTTCAAAATTGGTAAAATATACTGTTTTCTCCCTTTTTCTTTTACTTCTCAGTATTCATCTTATCTTACTTGTCTTTGTTTCTACTGTACCTGTATTCTTGTTGCAAGCTCTCTCAAATGACGTATGGAAATAGTGATGTTGTAAATCAATCAATTAAAAAAATAGCAAAGTATCAGGTACAGATATAATTGCATTTCTGAGACTATCTAGTCCATATGGAACCACAGAATGTTAGAAGGTAAGGAGCCTTAGGATTCTTCTAGTCCAACACCCTTGTTAAGTAGATAAGAAAGCAGACCCAGAGAAGTTAAGTAATTTACCTAAGACACGCAAATAATCAGGGGTCATTTCTCTTGCATCATCTTAACCCTTCCCACTATGAGATAGATCTCTGTTTCAAATACAATGTCCAAATCACCACATACTATACTAGCTTAATTAATTTATTTTACAAAAGTTTCTGAAGCTTTTTACATAAAGAGTGAGCATTAAACCTAATGTGCTATAGAGACCCATCCTCATTGTGCCAACTGACAGCAGTCCTTTCCACAAACTGCTGCTCAGGCAGCTGCCAAGAGAAAGAGATTATTCCCATGGACTCCTGCCAGGATCCTGACTGGGGTTTGTGCTCAGGGCTAACTGTTGCTTTGAATAGTTACATTAGTCAGGAGCTAGAACTGTCAGGATCTCTACGAATTAGGATCTGCTTAAGAAACAACAAAACAGAAAAAAGTTAGAGAAAGCTCAGTTGCCAACATTCTTGATATATTAGGTAATTAAGTATGATATATCTGATTTCCTTAAGTACTAACTTTGACAGCTGATATCTCTGACATTACACTTTTGACACTTCTAGTTTTATTTTTATTGTGAAGGTACATCCTCAGTCTTTCAAACGCACGTTTTGGCTTGTGATTACCTTTCAAATTTTTTTAGAGCAATTTTTGTGAAACCATGGCTAAGTCAAAAATTATGTTATTTTCGAATATGAGTTCTATCATGGAACGAATGCAGCTCAGCTCAAAATATCAGTGAAGTGTTTGGGAAGGATGTGGCTAATGAACACACAGTATGTCAATGGTTTGAGAAGTTCCATTCTGGTAATTTTAATCTTGAAAATGAGCCACGTGGGCGACCTGAGACCAAGGTGGATAATGATGAGCTGAAAGCTGTAGTGGAAGTGAATCCATCTCAACCTAGGCATGAATTAGCAGCAAGGTTTGATGTTACTATTCCAACAATATTGGACCATTTGAAACAAATTGCCAAGATAAAGAAGCTGGATAGATGGGTTCTGCATGAATTAAACAAGCATCAGAAGAGAAATCCTCTCAAAGCTTGCCTTTCTTTGCTGTCATGACATAAAGGTGAACCATTTCTACACCGTATTGTTATGTGTGATGAAAAATGATTCTTTTTGACAATCTCAAGCATTCGGCACAATGGTTGGATAAAGATGAAGTGCCAAAACACAGTCCAAAACCGAACATTCAACAAAAAAAGCTAATGGTGTCTGTTTGATGGTTCAGGGCTGGTATTATCCACTACAGCTTCATGAAACTTGGTCAGTCGGGTACAGCGGATGTCTACTGCAACCAATTGGATGAAACAACGAGGGTGCTTGCAATTAAGCAGCTGAGATTGGTCAATAGAGACAGGCCAATCCTCTTGCAAGACAATGCTCAACCACATGTCGCACAAACAACGCTGCTCAAACTACAACAGCTGCACTTGGAAACTCTCTGTAATCCACTGTATTCACCACTTCTTCCAGGCTTTGGACCACTTCTTGCAAGGAAAAATATTCAATTCTCAACAAGCTGTGGAAATGCCTTTTGCAATTTCATTGCCACTTGCTCTCCAGGCTTCTCTGCTGCTGGCATAAGCAAGCTGCCGTTAAGATGGCAAAACTGTGTTGATAGTTTAGGTGTGTAGTTTGATTAATTGTATTGCTTCTTGTTTGAGATATGAAAAACTACACTTTTGATTTGAAATTGGACATTTCATGTTTAATGACCTAATATAAATCAACCCCAATTTAGATGAAGATTTTTTTTTAAATTTCAGAATATTACAGGGATACAAATGTTTTGGTTACATAAATTGCTTATGGAAAGTAGTATGGAGGAAGGTTTTTTAAAAAGTTTATCCTAGGCTATGATATATGGTAAATAATGGCATCGTTGAGTTGTTCATTCTAAATCATTTCTCCACTGGTGAGTAATTGCTAGGGCTGATCCTGGCCACATAGGTCATGTTGTGGTCATATATATAGGACCTTCCTTATAGGACTCTGCACTGATAAGACATGGCAGGTGGGCATGATGGAATCCAGACAGAGAGCCATCCATGCATCCAGGCAAACCAAAATGGGCTCCAAGGAAGCTCTGTTATTTGAAAATCAATATATTCACAATATTCTTGCTCTATAGCAAGAATGTGCAACAATTATTAGGCAAAGTACGCTTAAGAGGCTCTAATATCTTAAAAAATACTTATATTATTGCCTTTAACTTGCAGTTCTAGAAATCCCATTTTCAAAATGGTAAGAGAGAGTCTGAAATTTGACACAGTAGTAATCACTGGAAGATTTAGGTTGGCTGGTCTTGTCATGAGGTTCTTTTCAGGTTAGGTATTTGGAGCGAAAGAGTATGTGACATCAGAGAGCTGAGAACCCATAGCTCCTTGGCCAGCCCTTATGCAATGGAACACAATAAGTATGAGAATAAAAAAGTAAGTTAATAATGCAAATCAAGTCAAATACTTTAGGAAAGGTCTAACGTAAGAGGATGGGTTCTACCCCCAGCATTGACTACATTGTCTTATGCAGGTGGCATATCAGATTTGAATTCTCTATAATCCTTTCCTTTCACTGGGGCCTCCCTGTCCATCTTCTGGTACTACTTTGGTAGTCAGTGGCTAAGGAGGTACAAGTTGGTAGCACTGGGCTATAAAACCATTCTGCACTCAGGGACAGAGTGACAATGGATTTCCAGGTGTGGGAGTCTTCCAGCATTATTGCTTCTTCAGATCTCCTTGATGTCTTCAGAGGTCTCTAGTCTGTATCCTGTTAAGAACAAAAACTATATGCAGAGTGTATTAGTTATGAGGTAACATGGCTGCCAGTCAGACATCAAGGAGGGTTTTCACTTTGGTAATGTCTTACTCTAAATAATTATCTTACATTTAAATCACTATAAATAAGTGGGATTAACTCAACAAAGGAAACTAACCTTAATAAGAGACAAACTCAGAGCCAGGTAGCATCATAAATCTCATGAACAGTGAGATACTGGCAAATAAATCCTCCTCAGTGTTGCCCATGAATGCATCTGTTGGTAAAGGTTTATGTGAGTACAATTACTTCTCCTCAGTAAGACCTGGATAATTCTGTCATTGTTAGTCAAAGTCCTAAATTACTTAATATGGGTTGGAATTTCAGGCTTTCAAAAACCATGTAACCATTAAACATGCAGGGCAAAATAAGCGAACTATTTGCTATTTACTTCTAAATATTTAAATATTTTTTGTTATTATCTGTGAATCAGGCCTTAGTGAAGTCAGCACCAGTATTGGTTTCCAGGCTCACTTTCAAGCCAATGAAAATAATGGAACCACTGTCTCATCGAATGTGGAGAGCCAACACACAATTCGGAAATGACGGTTTCTAAGTTTTCCTCCCATTGTTTCACTCACATAAAGCAATCTGCATTTCTGGTACCATATTATATTTGGTCTTTTCATACTGCCAATTTGAGGAAATGCTATTAATAGAAAAACAAATACTGTAAAACATGCTTCCAAACCCTAAAGTAATTGCTTAATATGAAATACAGGGGTACAGAGACAGGAAGTTGCCTACCCAATATCAATTCCTCTTTTTTTTGAATCTTACCAATATATCCAATTTTGTTCAGGGCATTACAGGGAAAGGGAGAGAGAGTAGGGAGGAAGGGAAGGAAGGGAGGGAGGGAAGGAGAAAGAAGAAGAAAAAATACACTACATTTCCCAGCTTCCCTTGCTGGGCAGTAGGGAAGAGATTAGCCCTAGCCCAGCCTGTGTTTTTTGGGCTCATGTGATGGAACATTAGCCTATTTTTCACAGCCCAGGATCAGAGTTAAGCTCAAGGTAGTTGCAGTCATGCTGCATTTGGCTGGAAAAGAGCCTCTCTTCTCTACTCTCCATATTCTCTGTCCCTTCCTGAACACTTCTGGGGTATAGTAGAAAAGATTACAGAAGAATATATCTTGAGCATAATCCAATTTTTTCAGGGTCCAGTAATTTTTCTGTACACAAATCATTCTGTAGTCATCAGCCACATACTGTATGCATGCCATTTTGTCAGGGGTTGGAGGAACTATAGAAACAGGAACAATCATAATCCTTATGATCCAGAGATGCAGGAAAAGGAGAAGACTCCTTTAATTTCTTTTTCTTTTTCTTTTCTTTTTTTCTTTTGGAGACAGGGTCTTGTCTGTTGCCTGGGTTAGAGTGCAGTGGTGTCATAATAGCTCACTGCAACCTCAAACGCCTGGGTTCAAGCGATCCTCCTGCCTCAGCCTCCCAAGTAGCTGGGAGTACAGGCGTGCATCACCACACCCACCTAAGTTTTCTATTTTGTGTAGAGATGGGGTCTTGCTATGTTGCTCAGGCTGGTCTGGAACTCCTGACCTCAAGCAATCCTCCTGCCTCAGTCTCCCAAAGTGCTAGGATTACAGGCGTGAGCCACAGCTCCTGGCCAATGAAGCCTATAATTTCATCTTACTATCCCATTTAAAGAATTTAGTATTATTATATATAAGTCATGTCACATTTCATTCTGGAAGATGTCCCCCAATGGCCAGGTTTTGTGCACGTTGCAAATAAGTGCCCCTAAAATCTCACAGAATTTTTCACAGACTGCCCTATAGAAGAGAGAATAGTGCTGAAAAATTTTAAATATATATATTTCAAAATCCCACAATGACAGCCAATTAGTTATTATGCTATTCACAAGAAGCAAAAAATTATATCTATTATAAAGTCTATACAAACTTTGCAGGTTCCTGTCTGGCAGTTACCATACAAAAGATCTTTCTCTACCTACAATGTCCTTTACCGAGTTGAAACTAAATTATCTGGGATGGAAAATCTCTGATAGGCCTTTCATTCCAACCCTGTGAAAACAGATATATGTCTAAGTGTATGGTGACAAACAGTGTTATTATCTCTCCTTCTCTAATATTTAACCAATCTAAACACTCAGGAGAAAAAATGTTATCTGAAATCCAACCACTTTATATACATTCACTTGGTCTTCTTTTAACAATTCAACTAGCTTTTCTCACAAGTATCTCAAATACTTGTTTGGAAAGCTTTTCTCAAGTGGGTATGCAAACAGGAGAAGAACTGTTCTTTAGCAGGTCCCTCCTTATAAGCCTCCAACGAAGCTATCTTCTTGTACTTTCATTAATGAAAAGATAAATATGATCTGTGCTATGCCCAGCTGTGTTGTTCTTGTACTGAGGAATTCACAAAAGGAAAATTTTAAATCATACTTTTATCAGTGAACAAGCTTGCTAAAGCAAATAGATTTTAGCCTCCTGAGTTTGCCTCAATAAAAGATTAAACGCTAATAGTACAACTTTCCACACTCAACAGATTTATGAATAATCAAAGTTTGGAGGAAGGCCAGGCCATTTAAGAACATTACCTCCCAAAGAGATGCCAGTAGTATGTAGACATCTTCCTTGTAGCTAAGCAGCCATATTTCCTATCACACAATTCCAATATTGACTGAATAATTGGCCTTTACAAAACATTTATTGAAACACACCATTTGTCACAGTACCAATGCTTGTTTAAGAGTTTCAGGTGGGAAGAAGGGTATTGTGGGGGGTGGGGAACACAGTTTCTTTCTAATTACTAAGTGGATTTAATTGGTAAACAGCAGCAAGTCAGGCCTGGAATTGTTAGACCCAGGGTCTGAATTGTCAAGGAGTTCTTTAACAAATAAAAGGAATAAGCACCTCATCATATGTGGTTTTTGAATAATACTTTACATCTGTGAATGGTATTACTCTCAGGGCACACAAAGCCCATTTTCATGTGTTGACTTTCGTGTTCTAATGCTATTCCTAGGTGGTCAGTCTGTCATTATGTTGCTGCCCTCCTCTCCTAGATTAATACGAGGCATGGAGAGTTTGTTGAATGCTTTATCTACCCAAGGCAGCAAGTTAAGTTCATGAGTAAGTGGGAGCTAAGATCATCTTTGCTAAGTTTCTAACTCTCTGAAAAAGATTGCCTATTTCTCTATATTATATCTCTGTATACAGCTTTAAAAAGCAAAAAAATCAGCTGACTGATTCCTTGTGGTATACATCATGTATTTAAAAATCTCCTTGCTAACAAATTCTGAATACATGTGGACAAAATGCTCTAGTTAGAATGCATTGAACTTAGTTACAATAAACTCAAAACACACTCATGGTGTGACTCGAGAATGAAAACTATCACCCTATTTTATAGGTTTGCTGTGGCAGAAAACACAACTGGATTCCAGTTAGTCTCTTGCCAAATTAGAACATGCTTCTTAACATGTTTGTATGCTGCTAAATAAAAATCCTGGTCATGCTCTTCGTAAGAGGAATTCTTAAGCTAACCTCACTTAATGCTAGGAAAATGAGGGTGTCATTTATCTTTGGCACCCAAGTATGTCTTAAGCAGGTACTCAAATCATTTAAGATTTCTTTGACACCTAAAGTTAATTATTCTGATTCTGTAGTACTCTTTTTAATTACATGAACACCTTTGGTTGCTTCAGTTTTACCTGAACTTTTAAAAGAGAGTAGGTTTTTGTTAAGACACAGCTTGCATTAAGTGGATTCAGAAATATTTTTATCTAAATCTTGTCTTTATAACAGCTGAAAAGATAGATAGATAGATTTCATACTCACTTGGTCCAGAGCATAGGTGCCGTGTGCATTTTCCTTACAGAATCATTCACAAAGAATCATTTCACTGTGCATATTCAAACACACCCCACAGAAAAGGACAATGTACAGTAATTACAAATTCACTGACCCCAGTCAGAAAGGGACAATGTTCTAGCCTAGTGTCTGGTATCAGAATGTGGAAAATAAGTGATTAATTTTTCAAAGATGGGTTGGCATCTATCTAGCTAGCTAAGTCAAATTTATAAAAACTACAATAAAGAGAAGACAAGAATAGACATTCAAATAAGGGCAAACAAATCCTAAGTACATGAACAAAATGCTCACCTTCACAGATTATTGAACTTCATCACATAGAAATTTGAACGTTCCGGGTTTTATTTATATATGTGTATATATATATACACACACACATAAATATATATATACACATGTATATATATAATTTATACTATTTGTGTCTATGATTATAATTTTAAATTTTATATATTAAAATCTATTTATGTTAAATATTAAACTCAGTGCAGGTAAGTATACTCATGTGCTAGAGGCTTTGAAAACTGTTAGAACTGTTAGAACCCTTTTGGACAGCAAGGACAGAAATTTTGTAACACATGTAAAAATATTACGCTCTTTGTCTTGATAATCCTACTGCTGGAAATTTTCTTTAAATACATATTAACCACAGGTAAAAAGCTATATTTATTAGTTTATTTGTTGTAGTGTTACATTTAATAGTATAAAGTTATAAACCATGCAAGTAACTAACAATAGAGGAAAAAGTAAGTAAATTATTGTACCTGGATGGACTAATACTTAATTACAATAATAATCACAAAGACTATGAAAAAACAGGCCCAGATTTATCATAAAATACTAATCAAGAAAAAGTTGAAACTATAAGGAATTAATTAGGTGTAAATAACTATAGTAAAATTTTTTTTAATTTTTGAATTTTTTTATAATACTATTTTTATGTTTCGAAAGTGATGACAATAAGTTGAGTTCTTCTTGGCCACATTTAAGTGTGAGGTACAATTCTCCCTGGTCTAACCACTTTACTCCATGTAGACAGTAGCAAAGACTAGTCTAATTTCTTCAAGGGAGTCAAACCCAGAGTACAGCTATCCCCAAATGCCACTGGGATTACAGGTGGTTTCTTGAGTGTGCATCAGACTCATACAATCCAGGTCTGGAAATAATGTCTGCCCTCCTTGAGAGCCACTCCCTCCACGTTGAAGGACTATCCCTGGTACAACACACACAGGGTGTGTAGTCCCAAGCTCAGAGCACAGCCACATCTTCACATTGTGAAGCCAAATTTTCCTAATAAAGGGACACAGTCTTATCACAAACATATTTTTGTTAAAATACAAACACCCCAATGTTAAAACAACAAAATAATCACTAAATTACCGAGCCAAACAACTGCTTATTGAGAAAGCCAGCGAAAGAAAAGGCAGCTTTAGCGCTCCACTATTAAAAAAACAACAACCAAAAAAGACTTTCCAAGTTTATAATTTTTTAATGTCTGTGTTTTAAAACCTGATATTTATTGCTCTTTTAAAATGTCTCAGGATAACATTTTTAGTTCTGCAACAATGCTGCTAACATTCCAAGACCAGCTATCACACAACTGCCCGTAAAAAAATTAACACTACCAAGACCATTTTTTCTGTGCTTAAACTCATACCAATGAAAACTACCCTATAGGCATAAACTTGATATTTCTGTTCACCACACATTAACCCAGAGTTCCTCAGGGTGTGACGCCCAGGTGACTTCTGTGATGCAGATTTCTAAAAATCTGGCTGGAAACCTGCATGATTGAGCACTCCACTCATGGCAGGTACAACCATTGATCTTCTCTTATTTTACCCAATCTGCACTTAGTCTTGGAAGATTAACCCTTTGGCAGTATGAATTCACATTGCTAAACACGAAAGGAGTCCCTCCTGGGGCTTGTGAAAGTGCATTCATTCTCAAAGTAGGACCCAGGGAGCGCTGAGGGTCTGACATGATTCATCCGAGACAAAGAGAAGAAGTGGCTGAGAAAGGAGTTGGGGAGAGACATAGGCTGCGGAAGGAACAGACTCACAGACTCCTGGAGCTACAGAGAACCTTAGCAATCACCTAGCATAGCCCTCTCAAAGCACCGTGCAACTAATTAGTGACAGGAACTCGATCTAACTTTCTTTACACTGCCCACAGAAGATTTTATGGTGAATCAAATAGGGGCAGAAGGAACCTGACTATAGAGAAAGAAAATATTATATATCATTAAAGAAATTTAATAGGAAATGAGAACAAAATATTATGTATAAAGATAATCCTTAAAACATACTCTGATAAGATCCTGGTTTAAATTTTAAATTATATCTGGATACTAAGGAGACCTTCTCAGGAGCTGGGGTGGATGGTGACTTCACAATAAGAATGTTAAGAAAGGGAGAAAGCAAATCATTTATACATCTGGCCAGCCCCTGTGACCTTCAAAAGTCAGTGGCTGCACACTCAGTTCAACATATACTTTTGAGCAAGTTCTCTTTGTCTGGCAATGTAATTCCCCACACTCAATCCCTCACACTTTCAAATAGAAAGAAAAGGGTCACAGGGTGGGCACCGGGTGCAGGAGGTCAGCTCGATCTCACCACATCTGGTGAGGGCAAGAAGAAAGGGAGGCAGAGAGGACTGGGGGAAGAGCCAGAGCCAGGATGAGAGGACAGTGAACTGGGTGAAGAGAAACACCTCACCCTGGTAACTTCTGCTTGGAACATCTACCTCCCCAGAATACAGGAGTATGAAAGAGAAGTCAGCTACAGATGAGAAAAACTGAGGTACTTTCCAGGGATTCAAGAGGAAGAGGAACGCATGCATAAGTTAGTTATATTTCAGCTGCCCACATGCTGTTTCACGTGAGCACTTAGAAATTCGTAAAACACGTTTTCTACAGCATCCCTTTGCCACAAATAAGGCATCTTTAAAATTCAGAACATCTCTCAAAAAGCAAGCGTGTACAAAATATATCGTACGATTTTATATATCTGACCCCCACCTGCACACTCAAATCATAGATATAGATCTAAAAGGGAATGTTTCAAAATGTTAAGGCCATATATGCTGTAGGAGCACTTGACCAAATTACCTTTGTCGCAGTCACTGAAGTTCTCATCACAAAGAATGAAAACCATCATGCTTCCACATAGAAATAAGCAAACTGCATCAGTGAAACATAACCAGGAAGAGAAAAGGAATTCAACCTCCACCATCAATACTGAAACTAGTCAATAATTATCTAAGTGGTATCAGTTATGTTTTCTGTGCATCCTGGTTGGCCTCTAAGTAAAGAGAAGGAGCCTGAGAGAAGGGCTTGGGAACCCTGCGGTTTCTCTGTGGGAGGATTATCTTGGGCGGTGTGTGTGAAGAACGGGGTGTATGAGCATGTAATCTGCATGTTTATAGTTTCAGCATTCTACCCACTTCTGGAGAATTGTTGTCCATCCTAAGCACCTTCAAAGGCCCCATAGGGCAGCAGGAAGTTCCCAGTTACTGGACATTTAGTTCTTGGAAACCCTAGAAGAACATGGCTTTGTCACCTTGTGTTGTCATGGCTGTGTGGAGGCCACTAAGCCAGCTCATACCTGAAGCTCAACAGGCAGGAAGGATTGTGACACACCTCTCTAAAGCTTCTTAAAAATGAGTGAGGATTAGTCTCAGTTTTAAAGTCTGCCCGATTTTCAAGAGAGGAGAGATATATATTTAATAAACATCATTTGTTTAAATTCAAGTAAATCTGATAATGAGAACAAGAAATCTAAAAAGGACATTCTGTAAATTTTTGTATTGTGCATTATGAACTAAGCATATTTTCCTATTTCATAGCATTTCACTGTTTTCTGAATGTAAGTTGCCAAAAATACCTAGTAGCTGAAGGTAGTATGGGAATTGAACAGAGAGAACTCAAAAGCTTAAAGCAAAATAAACCCTGGAGGGCAGGACATGAATTCAAATTCTGGAGGCAAACTAAATAGTGCTAAACAGAGCCAAAGGGGTAGTTTTTCATATGAAAAAGCTAAATCATAAATGTTGAATATTCTCTAGTTCTATATGAATTTGATAAAATGATCTATAGTTGCACTGTTAAATATGGTAGCCACTAGCCACATATGACTATTTAAAATGAAAATAATTCAAATAAATACAGTTAAAAATTCAGTTCCTCATCCACACTAGTGCTCAATAGTTATATAGGACTAGTGGCTACCATATTGGAGAGTATAGATTATAGAATATTTTCATCACTTCTGAAAGTTCTATTGGACAGCTGTAATTCCAGAGTTCGTAATAGACTTTAAAGTGAACATAGATATACAATATAAGCTAAAACAAAATGTGTAGCTCAATAAAAGTGCACAATAGGGAGTGTCATATTTAAACCATAAAGAACCTTTATTCTTGCTTTGGCTCAATCCTTACTTATGAGGGGGAAAAAAAACCTTTCAGAAAACAGACAGGGCAATATTTAGGCTAAGTAGCAGAATTTCAGGGAGAGTTGACATTGAAGTCCTTCTTTTAACTTGAAAAGGTACAGAGATATGTGTGTGGTGTGTGTGTGTGAATGCATATGAACACAAATACCCTCTGGGGTATTCAAAGGATGTCCTCATATAGAGAAATGTTTATTCTAGGACTTGCTAAAATGGTATGAATGGCCCAGAGCAGTGGTATTAGGGTAAGGACTTTTAAAAAGCCAGGAAGTCAAAACTAGGTAGCAACAATTGATCTGATCTCAAAACAGATTGCTACAGAAAAGAACATTCTTACGCAGGCAATAATAACCACGTTTTCTATCTTCATGGGGTTAGATATGCAAATAAATTTTTATCACCGAAATTTGTTCAGGATTGAAATTGTTACCAGGTGTTGTCATTGGGTCTGTTTTTGGAAGGTCTCCTGTCTAGGGTGTTTGAAGTATGCTATATCTTGGGAGCAGAAAGACTTGATAACATTCCAAGGTCATCTTCTGTGCTGGAACATTGTTATCCTAGTAAATATCTTGGTTTCCCAATGACACACAAATGCCGATTTAAAATATACTATTTGATTTCACCCTTTTACTTTTCTCTTTTTTATTGCTACCATTTGATAATGTGTGTGTCCCCATGCTCACATGTGCAGGGTAGTCACATGATATAATTACAATAGCTACACAAAACTAAGCCTCCATAAACTATACAATGTGAGTTACAGATTAAATGGGTTTGCAATGCTGGACACACCACCAATACTCAAAAGTATACCTGATTCTAATTAGTAAAGTTGTAATAAATTAAGAGAGCTGGTATTTATACAAGTAATTATGAAACTTCAAAACTACATGTCAATTATCATATTGAATTGAATCCTTACTAATACAACTTAAATTTTTTTTTTAAAAAAATGTAGATGACATCTCTGTTAAAACTAGGGAACACTCACTGGCATATTCACTTCCTGTGGTTTCTATGGTGCTTTTACTGATTATTGAAATCCAGGTATGTTAGAATAAGAGTCACTTGAATATATATAGCATGCTCTAAAGCACTGTAACATGTAACATTGCATTTGTCTGCCATAGCCACACATACAGGATTTTATAGTAGGTAGTATTTTAAAAGTGAGGAGGAAAAAAGATCAAGTTGGTTAAGTTATGCACCTAAAGACTTCTAGCCCTGTATTTATTTTCAAAAATTAATTTTAACACACAAGTAATACATGAATATATTTTTGTTGAAAAATATTATACAACATTACATAGAAGGCTAAAGCCCCCCCAACCACAACTAATCTGTGTCCCTTCCCCCTCGTCAGAGGCAACCACTTCTATCAGATGTTGTGTATTAGATCTTTTTATGCCTTTGCAACCACTCACACATACCCAAGAAGACAAGCATAAGAAGATCCGATGCAACGTTATTCATAGAAACAAAAAAAAAAAATTGAAAGCACCTTAAATATCCAACAATTAGGGACTAACCAATCTAAATGATGATTTACAAGAATGTGGCACATCTATATTAAATAATTTGAAGTTTCTATAGTGCTTAGAAAGTGCACAGCACAGAGCGAGCACTATATGAAGTGTCTGCTATCACTATAAGGACCAATATATTTAATGAAAAACACAAATTGCAGAAAGATGTACAATGTGAGCCAATTTGTCTCACAAATACACACACAAACACACACACCCAGTGGTGCCATGTATTTTCTAGGGGTTTCGGAATTCCTTTCACTCCATGAGGCTACCTCCCCTCTCTTAGATCATGAGGATACTTTCAAACTACAACAGGCAACATAGCAGAGTAAGAGAAAACGAGTATGTATGTTACATCTGCCTCAATGGTGTTTCTCTGGTCCTCATCCTTAGTAGCTTTCAGAGATAGTTTATTTTGTTCTTGACTCCATAAGCACAGGGGGAGCTCAAACATACCCTCCCTGAAAACAAAAAGTGGGAAGAAACACTTTCGTATTTAAAGAAAGATGAAAACTTAAGAGAAACAAAACAAACAAAATTGAATGAACATAAATTCCGCTTTGCCAAGTTCTAACTGTTTTGTTTCCACATGGAAGCTTCTTGTCAGATAAATCTTAATTTATGGAAAAATAAAAGAATTGTGCTGTACTAAACAGAGGACCCTGAAAAGGGAACCAAAGAAGTGAATTTTAGTCCATCTCCATCAGATTCTTAGTTGGGCACAGAGCAAGTTCCTTAACCTCCCTCTACTGGAGACTTTGGACATAGTCTTTTACTAATTCTGCATTGCCTAATGAGGGTCCTTTCTTCACAATCATGCATGTCCTTTACAAATGAAACTTCCTTTGAAGACACGCAAGAGATCAGATTAAGTTTTTCAATATATATTACTTCTGTTTCCTCTTGGTTCACTGTTCTCACAATGGCTAATTCTCCAAGGGGTTCCAGATGTGAACTCTGCTCCAACTACTAAATAAGACCGTAGCAAGAGAACTCACACCACAAAACATCCTTCTTGACTTTCAACCAGGGTTTCTCCCAAAGAGATGCCCCTGTACCATCTGCTCCAGCAAAGCTCAAATCCACTCCATTAATCATGAAAGTCTCAGAGTTTTCTTTTCCAACCCTGAAGAAATCTTAATTATTCTCCTAGTTCAAAGTGTTTCTGAAGTGGACCAACTCAAGTTACTTTTAGTAGGGAAGCATAACATATGTTACACTTACAAACACAGCACCAAGCACAATTTCTGTAACAAAGTAAACTCTCAAGAAACATCAACTGAATGAATGATGGCACACCTTCACTAATAACAATGTATAAAGATCTCATTTGTACATTTTTTTAATGTTTTTCACCACGCTCTGTACCAATATGCACACAAATGCTCCATTATTTCCCATTCTCGCTTAAAAGGGCCACATTAACCTTAAGCCTCCTGACATTTCCTGGGCTATCATCAGAATTTCATGCACAATCCAAGCGAGGTCTTGATCTTGCCAAAAATCTCTGGTGATTTAGTCAGTCTACATATCGGACAAGTGCAGTTCCACAAGTCAGGATCCAGTCCTAAATGCCTTTAACTGGGGTCAAATTTTATTTTTAGTACTTGAATGTACATTTTAAACCATGGTGTGCCAAATTAATGCAGTAAAAACTTAATGGTTTCCAAATTTATTTTGAGAATTGTAGCATACAAGCCAACATAAAAAATACAAGCTTTCATATAATCTCAGAAACATTACTCTCTAAGGATGGTTTCCAAAGGTTAGCTGGAAAGTTTTATCAGGTTTATCCATGTAACTACAAGATTATTCATCTTAATTCCTTAATATTTTGTTTGATAACCAATATACTATTATAGAACAACCAACAACAAAATAAGAAAAAGGTGGAGCTGAGTGGTCAAAGCACAGTCTTGGCTAGCACCGTCCATAGGGAGCAATGAAGGTTCCCGATACATGACAAATTCATGCTCCTTTTTGTCAGTCCCTTGCCTTAGCCACTGCTTTTGCATTTATTTGACCTTGAAGAGACAAATCAAGTATCGGGAACTGTCCAATTCTTTCCAAAGGTGTTCAGACACTTAACAGACACTTCAAAAACACTCAGTACTTTGCAAACATCAACGTTCCCATTGTGAACTCTGTTGCATAGCTCAGTGAAACGATCACACGCTGCTGGGCACTCCCAATGTCATTTCCTCTGTTTCCCGAACTCCTCTCAGTAAGGAGCCTCTGATGCCCTGTCCTAGGCAGACTCAGTTGTTCTTGCCTGCCAGTTCTGAATGAAAGGCATAAGAATAGCCTTCACCCCCAACATTTGATAGAATTTTAGTTTAAATTAAGAAGTGATCATATAAAAAAGACACCTGCACTCAAATGTTTATAGCAGCACAATTCACAGTTGCAAAGATGTGGAAACAACCCAGGTGCCCATCAATACATGAGTGGATTAATAAAATGTGGTGTATGAATACCATGGAGTACTACTCGGCCATAAAAAAAATTGGTGAACAAATATCTCTTGTATTAACCTGGATGGAACTGGAGATCATTCTTCTAAGTGAAGTATCACAAGAATGGAAAAAAAATGTCCTCACCATTAAATTGGAACTAATCGTTCAACACTTATGTGCACATATGGAAATAACACTCATCAGAAATCAAGCAGGTGGGAGGGGGGAAGAGGGGATAGGGAACTTCACACCTAACGGGTATAATGCACACTACCTGGGTGATGGGCACACTCATAACTTTGACTCAAATTGTGCAAAAGTAATTTATGTAACCAAAACGTTTGTACTCCTGTAATATTCTGAAATAAATATTAAAAAACAAAAAAAGAAGTGATCAATTCAGGATTGGTTTAGTTCACTGAAAGTGTTGCTAGCTTGGTCTGCTTTCAATTTCTGAGTGTTCCCTCCAAATTGGACAGCAGCTCTGCTGCCCTATGCCTCAACCACTACCATAACAACCAGGACCTTGGCAATTCAGAACTGGGCTAGGGCTTCTGACCACAAATCCCAATCTTTCTTGTGGTTTGAATCATACCTTTGCCTTTTGTTTAGAATCCAATGTCTTGTTCACTGGCTGGAACATTGGAATTAGCTGGGTCAGTTTCTTCCAACCACACTCCCCTTCCTCCCCCTACCACACAAAAGAAGACCTGAGTGGGTTGTCTGTTAAATAGTTGTTCAGTGGGGAATATGTGTTACAAATGCAGGGAGCAGGAGAGGAGTGTGTAGTGGTGGTACAAGCACAGAAAGGGAAATTTGAGGAGAGAAAAGGCAGAATAGGAAGAACAGAACCTTCTAGATTCCTGATAATAGGCTAAGAATTCCATTCCTCGAAGTTAAAAATATTGTACATTATCTGTTTGTATAAGTACATGGATTTGTGTTTATGGGTGTGAAAATGCACACTGTAAGTGTATACACATACAGTTTTGTTTCATTGTAACATAATCAAATAAATTGCTACTTATTCAGTTAATATGTACTTATTCAAACATGTTTTTAAAATCCTACCCAATATTCAATCTACATTTTAGTTAGCAATAAGGTTACCTGGTGACTTGTTTTCTTTCTTTCCTTAACCAAAACATAATACTGAAGCTAGGAGAACAAGCTTACCCCTTTGATTGCTGACATTTCCGTTGCTTCCCCAAAGATAAAAGTTCTGCTATTTTGCTTGTATTTCATTTTTGTTATACAAGCGTCAAGAATTTTAAAAGCACCACCCTTTACCATTCTTCCACAGAGATCTCTGAAATGAACAGCAGTCCCACAGACAGAGATTATAGAACGGAGGCCAAGGGGAGAAATACAAATGGGCCAGCTATCATTATCAGCCATAAGCCACCCAAATGGAACAAAATTAAGTTGGTAAGAAGGGAAAGAAAAGTGTCCGGAACATACCATGGGATAAGGCACAATCTAGAGTTACGGCTACTGTTTGCTTTTATCCTAGACATGTCATTGGTCAGGATCCGTTAAATAAACTGCTCTGCCATGTCGGCAATTTCCATGCATTTCTTCAACCATAAAATGATTATTTTGAACAATTTTTTTGTGTGAAATCCAGGCAAATACCTGAGCCTAATTATTTCACTTTCTTTCAAGTCTCATAACTATTCACTAATCTCACATTCTAATCCAACAGTTATCCCAGGCACTAGTATATCCATTCAACAACTATTTGTTGTGTGCTTACTATGTAAGAAACAGTACCAGGTATCTCACTAGATTGTAAAATCTTCTCTAATTAGAGCTAGTAAAGAACCTGAACAGATTTAGAAATGAAATTCCATGGAAGCAAAAGAGCAAGAATACTATATTTGGGAAATGTGAGATGTTTGGGGTGGATGGAGTGTAGTGGCTAAATAGGGAGGGGTAGGGGCCGTGTTGTAAGCTATAGCAGGAGGTGTGCATGAAGGGTAAGGGTCAGATCACAAAGCCCCAACTACGCTGCCTGCGTTCAAAAGTTGCATTTCATTCTATTGTAAATGGGGCACCATTGCGGGCTTTTAAAGGTGGGAATGGCTTGATGAGATTGTGTTTTATACAAAAGGACTGATGACAGTGGGGGAGATGGATGGCTAATAAGAGATGCTAACCATCAGTCTGGGCTGATGTGATGGCCCAGCAGAGAGACACTACTGTCCCCAGTGAAAGCAGCAGAAGTGAAATAGAGAAGGGAACATATTTGAAGGAAGTTTAGGAGGAAGAATGACTGATTTAATTCTTTATGGTATTACAATTTGTCTCCTTCTCAAACAGGAAGCACTGGTAACCAATTTCAAAGCCTTTCCTCTAAATATCTTAAATATATGGCACAAAGCTGCTCAGCAGGGTTGTCTTTAATCACATTACATAGGAACCAGTTATGATGCAGAATCTTGCTACTCAATGTGTGATCTGTGGAGAAAAGCAGTAGCATCAATTGGGAACCCATTAGAAATACACACTCTCAGGCCCCACCCCTGAAATGCTAAATCATATTCTGCATTTTAACAAGGTCCTCAGATAAATTGCTTTCACATTACAGTCTGAGAAATACTAATGTAAAGGAAGTATCTCTGTGCTTAGAAACAGTGGGACCCTGGTTATGTTACTTCTTGAAATTTCCATTTTTTCCTCCATAAAATTAGAAAACGTATACTGATTGCTGTAAGAGTTAGATGTGATCACCAGTATGAAAATGCTTCATGCACTCTAAAGCATGATATCAGATAGATGTAAGTTCATTTTTATCATTGTGATCATCTTGCCTCATAACAAAAATATTTGTTTTATTTTTTTTTTGGTCAAAGAATTCTTTGAACCCTAAATGTGGAAATGGTAAAAGGGGAAAATTTGCAGGAAAAAAACACCAGAACTTTAGTCACCAGGTCTTTGTTGTTGTTGTTTTTGCACATTATTTCCTTTGGACCAAAATGCTGTACTTCTAAGCCTTCCATTATTAACTCACAAAACCTATATTCTCCCCTCCACTGAAACAAAGAAGAGGAGAAAGAATAACCACATTAAGCACTGCACATTCAATAAGCCTAAGGAGCTTATTTATTCCTGGTCAAATACCCATTATCCTTAAAAGTAAACCCAAACTCCAACACTTACATAGGTTCCTGGGGGAGGATGTAGAGACAATTTGAAATAGAGCGTAAGCCCTTTTGTCTGTATCATCCTCCCCAGAAGGGAAATGACATCAACCTGATGACCTTCTTTGGATTCCTTCAAGTGTCGATTCCACAATATCCTATTTTCAAGACCAAGCAAGTAGGCAGTAAGCAGCGTGTGCAGTAGTAGCCCATGAAGTGTGATTTGAGGAATCACAAGTCACTATTCCTTCCAGAAGATTTTCCCCCTAGGTATGGTGCTGCATAGGCCTACAATTAGACTCAAATCTAGGGAAAAAATAACATTTCCATGTAAGAGTCTTCTAAGAAATATATTCTGTCTAGCACATTGCCATGTGTTAATAAGAATGAGTTTATTAAAATAGACTGTTTTTATTTAGCAGCACTGAAAGAAAGGGACAGAAATCATTTGTTGGTTCATTCATTTATTTATTCATTCTTTTGCTGAATATTTATTAAGTATCCAAATGTGACAGAGACTGCCACTCACAGTAAAGAGCCAAACAAGATGGGCCAGCTCCCTGCCCTCATTAAAAATGTAATTCAGAGCAGTAGTTCTCAAGCATTAATCATCACACAATCTTTCAATAAAATTTGTTGAGCATGCATCTCCAATATATGCATATATTTACTTACAAATTATTTACATATGCTACTGTACTAATATGCATAACATGACATAATAATATTAATATGTATCTTAATAAATCCAAATAAAAATATGACAGTACAATAGTAGAAACAAGTCCTAATATTTTTCTGTACCCAATAGACTATCTTCTACAACCCCTGGCATGTGGGCACCCAGTGCCTTTCTTAGAGTAATTTCTATGAGAGAATTTTTTTCCGTGGAGACAATGTTATCCAGAGTATACAATTACTTCAATCACCTCCAGAATTTGAAGGAAAGAAATTATATGAGTTGCTCAGGATAAGAGACTCAATCTATTTTCTCTTTCTATCTCTAGAAACTTAAATTGCACTTAGAACATAGTAGATGTTCAGTATTACAAGTAAGTAAATGCTTATAGAATTGAGGGGAAAAGGGAAGAAGTTTGAGGGTTAAAGGAAGAGAATGAGCATATGTATTACAAAAAAAGATAATTGTACAATAAGAAAAAATAGCTTGTATGCCAGGAAAAATAATGAGTCACCTCAATTATTTCAATAATAATAATAATAATAGTAATCATAATAAAACAGAATAAAATCCACGTGAGAAAGAACCTGTCTCCAGCTCACTTCTGTCTGTCAGGATGAAATCTCTAATTATAGATCTCATCTCCAGAATTTCTGGGTACAATTTTATTGGTATCTCTCTCTTTTTAAATGGACAATACATCAATTTTGTTTTAAGTAATCAAATCATTTTTGAAATGTATTTATGTGTAGCTTCCTTAAAATTATTTACCTTGTCCACAATTCATTGAAAAAGGAAATGGCAATAGACAGAGTTACATGGTTACCTGGCCTCAAAGCTGACCCTGATCACCACTGCCTTTGTTCAAAATCACCTGGGGTTTTTTTCTGGCAAATGACTTCTGCTGATAGTTGGTAATACTAATATTTGTGTCATGTTATCAAAAATATTTCCCAAGAGTCATGGTTGCAGTATTATCAATAATAGATTTATCTGTTACATCAAAGTTTTGGTGCAATAAACTTATCACCATTTCCACTAGTTCCCCCATGTTCACTGTCAGCTTGGACAAAAGGTGCTTTGTAATGTCTGTTCCATTAGCAACAGTTCCTTCAGGTGTGCAGGCCAATCTCTGTTGCCAGACTCTGTGCCCAGGCTTCTCTGTTGAGCTCAGAGCTCCCCCATCAAGACTCTGCCCAAGTAGACCCTTCCATACTCTGAAAACTACGCGATAAGGGAAGGTGAAGTCTAGGTTACCACATAGGGAACTGCACCTATGACACCCCAAAGCTCCCAGATACTACACTCTGGCATGTAATTGCCTTTCAGAAACCCTGAGGTCACATTTTAGCAGCCTCCTTTGTAGTCTTAAGAATCCTGAGTGTTGAGATTAGTATCCCTGCTTACTCTGGGCAAGGATGTGCTCTAGCCTGAGAAGTCTATTTTTGCCTCAGCTTAACCCCAAAGAGTCTCCAAAGTCCCAAACTGGCAAAGGAGAAGAATTTTTCCCAGGAACATTCCTCCCCCTCAACAAATAATTAGGCCTCTCTCAGAACCTGAAATTTCAAATAAATCCTAAATCCTCATGGGATGCTTATAGCAAAAATGCTGACAATCTTTTTTTTAAGTAAATGAGCTCACAAACACACACATGTGTGTATACAAAGGTATAGATAAATATCTATATCTATGCTTAGAATGTATCGCTCACAAAATTTGTATAAAATAGGTTATCCTCTTTTTAAAAATAAGGACACAGAGGTACACAAGTTTATAGAGCTTATGATAAATTCCATTGTTAGGACTCAAATGTGCCTCACACAAGTGAAATAATAACCACCACATTCTTATTGCATTATCATATCATTTCTTATGTGTGTGTTGCCATAATTATCACTGAGTTTTATGTGTGTATGGACACCAGTACTTCCGTGGACATTGGGGTCCTCCTCACTGTCTCAGGCAGTGACTCTGCCTTTTAGGAAGCTGGAGAGAAGAGGTTGCCCTTCCCAACATGACCCCACAGTGTGGCCCCCATGGTGTGAAAGGAGGTTGGTCCCCAGCGGTGCCTCTTTCATCAGCAGGAGAAATCTGACCCTTCTTTCAGATGTGTGGAAAGGTGAAAAAGCCTTTTTTCCTTACCAAATATGGGACTTTGAATTCCTTCCCACCTACCTCCTCAGGGCCCTCAGGAGGCTTCTGGGCCAGTATGAAAAGTGTTTGCAAAGCCCCCTCAGTGCCATGGACAGGCAGTGCAGACATAAACTGGACACTAATAGCTGACATGCAGCAGGCCCTGCTTCCGTGGCACTCTGACAGTGCCTTTTCAACACATGAATATTATTTCCCACAGCAGTAATCCCATGGTCCTTATTAAATTTTCCATACCTCACAGATACCACCATAGCCTTCCATCCCACCCTGAAGAACACTCTCTGATCCCAGGGCAAATACAATTTGTATGGAGCTGACCTAGAACTACATTGCGTTTTACATTCAAACAAATTGGCCAGCTAGATTTGCATGCTCTAACAAGTTGAAGCCCCAAACTTCCTTCATGTCTAGTTTATTGCAGAACTTCAGTCAACATAGTGTATGACTGAAGTAGACAGAGCCATCTTGGGGAAAAGGTGAAAGAAGCCAAGGAAACCTCCACGCAAACAATATTGTTAAAAATATTCTGATTAGTTAAGATAAGATGTACTCTCATTTTCCTGAGAGTTTTATCTTTATAGATAGGCTACACAATCTATAACAAAGTTTTAGCTGAGCGTTTTGGAGTTGGTTGTTATTTTCAAATAGCATGTGCTGTGGTGTTTCCTTGGGGGAACGCATTCCAATTTCTTAATGGGGTGTAATCAGTAACACGTTTGCTTCAGGCCTTATAATGATGATGCTGTTAACTGCATTCACCAAAAATCCTTTAAAACAGCTGTTTTCAACCAACTTTCGCTGTGAATGTACTTTTGTGTGTTTAATGTACTTGGCAAGTGTTTGAGAAAGCCCTTGCCTACTGTTTTATTTGTTTCCATTTATGAAAACATGCATTCACTGTGAAAATCAGACGCATTTGTAAAATTATCAAGGAACCTATAAGAAAAACTACCCTCTTCTTGCCATCATCAGCAATTTCTGAATCATCTCTAGTGACATCCACTTTGATGAAACTTCTATGCATTTGTTTAACCAGAAAATGATCAGCAGCTCTTCTTCAGACAAGAACAGAATGAGCATCTTTCTTGAATTATGTGTCCTGAGATTAGAAGAGAGAAAGAGAGAGAGAGAGACCCAGTAGTACTGCCTGGACAAGGCTCAGAAGCAAAGGTTTTCCATTAGGCAGCTTGCCCCCTGCTACCTGGGCAATTCATACTCAAAGTTGTCAACCAAGCCCTGTAGCCTCTATCACTTATCAGGACTGCACCCTGAAATGCAAAAATTATCCTCAATTCAGAGCCTTAGTAAGAACAGAATACCTTCCTTTCTTGTAACATTATCCAGCCAGGAAACAGGCAGCGTGCGCTAATGGTTGGTTTAAGTACGTCTTTGTTTTCTGTCTTGCACTGTTGACAATGCTCCCTGCAAGGGAACAGGCCAAAATAAAACTGCCAACTACTATGGTGTGTGAAACTGTAAAAGCAGGAAAAAATTCCTTGCCATTTTATGTCCACCACTGCCCAAAGTAGATAGGACTGTTGCTATATTATCAATTTATTAGCTTATGTTGTTATAGGTATTTGTAATAGTCAGGACATACAATTAAAAAGCAGGCAGACCTGTATGGCAAACATTTGCCTGCCACCCAGTGAGTGCTCGGGAGCCCTGATCTCAGTGCCCTGAGGACCCAGAAGCTGCTCTTTTCCACTTTGCCTCCTTTATTCTAATCTTCCCATTTCCTCAGTGCTGAAATTATTCCTTAATCCAAAATCACTGGGAAGACAGATGCTTAAACAATCACAGAAACCTAGTGCATTGTTTACTTTGCCTCTTCCGTGAGCCCTAAGCAAGAAATCTCACAACTTTCCTTGTACTCAGTGTGATAGTGAATGCCAAACCCCAGCTCGGAGCAGGAGTCCTATTTCCTGGGCCTTTGGAAGATAGAAAATATCACATTTCTATTTCTTTCCACCCTTTCACTTTCTGTCATGCTTCACTGCCTTTACAAGTCACCATTTCACTGTTGCAACAAAGATTACACAGACTCTAACAGGTAAGGCCTCCAGCAAAGGCAGGATGGAGGGGGCCTGGAAAGAAGGCAGAGGACTGCAGGGCTTATCTGCTCCCTATCTTGCCATTGCTTACCACAAGGCCTGCGCAATGACAGCCAGGCTGTCCCGAGGCAATGACTCAGTAATAAGATACACAACAAATAATGAGTTTTTTTGCTGGAAAAATATATATTCAGGTAATTAAATTGTTAACATGATGGATGGCCTTATTTTATATTTGAATTCAAAGTGACTTTCTGTATCATTCAACCAAATGGCTTGATGTTACAAAAAAGAACAAAAAACAAAACATAACTCCAGAGAAATGGGAATATAGATTTTTGTTCATTTATTTTAAAAACAAACATGGGTAGTTTTCACTGTGCTGGGTTGTAATGTTTACCTGAAATGCACAGACCTGGTGTTCAAATTTCATATTCATTATTCCTCATGCCTAATTTTTTGTACCAAATCCTAAAGGGTGAGGCCATAGAAAATTTGCCAATAGCTATGGTTTGGGGTATGTGGGAAGAGTAAAAACATATTAGAGAGACCTATTGTTCAGAAGATTCCAGAAGCAAGACCCTTGTGTCTGAATTTAAAATGTTAATGGACATGCATTCTGCCCACGTTGAATCCCAAATGACAATATGTTTTGTGCCCAGGGCATGATTCTGACTAAATCAATAAACCACTCTAAGTCTGATAAAAGTTTTACAAAATATCCAAGACATTTAGAGTAATTGTTAACATCTGCTCATTATTCAACAGTGTAAGTAGGTTTAGAAGCCAGATAAATATATTTATTCTTCAGCAGCCAGCATGTCATTGCTACCTCGGTGGTGACATAAAACAGTAAGACATTAGAACTTGCCTTAGTCCTGGGTTCAGAGAGTACAAATGAACCATTGTGGAAAAAATAGAAAATTCTGCCTTCTCCATGTTTTACACTTAGAGAGAGAGAGAGAGAGAGAGAGAGAGAGAAAGGCAAGTTTTAGTAAAAAAAATCTTGATCATTTACTTTGAACTGAAAACCTGGGGAATATGCAGGAAAGATAAATAAAGGAAAGTATAAATCTCGGAGAAGGAATCTGAAGATACCAATCATTGCTACAACCTGAAGAGCATTTTTCTTGTTTATTATCCAGAACACAATTCAATTTTGGTTTCTACTTTCATTTCACAAAATAAGAAAGTTATTTCTACACTGAAAGGTTAAAAATACACTTTTTGAAAAAAACACTGAAAAGGTTCTGTCAGAATGAAATTAGTTCTTTAAGAATATCCACCAACTTGCAGCTGACTTGTCCTGAACCAAAAACAACATCAGAGTCATCATTTGTCAGTAACAAGAAAAGATTAACCAAACCATATTCACACTTATCGGGGAAGAGGAGGTACCTCGAGTAGTTTTATGTGGGGTTTTGTTGTTATTTCACATAATCTGGGTTATGTGTGTGTGTGTGTGTGTTCCAAGTGCTCTTCCAGTAGTCTCAATGACCTCTACTGATGCTAACAGATCACAAGTTAGGTGTTCCTTGAGTATTTGAAGCAGAGTTGATAATTAACTTTCAACTACCTTGTGTTACCCTCAATTGTGTAAAATAGATTGAATAAAGTTGCCTCAAGATTAACTCTTTGGGGAAGGAATAAATCTGACAATATGCCATCAACCTTAACACAATCCACTAACATCAGACCTTGGAAACTTTGTGAACTTTTTCTATGAAAGGTAAAAAGATTCCAAGAAGAGGGTAATAGTAGAAGTGAGTCACTGGTAGATATTGTTGCATTTTTCTGAAGTGTAGTCCTATAAACTCACTAACATGTGTTTGCACAGTGAATGTTATATGGTAGGCATTTAATAAAAGTTGGTTGAATCGAATACCTAGAACAATACTATGTATTTATATCTAGTACTCAAAATATTCTAAGAAGTTAGTTGAAAACACTAGGTTTTTCTACAAGGACAAGAAGATTAGCAAGGCAGAGATGAGAAAATTAACAGAGAGATGCTATGTAGCTAATTAAAGCTGTAAAAGAAACAAGAGCCTCTTCATGGATTGTTCTGCTCACTAACCTGTAATTATATTGTCAATTGCATTAACTTCATTGCCCACTAATAGAGTAAGTTTCAAGGGAGGCAGCCAATGTTGGGATGGTTATTTATTTTTATGTCCTAATTAATCAGTACTGACACCAAACCACATCCTTCCTTCTTGCTCATTATTTAAATGACCCATTTATATGGATGAACCTCTTTGCTTTGTGCATTTCATTATCACATTAACATGCTTTCAAAACAAAAAGGGTTGTTTCTGCTTCAGCAAGTACTTTGAACAAACAGCTACTTGAGCTACCCCTGACAGGCTATGCAACCCTCTTCTTCCAAGGCATTTGTATTAGTCCAGTGAAAAGTTTAACTAAAATCAAATGAAAATTATTTCCTCATAAATTCTGTAGTGCTGGGGGGAAATAGGGGAGGACTTAGCTTAGAAAATGGAAGCAGGAATTTTAACTTTTCATCCAAGGTTGAGAAGCAACCTTTATTCAGCTAATTATTTCTTTGTATCTCATATATAGAAATCTGAAAATAAACCCTGCCACCAAGTGAGGTTAAAATCTGTGAAGTCATAAAATTGAAACATAATTTCAAAGTAACTTGGTGAGCCCACCTCTGGGACATGATTCCCTTCTCAAGAAGGCTCCAGGAGCTGTTTTGTTAACAGTTTTGGATTGCTATAGCATCACCCTTTACACTACATCTTGAGAAGCCAACATCACTAACCTTAAGAAAATCAACCCTGATATCACCCTAGACAATAGCGTTGGAGAGAGCACAGATGCCTTACTATATACAAATAAAAGAAGCCTTATCCCAAAAAATTATCCCTTAGAAAAGAGGAAGCATGCTATATCCAAATGTTAACAAAGTCTCTTTACATCATGGGGTACACTCAAGGTATTTTTGGGAAAAACACATTAGCTGAAAAAAAGAAACTACAATAAAGGTTGATTTGTGTGTTTAATGATGCCTTATAATGAAACAATCTTTAAGAGTCAGCAATATTTAACCCAGATTTATTAGTTATCCCTTTAAATATGATCTCACAATTGCAAATATTTAACAGATTGCTCTGTAATTTTAAAATAACCTTTAAAAGTGTATAGGAAAAAGTGACTTTGTGGAGACCATGGATGTGCACCCACAGGCACATGAAAAAAACAAAAGCTCTTAAACTTTTGATAGGGTACTTGTACTTGAGATAAACCTCCTGGGGACAACCACATATACAGATTGAAAGAGTGATATTTCTCAGATACTGTGGAAGCAAGTAAAGAGATGTGCCCTTGAAAACTGCTGGGTGACTTAACAAAATCTAATGGTAGGGACAATGTACATTTCAATTCTGAACAGAATTTTGCTATCAAACTGGAATAAAGCAATATTTCTAGATTTGTAAATACTATAAATGTTTTTGATAATGGCAAAAAATCATTTTTTCAGTTTCTGCTTGGGTAAAATTACTTATCACTCTACATTATATGGAGTTCCCTTAAATGGAGGCATTGACTGTACTTGGATATGATAGTGGTTTTTATGTTCCATCCTGATGAAAAATTTGAAATTTTTAGAATGTAGCAGAACAAACAAAATCATGACTTACACTCTATACTTTCGTTTACTTTCGGCAGTTTTCTCACGTTTTCAAGAGTTACCAGTCACCTGCCCACTACCACTACTAACTTTGTGGCCTGGGATCCATCTACACTGAATTCCACTTATTAAAAGGAAATCCTTCTGTATACTTTACCTAAATCCTTCATGCTTCAGTTGAAGCTCATTTCATATTATTCAAACTTCTGTGAACAGTAGTCCAACATCATCCTCTTCATGGGAAAAATCCATTATTTGAAAATAGTCAATAAATCACCCTTTATCCTTCATTTCCCCACTTGAATAAGCCCAGATCCCTTGGGCTTTCTCCAAAATATTCAACCTCCAAATCACTGTCAAGGCATAACTGAGTTCCTGGGAGTATCAGTCACATATTATGACTAATTATAACATTACATATTATATAAGACTATAATCACTATTAATTTTAAGTAGTAAATATAATTGCCCTAAAACTTGGCTGATGTCTTCCTCTATGTTCCTCAGGAAATTCTCAAGTTTCTCCTTGACTACCTCAGCCAGATTCAGAAATGCTCAGTCCTCTCTGTCAGTGATGGGGAAGATCAATCTATGTTTAGGAAAGGTGGGCAAATGTCTGGTATGGAATGCATTAAAACCAGGGAAATCTGTTCCCTCATAGCCTAAGCCAAAATTTCTAAAACTAAAGAGCAAGTTAACTAACCCATTTGATACAGTCATCATTATAACACCCGTTATTGAAAGTGGGCTCTGTTTCAAGGCTCACATGTATAAAACTTTCTGAAATGCTTTTCTAAGTGGTGCATGCACACCAACCCAAAAAATGTTTGCTTTGCTTTGTTTTGGGTGGAGATTGCTATTCTGCATGTTTCACATAAGGTATTAGATTCTATGTCTAAGTTAGAGAAGACTAATTGAAGACTAGGTATCCTAATCTGCAGAATCTGATCATGTGACTAATGCCAGAGGGAGCCACATACTTTAGGCAAAAACTCAAGAGCTGATATTTCTTTCAACAGATTCACATTTTTAAATTTATTGCCTAAATTTTGTATATGAGGCATGAAAAATGACCCTTATCCTGGACTACAAATGCTTAGGCAACTGGTTTGATGTTTTGTATTTTAGAGAGATTGAACCAGGATAGAGATGGAAGCAGCACGTATTCACTATACAAGAAAGGCTGCTGCAATCTCTTCCTTCCTGAAACTCATGGTCACAGTTTGTTTGGGTCCTGTTATATTCTGTTTTCTGAAGAAGATGCCAGAGTCCTACTATGAGCTCTGTGCAGGCTCATCGTAGAGATGTAGGCAAGTGCCAGTGTATCTCCTAGATCCTCAAAGTCAGATTCAAGTGCACATGAAGGAGGGCCCTAAAAAGGCTCAGAGGGCCACTTTGAAGGCCACAAGGGTGAAGTGTGTGAGAGTGTGGTATGGGAAGGGGAGGGGAACTTCTGGTGGGGCCTACTGTACCCAGTGACGATTCTTGTCATCAGAGTTCCCAAAATCAGTCTAATAGGGGATTGAAGATCTGAATTTGGGTATCGCAGAATGTTTTCAGGCTCCCAGGGAAAGGAAAAAGATCTGGATCAAATTATATTCAATTCAGAGGCATGTGGGGCATTCTAATGATTTCCATTACCCCTGTGGTCATCTTGGGTGGTGAAGTTCATTAAGGTTCAATCACAGAAATTAGGACTCAGAGGATGTCAGACCTGAGAAAGGACCCAATGTGGACCACCTAAGCTCAGTGAGGTGAAGTGACTTGGCCAAGACATCAGCTCCAGGCCATCCTATAACCAATAGTAGGTAACTCCATGACTAGCAAAAGGGTGGGTCACATTTGTCTTTTAAATAACTGTCCCAGGAGGGGACAGCTAAAACAAACTGACAGAGTGTACAGAGAGTCAGGTAGAAAAGTTACCTGGCATGAGCAGTGCTTGCTATTCCAAGATACCATTATCACTCTCCTGGAATTCCAGAGCAGGCTTCTAACTCCCCTGCACGCTTCCATGCTCACCCCACAATCTACCCATCACACAGCAGTCAAGGCCCTCCCCTGGCCTCACCTTACACTCATCCAAACTCCCTACTGCAGCCTGTGAGGCTCTACCTCTCTGATCTCACCACACCCCCTCATTCATTCACTCCAGCCTTGTGTGGGTGACCTTCTGGTTCTTTGAAACATCAAGCTTGCTCCTTCTTCAGCCTCTCTGACCTTGCTATTCTTCCCTTAGCCTGGAATACTCTTCCTGAACTATCCCCATGGCTCTCTGTCATTCCCTTCCAGGCTGTGCTCAAATGTCCCCTCTCAGAGGGGCTATTTCTGATCCTCTCTTGAGTATCAACCCTTCTGCATGCTACCATTCCCCCTTTACTCTCTATCCCCTTCCTGGACTTCAATCCTCTTCACAGCACTTATTATTACCAACCATTACATATTTACTTGTTTCTGTGTTAATTATGTAATAAGCTCCATGAGGGTATGGAGTTTGTCTAGACTCCAGAACAGTGCCTGGAACATAGGTACTCATACTACATTTGTTGAATCAATGAATCCATATTCTTATTCTTATGGATTACCAGCCAATCTAATCTACAATGTCTGGCACCAGCTAACAGGTGAGAGTCACTGAAGTAAGCTGATGGCAGTCCTCTGGTGGAGACTTCAGCCTGAGGGGTTCAGGGCTATTTGAATTCACTCTTGCTTTTCCTGTCATTTTGCCCCCTTATTGAACTTTTATTCTTCCTAACCTTGGTCACCAATGTCAACTAGAAACTCCTTACTGCATGTAGATTATATACACACACTTCTTAGAACAATTATATGATTTAAGATACCCTAGTTGTATAATTGGTTTATTATTAACTATTTCTTGGGGATTTTGGTTGTTGGGTGGGTGGGGCTTCTTTGTTTTGTTTTGTTTTTTCCATCTAACCCTCCAGGATCTCAGTTTTCTGTATTGTAGGATAGTTATATTACCATACTTACCTAATTCTCTGTTTGAAGGTTGCATTAGGTTCTTTATTTAAAGATATTTTAAGAGAAAAGAATCCTTTTAGAAAAATAGTTTCTGGGAGACTTTGCAATTTCTATAGGCAGGTGTTTTTAGGGGACAGTTAGCCAAGGACAGAAAAAAAAATAGTTTTTAACTAAGGTGTTGATCATTTCAGAGGGAGCTGGTGTAAGATCACAGCAAAGTAAAAATGCTAGTCAAGACATAGCCAAGAGTGGCAACAGAAGTAGCCTGGTCTCTGCTCAAATATCCTCATTACAGGGAGGTAGGTAAGCAAGGTGGCTATGCACTTTGTTCTGTGGCTGTCTTCTAGTCACATGAAACACAGGACACTAGAAAAACAGAAAAAAAGATAGCTTGGGGCTTGACAGTCTGGAAGATGATGACCTCATACTCTGGGATCTCAGCCCCAGCTTTAGGGAGTTAATTGGACAATGATGAGTCTAAAAATCTGAAGATAACAATCAACAGAGCAAATAGACAACCTACAGAATGGGAGAAAATATTTACATGCTATACATCCGATAAAGGCTAATAACCAGAATCTACAAAGAACTCAAGCAAATCAGCAAGAAAATATCAAACAACCCCATTAAAAATTGGGCAAAAGACATAACCAGAAGCTTTTCAAAAGAAGACAGACTAATGGCCAATAAACTATGAAAAAATGCTCAATGTCTCTAATCATCAGGGAAATGCAAATCAAAACTACAACGAGATATCACTTAACTCCAGTGAGAATGGCTTTTATCAAAAAGTCCCAAAACAACAGATGATGGTGTGGATGCGGAGAAAAAGGAACACTTAAACACTCTTGGTGGGACTGCAAACTAGTTCAGCCTCTATGGAAAGTACTATGGGGATACCTCAAAGAACTAAAAGTAGACCTACCATTTGACCCAGCAATCCCACTACTGGGTATTTACCCAAAGGGAAAAAAACATTTTATAAAAAAGACACTTGCAGTAGAATGTTTATAGCAGTACAATTCACAACTGCAAAGATGTGGAAACAACCCAAGTGCCCATCAATACATGAGTGGATTAATAAAATGTGGTATATGTATACCATGGAGTATTACTCAGCCATAAAAAAAACGGGGAACTAATACCTTTTGTAACAACCTGGATGAAACTGGAGACCATCCTCCTAAGTGAAGTATCGCAAGAATGGAAAAACAAACACCACATGTCCTCACTACTAAATTGGAACTAAATGATCAACACTCAAATGTACATATGGTAGTAAAATTCAATGGAAATCAAGCACATGGGAAAGAGGAGGAGGGGATGGGTAAATTCACACCTAACGGGTACAATGCACACTATCTGGGTGATGGGCACACTTATAACTTCGACTCAAACTGTACAAAAGTAATTCATGCAACCAAAACATTTGTACCCCTGTAATATTGTGAAATAAAAAAAGAAAAGAAATTAAGCAAAAAGATTGTTCTGAAATATATATATGATATTTACACGGATATATACTCATATATGTTTATATCGTAATAATGGAAATAAAATTCAATAGTCAAACTAAAAATCTGAAGAAGTTCAGACAATCATTGACTGTCAGGACAATCATACCCTCCTAGTTCTTCCAGAATCTTCTGTATGTCCTAACTCTGCCCAAACAGAGCTTGATCTGTTGACTTCTATCTATTTTATATATTGGGCTTCTGAGGAAGATAGTTTTTAAAGAAAGATTTTTACTGCCTTTTTAAAAAAAAACCTTTAAACAATAACACATGACTCAAAGGATTTGCCACCACCTGGTGGCAGCATACCCAAATTTCAATGTACCTAAATTTTTTAAAGGGTTGAGTTGAATCTATCCTAAAATTATAAAGTGGTATCAGAAATGTCTCAGATCATTAAGTATAATTATGAAAAATGCATTAAAAAGTACAATATCACTTTCAAAATGCAATGTGATAGTATATGAATGTTAAGATTCTTCAAATGAATCAAAATATTTTATTGTATGGATCTCATAGCACTTACAGAAAATATTTTCATTATGCCTTAAAACCAACATTGTAGTATGATGAAATGAACTAGCAGCATTCTCTCAAGTTGTTTTAAGGTTTGAACATCAGTGTTGTTTATTCTCAAATAACTGAGGAAAGCTACATTTCTTCTTCTCCTTGGAGTCAAATACTCAGTTTCTGGGTGAATTCTACCTGGAACATTCCCTGTGCTGTTCTCTACCTTCACCAAAACAAAACAAAGCAAAAAGCAAAGACACCTTTTCACAGACCTTTAAAAATCATTGCACAAAGAGACTAGGAAACAAGCACTACAATCACAAGCACATTCAAGGAGGAGTGGAGGAAGAAATTGAGATTTTTTTTCCTTTTCAGGCCTTTCAGCTCTCACATAACAGTAATATATTATATTGGTTTTGTCCACTTTAACCAATTAACCTTCCTCTGGCCTGATTCAACACACTCTGCTCGGGTCAAAACACCGTTAGCGCTCAGGAATAGGTTCCATTAAGTCAAGCACCTGGAGAGCGAAAAGAGGAATGAACCCTGAGCCTCACCACTTGCAGCCACTTTTCTGGCCTGACCCACACAGACCCCTCCCCAGCAGTATGTGGTGCCCCTTGCCCCTCTGCTCCAGCTATGGGACTCGTCAGCCATTGCCCCCTTGCTCCCAGCAAAAGTTTTCAGGCAGGACAGATGAGGGGTATCCTGCAACACTCCCAGATCTGTGCAGAACAGAGTGAGAGGGAGTGAGAGAGAGAACACCCAACAGATATTCTTGGCAGCAGGCTGGTGGACGCAGAATGGAAGATTTTCTTCTCATGGTCCCCCAGCAGCTGCAATAAACTTGCTCCTTAAGAAACCACGATTCCTTTGTATTGTGGATTTGCCAGCAAGATTATATCCATACAAGTTCTCTGTAGACCATCAGTGGACACATGGCATCCTAAGCAAATAGCAATTAGCCCAGTTCGCAGAGTTTTCAAGTGAAATCCATTCCTAGTTCCCCTAAAACTCATTCTAATATTGTTTATAGCTTTTCCTAGAGCCAATTACAAGGAGAAAAAATGACTTGATTCACAAAGAAGTAATGGAATGAGAGTAATAAAGGAGTCAGGAAAACAAATAATCAACAAGAATTGACTTAGCACTTTTGAAACTTAAAGGAGTTTTGCCTGGCATGAACATGAGAACTGACCTACAGTGCTTCTCATACTTGCAACACATGGAGGAAAGTTGATTTTAATCATATAGAATACACGTAACCATTAATTCTTTTAGCATGCTAAGAACATGTCATAGCAAATTTTGGACACCCCAGAGGTATAAACTATAGTTTAGAAAAACAAAACTCAGTGGTGACCATTACTTTGTAATTGTTAGATGTCAGTACTGTCATTTCATGTTATGCACCAGTGTCACGACATCATCTGTATAAAACCAAACACTACCAGCTGTGTTCTTCCAACAATTTGGAGCAATATTTAAATCTTCTTTAGTTATACACCCTGTACTGTAGATATACAAAGCCCAGTCCCATAAAATGTTATATGTTTATTTAAAGTCTTCAGAAATAGAAAGTTTTAACAAAGGATTCAAACAAACCAAAAATGCTAAAGTAATGTCAAAGTTGCCACGTGAGAAAACCAGTACACTGATACACATTAATTAGCTTTCCTGCTTTGGTTATTATATAACAGACTACATTAGGACTTGCTGCCTTTGCTCCTGGGCCATTATTGCCTATCTTGAGATCACTTTTGATACTCCTGAGGTAAAGGAACACCAAACAGTAGTCATTTATCTGACAAAGGCCTTATGTTTTTCTTATTCTATCAATCATTAAACAAGTAATGTCTTTTTATGTTATTGCTTTGACATTCATTAACACTCACGTCAGAGGAAATCTTTGCAATTAAAACTCCTATTGACCATCTAAAGTTGTTTTGCCTTGGTTTGTTACAACTGATTTTTTTTTAACGGAAGCAATAACACTGAGACGGGTCAAGAACCCACTGCTCAGTTCAGCTTGAGGTATCTCCTTTATGTCTCGAATGCCGTTGATACTCATACTTTAAAAAATCAGCTTTTGACATCTCAATGTTAACTTTCATGACAATCTTGACTGACCAGCTTAAGAAGAAGGAATACCTCAGAAAAACAAAGTCGGAGAGCAAACAAGACTGCTGCATTGTCATAGGAATTCTTCCTAATGGCAAATGCACAAACCCTTAGGAGGGTTTCAACGTATAATTGGAAGAGCTCATTATCATCTCTAATGCTTGGAACAAATTTTACATGAGGTCCTTATGATTTGAAACCACAAACAAAAATAGAGTAAGAGAAGTGTCTAACACAACAAAGCGAGAACTTTGAATATCATAGAGTAATTTGTTCACTTCCAAACCACACCTCTTGTGGGAACATCACCCATAAAAACTGATTATACATCATCCACAGCAATACTATCATCCAGCATTGTGAGAAATAAAACTGAACAAACACTTCTCTTTTTAATAAAGAGCAATTCAGAGGGTGGGAGAAGAACCAATTTCCTTCTTGGAAAAATCTGTGTGTTATAAAAACATCTTTTATTTAAGGGGTGGATTAACCTCATTGTATCCAAATTTATATGCTACCTACTTTACAAAGTATAAAATGGGTGGAAATATGTATCAAAATACTTCTCTAATACACACAATTTCAAATGTTATCAATATGAAGACCAATGTAAAATGTTTCTCTCTTTATATATTTCCTTATACTACCAATGTAGTATTTAATTTAATTTAATAATGTTAGTATTTAATTAAAATCAAAGATTGAATTTGGCCCAAGGCTACTGTAATGATTTAAAGATACTTATTATGATAGATTATCTCACATAGATTCTGTCTCTCTTCTAAGAATCAAATTTAATCAAAACAAGGAGACTTGAGGCATGGAATTATCTGAATTTATTTATTCATTCAATAAACACTTAGTAAAAACACTACTTTAGAGACATTGCAGCTGTGCTGAGAAGGAAACACTACACTTCCCCGTACACAGAGGGAAGTGATTTTACCTGTAGGATGACCAAATCCATGGTTTCAGGAAGTGAACTATAATGGGGTTTTAATGTCCTTTGGGCCCTGCCTCAGCATTGTTCATTTTCAGTAAATGAAAGCAATACAAGCTTTGCAAAGGGATTTCAAACTATTACAGGGGAAACTTAGAAACGAATCCAGATACCACCATGGATATAAGATTCCAGGAACTACTTATCTTGTGGAGATCTTTAATCTTAAATCACTGCAGGTTTCATGAATATTTAAGGAGCAAAAACTCAAAGAAGACAGTTAAAGGGAAAATTGCTGTTGGCTGATTTTTAATAAATAGATCCTTCCTAGGACTCCTAGTTCTCACTAGGAATTGCCTCAGAGACACTTTGCATCTATAATCATTACTCAAGGATTAGGGCCCAAGACACCACACTGAGGAGGCCAGTTTACTGCAGACAGATGGGTAATAGTTCAAAAAGTAGCTCTCCCAGCATGAGGAGATACTGTAAACCTGCTCCCCAAAATGAGGCAAAGAGGTGGGGCCTCAACCCTCCAGCCGGCACCCATACCAGGGCATGTCATGATTTTTCTCTTTGCCCAGGCTGTGGTTGCTGTTCCTTCCTCACCAGATTCCACCAGAACCAAAATATTCATGGGATAAAATTAAGTAAATAAGTAGACCTGGAGTATAAGATTGAGTCACTGGATTTGTGTTTGAGTCACTACCGTGCCATTTACTAGCAGCTTGTCATTGGGCAAATCATTCAAGATCTTTCAAAGTAAAGTTCACCCTAGTCAGACCAGACCTCATCTCAAAGTTCCCATGAACTCAGAATCTGATCCACAGAGCTTTTCTCTGCAGAACTTGCTGAATCAACAGCCCCATTCCACATATACTAGCGTACTGCTTAGCCACTATGGGAATTTTAATGACCATATATTCATTCAGACCATGTATTCACTGGCATAGCTACACATTTTTTTCTGGGTAATGTACCTTGAGTCCTGATGCTGTTTGGTCTTCTGTTGTCTACCCCACAAAGAAATCAAGTGTAAAAATAAATTAAATCACATAATTTTTTCTTAACAGTGGGCCAGAAAAAAAAACTTCAGTATAAATATGGATGTGTATTTTAAATGTTACAAAGCTATTGATTCTTGATTCCTTCCACATCATTTCACCTTCCTTTCTACTCCACTCCCCCACACACATGACAAAGCCATGAGTCCCTCATAGAAACCTTGCAAAAATTAAGAGACCCATTGTTTGTGCTCTGCTTAAGAGGTGAGCCCTAACTGTGAATGCACTCTGATAATATTTTTCAACATTTTGATGGAGTGTTTCAGATTTATGTCTGCATAAGATCATTATCTCTTGGCCCTCAGCCTATTGCCATGAAGTCATAACCTTTGTTTTAAAGCAGCCCAGCCCACTGTCATACTTACAGATTTGACTGTGTTAAAAAAGAGAATGCAAGCCACTAGAGATTGAATTTCTGCTCTCAAGAAAAAAGGACTATATTTTATATCAAATAATCAAAATTTACATGCTAGGTTAGAAGAAGCTTTAGGGTCTTAGAATGAGGAGCTTTTAGATGATGTCCTCTCATAAATCATTCAAATAGAAAACTTATTTGTAAATGAATGATCTTGCAGCATCTGTTAAATATCTATGATTACACTATCTCACAACTTTTTAAGTTAACCCAGTTGACTCAAAACAGTTCTAATTGTTAAAATGTTCTATGCCCTCTTAAAGTTTTAGATTCACAGTCTTAATTCTATACCTGCTTGCACAATAATGAAGAAGTCTAAGCATGCTACTACATGGCAGCCCTTTAAATATTTGAAGCTAGTGCTCATATTCCTTCTAAGTCTTCTCTTCTCAAAATATCCCTAGGTCCTTCAATTCATTGGCATGATCTTTTCACCTCTTGCTATGTCTGTGCATTCTTTTTTTAGACGCTCTCTAGTTCATGAATATCTCTTAAAACGTAGTGCCCCAAAATGAAGACAATAACCCAAACAGGCTGTAACCAGAGGAGAGTACAACAGAGCTAACCATTACCCCCATTAAATAAGGTCACTGTACTTCTATAGTGGAGCCTGGGGTTCTATTAGCTTTTATAGCCACTCCAACACCTTGTTGTGTTATATTATGATTTGTCAAAGCTTTGCTCAATAAGTGGCCCTAAACTAAGACATGAGCTTTTACTTGTGTTTCTTGTGCTGTCACTAGTTAATGAACGAACTTGAAGGAATCTTTCTTTTTAACTGTTCTGTGGGTTCAGTATTCAAACCTTAACCACAGCTCTTGTTGTTTAACATGTTGCCATGTTGGTTAATGTGGAATTAATTAAACATTGGTGTGATTCTGTTAGATAATGCCATATCTCATCATCATTCTACAAAATGTTGTGATTATTCTCTGAAACTGAAACAACTGCACAAGGTGAGTGTCTGACTAGATTATGTCTAATCTGAATAGATTTTTTTCTTCCTATCAAAACATTTTCTTCACCCTCTTAAAGTTGACAAAGTGATTATAGGAATACAGAGCTCTGACTAGAAGGAAAATGTAGGATTCATGTCACGTGAAGTAAGATGCCACCCAATCCACTCTAGGGAAAGTTGGAAGAAAAATGTCTTTTATTTTTTCTATCATAATGCAGAAAATAAGCACTAGCAGTGTTGATAGCCTATGGCTTTTCACTTAGAATCAACAATAGTGGCACGTCCTATGATTTTACTTTTTCAACACCATCCCCAAACAAAGCAATGAAATGTAAGATGATGTGAATTAGGCTCTGAAATTTAAGGAGGCAGAATAATGGTTTGCAGGTGTGAACATTATTCATATTTTAAACTAAATTAAATTCTTCCCCATTACTCTAGGAAAATCAATATAATATAATGACCAAGAGGTAAGATGCTTCTGATACTTAAGATACACGAATTTTGATGACAGTTTTCACTCATGTGAATCAAATGGAATGTGCTATAGGATTTATATTATTAAAAATAATACCAAGGTGAAACTTATGAACTAATTCTTCATTTATAGCCTAATTATTCTGTGAAATTTATAAACCCCAAACACAGGATCCTTTTATGTCCTTTTCCATGAAGTATAAATCAATACGGCAACAAAAGGAAGGTGGCTTAGAACTGATATCAGAGCAGCTTGTTTAAATACCAAGACAATGTTTAGAAGACTGCGCGTATTCTAGGAGATGTTAGACAAGGGTTTTTCAGTGGCTATATGCCTGTCTAAATGTCAAGGACTGCTGTAAAATGCTCTCTGTATGATGTGAAATGTGAAGAGAGTTACACTACCTTCCCTTTTTAAGCATAATCAAAGCCAGGCACTACCACAATACTTGCTGAACTTGAACATGTATATAATCTGTATCTGTGGCTTTAAGACAGGTAAGAGAAAAGGAAGAAACAAATCCATGTACCGAGTCCTGTTTGAAATGTAGCACAATGTTAGATAACAGAAGAGAATCAGTGATTGAAGGTAGACTTCCCACACACTGCTCCACGGGGACCAGCAACGCCCTGGTGGCGACACCTACTGCTGTGAAAATGGTGGAGCGCGTTTCAAGTGGCCTGTCCTATTTGCCTGAGTGTTTCCTTTTGTCGATTTTGCTAAACTGAAGGAAAGAGAAATCTGGTGAATTCAAACAACTAGCATATGATGAGTACTTGGTAAATATTAACTGAAAGAATGAATAGAATGAATACTTTTTGAATCAATGGGAAGCTGTGAAAAAATATGAAGTAAAAAAAAGTGTAATATTTTAGAATCAACAGGATTCTAATTAACTGACCTAAAAGATTTTTTTTGAAATTTTACACAGAGCCAAAACCTTAACACACTGAGGAGTCCTCCTTCAGATTATTTTCACATCTTTGATACTTCTTTGAACAGAGGTGGTACACACTCAACTACTCTTATACACACTATGCCTTTCTAAGACAATGATTGCCAAAAAAAAGTCACGTGAGAAACAACACCAATTGATTTATGTCACCAATCAACTTGATAAATAACTTATTCTGATGAGGATGAAGCTGGTGGGAAGGAGAAGGTTAAATAGAAAGCTGAATTATATACCTGGATAACAGGATACTTATAAGTATGGGCAAGAGATACTTATAAATATTGGATTTCCAGTAAAAGACAGGAAAGAAGAAACTATTTTCCATATTATCAACAAATTCCAAGCCAATTATCTGTAATGTCATCAAAAGTTTAACTTCCCTACTTCCCACAAAACAAGAAAGTTCCTTGCCATTCTTTCCCTTCCATATAATGACACACATTTATAGAATTTTCAGAAAATTGCACTCATGGAACACATGGCTAAACCAACTCAAAACAGGTACATATGTGTGTTTCACAGTATTATTCATCCATTCATTCAACATATGTTTACTACATGCCAACTCTGTGCCTGGCCTAAGATTCACGAAACAGTAGAGGTGAAAGACACACTAGAGGTCATTTACACCAGGTGTTGCAATTTCTGGGACCTTAGTGGCAGGGCTGTAGCATAAAAATGTGAAGAGTCAAGTGTAAGATAACAGGGGTAGTGAGGGCTTGGTGGAACCAAAAGCACATGGCCCACGTAAAGCATTCAAACTCAATTCCTTTTTTTTTTTTTTTTTTGGACTATGTATTAGCCAGAAGCAGCCCATAGGCTATGAATCTGCAACTCTGATTTTCCCTAACCCCTTTATTTTTTCAAATAATCAGAGAGCCAAATCTGTTTCTAACATCATAAATCCAGTGAATTGGAAGCTTTATGCTCCTCTCTCTCTGTAATTTTCCCTCACTGTGCCAAATCACTAAATGATTTTGTTTATTGGTTTAGTTTGGTTTTTTGTTTTTCTTCTCTCTCCTGTTGGCTATATTGGCCAAATGCTAAATAAACAGTTCCTTCTCAGGAAGAAAAGGATGAGCTTCTAAACAATGAGATCTGACACTGCTGGCTGTCTAGAGAGGATCACAGGAACCCCTGGTGAAGAGCTGCAAATAAAAAATAAAGTTGCTTTCGCGTTTGGAAGCAAATGTCATCACCCCTCATGCATGAGATATAGGTTCTGGAGAAGTTTTCCAATCCTCCCACCCCAATGAATCAATTGAATCAAATAATCAGTATAGTTTTGGGCTCAGAAAATACTTATAATAGTCAATCCAGTTGTGCATTTAGTGACAGCCTTGACATCTGTCTGTTCAGTTGGTGATTTAAAACTCAATTTTAGTCTTGACTTATTTTGTCTTTTGTTCCTATAAGAATAATTCAGCCAAATCAACACACCAAAAAAATTTTATGTATCCTCAGCTCCTGTTCTTCCAACCTTATTGACTTCTGGATGAAACCAATTGACAAGTAATGAAACGTATGAAAATGTAAACTTAATATAAATGGTCTAATGTGAATTAATGATGATGAAACACACTATCCTTGACCGTAGGTCATATTTATAAGCTGCTGGGCTACTCAGAAGTCAAAGTACTTTCCTCATATTCTAAACATAAGCATTACTGAGCCACACAGAAGATAAAGCAGCAGTGTATTTGAAGCAACATTGGAGAGAATATTTCCTATCACTCCAATCAAGCACCTAAAAATTCAGATAACTTTGAAAACATTTTGTTACTATGGTGTTAAGAATAAAGTAATTAAGAAAGCCCTTAGCTATTTGGCTGACTATAAACATAACTTTGGTGTACTTTTTTCCTGCTTGTATATCTCTTTGTAATTTCCTCTATTTTGTCTCTTAAAATGTTATCTTATGGTTAGTTTTTATAATTAGATATCTCTCTTCCCAGACAAATTGTCTCCTGAAGCTTGTACCAAGTCCCTTCTATGTGCCAGGCACCATGCTAAGGTTCCTGGTTCATAGTTGATGCTCAGCAAACATTTATTACAATTAGGTCTTTGGGGTGAGGGGAGCTTAAGATTTCTTTATTCTATCACCAGTAAATTTACATTACTGTGAAAGGAAAGACATTTCCAATCAGAATAAATGAGGTTATATACAATAGGTACTGATAGGACTCAAGAAATATTAATAGAATTAGTGAAGGCTCTTTTGAAAATTAAACCCCCTGAAAACTGCATTTTTATACGTTTATTTATTGTGGTAGTTACAGTACGCCCTCAGAAGGAGCTACTTAATTCATAATATAATCATCTTCAGTGCAGTTAATTAATTCCAGATTTTATTACATTACTTGTGCTTACTCAGCACTTTAATCTCATGATATAAGGAGGTGGAAAAGGTAGGTGCAACAAGTCATCGCAAAAGCCAAGGGGAATGATAACCTGCATCTCAATTACACGGCAAGGACTAATAAATGATTACTTAATTGTGGGCTCTGGAACAAAATCACAACATAAGAAAGCCCAAAGCACTTCAGAAGTCAAACCAGATATCTAAGTTCCACAGTGGTGAAAAAAAGAAAGAAAGAAAAAACGTGGAGGGCAGCAGGCAGAGGGTGCCTTGCCAGTAACCAGAGCTTCCAAGATAATGGTAAACTTATGCAAGAAATAAACCTGCCTCACAATGGACACGTTGACTGTCAGCGCCAAGGCCCAGCCCACTGGAAATCAGAGTTGCTGAAATATATGATTAGTGTTCTGTTTCATGCTCACTTTCATGCCACACCTTTCAGTGGAGGTCATCTTTCGAGTCATTAAATAATCTAAGAGTGATATGTACACAGAAGAGTTTGTTCCTTATCTTTTCCCTGTCACACCTGGTGCTTTCCATGGACTCTTTGTTCTTGTTTTAACAAAGTTGTGTAAAGGTTTTTTTTTTTTTCCCTTCCCAAAGACTTACTTCAACTCAGCATTTTAACCCTATAGCAACCACAATTATTGGGGATGTCTCCCCACCTAGACATACATTAGTTGTTAACAAAGATAATATAGAAAAATGTATTTTGACTTCAAACAATATACTCAAGTTTGGTTAAAGATTTTCCTTTTATAAATATATCTAGTTAAATTACTGCCCCTCCATTCTTTTCAAGTAAATATATTAATTCAATATTACTTGGTAATATAATTCTGATTTAAACTTCTTTTATGTCATAGTGCACAGTTGTTTAAAGTGAAGCATTATCAAGGTAATAAAAAAGTTCATGCATATAATCTGCCTTTGTATAATTATGGCAGAATATTGTACAATAAGCACAACATATTTTTATAGATTAATATGTACCATTCGACTGATACTCTCAACATTGCCCATCTCAAGCCTATGTGGTAGATAAAACAGATTAGTCCCACTCTACAGATAAAAAAATGAAAAATTCCAAGAAATTAGATGAAGTATCCAAAATAGAAAAAAAAAAAAAAAAAGTGGCAGAATCTAGGCCAGAACTAGAGGTTCCTGGATTTTTGTCCTTGAAACACTCACAGATTCTAAAACACCTCACTGTCCTAGTTTTCCTCCTGTTGCTCTGGCTGTACATCTCCATCTTCCTGAAGGATTTCTTCTTTCTCAACCTCAAAATGTGGGCAAGACCTATGGCTTAGTCCTTTGCCTTCTTCTCCTTTATACTCTCTAAAGGGTCCCTCCTCCTATCAAAGCTTTAAATATCATATCAAGTTGATGACTACCAAATTCAGGTCTCCAACCCAAACCTCTTCCTTGGGTGCAGACTTATATGTCCAACTGTCCATTTGATAGCACCTCTTTGGGATTTCACAGCCATACCAAGTTTACTGTATAAAAAAATTTCTGATTTATCCCTCCAAAACTGGTTCCTCTCTTGATGTTCTCTATCATGGGACATGGCTCCATTGCTCAGACAATTACCTTAGTTTCCCTCCCACTCCTTTACCCCTAACATCTTATCAATAATTCTTATACTTTTTTTCTCCTTCCCAAATAAATCTCAAATAACCTCATCTTCAATCCACTGCCATTACTTCCCCAGTATATGCTGCAATCTCTCACTTCTAATCTTGCCCCACCCAATCCATTCTCCACACCAATGCCCCCAAGTCATCTTTTAAAAGCAGAGTCATGTTAAGACACATCCTTACTTATAACTGTAAATGGCTTCCATTCGAATTTTTTAAATGTAAAATTATTAATAGATAATAAATTCTAATATTTCTAAACAAGCAAACAGTATGAAAAGATAAACAGTAAAAAGCCTCCCTACCATCCTTGTTTGCCATCTATATAGTTCCCTCCCACCCCTGTAGGTAATCACTGCTCCTAGTCTGTGATGTCCCCTTGCAATTGGAACACAATGCAAACTTCTTACCCTGGCCCCTGAGCCCATCTGGACCAGACCCTGCTACTTCTCCACTCTCACCTCCTTTCATACTTCTACCCACTCATGATGCTCTACTCCTACAGCCTTCTTTGGTTTCATGAATTAAGCAAATTCTTTCCCGCCTCAGGTATTTACTCACACTATTTACTTTAGCTAGACCACTCTTCCCTTTCTTCTATGTTTTCTTGGTCTCTCCTTAACTGTCATTTCACAGCATGGTAGCTTCTCCTCCTCCACTGCTTATTTAGCAAATTGATCACAAGTTGTAATTATATGTCAATGTATTTACTTGTTCCCTAACTGTCTTTTTTACTAGATGATAAACTCCAGGAGAGCAAGCACTGTGCCTATTTATTTCACTATTCTGCAGCTGGTAAGCCTAGTCACTTAGAAGAGGTGCTCAATATTAGGGGCTTAATAAATATTAAATAAAGTGAATTAATTAATACATTCTCTCTGTGTAAACACTGGGGCTATAATTAGACATTTCCTGAATATTTATATTTACAGATACAGTGAAACACATTATATGAATTAGGAGTTAAAAGAAACCCCCTCTCTCCAAAAAAGTGAGACGATAAGGTTCTTAAATAATTCTATGTGTTAAAGAATGTCATGGTTTTGTACACAAGGGCTGCTCCAGGCATAATGAATATTCTATGTATTCTTCAAAAATAAACGGCAAATAAGAATTACATATTTTCACATGACATCTTACAGCAGTACGCTTACAAATCTAAACCTACTGTATATAACTTTCATGCATTGTAACTAAATTCCTTTGTCATTTGTCACTTAAGAATTTCCTTTTACTTGTTCTTTTGCATATACTATTTTTTTTACCTAAATAAAGGCCTTTAAGTTGATAAAATGTTAGGAAAAAACACTTTTAAGTGTGAGCAAAGTGTTTATTTCTTCTTTCCTTTTAAAAAACGGAGGTGTCTATTGCTTTGCCCTGAGTGAGCTTGTTATGATCAACTTTGAATTATCTCCCCATAAAAGACACGTCTTCCTTCTCATCCTGATTGTAGCTGTACATTGAAGGACACTTCCAGACATTTCCCTTTCAGATCTCAAGAGGAAGTATTAATCAAACAAAAGATGGGAAATTATGACATTCCACCACTAACTTTTAACTCTAGTGGCCAAGTTTTCGTTGATCACAGGGTACAGGTGACTATCCATCAAATAACCCATCATAACACACATTGAAATGTCTGGGTTAATCAGGACAGAAGCCAAAAATAATATCTTTTGCTGACACTCAATGAAGACTACCAAAGGAATTCCCCTGAAACTGGACTCTACAAACATGCAAGACCTAAAAAAAATGATATGAAAGGAATTACGAGTAACAGTACCTTAAACAAGGCTGTAGTACATTCTTTTGATGAAAAATTAAATGGCTTCTATGACATATGCAAGTTTAAATTACTAAAATTTTAAAGCAATCTCAAAAGTCAATATGAAAATCTGTTTGCATATACACTTTTATCTTCTAAAAATAATCAGAGAATTTGATAAAATCATTCAAAATATATAAGTAATATTCACAACAAGGCATAAACTACTGATATCGCCATACTCTCATTTTTTTCCCAGCCCTATCTTTCAAGAATTAACTTTATCTGGCAATCAATGACAATTACATATACAGGAGAACAGAAAGCTATGGGATGTAGACTGAACAGGAAATATATCTTTTCTTTATTATTAGGATTCCTACAGCTTTTCATTACAAATAATGGAATTGGCCTTGTTTCCATATCTGCCTCAAGTCTTGTCCTAGGCTCATTTAACCACTGATACCACAGTTTGGGGCAATTCCTTTTGGAGCACCATGGTGTAAGGGATGAAGCATCAACGTGAGTCAGGAACTCGAGTCTCGTTTCCCATTGTGCTACCATATGACTAGCACCCAGACCAAATCATTTAGCCACCTTGAGCCTTGGTTTCCTCACCCGCAAAGGGAGACCATGGACAGTTCAAAATAACCAACTACATGCCAGGTGTGGTGGCTCATGCATGTAATCCTAGCACTCTGGGAGGCTGAGGAGGGAGGATCGCTTGAGCTCAGGAGTTCAAGACCAGCCTGAGCAAGAGCAAGACCCCGTATCTACAAAAAAAATGAAAAATTAGCCAGGTGCGGTGGCCCTCACCTGTAGTCCCAGCTACTAAGGAGGCTGAAGCACAAGGATTGCTTGACCCCAGGAGTTTGAGGTTGCAGTGCACTACAATGAGGCCACTGTACTCTAGCCAGGGCGACAGAGTGAGACTCTGTTTAAAAAAAAACCAACCTACAAAAACACACAAAAAACCAAAATAACCAACTACAATAAGACTTTCTTTAAATGAGGCTTTCTCTCAAAATAAACAAATGGCTGAAAATACCCCAATTTTGAATAACTGTCTTAAAATTTGAATACTACACCTATCTCAGCAAAATCAAAAACACTTCCCCAAATGATTAGCTTGTAGTGCACATATCAATTGCTTTACAGTGCAAGAAATGTCAAATGGCACTAGAAACAATGCCATGCTTTCCTGTACACTGCAAGCATATTTCTTCTTTAGACATAGTTTACATAATACAGGAAACGGCTTCATCTGGTTCCTGGTCTTTTTGATCAAGTCAAAAGCCTTAAAGAAAAAAGTGTTTCTTTTACATTTTACTTTTTTTTTTTGTAGTTTTGTTTTTCACAAATTATATTTCCCTAAATTGAAAATGGGAACTGGAGAAGTATGGAGAGCAATGTCGTCTAAGAAATACTTTATTGAAAGGCAAGCTCACAACCTTTTTCATGAATTCTGCAGGTGGTTGAAAGAAAGAAAGAAAGAAGAAAGAAAAGAAAAGAAGAAAAGAAAAAAAAGTCTGTGATTCAGGAAAAGTTGATTCCACGGATTAAGATGAAATATTCACTTAAAAAAATTATTAACTCAGAGACCTAGACATAGGTACTACTTCAGGTGTCTGAGAAGTGAGGTGGCCCCTGTGGCTGGGTAGAAGTAGGTGGTAAGAGGTGAGGTCAGAGGGGAGCTGGGACCAGATCATGCGGGGCTTTGTAAGCACGGTAGGAACTTTGCATTTTACTGTGAGTTGGGAAGGCATTGGAGAGTTTTAAACTGACTTATGTTTTTAATCAGTTACCTTGGCTGCAATGTGGAGAACAGATTATGGTACAACAAAGGAGGAAGCAAGGAGACCAATCAGGTATACGTTGCATTCATTTGGAAAGAGATGATGTGATTTTGATCAGAGTAGTGGAGGTGGCAAGAAGCAGATAGATTCCAAATGTAGTTTGAATAAATGAACTGATGTAACTTGATGTAGATGCAAGAGAATGAGAAGAGGAAAGGATGATTGTAAGTTTTTCTGACCTAAGCACCTGATAGAATGAGGAAGACTGTAGAAGGAGCAGGTTTGGAGAGAGACCAAAAAAAAAAAAAGAGCAGTTTTTCACGTGTTAATATTGAGATGCTTATTAGTCATCCACGTGGAGACATGACCTTGAAGTTGGATCTCCATGGCTAGAGTTGAAGGGAGAGGTCTGGGACAGAGGTAAAAATTTGGGAGTCATCCACATAGGGCTGGTATTTGAATCTGTGACATTGGAAGAGATCACTGCCCTAGAGAATGAGTATGGACAGAGATGAGAAGAGATCTAAGTACACAGCCGCTGGGTACTCCAATACTTAAAAACTGTGGAAAGTGTTCAAGGAACTGGCAAAAACAATTTGGGAGCAACTGATGAGATAAGAAGAGAAGCAGAACTGAATGGTCTGCAGGAAATCAAGCAACTAGAGTTTTTCAAAAGGAGGAGATGATTAACTGAGTCAAATTCTAAAAATAAATTGAGTAAAATGAGGCCTGAGGATTGACCACTGGATTTGGCAATATGGCAATTACTCATGGCCTTAACAAGAGACTCTCTTCGGCGATGTGAGATGAGAATGGGAGAGAAAGAGAAAGTGTAGATTACAGTGTTTTTCTCTAAAGGGGAGCAGAGAAATAATGCAATAACTGGAGAGTTAAGTGGGGTCAAGAGAGGTTTGTTTTTAGAGATGGAAGATAGCACTGCATGTTTATACATTGATGGAAATGATCAAGCGGAAGAGGAAATCTGATGCTGCTGCAGGGAGAGGGTAGAATTGCTGGAGTATTTCTGCAGGTAGGTGGGAGAGGATGGGATCCAGTGCACACAGAAGGGAATTCACCTCAGATTGGAGCAAGGACACCAAGGGCAGAGTGACAGGAGAGAAGGCAGAATGAGAGGGGACAGGTACAGGAGGCTTGGTCAGTTCGGTGATGCAGCATGTGGGTATTCTCATCCTAATCTAGCCTCTCAGTGAAATAACAGATATGGCTATTTGTTGTCAGCTGATCGTGAAGAGGGGTTAAGGGAAATAGAAGAAGGTATAAAACAGTTCTTGAGGAGAGGTACAGAGGCAGAGTAGGTGGAGAATTTGATTTAACTAGGGCTTGGGACTGGCCAGTTGAGAGGAAGGGAGATAAGGGTATATGCAAAAGAGTGCTCATAAATGACGGGCTGTGACGAACTGGTGAAGACTGCTGAACCAGGACAACCAACCAAGGTAATCACCGATCAAAAAATAAACTTCCATTTTATTAAGCCACAGAACTTTTGGGGTCTATATGCTACTGCATCCTAATGTAACCTAGCTAATTCAAAATGTAAGCTTTTTTATGACCAAGTCCCTTCTCACTATGACTTCTTGTACCCTGTGATTTGCTGTACACAATGAGCTAGAGTTTCCTAGACTATCCAGAGCCCCTCCCGCTTTGTCCTTTTCACCAGGCCAGCTCCCCTCCGTCACTTCTCTTCTCTGGCCATTCATTCCACAGTCATTTTACTGATCACTTCCTAGAGTGGGGCAAGCGTGAATTGACCATATTGCACAGTAATTATCTTCCCCACAAGCTGCACTGTACCTGGCACGTATTTAGCACCTGTTTATAGATGAAGGAATAAATCAACTGAAATATGAGTTCATCCGTGATCACTTATCTCTAGAGATGGAATGAGTTAAGAGGAAAGGGGATTTTTATCACATGCGTCATTCACAGGTTATGCCTTAGTCTATGCTCTGCTCCAATGTAAACGTCAACATCATCAGTTAATTAAAATTACTGTTTAATAAGTTAAAATAACTCTTTTCCAATTTATTTTTATACTTTTTTTATTGTCTTAATAATTTTCACAACTACCTTTTGATAGAAAGTGTGAGAAGGAAAAAACAGAAGAGAATGGAGAGAGGACAATAAGAGACGTTCAAGAAGGAAATGGGGAAAGATAAGAACAGGAAAAAGAAAGAAGAGAATAAAACAGAGAGACAGAGAGACAGAGTGGGAACCGCAGGAGAGGAGATGGGGAGAGAGAAAAGGCCAGCACTAGTGGAAGAAACGGATAGGGAGGAAAACGTGAAGAGAAGGTCACAGGGAAGGGATGTTACTTTTAAGGCAGTAAAAAAATGCTTAAAAAACACTGAGGGGAGTTTAGAAATTCTACAAGGAAACTGGAATATTTATATTAATACTTACCCCTTATTCCTCTAAATATCTATGAACATTCACGAAGAGTCACAACGGGCCACATTTATTAAGTACCTACTATGTGAAAAACCCTGTGCAGAGCCTTCTGCAGTCATTAAGCCTTCAATTCCTCGTGATGACTACTATTATCCTCATTTTATGAAAGGGGAAATTGAGGCCCTGAGTAACTTGCCAAGACACAGGGTAAGTGAGATCGCTGATCCTCAAACCCAAATCAACCCATGCTGCTTTTGCAATCAGGATGCGCAGCCAGGGTGGATTCTGAGCCAGCTGACAGGGCTTTCCTGCATCTCCCATCCCTCCCAAGCCAAATCCAGAGGAAAACTGAGAAGGGCGGCAGGGGACCAGGATCAGCCCTGTCCTCCATGACCCCAGGGACCCAAATGTGAAACAGATGGGACCCAGACACTCATCCAAGCCTCACACTGTCCTGTTTGGCTCTTTTGACACTTCATTTGGATATATCTGTTTATTCTTTTAAAAATGCAATTGTGCTCGTGAATTATGAAACAAAGTACACAGACAGAAACCTTTTCTGGAGATGTTTTGCCTCCTTCCTTAGCAGCAAGAAGATGGGAAAGAGACAAATTCAACCATCGTATTGATGGCTAGAAGAAAAGTTACCAAAAAGCTAAGAGCCTTGTGTGCCTTTGCCTGTTAGGTCTTTGGACAACATTTTCTGGGAGTGTACATATCAGGAATAACAAATTCATGACTATGTACTACCACGTTTCCCTCCAGCCTCAGTATCAATCATTACCATATGATCTCAGTACGTTAACACTTAGCCTGAATAGAGCCTCAGAATCCTTCACAACACAGTACTCCAGGCGGTCATTAACAATAGATGAGAATGGACACAGGAGCCAAAATCAATTTATGATGCCTGGTATAGATATATGTCATCACTAGATGCTATTCCAAGACAGCCTCATAGCATCAAAAATTGCCTAACCCCGGTAAAGTCAAACATGAACCTAAATATTGAAGACTAAAGTCTTTTGTTCTTTGGTCAATAATTATTTTCCCAACATATGTGACAAAAGCTTGTGCCTTCTTAATTAAAATTAGAGTTTTAGAAACTAATTAAAAAACAATACATTTAAATTGAGAAATGCTAATGCTTTTGTAATTTACAATAATGTTTAAGGCCAGGCCTGAAAATAGAAAACCATTTGACAGGGTCTGGGCTAAAAGCCATGGATGGCATCCACTGTTTAGTGTTGTATAATTTACAAACTTCTGTTCTTTCAACTACTACTCAGAGAATGAAGTTGCTGAGTAAATATACAGCTCAAAACAACACAGAAGAGCTAAGTCCCCCTCACATCTTGCAAAAAGGTAGTGGCCCTAAGTAAGAAGACGATGTCCACAAAGTACCTGTGAAAAACACCCAGATACTAAACAGTCTCAGTATGAAAAAAAACTTTTAAGTTACTCAGGATGCCTCAACAAACCAAAAATCTTGTGATTCCATGCATGAAATGCATTTGAGGTTGAGGCAGTCACATAAACAAGTTTGATGATTTTATATTGTGTCTATGGCTCTGTAAAAGGAGGCACGGGACAGAAACATCACAGACAGGAGGTCTCATGTGCATTCACATATGTCAAACATTTTCTACTTAAAAGAAATATAATTTTAACCAAGTCTTCATTATTACACTTTTATTAATCCAAAAAAGTCCTACCCATCATTTCTTATTTATATCTATCTATCTTAGAACTCTCATGATATTGGCAATCACAATGTTTAGTAAATTAGGTCAAAAAGGCATGATCCCAGAGATACAGAAATAAACTTTTTCCCAGTGTAAGGGACCCAACAGAGAGTTTATTCAACAGTTTTCTTCACTAGTTATGGACCTCAGAAAAACAAAGCCCACGAATGAGAGTTTGAGTAGTATCAACAGTATTACTGGCTTAGGCTTGTTAGAAGAGTTGTATTTGCTTTATGAAAACTCTCTGCCAATTCTTGCATTGAAGTTAAACAAATCGCTGAAATGCTAACACTCAAAAAAATTGAATGATAAAAAAATTTTAAAACTCTGAGTTTTCAGAAAGCTTAGACAGTATTAGAAAATGTAGCTGGAGATTTTTTCTTTTAATATGACAATCATTATATAGCACTCAAATTAAGGTTAATATCCTTGGAAAAAAATTCCTTTTGTCAACTGGTGGTCTGTGGCTTGAGACTTCACTGAAAGGTTTCACTTGAAAAGGCTATGAAAACATCAGCCACTGATCCAGAAGTTCTCAACAGCTCAGAATTGCAAGGTCATTCATAATTGTCTCCATCCTTCTTTCCTCTCTCCAGAGTATAATTACTTCAAGAAACAAAATCCTGGTTTATTTTACTGAAATCCAAAAACTCACCGCTTATACAGCAACAGCTACTTCCCTTATCCCTGGTTTAAATATCGGCAACTGTCACCACTCCCAGGTATATTCCACAGGACAGTGACTAACCCTTAGTGGGTCTAATTTTCAGTTTTCAGAATAGACATAATTTAAAAATATCAGCTCACCAGTTTTTAGTATCTATAATGAATTGGTCAGATGGAAACAGGTGTTAACATCTGTTTGGGAAGAAGAGAGATAGAATAGTGTAGTGGAAAAATAACAGGTCTATTTTGGAAATTAGACTCTCAGCTCCATCATATACTAGCTGTGAGAAACTGGGGAAGTTACTGAATCTCTCTTCTGCTCTATGTGTAAAGTGAGGAAATGACACCTACCTCGGAGGCTGTTGTGTGAACTAAAAGAGACAACATGTGTAATACGACAGTGGGCACTTGGGTGATAGAACCTCAACAACTTAACTGTCTTGGTTAACAAGATGAGAGTCAAGAAATAATTCAAATGTACAGCATCTTATTAAGGCTGGAGAAGGAGCTTGTAAATCACCTAACCAGATCCCTTCGCGTGTCCAAAGGATTTAGCAAACAGGAGGTCACAGGGTGACCTTGGCTACAGCTGCATAAGAAGAATGATGGAGATAAGACGATTGTCCAGAGGAATGAGAGTAGGTAAGGAAATGAGGAAAGTGGATCTAGGCAGTATGACTACGTGATTATGAAGAGAAGGAGAAAGAAATACGGGATTGGGGGTGGGTTTTAGAATGTGTGTGTCTGTTGGATACCTTTAGGATGGGAGAATTTGAGCATTTGTATGGCTGAAGGTCAAGGTCAGATATAAATAGAAGAACCATATAATTCATCATCCAAACCAGACATTTTTGAGAGTGAAAGGGATGCCAGGGATAGTTATACTGGGACAATAGGAATAAACTAGGACTATCCCAGGCCAACCAGAAAATCTGGTGATCCTAAAGGTAAAAAGTGATGCTGAAGATAGAGGGAAAGAAAAATTGATGGGGCTAGATCCCGGAGGAGGGAGGAGAGTGGGATCTGAGTAGAGGTATAGTTGGTCAGGGTAAGACAGTAATTAAAGGTTAACCCTTTCCTGAGCTCTAGACACAGGTCTAAAGCCAACTGTGCCCCTGTTCTCAGAGAGCTTTTAGTCTAGTGTACCGATTATTGTGGTATAAGAGGAGGGAAGGGAGGGAACGGGACTGTCCACTAGCAGAAGAACCTGTGACATTCACTTTTGAGAAAATGTCCTAGTATTTCTCTGGGGAATAAGTGTAGTTTGAAAAGCATAGTCAATATTATAATTCAGTGTATTTTCTTTCTTTTTTATTGGCCACATATTTATTTTGAAATTTTGAACAACATCAAAGGAAGTTGTTTTGTTGGAGATTTTGTCTGGGCTTTGTTATTACAAGAAGACATAGGCTAAAAATGGTGGAGAAATTCAGATCAAGTGAAAGGAAAACAGTGGCCCCTTTTCTGAGCATATATTACCTTCTAGGTTCTGTGCTAGGTGAGATATATATATATATAGAGAGAGAGAGACAGACAGAGAGAGACTAATTTTGTAAACAAACTGCAAGTAACTTGATGAGAAATCTGAGACCCAGAGGGGCTAAATAACTTTTCAGAAAATAACTCACAATTGTAAGTGTTATCAATGAGGGGATCTGACGATGGATCTGTGCTTCAGTGCCCGTGTGTTTTTGTTGGTGGGAAGGCAGTCACTCTAATGTAATTCCATGCATAAATGTTTACACCTGAGGCACTAGAAGGATGTACAGTCTATGCGCTCTATGCTCAAGAAATAAAACTTGTTGGAGAAAAAAATATCATGAACCACTAAATCAAAAGTAAACCATGAAATGCTAAATGGAGTAGAGAGAGTACTGTTAGAATACAAAAGAGTTTAAATCTGGTTTAACTGGTTCAATCTGATCAGAAAATGTATCACACACAAGAGAAAGAAGCTAAGCAAAGACTTGAAGAGCGGGGCAGCGATTTTCAAGGAGATGAATGTATATCTGTGAGGTTTGGTGGAGGGAAGGTTGGAGGCAGGTGGTCAGGGAGGGCTTGTGGAACACTTCAGGGAGGAGGAAAAACATGAACAATAGTACAGAGATAAGGTACAACTGAGTTTTACTGGAACATGAGGTATGGAACTAGAGGAGAAGACAGGAAAAGATATCATTGGACAGGAAAGAGGAAGGACACTCTTAATGATGCTATCTGAATTAAATATCAAACTAATGAAATTGGATTTCTCTCAGAAGAACACAAGGAGCCACCGAAGTTTTTTTCCAATTTCCAAAGCTGTCCTTCCAGAACTGGGATCATTGAGGGCCACACAGTTGGTCCAAGTATTTTCGGCTTTGTTTACATGATCTTAAAAAGTAATATTGGTTTCTCCACGTGTGGCACCCCCTGTCAACACAATCATTTATTTCTGAGCTATAAGAAGACACTTGAGTTTCTGGTGGTGAGATGTGACACTTTGATTCAGTGTGAGGATTAGTGGGGTCTGTTGTGTGCTTCCTCTTAGGTAGTGCTGAGAGTATTTCTAACCCTACTATGTTATCTGGAACCAAACATTTTTCTTCTCTACTCTCCACTGAGATGTGATGAAACTTCCCAATAGAGGTATAAAGATAACACCTATTTGACCAGAGTGGGAATTAGGTGCAAAGGATAACACCCAATTTACACATTTACAAGGGGGATTTAGGGATTTGTCTTTTGTATACTGCTTTATTCCCCATATCCATGTGAGCCCCTGGCACCTCACTAATCTCTCAACAAGCTGTAGGTGTAAGGAACTTCATTAAAAATCACTTGAAAGCTTTTTTGCCCAAGCCTGACCATGACTGATCAGGGTGGAACCAAATGAACAACTTAATAAAGTTCACTCTTTGAGAAGTGACAGATCATATGGTTAATTCTTTCTAGAGTGTTTTACCATCACAGAAAAAAGAAATTCTTAAAAACAGCAAATACCAATGAATGACTACTAAAGGTAAATGATACTGAATTAATTCATCAAGAAGCCCATACAATGATGGAACACATTTTAGGTAAAAAAGAAATGGTTTTCCAGGGACAACATACAATATCCTGGGCCCAACCTGTTAGCCCCATGTCATACAGAGTCATCATATGCACTCACAGATATGCTTTCACAACCGTAACTAAGGCAGGAAGAGCCACTGTTCCTAGGATCCATCTTGACCCCAGAAATAACTAGATTGAGGAGGTCAGAAACCAATGCTCAGTAAAGGGCCATCACTTCTCCACCATTCCTTTCCCCAGTACTGTGTGTGTTTCCCTTCTAGGGACTTTATTTGGGAGTTCCATTTGGTAATAAAACAGGAATTCATTAGAAATTCATCAGTGAAGGATGGATTTCCTTTGATGGCACAGCCATGGGTTCTCTCTTCCTGTACCATGGAAGCACATAGGCATTGGGAAGGCCTATGAATTACGGGAGAGAGAGAGACAGACAGACAGACCAGAGAATGCTTATGTAAAAGTAACAGTACATCAAGATTTCCTATTGAACCCAGAGATTAATTTATAGCAAGACTGATGTCTTTCAGTAAAAGAACATGTGACAGTTTACCAAATGTGATCACAGTCTCTCTGCCCAGGAGGCCACCAGAGGACCTGAGTGCTGCCTCTGCAACCCTTCCTTCAAACAATGCGTCCTTGTTCCATGGCCTCCCAGCTGTGACAGGCATGATAAAAATGGAGATTGTTTTTATACTCTATGTGCTGTTTCTACACTGACAGCAGCATGGTTATTCGCCAAATAATCAGTGTATGTTGGCATTTTTATAAATAAAGTGCTTGGGTTTGACAGTAATCTGTGCAAGAAGGACTTGGAGGATGGACAAAAATGTCTTCTTTCCCATGCATAGGAAAAAGGCCTCCTTGGCTGTTTTTCAGCATGCTAAAATTTCTTCTGACCAAAAGGCAGCCAGGAGCACAGCCATGACATCAGCCCAGCCGAAGCCCTGCTCTCTCCAAAAGGACACAGGGAAGTATTTCTTTCCTCCATGGCTTGCAGGAATGTGTTCCTGGGGCTTCCTGAGTTATACAAGGAGGATTTTATTTCACTAGAGTAGAGGCATGGGGGTGAAGAGGAAGGAGCGTGGAACTAACGTTCAGCGAACTCCCACAGTGTTCTGTGCTCATATATATCGCTTTGTTTCATCCTCACAATAACCCTGAGAGGTGAACATTACTGTCCCCAGTTTACTGATGAGGAAACCAAACACATTCTGGTGTGGTAACAGAGGCAGTGCACAGCAACCCGCCCTGGAAGTAGTCAGAAATCTGGGGATAGTCAAAGTATGAGAAAGGGAGATACGTGTTTCCCTTTTCAGAAAATCATCTTTGTGGCTGGAGGATTTCAAACACACATGCTTTGCTATATACTTTTACATCTGTCTTGTCAAAAACATTTTTTATAGGTTTTGAAATATTTTTATAGACAACACTTCTCAAAACTTCATTTAGGAAACTCTCTGGATAGGAGGTAGATTTAATTATCAGTTGAGAAAGGAGAAAACCAACCTTCTGAGAGTTTAGGCAAAGTGCCAGAGTCCCAGCTAATGAATAGAAGAAAGGAACTCAGTGCAGATCTTCTGGCTCTTCTTCCACTGGTGCAATGTCTTCCACATCACTCTGATTCTCTCTTATTACTAAGCACGATAGTAACTCAGAACCAAAACTTTCCCACTACTAGCACAGGCAGAGGATAAGGACGGGGGCTGGGGCTCACGCCACAAACATTTTGCCAAGAAGAACTTGTTCTGACAACTAGAAGATCCAACCGTGGGGACTTTTTCCTAAGGGTATTTCCACCGCTTCTTCTCTACCGCTCCTCTCCCTTCTCTGCCAATTCCCTCATCTCAGCAAAATCAAGCCATACCTGGTACAGATAGAAGTTATCTTGCAAACTGCGGGTTCTACAGTAACAGCTCTTCACACTACACACAGCTCATATTTTCCAGATAACAGAGAATTAAATCCAGAATGATTGACCCCAGAGTGTAGAGTCTAACCTAGTATGGCTTTGAGAACCCTCATGTGAATAGTAAAAAGTTTTCTTTGAGCTTCTGGCCTAGAGCTGCACAGAAGCACCCAAGGTAGACAGTGAAGCAGTGGACCATTCACAAAACAGGAGCACAGCTAAGGGTCCAGTTTGTGTCACTTTTAGACAATTGCTGGAATGTCTTTCTAGCAACCACTGAATCTAGATGAGATGGTTTTGGGGCCAGTGGATTACTGTTCTGCTAGCCAAATTCCAAATGAATGTTTGTAAACTTTGGTCTCTGTGAGAGGATTCAGAAATACTGAACAAAGGCCATGACATAATGACTGAAAAAACATCTACCCCTCACCACCACTTTTTAAGGCACATTTAACAGTTCAATTCATCCCCTTTATAAAGGGGAAATTAAGCACTGTTGAATAGTTTAGAATAAATGTTCTGAAGGGTATGTGACATTCTACTTTAAAGCATTCTGACACCAACAAACCTTGATTCTGAACTTAGAGACTGTTGAAGAAGATGGAAAATTGAGTTCAGTACTAACTTGGTGTTTGATCCTTCAAGAACACTGAATGCGCTGTATCAACTAACATATACAATCTTCTGACATCTGAGTGGTCTTTATTTCCTTTCTAGAAGTTGGCTGACAAAGTCTGCCGGCCCTTTTAGCTTCCCCCTTTAATAAAGGAAGTAAAATAACTTTGAATATTATTTATGATTGGGTCTAGGGGTGATAGTTGCCAGATGGGAGATACTTCATGTAAACTATCAAAAGATAAAGATCCCTGAAGTTGCCTTGATTTCCTACAAAGCAGAAATAGAAACCAAAGGGTCAAAACAAACACTGCAGCTTGCATAATGTGTAACACTAAATTGAACAACATCATGTGCCTGCCACTGAGCCGGGCAGTAGAGATGACGATATAAAGAGATGAGCCATGAGTGGTTCATAAGCCAGCAGAGGACAGAGGCACAAGAAGGCCACACCAACAGTGAGTGCCAACGGAGCTGTGGGGCCTAGAGAAAGAGGAGGGATTATTCTGCTTGGGAAAAAATGCTTGAGGAGGCCTCACGGTGTACTTAACACGAGCTAGGCTTTGAAGGATGAATAAGATCTTGTTAAGGATCTGAGGAGGGGAGGCGAGAAGAGCCTTCTAGGCAGAAAACAACACAGGCAAAACATTTGAAGAGAAAGAATAGATGCTCTCTGAATATTCTATTCAGAGAAACAAAAGACTATAACACCTGAACCTTTACAGCACGTTATTTTGAAAACGTATATTAATTTCAGATGTAAAAACATTTTCCTTGTGTACAAGTAAATACTGTAATTGAAGTGACAGTGTAGACATGTAGAATTTATTATCTGGAAAGAAAATCTAATCAATAGGTATTTCATTTTGAAAAGTTAATGAAATATTATGGAGAGAGTGGCCTTTTAAGCTTTGATTTTTAGATTCGGAGAAAGAGCTTAATTTTCAGTGACAAGGTCAGTACTAGTTGAATGGTCTCCTTTTGCTTCCACAGAAATGGCTGTTCTTTCATTCTTGAATTATTTACTAAAATCAGGCTTCAAGAATCAGAGTCTATTTAAACTTTTTTTTTGCAGATCAGCAAGTTAAAAATCATGTTACCTTTGTTATTTTTACCACTTTCAAAGGGATATTAAAGTATTTATGTAAAATTCAACATTAATTTCATAAATGTGTTTGAATGTGTAACAAAATTCTCTCTTTTCAGTTCATGCTAATTAATATTCAATGCAATAAGTACACATGTATTTAATACTATTATCACCAAGGAAGGGCAGAGGGTTCAAGTCATTGTAAAGGACAATGTGGGTATATTTTATCTCCTGCTGATTAGCAAAATTAGATGAGCTTCTGGAAGATTATTTGAAAGCAAAGGTTTGCCAAGCCTACTTTCAATAAACAGTTTTTATGCTCCCAATAGCCTAACACTCAACTCTTAGATGACAAAAATAAATCTTTTGGTACATCCATCATGGTTAGATTAGTAAGCCAATTCCAAGGTCAACTATAGGGTCATATACAAAAGGCATGCCAAATAGCCATATATGCAAAATCATAGACATCAGCTTACCTGAAACAAATGCTCTACCTTGCAAAAAAAATTATTTAGTTGTTTGTATTTATGATAATGTGCTGATAGAGCTTGATTTGGGGACATAATAAAAATTATATATTTATTTGCCAAATGGATGATATCTTCTCATAGAAGCAAAAAGGTAGCATACAAATGTTGACCTGTCTTTTTGCCAAGATCTAGGAAAGGGAATAAATTGCATATATCTTAGGCAATGTATATAATGCAATAGACATTATATGCATACTCTGTCATTACTGAGGCAGTCCCTCTTTCAAAAGGATGTCTTTGTTAAATAAATGTGTCCTTATAACTGCCTTTGAGAAGCAGACATATGTTGATCTTACAACACTCTACACATTCTTTGAAGCCCTTGAAATAACTCACTTCAAAAGCATGTCCTATTTTAATTATATCATCCTGGTACATGAGAGATAAGGTGATTTCTCCACTTCCTGAATCAAAAGGAACAGCAGGATTAAGCAGAAACAGCACATCGACTATCATTTTAGCTGTCTAAAGATTACAACATTTGAACATTTTGTGTCCATGCTACACCCTCTTTTCGTGTCTATGAGGAAGTTTCTGCACTTTATTTGACCTGACTGAACTTTGTCACACCGCCTTCTCACCACCCCTTATGAAGCAAGCCACTAAATCTTACCAACTATCTCTTTGTTGTCTCTTGTATGTTCGCAGCCCCTCCTTCCAATCTTACCAAGCCAGTTAAGTTGCACTTTTCACCTTCTCCATTGACATAAAATGAAGTAACTGCATTTATTTGAATATTGACTGCACATTTTGTCAACATCTCAAATTTTATAAGTCAACTAGATCATGTTTCAAGGCAAAGTCCTAAAATTTCATAGTTCATCTCTATTTGCTTGCTCAGTGCAAAGTAATGCAATGAAAAACCCGGAACTCTAGAGAAAGTTTGTTTAGTCTTGTCATCATATAACTGAACTAAATTATTCACCACCATGTTAAGTGTTTTAAAACATTCTATTGTGGAAAAGGAAGCTATTAGTTTGTTAAAATATACTTAAATTTGATAGACATTTAACCAATGTCTACGAAAGTAGAGTATGTATAGGAATGAAAATTATTAGAGTGCTGAATGCAGCATGAATCCAGTGTTGTAGAAAAACCTGATGTGGCAGTTATGAGGTGGTGCCACCTACTAAATGAAAATGTTAGGACTAAGGCGCCTGGCTCCCAAGTTCAATTGTAGTGGAAAACAAGGTCAATCTCCTGTTCACCACCTAGAAGGTAGAGAATGTTGTACCTGATACCTGGAGCCATGATCACTTGCATTTTTAAAATATTTCATGGAATATGTTATCTAACCCTGTTAATATAAAATGCTGAACTTGAGGCCATTTACATCTCAGTATCTGACTTTAGAAAAAGAAGTCTACTGTTTGAAATACTATACTGAACCTACTGGTGGATATTATTAACTCCTTAACTAACATCCTGAAGTTTACACAGAATCCTCTCTGGCTGCTCTACCCTTTCCCAGGTGAAGAAATGTTATTAATACTTAACATCAATATGGTTCACATTGATGAGTATGCATATATGTTCTCTTTTAAGAAACATAGGCATTTAATTTTTTTAGATTTGAGAAACCTAAAAATTTTTTAAACCTGGAGATTCATCTTATCAGAATTTATTTCATGAAAAAAGACAATGCTACCTTCTAATGACTCCAAACATACTTGAAGTCAGTCTGTCAGCCAGCCCATAAACGATGTCATATACTATGCTCCGTTGCTGAGTTTGATCAAGATTAGAATTTTCCTATGATACTTCTATCTTGGAAGCTGTTTTGATCTATTAACCCAAGGGTACATGTCAATATACCTGGAATATTCTTACCTTCAAATCCATGTGGAGAGTTTGGGCAAGCACCTCTTTGTCTGTGTGCAGGAGTGAATCATTTGTACATCTTTTTGTAGGGCACTAAGAGGATACCTTAATTCTGGGGAGCTATTGGAATTCCACTGAATTAAACCAACTAAGCTCTCTCTCTCCAGTTTATATTTGGCCTCATGACCCACTTCTTGTCCACAGTGAAGTTGGATTTTGTATCCTACCCTGCTCCAATATTCCCTTGTAAATAAATGGATAACTAAGAGGAGTTCTATCGCAATATTTTTAAAGGGAAAATTATTTTCAGTTAGAATTCTATAAAGTTCTGGATACAGGGTAAACTGTTAGAGTGCTACTATTCAATCATCCCATCAGCATTTTTGATTATGTACTATATGTCAGACAATGACCACTTAAAGCTGAGTAAAAAAATTGTGTCTACCTGCAACAATCAAATGAGGAGGTAGAGACTAAGCAAAAATTACCCTAAAGCATGGCAAGTGCCATGATAGAAATATTCACAAAGTTTTTTGTGTGTCAGAAAAAGAAATATCTAAATTTATTTCAGAGGTCAAGAAGACCTCTTAAGGAGGGGATGGGTAGGTGGAATTTTTAAGGGTGGTTAGTAATTAACTGGACAGAGAAGAGTGAAAGGCATTGCACGTAGAGGAGAGACACTGCTTGGAGCTCACATAACTATTATTTGAAAACAATATAATGACCCTGGTTCAAGCCTGTGACTGAGTTCCACAGCAGAACTCCTAGAAAAAACATGTCATTAAATATTTTCATAAGTCTGTGCCTAAAAAACTAGATAAGAGTAAATAATAATCTTAATAAACTGATGATAGTTTATACTCATGACTATTCCAACATCTGAGTCTATGGAAACACACATGGACATCTGAAATGGTTGGGCAAAAATAAATTTTCTTTTGTATTTTTGTAAAGTCCCAGAGCAATAAATATTTTTCTTCTTGATTTTGATTTTTTCAAAATAATAAAATAAATGTAGTCTGTAGAAAATAAATTTTATATTACTAAAATGAGTGACATTTTCATTTAATATCTTCCATTATAAATAACATTTTACCAAACTTGGATGATAAAGCTTTCAATTCATCCTTTTACTTATATGCATAAACCCTTACTTATATGCTAAAGTGTAGGTAAATTTTAGATAATGATGTTGATTATGAGCCACCACAAATATTACTACTTTTACCTCTAATAATACCGTCAATGATAATAATTACTAAGCCACTAAGTTTATTTTGTTCCAGGCATTGTACGAACATCCTAACTACATGTTACATTTAATCCTCATACCACTACCACCAAGATATAGATATTAATCTCATTTTGCAAATGAGAAAACTGACAATTACAAAGGTAAAACAAATTGTCATTGGCCGTACAGCTAATAAAGAGAAAAGGCAATCTAAACACATGGTGACTTTAAACTCCCAACTTTACCACTTACTGTTTGTATGGGTTTGGACTTCTCTGACCCTAGGTTTTCTCATCTAAAAATTGGGAACAGCCATCATACTTACCTAACAGAGTGGTTTTGAATATGGAATCTAATATTGTATATAAATATACTTGTAAAATATACACAGTCATAAGATTATTAATTACCATCCCCATGAAAAGGCAATAAAAGGATTTATGTAATAAAAACTTGAAAACAATATATCTACAAAAATAACTTATAGTAATATGATAATAGAAGGCAGAAATAGCTTACTGTGTTTCTTATAGTTTCACAAGTGTCATAACACACTGGAAGACTATAGAAACCTTAAACACATCATTTATCGTTAAGTTCCACTTAACATTGATCTCAAAATACATAGGATGGACCACATAAATTGACCCTACTATAAAAATTCAAAGGGCTTGCCAGAGTCATCTCTTTTTTTATTTTAATCTTTTAAAAGCATGTTTAGATTATATTCATTTGATTTTAGTGGAGGTTTTCTCTAAAATAAATTGCCTATACATGCACACACTAACACATGTGGAATTCCTTTTCTGTAATCCTCAAAGAGGCTTTTGATTCTTCTTGTGATTCACCAAAAAAGAGTCAGTGAGCAAGTGAGATGTGTACTGGGATTTGGATGGCTCCAGAGTCACTGCGTACATTTACATGGAAACCAGATGGTTGTGGAAAATGTTCCTTTTTTATAAAAAATAAATGAATTATTGAGGTGTTTCTATAGACTGTTCTCCTCAAATGGATAAAAAGTCCAAATCAAAGGCAAACTAAAGGGAAGTGGCATTCAAAATAATCAAATAGCTCATTGCAGTTTAACCACATATCCCACAGGGGGCAACTCCTTAGAAAGCAACACTACTAGGACCTAGAGACCTTGTCCTGGAGAGTCTGGGGCTTCTGTTATTCAGGGAAAGAGAAGGAAGAAGGAAAGTTTGGCCCATCTTGGTCAAGAAAGTTGAAGGTTCTTGCTTTTCCAAGGCTTAATTTTTTTCCTCCCTGAAAAACTAACCACAAGTTTATAAGATGGGATGTTTAAGGGACTTTACTTTTTAATCTTGCAATATTAATTCCCTGAAGCTTTGAACTGACAGGCAGGCCAACGTCAATGAGCCAGAACAAGAGTCAGAGCCAGAATATTTGTTGTACCATGACAAAAAATGTGTTATTAGTGCTCAGTGATTAATGAGCACGCAAGAGAAAGGGATATAACAAGTATAAAATTGCCTTGGTATGCACATGGTTTACACAACATACAGGCAAAATACAATCAACTTTAGAACATACTCACGTATATACAGATACACATATCTTACAGATGTGTTTGTACCATACAGGATTTCATGTGAATTTTCATTCACATTAAGTATTTAAAAAAAAATGCTAAAGAAAATCCGAATAGACACTTCACATTTGTGAAATGACACATACACACAGTAAAACCCACTTATCCATTAATGTACTTATTGGTAACCCATACTGTAATTTTATTTTGTCTTAAATAATTCAGGTTCAGTACCTAGTGGTGAGTTAATTTCACCAACAAAGCAAATTAACCAAATCTGTGGTAACCCATGCATGCAATCATAGTGGATAAATTTAGTAAGAAATGCCATTAAAATTCAAACAACTAGGAAAGAAGAAGAAGCATGAAATTAGGGAAAAACACTTTTTTAACAAAAGAAAAAGTGTTCTAGAAAAATATGATGTTCTAACAAAAGCATAGCACTCCATTTTATAAAACTTAAATTAACAACAACCTCTTCCTTGATGTCTGACCACCAAAAATGCTCAGGAGAGTATAAGGGCCTGCTTGCAAATTATACATACTTATGAAGCACAAATCTAATGTCCACTGTTCATCAAGCTTGGTTGAAGCCAAAAAATATTTTTAAAAAGGCTTGAGAAAGTTACGCAGGATGGGGAGGAGGGACAAAAGATGCAAAGAGGTGATCTATCAACCACATCAACTGCACCATGTCAAAGCTGAAAAGAGCTGTGATAGGCCACGCCAATGAGAAAGAGAGAACAGCCATAATATTTTAGGAATTAAATAAAGTATAGAATAAATAAAAGGATGGAGACACAGTAATTACCCACAATAAACATTAGGGAGATAGAGGAATTTTCTTTGATCAGTAGGTTGGCCAACAACCTTCTCCCAACTTGATCTCTTCTTATTTTCAAGGCTGGATCCCCAAAATAAACAGATCTAGCACCAACACCACTACTCCAAGCAATGAAAAGTAATTCACTGATTGAATAAAAGTTTAAGGAATGTTATTTTCCCATATTACAGACAAATACAAATTTTTTAATTGTTTAACTTGTTTGGTATTATGATAATATAATGTTTCAGCAATAGTTTTTGCAGGTAAAGAAAAAAACAAAATCAAGGTAAAACAATCTAATATGCAAACAAATCATTTTTATTTGTGCTGCTTGAGAAAAGGGAGTTGTATACACCAATTGTGGTTTCCTCTTCTTTTCACTACTTTTTTTGTCTTGTCTTTACTCCCTCCCTCCTTCCCTCCCTTCCTTTCTTCCTTGTCTTTAAAGCCTAAGAACAAACCCAGCCAGTAGCAATTCCATTTGCTCTTTTTACTCTTTTTGAGGCATCTGTCTGGACCTCACTTCTGAGTGTTTTTCTTTCTCTTACTAATACTTTCTTTAGGAAAAAAAAAAAACTTTCTAGAAAGGAATGTGCAAATTTTGCTGGCTCTTTGCTGCTTTCTCATAGGATTAAATCTGTAAAGAATTAGTGTATTGGTTTTATTTAACCCTAATTTATCCAGTCAATTTGCATAACTATTTTTAGTTACCCATTTGGATTTTCCTCCTTTAAACACCAATATCATTGCTCTGGAATCAATTCTGCTGCTCAGAAGGAAATTGTGCATAAAGAGGCAATACAATTAAGAATTTTATCTTTGCTGATGAACTAATTGGGTTAAAATTAACAGATAATGCAAACGAGGTAAAACAACTGACATTATTAAGTCATTTCATCTATAAACATGGTTCTCAAAGTTAGAATGACCTGGGAAGCTTTAAAAAGTAGTGCTACCTGGACTCCATCCCCAATGATTCTAATTTGATTGTTTGGGGTGGGCCTTGGGGATCGGAAGTTTTAAAACTCCTCAGGAACCACACAGATGGAGAACGCTGGCTGATGACAGAGACAACGTTGTTCACTACAGAGAAGAATGCTGAAGCCAGGGAGGATGCTGAGCCTGTACAAGTACACTGGAAAGGATCAAATATTTCCAACTCACCTATGCTTTTCAAAAATTGTTTGTTGAATTAATTGGGAAAAAATAGAAGGAAATGGCACATAAATAATCACAAGTATCTCCTCGGAGTCAGTGACCTCTGAAGGTGGAGTGTAAGGAGAAAATGAGCCATCTGATGGAGAATATGCAATAGTTCAGATAAGGCAGGTGAAACTGTCATCAAAGTCTATCTTTGGAATTTAATTACGTAGTTACCAAATTTATTTAGACTTCCGTAGCCTATCTGTTCTCCCTCAATAGAGGTAACAGAGAGTTCAAAAGGGGAAAAATAGTGTTATAATTTCTGAGAAGGCTCCAGTTCCGCCGGCCTGTGGCAAATAAGAAAGAAATAGCCCCCACTGGTTTATACAAAACACAGTCATTTTTTTCAGGGGTCTGTCAGTCCCTATGCTTAGGTAGCGATCATTCTATTTTTCACCATGAACGTTGAGTTCTGCTTACTACTTGATTGAACAAGGAAGCTGAAGTTGGCCATGAGACAAAACTGCTCATACACATCAGACAAGCCATATGAAAACAAACAGCAAAAACAGCTTTCGGATACATTGTGCTGGTAAGAAGCTCGGAACAATTTGCTGAGAGTTCAGCATTTGAGACGATACAGACTGACTTAATGTTGAATTAGGAAAGAAGGCATTTCTGTATTCCCTGTGCTTACTTTCCCTCCAGCTCATAATAATCTTCCTTGGTCCCTTTCCTGAAACAGAATACAACTCTGCCCTCTAGTCTGGCCCTCACTGTTCCTTCGGCATGCCAAAAATTGAGGTGAGCTCAGCATGGGCTTGAAGCTTAGGGAAGAACTTTTACAAAATGGGCAAAGTTTGTTCCAGGGAAAGCAGAGAAGACATTTGAATATTCTATAAGTACAATCCTCACTATAAATATTCAAATGTGTAATTGGGATTCACATGGTAAAAGAAGATGACTTCAGAACCCCACAGTTGATATGACTTGAAATATGTGAAGTACCTTAATTTTTGTTATAATGTATTATGATATATTTTCATTACTTATGTTTCTTTTATTTATTTTAATTCAAAATATTGTAAAATGATTTGTACGAAGAGGAGTTTAACAGTCAGTTTTATGGATAATTCATGCTTGCATTTAATTCATTGTTATAAGATTGCATATTGTGTTGTGTACAATTTATAAAAAGAAAATAAATCCATATTTATTAAACTATGATTTCATATGACTTTAATCCATTTATAACAAGAAAAAATCAGTGTTGGGGTCCTTACACATTATTTATTACTTAATAATTTTAGAGAAATAAGGCAATAGCAGAATTTATGCAAATTGTGTTTTTAGAGAATTTGCCATTTGTTTTGTTAGATTTCAAAATGGATTTCCAGGATTCACCTTTGGTGTTACTGTTCCTAATGATTGTTTCATATAAAATGGTAATTGTGACTCACCTGGCCTCTTTACCCTTTTTGCAGAAATGTTATAAAATTCCAGTGAAATCATACACTGTTCTATGTAAGTCACAGGAAGCCATCTTTTCAAAAAATATGACACAAAATCTTGTAATAACATTTCCTGAGTACAATCTAGGGAGCTTTCAGGGGGACCAAATGAAGTCATAGAAACAGAGCCTCCTATAAAAAGTGAGAAATATTAATAAATACAACATTTCTCTCTCATCAAATAAAAGCTCACCACAAAGGACTACCTCATGACCTAGAGAGAAAATATTCAATATCTTAAAGCAATGTAATGAAAACATAAAAACTATTTACACTATTTTTATACTGAGGGTAGTGTTAAGTCTGAAGAAACTCAATATAACTCACTTATCAGTGCTTGAAATAAAATACATGTTTAATATGCATCAATTGCAGGCCATTTATCTTATGCTTTTAAAAAGATTCTCCATTAAAACATTGTATTTCTTCCTTAAAAGTTTTGTGATAGGTTTCTAGCCATTTCCCGTTTATTACTACAGAGAAGAGAATGACTGGGCAGGTGAATTACTTAAATAAATGGCTGCTAAATGAGAATGAACTTTGACTCATTTAAATTAACTTCAATATTTATTGTTACAAGCTTGACAATGCTCTTGGAAATGATTGAGCATGACCACTAGAATAAATGAATTTAATAAAAAGGACTAAAAAGTAACACAACATTTTATTTAAGAGATACCACTTTTATTTGGAAACCAGGAATCCATAAAAGGTTTGATGTATAATACCACAAGTAAAATTGGATAGAAACCATCTCAGTAACTTTAGATAATTTTTCCTAGAGAAATTCAATGAAAGATACTCTAAAAATGACTAGAATGACTATCCCAAAGAGAACAAAGTAGTTAAATCTTATTTGTAAATTTTAGTGAAATAGGAAGTGATTCTGTCTTCATATATGATTGCTTCCATGAAAAAGATTTATCATCGTGGAAAATACCTATGCAGATCATTGCTTAATTAAGAAATTATTGTAATCAGCCAATAAATTAAATTATAAACCTAAGGTAGGGAGAAGTAAAGAATACTACCATTGTTAATGTTTAATCTGTGTACAATATATAAATTTTTTTAAGCAAGAAGGAAATATAGTGAGATTTTTGTTGACATTTCTACACTTGTGCATCTGAATAACTCTCTGTGATTTACACTAGAATGAGACCTCTCAGACCTATGGTTCAAAAGCATAAGCTTGGAAGAGATTTCAATTTATATTTATTGACTCCCCACACACATCCTTTTGTCAGTTTCAAGAACACATTTGTTTATATTAATACCAACCTCTATCTTTTTAGCTCAAAACATCACTGTAATAAGAAAAAAATAATTGATAGCTCTGATACAAACCCCTGGGGAATTCCTATTGCCTGGAAATTAGTTTCCCATTGCTGTATACCTGTGTATGCCTTGTCTTATAACTATGAATGCACACTCTTCATAGACTCCCTCCAGACTCTGTATTCAGAAGGTGCCCAAGATACGTTCCCGGTACTGAATCCTCATACGAGAGCATTGTTAAAACAGGACCCTGCCCCTTGCTTGACCTCCAGCTTTCTACACAAATAGATGTGAAAAGATGTGTCTGTGTGTCAAAGTGTATTTTTCACATGGTGACTAATGCTTAATATAATCTATGCTCAGCCGTTACAGGAAAGTAAAGATGATATCAGCAACCAACCCTGAATGATAGCCTATCTGTCCTTTGTGACTAATTTTCAATACTGTTTACCAAAGGAAAACAGGTTTTCAAAAAACCCATTCCCTTTATTAAACACGCAAGAGAATTCATAAATGCTGCATAGCCATGAAACACATGTTTAAAACACAGCATTTGTTTGGTAGTGATATAATCAGAGGGTGCTTATGCTCAGCCACACTTAACTACTTGAATGTCTAAAATGTGCCTTATATACTCCCTGAGGATCCAGGCTCTTAAACAAGCTGTTCCTTCTGCCAGGAACCTGGCCCTCCCCAATTCCTTCCTTCCCTCCCTTCAACTTCTACTCATTCTCAGGCACCAGCTGAGATTTCGCTTCTCCAAGAAGTTTCCCCGGATGCCTAATAAACAGAGCTAGGTCTCACAGTACCCCCGCCTTACAGAGTGTAATAATTATCACCCTGTATCGTAACTGCCTGTTTGCATGTAGGTCTCCTCTCCCTAGATTCTGTCAACTCTGGAGAGCTGGCTATGTCTTGTCCCTACTGCCCCCAGGTGCCTGGACGGTAGGCACCTCACAGGTGCCCACTGAATTGAAGTGTTGTGAACTGGAGTCATTTAGGCTAAAGAAATCTTTTTATAGATAACACCTTTTCTCTGAATTATTACAGATATTTAGGAAGTGTATTTATGTTTAGGGGTGTGTGTTGGGAAGCATGGAGCCTGCAAGAAGAGGACAGTAAAAGGAAGGAGGGTGTGAAATGGATCTCGGTTCTCTTCACAAGGCTGCGCTCCCTCACCCGAATCCCATTCTGCTGTTAGACCACCCACGGCCTTGTGAAATTCCTGCCTCCTTCACTGGATTATAAACTCTTGGAAGGTAGAGATTATGTTTCTGTTTTTGTCTTTTTTTATCATTGCTTATAATGTCTTAGTAGATCAGGGGAAGGGAGTGATAGGAAAAGGGGCTTAAAAGAAAAAAAGCTGTATTTTCACATTCTCAGGTAGAAATTTGGAATCAGGTAGGAAGAAATTGGGACAAGGGCTCTGTTTTTATGGCAATAATTTTCACTGCAAGAATTTAGGCCATTTATTCAATATGATTTCCAGAAAGTATTATTTAGAGTAGATCCAAGAAATATCGCATAAATTGAGGTAATTAGGTAAGATAAATGAGATAATGTAGGTCATGAGCGTCATATAATGCCTAAATCACAATAGGAACTCAACAAATGCTAATTCTCCTTCCCTGTTTAATTATCCGTCTTATAACCCACCAGCTTGGCAGCATTATATGTGGGCTCCAAGTGTCAAGTGAACATTAAATTAGGGGTCCACATTAGGGGTTTTCAAAAATGTGAATGTGATCATCTGGGAACTTTTTGAAAATACAAATTCTTAAGCTCACCCCAGACCTACTGAATCAGAAACTCTGGGGGTGGGGCCACCAAATCTGTGTTTAAACAAGCCCCCAGGTGACTATACAGTTAAAGTTTGAAAACCACTGCCCTACACTGATGGGGAAATCACCCATTTAAAATAGAGGCAAATAAAAAAAAAAAAAAATAGAGGCAAATAATTTGGAGGGAAGCCTGAAAGGTATGGAAATAACTACCTTACCTAAAGTCTAAAGTGTGATCCCTGGACCAGCATCCCTGGACCATTTATCATTACATCACCTGGGCACTTATTCAAAATGGATTTCAGGCCCCACCCAGGAGCTATATTTTAACAGGATCCCCAGCCAATGTGTATGCATATTTAAGTATGAGAAGCACTAGTCTAGTGAATATTTTGCGTAGTAGAAGATGAGCTGTGGGAGGGGAAAAAACAAAACAAGTAAAAATTACATTTAAAAAAAACTAAACTAAAATCTCCATTCCTCTCTCATACGGAGGGGTTGTGTAGAAAGTAATAGGTGTTTGTTTTTATCACATGTGATTTCTCTAATTAAATTTTATATTATTTGGTGTAAGTCAGATATATGATGTGTGTGGGGGGAGAGGTCCTCATAATATTTTAACTCTGCTTTCCAACAAAAGAATAAGATGTAAGAGTAAGAACAAGTGGGCCACATTTTAAAGTCCAAGACATGCGAAATGAATCCATTGTGTATTTGTAGCTGGAACACATAAACACTGCAAGTGAATTTTTAAATTCTTCATCTTCTGTCCCACATTCCTACATACATGCACATTTTTCACATATTTAACAAGTAATACTTTTATCACCACGATTTTGCTATTGATTGCTTCTTTAACAACAAAATGCATCACAAACAAAAATGAATGAAGCTGTCTGAGGAGAAAATTCCATAGTAGCTTTACTGTCAATGCCTGTCATAAATAACCATGACATCATAGGAGCCTTATCTACGGGTTGCTGCTACTGATCGATGGCATCACTCTAGTAGTGTAAATAGCTTCTAATGTCCCATCTTCCACCTTCAAATAGGCTCTGATTATTTATGATAGCTGTTAGGTTACAAGTCTGAGCTGTGGTTTGGATTTATTTTCTACTTATAGCTGCTGTGGATTTCAAGTTAGATAGGATTATTTTTTAGTTAAGATGATGAACTGAGATAGAACTGTCATTGAGCCTGGTGTACCATCATCTCACATGGTTGGTGTCACCATTTGACTATGAATTCATAATGCCAGAATGCTTCCCATATTATCATCAGCCTAACAATATTAAAAGATGGCAGTTAATCACTGGTTGTTACAACATGAAAAAGAAAAAAATGCACCAGATACAGCTTTCTATGCAATTAAAATGTTTTAAAAATACATTTGGCCATTTGTTACTAAATTGTAAAGAGGTGTATCATCTGCATTGTGTGTATTTTATGATAATGAAAGTGTGTCAGCTCCAATGTGACAGCTCATGATGATTTAGGGGGTAAAAAGGGAATCCATCAGCTTCTTGCAAGGTATTCTTCATAATCATAAAAGAGCCTGACAGGTAACTTGGGCAAGAATATATTTTCACAGAGAGAAATAGATATGAGCTGTGCCTACATGGAACAGGCAGGTGAAACATAAAAAATTCTGTCAATTATCCAGATATTTTGTCAGTATAATGATAAATATTTGAATCCTTCTAAACATTAGATAGATATAGTAAGTTATCAGAAATGTTTATGAACTAGATAAGGGTGATAGACTGTATTTTTCAGTTGGCCAGGATTTTTAAGCATTATGTAAACAAAGGATTTTTCTAATCCTATTAAAAAGTCCCACTTTTAATAAGATTTTACCAATTCATTATTCAAATTTTATCTACTTTAAATCATTCTTTTTCTTTGAGAAAATTATGCTAACAAGTTATCAAAAAACAAGAGAAAAAGTTTTTGCCATGCAAAATAGTATGTGGTCAATACCACACAGCTGTATTCTGTATGTATTTTTCAAGATAATTTTTTAAAATAAATTCAATCATTATAAGACTAAGTATCTCAGATTTCAATATTTATCTTGTCATATCTTATGATTCATCAATTAATGAAGCTTATAATTGAAATATGTATAATTTAAACTTATGGTAAAAATTTTCTTTTCTTCTAAATTTGGGATAAATTTGTATGAATTTTAATTATACATAAAATAATGGCTGTATTTGGGATTTTTGAATGGTTTTGATGTATACGTGAAGTAAGTTTTCCCCTTACAATATTTTACAAGCATATTAACAGTAACAGATATCTAAACTTAATCATTGGAAAGAAAAGTAAATGTCTAATTGAAAATGCCCTAACTCTACCAAATCATGAAATTATTACTACAGAAATCTATATTTTCATATTATTTATAAAAACTTTACCTGGTCAATTGCACATGGCTCTTATAAAGTCATGAGGAGGACTACTTTATATTTTAAACATTTTTAAAAAATGGAAAGAAATGCCATTTTTAGCAGTGAAAAAACAACTGTTTGATGATATATAAAATGAAAGCAGAAGGTTTCTTCCAATAATTGTTGCCCTTAAATGAATATTGTGATAATTATCTAACTCTAGGATATTTCACTTTCTAATGATATCTATTTAAATATTTCTTCCCAATATGCTTTGCACTGCTAAAAGTCTCAAGTAAACTGAAAAATCTCAGTAGAGAGAAAGTGGGAATGTGGCCACTAGGAGCTGACAATAGCTGTTTTGTCACATCTAGGCCCTGGTACTCACTCAGGAAGTGGGGATTCGTCCAGCCAGCTGATGCCAGGGGAGGATGATTTATTGCCTGGTGTCCTCAGTGGCAATTGGACCCTTTCCCACTGTCACTCACAACTTGCAAAGATTGTGTCCTAAAGAAGAGTTTCCCCTCCGTTCTAAAGAGATTACAATGCTTGTCATAAAGTGTCTTTTAACAGAGGGAAACGGGTATGAAAATGGGCAAAGAAAGGAAACAATCAGAAGAGGAGAGAAGATGGATGTTCTGTAACCTTTTCTCAGAGACCCATTTCTTCTACTTTTTCTCGTGTCTTTAGCAGGTTTTTGTTTTGGCTGATGACAATGCGTAATAGCCTGATAAATTGATTTTGTGAGTCCTTTTTCTCATCTCTTGAGAAGACACTAACTCGTTGGGACTTCAGAGGGCTCGCAGAGGCAGGAGACAACAATTAGTTTGTTGAAGATGTCAGAAAGTAGCTTCAGAGTTTTGCCAGGAGAAATCCTTACTGACAGATCAGTGCTGACAATGTTGGCAGCTGCTTGAAAAGTGCAGCGAGCAGCTCCCGCATCTTGGGGTCCAAGGAGGAAGGCCGCTGCTGCACATTAACTCTACACGCTGGCTCTATCTCAGCTGCGGGTTCCTCCTGACTCCCCAGAATCAAAAAGGAATGTTGTATTTAAAAAAGAAAAGTTCAAGAGCTGGAGTCTAAAAAACATTTTGTTAAATATCTTCTTTAATAGCTAGACAAATAGAAAATTAAGTCTTACTATTGCTGTTAATTTAAATTTAAATCAGTGCCTAAATAAATCTCTGTAACTGTTTTCAAAACCTTTTATATACTGCAGAATTTCAAATTTACTTTTCCATACGTAAAAATATATGCTGCTTGGCACTCAACTCTACAGAACATATTAGTTTCAATAAATCTTTTTAAGAGACCAACTTGACATATGTTAAAGAGATAAAATCCTCATGGTCTAAACATACTTAAATTAGTCAAGCATTTTGCAGTACCATCCTTGAAATTATTAAACATTATTAACATTCAGATTTACTGCCTAAAACCTTTGCTTTAAAATCACCAAATCACAGACTCAAAGTATTGCTTTTCTAATGTAAAATAACCGAATTTTTCTAACTTAAAGACATAAAATTGGCAATTTCTTAAAAATTTTGAAAATAATATAAAATCTCATTACATTTTGATAAATATTATAAATATTAGGATGACTTCTCCCTTGGCATGAAAAAAATTAAAAAGATCTTTGTAATGCAAAACAGGAACATTTTATGTCTTGGTACCTAGTAACTATTTACTTTTTGCATAAGTTGGAATTCTATACTCTGTGTGTGTGTGTGTGTGTGTGTTCATCATGTTAATGATGTGTTTTTTGTGTGTAAAATTATCACTTTAGGGGTAGTGTCCTGGACGTTGTAACATAGCAAGGAATTATTTCTAGGCATTTGATCTTTCAGAATGTTTCCCAGATAGAGCTAAATGTAAACCTTCTCTATATTTTGAAGAAAGCTCTATCAACCACAGAGTTTCTCACATTTCCAACAAAAGAGTATGAAGTGCTCAGGCTGGACAAATAACGGGAGGTATAGATGGGGCGATCTTAAATATTCTACCCTGAGGAGTCCCAGTGAAAGCCCTGAGAGTCAAGAAGCCTGAATTCTAGACTTTGTTTTGCCACCAACTAACAAATGACCTTGAGCCTCTCTGGGCCCCACGTTCCTCATCAGTAAAATGAAGGGTTAAACAGGATGATCTCTCAAAGGACCCTTTCACAGTTATGCAATCACTATCATTTGAAACTACTGGCTAGGTATGATCCACTCAGTGTAATCGAGTTTAGCCAGAATGAGGTTTCTAAAACAAAAACCACTGCATAAGGGAATGACCAATGACACTGTCTGAAATTTGAGGAGCAATTACGCAGATTTGGGGTCACCCAGTTCTTTGATTTCTGGTCTATAGGCTTCCTGTCAACCTTTGGCCCCTTCACCTGTATTAAAGGATGGATGGAAGAGGAGTAAGAGAGGTAAGACTCACAACACACAGATTTTGCTACTGATGTACTACACGATAAAAATTAGTGGGAATGAAGGGAGAATTTGAAACCAAATTGAGAAAGAGAGTTTCTTCTGGAGTTTATCCCTGCTACTACTGCTGCACATTATCACAGTATTAATATGAGTGTTAGGGAATAAATGTATTTAACAGCTAATGTGAACTCCACAGAAATAAATTACATGGTCAAATTGTTCATTAAATGCATTAATCCAGTTGTAAGGGACCTGCATCATAGCAATAACTGCACTGTCATTTCAAAGCTTTTAAAAGCAAATCAATCCAAATTATAACAACTTGACTTATACCTTCCCAGCAGCAGTACTTTAGTATCACATAACAAATATACGATAAAAGACAGCATCTGATGTATTTGTAAAGCAGTTTAAAGCTTTCTGCATTTTTGGCTACAGTAGGTGTTTCAGGGATAAGAATTAAAAAAAGGCATCATGGCTCAACAGGTTTGACCCAAGTTTTTCCCATTTTGCTTTCTGAGCCAGACAATGCCGTTAACTCACTTTACATGCCTTCATAATATTTGTCACAAATATTGCTGCAATAGATAAAACCAGCACTTCAATCACAACAGTTAACAGAGTTCTACTGGGTAGCAAAAACTCCTCGGCACAACAGGAGACTTTTAAAATTCAAGCACTCTAAAACTTAGCAGCACCCCTGAGAGCCACAAATTGAGAGAGATTAATTCTGTGCTCCTGCACCCCTCATTACCAGGAGAGCTGAAGTAGGTCAAATGCAAGTTAATCTCCTAAATTCCACTTTTGTACATGCAAGTTAGGCCAGCCATTACTGTGTACTGGCTAATGTCTTTAAGCTATGTGCATGCAAAATTAATAAACAGCTTGCCCAGCCAATCTGAAATATAAATAAAAGTAAATGCCTTGAAGTGACTTTATATAATGATGACATTGCAACGATAAAGTAACTAAGAAAACATATGCGTATATGTGTTACCTCTGTGCTATCTAAAGCTAACACTGGTGAAAACAATGAAAGCCAATTATCCAAAAGTTCTGAATTTTTCTTCAATAAACAATAACACACAGGTGAAGAATTTATATTTAATCCACCTATTTTGAAATATCTATTTGAAAAGAAAACTGCACATATGCTCTGCCTGTGCCCCCCATTTAAGAGAATAAGGCAAATTGCTCATGAGGAGGGTGATGAAGTTTTAAGCGAAGCAAGACTGCCATCACTCTGCGAAGGTACAATGTTTTCCATTCTTTAGGGGAGGAAAAAAAACAAGGCATACATGTCAGCACGAAACCAGTAAAATCAGGACTCTGCTTGTCCAGAAGGCCTCATAACAACCTAATTGCCTTACCTCTCTCAGACTGCAGCCAGGTCAAACCATTTATTCTATTTTCATTATGAACTGCATATTTTCAGAAGTGATAAATGTTGTGATTGTTTATAAAATTAAATGAACCATTATCTTGCATTATGTGGGGCTCTTTTTTGTTTTGAAAATGTTTTCACATTCTAACTTATTTCATATGATCCTAACAATAACCAGAGATTGGTAGGAGTCAAATGATAGGAAATACTACCGTTATGTACTATAGTAAGAAATATGTTAAATTGATTAAATTAATAACCAGAAGATCCGAATTCTAGTCCTGCCTCTGTCACTAACTAGATATATGACCACAGATAAGTCATTTTATGTCAACAAGCCACAGGAAGAAAATATATTCACTTAAATGACATTTTAAGGAATAAAAAAATACAAATGCCCCTAACTACATGAAAAAAATGCTTAACTTCACTCTCATAATAAGAAAAATGTAAATTAAAAATACACTGAAACACTACTTTTGACCTATAATTTGGCAAAGGTCAAATAACTTAGTTATATACCCTATTGGTGTGTAAGAGTAGGGAAATAAGCACTTTCATCTGCTGTTGGGGGGGTGGGTTAGTATAGCTATGGAAAATTGGCAAAACCTGAAATAATTATAAATGCCTATGTCCTTTTACTGCACGTACAGTGATTCACTTAGCATTGTTTGCAATAGCGAAAAACAAAGAAAAACAACCCAAATGTATAACAATAAAAGAATCTTTAAACAAATCGGTATATCCATTCAATGGAATTCTATACAGTAAATAAAAAAGGATGGGGAGGTTCTTTACATATTCATATGGAATGATCTGCAAGATAAATGGGTAAGTGAGAAAAAGCAAACTGCAGAATGGCATTCTTAATGTATACTACTTGTGTAAAAGACAGAAATAAGATATTTGCATTTGCTTCTACATGCATGTCATGTATCTAGAAAGATACACAAGAAAAACATTGGTTGTGCTGGGGGGATAGTGTAGATAGGGACAAATGTGCTCAGTAATTAAGTAAATATTTGAAAGAATGAAGTAGATATATAAAGATAGATATCCAAAATAATACTACAAAAATAAAGCACTTAAATGAATATATAGGTACACAGTCACAAGAAAAAGATTTCTGTCCACATACAATGTGTGTGTGTACATATGTTTTCATGTAAACTTTTTAGAACGATATGTAAGAAATTGTTGAAACCATGGAGAGACATGGTGTGTCTACCAGAGGAAAGGAGACTTATTTAGGCACTGCTTGAATTTTACTACGTGCATATGTTTCTTTCATAATCATATTAATAACAAATAAAAGACAAAAAATGGGGAGGAGGTAGAATTAACTGAAAGATATCTATAAGGTCAGTTATTATATATCTACCCTTAAATGCATTGAAATGGATTCTATTACTCCCACTTTCTCTTCTTGTAATTCAAATGTACATGAGTCCACTTTGAAGAAGAAAATTTCAATTAGAAATTCTGTGTGGATGACAGGCCCTTGAGAATGTAAGAGCAAGAGCTCAGGGAATGGATTCGTCTGGTTCGCCACATAAATGCCCAATAAATACGTGTTGACTGACTGACAAGCCCAATTGCTAAGCATGCTACAGAATATGTGCAAAATAGTCTACTTGAGCAGTCTGCCATCCCATGAAGACATTTGATTCCAACTGGCTAGAACTTAATTGGAAAAATATGGGCAGAACAAGATGACAAGACCATTCTAACAAAGTCCTCTGAAAATGGACGATTATTTCTCTGCTTATCTACAGGGCATCTTCCCAGCAAGACATTGAGCTTTAAAAAATCATTTCTAGCAACCAAAATAACTCTATTCCATATGTTTTTGTCAAAGTTCTCTAGAAAGCAGTGATAGTTTATGTGAGTGAAGAAAGATGGGAGTATTGGAGGTTCTGTGTGTACACACACGTGCATAAGGACCAGATGAGGTGAATGCCCTTAGAAAAATTATTATGTTTTACTCACTGAAGTAAAAAGAGGCTGTTTCTGGGTGTGGAGTGTGAAAAACAATCTTACTACTTTATAGTCACACCTCATAACATAATCCTGTAACACCTACTGACCCAGGATCTCCAAGAAAGGGATAGTGTTAATTCTATTGCACTTATGGGAAATTTGGGGAATATGTAGCCAAGATTTGTCCAGCCCTGAGGTCTCTACCCAGAGCCTTAACCATGATATTTCCTTCCTGATTTGAGGATGAGTAGAATATACTCACACTTTTTCATAAGATGCTGCCTTGTTCTTCTTTGGGGACTAATAGAACAAAGCTGTCCTTTTAAGATGGATGATATTAACACTGTAATTACTATTATTAAGTATTTCATAGAATGAGTAAACATTTTATATGTAGCTTCCCTTGCCAGACATTGAATGTAAAAATGAATATTTCCATTCTGAGACAAACATTAATACCTCCTATATATTTATTGCCATAAGACCTTTCTTTGCAATCATTTCAAAAATAACCTTCTTTAAAATATTTTAGTCAAATAATTGTGAAGAAGAGAACAAATGCCTCAAAGTGACTGCACCATCAGCAGCATGATATGTTACTATTCAGCTGTACCTCCCCCGGTCCCCATGTCATATTCAGGGTACTTTTATTTTTCAAACATTGAGTTGTTTTACTGCCTGCTCAGTTAAAGCTACGATTGGTTGTTAACCACTTCTCTAAATACTTCAGGAGACTAAGAACCGGAGTAGAACTACATTTTTTTACATCAATATAAAGTCATGTTCACCACCACTACCCCTCCCTCTCACCCCCCACCCTTCACCCCCCACCAATGTGTTTTTCTCCCTCACTTCTTAGACGCATTTGGTAACAATCAGGCTTTTATTTTAAGGAGCCCTAAGATAAGGTATCTGTGAGCTCCACACTTGGAGTAATTGATCACATTTGTTTCCTGTTCGTAGGTTAGACGCCTGCCTCTTGTTCTTTTTTTTTTCAAACTTGGCATGTTTCTCATTACCCTCTGCCTTGTTAGCCTAGTAGAAATTTTCTACTGTGGAGAGTGAAAACAGGACGATACTATTACAAACCTCATCTAGACGGTGACAGCAACCCCTGTTTTTCTTAGGGAACTTTTGGCCACTTCTCGCTCCAGTGGGGGGGCCCTCCTATGGGTGCAGGTATGCATGCCTGTAACCAAGGGAGGTTCCATGACATTCACTTGGTGTTCACATGTTTAATTTTCACAGAACTGTGCTGATTCGTACCGAGGCTGCACCCCAGGATGACAACATTGTTATCATATGACTCAAATTGCCCCACCTCATTTCATTTGGGAATGTTAGCTCAGGTTCAATAAGCATCAGCTGCCAATTCTGTAAAAGAAGACCTATATCTTTCCCATTTATGCTTTCCAGATAAATTGTAATCAGTAGCATTTTATTGACCCTGTCAGGTAGGGCTTAATTTCAGATATTGTCTAAGGAAAGAAAAATGCAGAAGTATGAACAATCAGATTTTCTTCTTTGGGTCAGTGGGCCGATGAATATGAGACCAGGACTCAGTCATTTTCCTATCAGGGTTTCAGTTGCAACAATCCAAGTAAAAACTCTAGTAACTCAATGTAAAATGAAATAAAAGACCTGCCTTTATTTCCCTTTTTAGGACTAAGAGAGATACCAAAATAAATTATCTATAATGGCTAAAATTAATATATCTACTTGCAATATTAATATTTATAAAATGATAAAACCTAATAAAGTGATATGTAGTTCATGCAAGAAATTTTAACAAATAATCCTTTACCTAAGTGGTACTTTTTTGACATTCAAAGTCTCAAGGCTATCTTAACAATTCCCAATTTTGTTTGTTTGCTTGTTTGTTTAGTTGGTTTTTTGCTTGCTGTTCTCTTACACTTCATATTTGACACCCTTGCATAAACAGTCAGCAAAAGCAGCATATTTTAATAGAATTAAAAATAAACCAAGCTTCAGGAAGAAACTTGGAATCTGATCTAAGCTCTACCCTCAAAGTAGTTGGGTGACCTTGAGCAAATAACTGACCCTCCCTGACCCTTAGTGTCCTCATTTATAAAATGAGCAGGCTGGGCTAGATGGGTTCCATGGTGACCCTCAGTGCTTCCTACTCTCTGGTAGCTAACATTGCGCTGAATCACACTACAAAACAATGAGTCCTCAAGATTTCTAAGACTTTGTCAAACATGATAGCCAGTACCCACATGTGGCTACTAAGTACTTGAACTGTGGGTAGTCCAAATTAAGATATGTTGTAAGTGTAAAATATATACTAGATTTCAAAGATTCGTGTTCAAAAAAGCGTATAATATTTCAGCAATAATTTTTATATTTTTTGCATTTAGAAATGATATTTTGGACACATTGGTGAAATAAACTATATTATTAAAATTAATTACATCTCTTTCTTTTTTACTTTTATAAATGTAGCTACTAGAAAATTTTAAATTACTTATGTGGTTCATGTTATACCTCTATTGGACAATAAAGTAATAAGAGGTCTGTGACTGTGAGTTTACCACAGAGATAGAATTAAAATGGAAAGAAATAGTTAATTTACTGAAGGTCTCTAATAATAAAAGAACACTCACTTGTTTTCTGGATAAAAATATCCATGTCAAAGCCATATTTGAAGCACCCATACTATTCAATAAATATCATTAAATATTAAAAAGTATGTTTCAGATTACAGTACTAGTAATCGACATATAACCTAAAGAGCTTAAAAACTGGCCCAAATTTATAACTTAATTTTCTCAACTAACTTATCTGATTTATATTCCTAAACAGCAGAATTAGTTGCTCATTGTTTCCTTTACAATATTAGTAAAAAAATTTAGAAAAACATTAGTGAAAATATTTTTGTCATAAATTATGTTTTGTTTTTTAATGTAGATTTATCTACTTTATCTTGAAAATCGCTTTACTAGAAAACTTCTGAGGAACTGTGGCTAAAGATCAAATTTTTACATATTTTTGTCAATGAATTCTTGGATAATTTAAATTATTAAGGAAAAGTTAAAGTTTTATCTACACAAAAAAGTATTGCACATCCATATGATATTTCAGTAAATACTTACCACTTTTTATCTAAAATGATATATCTATGCAGTAGTGTATTTGTAAAATTATGTTTCTTTTTAGTAGGTATAAATACAGGACAAATACTCGTTATATTAACAGTGAAACCTAATCCTTAAGAGTAGCATTATCTATTCTATACTAAAGTAAATCTAGTTATTATCTAAAAGGAATATTTTATAGCACATAGAAAAATGATTCAGCCAAAAAAAAAAATTACAAAGCTGATTGTCATTTCTCTCTCTCTAATAATATTCAAATGTTTTCCTTATAAAAAATATGCACTCTTATTTTTACCATCCTCTTTCTCAAGGATTTGCATCCTTGACCATCCCCAGAACCTGACACCTTGTCAGCCTATTACAGGTAAAAGCTTTTGAAGATCTACTACTACTCTTGTCCTAATAAGGTCACTGACCTTTCAGGCTCAACTCCCACCCACCCCCATCTTCATTTCCTCTCCTATCATTAGTCTGAAATGGCATCAACTACCTCTCAATTTTCCTTATCCCTACAATGCCCCACCTCTTTAGTCCAAATTCTCCTAATTAGGAACTTAATTTCCTTTTTTCCTCGATTGAGGAATTGATAATGGATGGACTCTATTCATCTCTGAATCACAGAAAATTGCCTTGATGACCTCTTTATTTAGGAATGATAAGCATTTATTCTAAAAACTGTTTTGTGGAGGCCAACCACAGAACTAAGCAAAAGTGTTGTTTTCATTTTATTTTTAAAATAAAACAGGGAGAGAAGAATCATTCAAATTTGATAAATTTTGTGTTTCTTTTATATTTTATTTTGCATCGTCACAGTTACTTATATTTAAAACAGGTATATTTTCCTGTAAGGCAGCAAATAATTGAGTTCTACTATACGATCACTGGGCTGGATTTAAAGAGATATATTAAAAGAAGTTAAGTTAATAATTACTTGAATCTGGTCATTTTTAGCAATATTATACAAGCAATCTGTTACACCAGAAATAACACAGATGGCTATGTATCTACATCTAAGTGGAAGTCACATATTAAGGTGACTATCTGGGTAATTCGCTATCATCTTCTATGAAATTATCTTCTTGACTCTAATGGGTTAGTTTAACTGTGGAGTTTTCTAACAACTCAAAACACATACATGAAAATATTCCTTGTAATCTTTTTTCTCTAAAAGTTGGAAAAAAGTATGGCCTTAAAAGTTGATGGTAGAAGAAAGACCAAACCAACAATTTTATTTCACCACTCAACTCAAACTTTTAATGTCTAATTTTATTTCCTATTTATTCAAGGAATGAAATAATCATCAACATCATTATAAAGCTTGGAACTGGCAATCGTAATAAATGGTAAAGACAAACCAACTTCCTTTTATCCAATAGGCATTTGAGCAAATATCCAGTGCATTCTGCAATAGGACATCAGACCAAATCATTTCAATGAACATTTTTCTTACAAGAAATAAATCTACTTAACACAGAAGAGAATTAGGGAAATAAATGACTGAAGGAGAGAAGACAATTTCTTTATTAAAAATGCCCTTTTCAAGTGCATATTCTCATTACTATCTGCTCTCTTTGGTGGGCCATTTGAGCTGAATGAAGATAAGAGCTTTGCAATCTGGACCCAAACTGGGCTAACATGATTTAGACCTTCTCCCTAGAAGGGATGTTATATTGTTGATTTTAATTTATTCCAAGAAGCTAGAATTTATTTTTATAAAGATAAAATTTACCAAAACAAGTTGCTAAAATATTGCTTTTTCCCCTCCTTGTTGAATAATTCATGCCACATAACCCTTAACATGGCCAAAGGATTAGGCTGTTTATAAGAGATAGCTAATGCTAAAATCACTTGAAATTCAGTTATCTGAAAAGAAAGAAAAATTTATAGGATAAAAAGAGGAAGTAAGAACAAAGCAGTTTCAAAACACAAAATTAAGTGAATAAACTACTTCATCAATTTCAGAAAATCACATTGAGACTACTTTTGCCTGAAAGTATAATTGCCTATCCCAGAAAAATCATTAATCATTAATAATAATTAAAGTGGAGAATTCACTCTAGTTAAGACCAAGGAATTTAAATTCTGACTATCTTGGAGCCCCATATAAAAGCATTTCTAAATTGGGGGGAAATGAAAGAACAGATCAGTTTTACAAGTTGCCATATCTTCTTCTTCATCTCCTGATGCTACTCAAAATTAACCCTAAATAAATAAACGTATATAGCTACATGAAATTCGGAAACTTTCCCAGGAAGCAGCAATGTTACAAGATCAACCAAACCAGCTATGGTATGTAGGTGAAACATTAGTGGGAGAGGGAAAGAATTAAATAATTAAAATCAAATGATGTCTCCTAAACATGAGGAAGATAACATTTCCTTCTTAGGTATCTTTAATAACTTGCATTTCAACAAACAATTATTGTCCCTATACAAAACTTCATAAATAACAATACAAACTCTGTAAACTGACATGTTGTTAAGCTAGTTTGAATTTATCACAACATGACTATAAATTTTTTTCTCAAATTATTTAAGCAATACAGCATTTCCCCCTTATTCTTTTGTTAATAAGCAGAATACAATTTTTTTTTAAAAAAATTGGACAAGTCTTGTGTTTCTTAAGCAAATGAAAGAATATTTGCTCAGTCCTTCCATAGCTAACCAGTAGATTCACACAGCTGAAATCTTTTATCACTTCTTTTCTTTCTACTCTGTAAACGTGCTTCAAGTTATTACATAATGACCTGAGTTACAAAGTCCTAAATATTTTCCATTGAGAGTAGAATTAATCCCAATGTAAATCAAAATATCAGTAGGAAAATATAAAAAGATGATGTTATGCCATTTTTAATCCTAACACCAAAAATGTCAAACTCAGTAAATAAGTTCATATTCACAATGTGTTTTTGACAGTCACACTGATAATAATACTAGAAAGATTTGACATTACCCCAGACTACCCAAGGACACGTTACTTCTCAAAAATCTAATGGCTTGCAGTTTTTCCCCTTATTCCAAACAACCAATCACTATTTCTTTTCCAAAGTTTCCAGAAATTCCTTACTGCCCGTAAAGCTTAATTTACTAGTTCATAATATTTCTGCTTTCATAGGACACAAATGAATATGTTTTCCAAAACTGGTGGTTTCTGTTTCTCTTTTTTAGTTTAGTTTGGTCGTACCACCCATATGTTAAATCCTAGCCTAACCTTTAACTTGTATCTTGGAAATACTAAACAGTTTGTACCCTAAGGAAGTGTGTGCAAAATTTAAAAGAATCCATGTTTTATGGCTAATCATGGAAGACTGAGAATAGGGTGAAGTGAAAGGAATGTTGCTAGAACCTCAGAATGTCAGACCAAGTAAACGGATGCCATGAAAATACAGCTGTATATGTTTGCATGGGCATATGTTTGTTCAGTTCCCCCCCCTTCCTGAGCTGGGGCTTCAGCTTTAGGTCATTCTGCAAACAAGCCCCAGGAGACACACAATTACACTCCCCTGGAGACTGACCCCTTAGAGTGCCCACCTGTAGCCAAACACAGATAGCATCCCGGCGCAATGAATTAGCACTCTAAGCTGATTAGAGCAGCTCTGCACAACTCTATTTTATTGACACAATGAAGAGAGGACAGAAAAGGGCCTGAAATGAGAAAATCATTTCCATGCTGACTGAATTAAAAGAACAAAAGAGCTCCTTGCAGTTGCAGCATTCAATTTGTCGGGAAAAAAGGAAGCCACTTAATGGCTCACAATAGATCTGAGCAGACAGATGAAATTTAAAACTTCAGCATGAGTGCGATTAGCAGCAAAACATATTCTAAATCATTTCCTCCATATGCATAATTTCGTTTGATTGTTTAGTTCTGTGTTTTATAAAAACACTGGGCTAGATGCTATCTTCAAAATGTCTTGACTTTTCATTTTTCAAAATCACAGAACAGTTTCTCATTGTATGTTAATGTCCTCGGTGACAATATAAATTGAACAAAACAAGTGAGGCTCATGTTTTCCTTTCACCTTTGGTTTCTAAAAGTGAATGTGTAAACAGAGGTTAATTTGTGGAAACTAGGATTGCAAAGTAATCTTCTAACAAACAATTTATTATTTGAAATTCAATAGATTATAGACAACAGGAGCACTTTGACATGGGGTAAAAAACAACCAATTATTGCACCCAGAGGCTACAAAGAAGCTGCCATGTTAAACCCAAATGTCATCACCGATGTCTTCTTTGGTTTAAAAAATAGCATTAATATCACTAAAAGCAACAAAGTTAAGACTATAGTTTCCAAATGTATGTTCTTTATTTAATTTTGCTCAATTAATTATTGTTTTGCTTGTTCTGACTTCTGAATTCCTGAGTTAAATTGAATCTGAGATTGATGTCAAAAAATGATCGTTTAATAAGTAAGCCTAACTTTTAGATACAAAGATGTTATAGCATTGAAGATTCTCTACAATTTCCTCTTTACTATTTTTATTCACCAATTTTATAAGAAAAATCTAAATGTCTAAACTATATATGAAAACCAGAATTGATTTTCATGAACTGATTGAATGCTTGTTTTTGATGGAGATTTTTCTTTTGCCGGTGTTAATTTTTAGTGCCCCAAACTAAAGAGTGGAAGCAAAGGTCTTAGTTTTTGATTACTCTAAACTCACAGTTTCATTTTCCATGCCTCAACTTCTTTTAGGAAAGGTTTTTGTTTAACTGCAGACTTACAACCTCTCATCTTTACTTCTCATTTAAATGACGAAAATTCACTCTTTCTGTTCTTGAAACATCTTTGGCCAAAGTCTTGAGGTGCAACGTAAATTGAGCAAAAATTATAGAATAAGTTGAAAGGAAAAAATTACTGTTAGATACTTTGGGATTCCATACCTGGGGAACATTACTACCTAATTTGCTAAATGTAATTTCCCCTGAGAAAAAACCCAAGGTATTCTAACCATGATAAAAGCACAAGTGGTCTCCCCAACAGCTTCCCTTCTCTTGACTAAATAAAGTAAGAGTTTTTTATATAAAGAGAAACTATAAAGCTTGTGGATATTTTAACAAAATCAACGTAGTGTAACTTTGCTGACAGCTTGTCACATTTCACTGACTGTCTGTCTGGGGTACCGCGATAACATCTGCATTCACTCAGTATGCGAGTTGAACATAAGACAAAAAAGTGAGCCCTGCCACGGACGGCTCCATCAGTCTGTCAGTTCTGACATGTCATCTGAATTTTTTGAATCACTAAACACTTTTGAGACTCTGGTACTTATTATCTTTTCTTAGTTTCTATACTCGCTCAGCAATGCTGGAAAATGTAAAATCTGCAAGCAAGGTAGTGGACGTCCCAGGCTTTTTGTTGTCTAATCCGTAGGCCCTCATTCATGCTCACTGTTAATCTCTTAAGACATTATAAAACTGTTAGACAAAGAAATGTGAATACCTCTGCTTCTTTCGAGAATGGGAGGAAACCAAGGAAAATCGGGATCATGCTAAGCTATTCTTTTCACTATGAAAATGGTGACTTAAACCTGTTGCATCAAATTATCTATAATTCCCCATGCTAAGGCAAATGTTTTTGATGAATGAACAAGAGTAGTGTCACATAAGAAGAAAAATGATCACAGAATTTTCGAAGTCTGCCAAATTTGATGTCAACAGAGCATTGGGATCCTGGTTGCCAAATTTCTGTTTCTACTTTTTATGCCATGGTACATGACATATGGTTAATATGCTTTCATGAAAGCTTGTAAAAAAGTTTACCAATATGCACTAGTAACCATTAGTTTAGATAATTTTTATCTTTATTAGGAATCCTGGGAACACTAACAGCTACATAACAATAGCCTGAAAATGTGGCTAACATTCATTAAAATGCTACACATCACAGATTTTATGAGCAATTTTGTCCTCAAAACTAGAAAATTTTACAGCATTTTTTTCAATAAAGGCCCAATATAAATGAATCCTCAGAGCCAGAGAGAACACTCATATGAACCACATAAAAGAGCCAAAGCTGCCTTTCTATCTCCTGTTTGCAGTCAGTCAGGACATGAAGTTAAAACTACATGCATTTGTTCTCCAAGTAACCAAGAGATAGGGAAGAGAGAAAATAATATTAAATCAAGAGGCAAGTTTTCTTCTAGACCTCAAATACCTAGCTCCCATCTTCATAAGCACATGCTTAACACCTGCAAATAATTTCAGGTACAGACAAATGCTCCTGTAAGTGACTAACTACAGGTGTGCTTCCCACCTGCATCCTCAAAATGACTGTGCCTCAGATGGTCAAATCCTGAGAATATTTGCTCTGAAGGGAAACGACACATATATTAGACAGATTCTCAATTAATTTAACCAAAACTATGCAATAAAGAGATCTACATTGACATTTGGCCAAGGACAAGAAAAGATAAAATAAACAAAAAGAAAACTAGAGAAAATAAAGATGGAAAGAGGGAAGAAAGGAAGGGAAACAGAAGAGGCGAGGAAAAGAAAGCTGTTGTTATTCACTGCTGTATTCTCCGGGCATTTCACAAGGACACAGTCTACACATGCCATAGACAATTGTGAAGTTAATATATTAATCAATCTTAAACAAAAATAAGAACGAATTTTGGAACTATATGTTATCTTCTGTACTTCATCCATGTTTTGTGTAAAATCCAAATTGAAAAACAATTTTCCATACAAACAAAACCAAAGGTCAAAATTGGGTAAATGTGCTTAAACTGACAAATCCACTATCACAAACCGAAGATTTTGTGACCATTTCTCACTTCTTATTTTGGCATATTGTCGTCTTGTAACTCTCTCAAGAACTTTGATGTAATGTCATTTGCTTGATGTTTAGTCTGTGCCTAAAATGTCAGCTGTTTATTATTTTTACATTTCAGCGCTAACACAATGGCACTTCAGAATAAAGGGCAGGGTTTCTGACACATCTCAATGACCAAAGGACTTATATTAAATAGAGGTTTCCATTCTTCCTGAAAATATGGGGTCACTCATTTTTTAAAACTTGGATAGACCAGTTTTCATTACTACATAATTTTCTTCTGACATTTTTGTAATCTACCTATGAGTAGCCTTATTTTAGACACTGTATTGAGAGCCAGCTTATTACTTCACGGAGTGCATGCCACATTTTGAGCCACAGAAAATCGCCTTTCGTTTTTATAGAACAGAGACCAAGACGGTAGAAAGGTTTTGAACCCTAGGACAAGTCAACAAGAAGATAATTGTGCAAAGGCAATCTTTCTGTCCTTTCTAACCTCCTAAGCTCAGAGGCCTCATAGAGAGGAAGAAGTCAGGGTCGACACTAAAATGAACAGGTACTATTTAACACATGAAAGAATAAATATAGATAAAGTTTTCCACGATAATAGAATAAACTTATAAAAGTTATAATAGGAATATAAATGTAAGTGGCTTTGAAAAGGATGACAGACAAATCCACATGGACACAGTCTTGGTGAGGAGCAGATGATGGTGGAAATACCACCTGGTTTATGCTGTACTTTTAATCCCTACCAGCTTGGGTAATGTATTCTAACATCCTACTGTGGCAATTAGTGCTTCTTTTTCATCCCTTTTTTTCTCAACTGGAACTAACTAATCCTCCAGCCCCATCTCATCTGCACTAACTCTAGTCTACCAGAATTTGGCAAAAAACGGTCATGTTCACCTATGTCCACAACACATGTCACATCACTATTCTACCTTTCCTAACTTAAAGTTCTAATATTTTAACTGTCACTTTACCTGATCATAGCACCTTTCATCCTATTTCATTGAAACTGAAGGTGAAATAACTTCTTTTTCCCTTCTCAACACTACTTAGAGGATTGTAATTGGGGATCAGTGTTCTGAAGTGCTTAGTTGGACTATAATACATAGAAACAAAAACTCTTCAATAATACTTTAAAACTTTATGTTAGACTCTCAATGAGGTTCATGGAAGATTTGTGGAGCAGAAACTAAAGTCAATTGGAGATCTATTTCTCTATCAATAGTTATGACAGTTCACGAGGGAATCAAACTTCAAATGCACACTTTCAGGTCAAGTTCACAAAGTGACATTATATACCTCCTTACCGTAATACCCTTTATAATGTTCCTGACAAATCAATGTTCAGGGGTCAATATTAGAGTTCTGTAATTTGAATCATAACAATTCATGATTTCATCAAGTACCTTCTATATGTTTTAACTTGGTTCATCTATAGTCAAAGTTAACTATTCTTCAACTTTTATATTGCTGACAACATTCTTATAGAATTAACATCTTCAAAGGAGAATTTCCATGCTTTGAAAGGTACGAGGAAAGTGAAAATTCTCTTGTTAAAATCATATTCACATCTGGTTTTCTCAAGATTGATGCCTTTTCCAATTTTTTTTTAAAAAGCTCTAACTTCTTATTAAACATTCCAATTAAGTGTATTAATAAATCTCAATGAAAGTCCCCACGTGGAGAGAGATCTTAGGATATTGCAGAGTTGGTATGAGTAAAGAATCATAGCATGTGGCAGTTTTGTGACAATTTTGTTCATGCTGCAGATGCTAGAAGACATTAACATTCAGTTTCAATGGTTCGGAGAACTGAAGGAAGAAGATAACTATATTCCAGGGAAGAAGGGGCCTCCTATAACTTGTCACACTCTTCAAGTTCTTCCGTCAGTAAGCTTCTGCCTACATTCAGGCAAAGTCAACTTTGGACTACTGTTACTTTCAGCCATAAATCCTCAACCATATAATTCAAGTATTCCCCTTCTAATATCCTGTGAGTTGGAGAGCTTGCCTTCATCCAATATCTAGCAGCACATATTTTAGAATTTCTTTGTGAGAAAAAAAAATACAACTTTTGATATTTCTTGTGTTCAAAATGCACAAAGGTAATGATGAACAGAGAAGTTTTACATGTCAGAAATCATAATGAGTTTTCTATAGAGTCTGAATCTATGAATCCCTAAATTTCTGCCCAGAAAGTCTCAGGACCCACTGACCTACCAGGTACCACAATTTAAGAAAAATTTAAGAATAAACAAATGACAATGTACAGAAAGATTAGGATATGTATTACCACTTTTCTGAAACACTTTCATACACTTTATCACAATATATTGAGTTAGGATATTATTCTCAGTGATTCAGAGACATTCTCACTTAGTAGGCCATTGATGGAGCAGGGCCCAAGAAGCAAGCAAATTTACAAGATGGCCAGGGGTGGTTATTTCACATGAAACAAGGTCAACATCTTGTTAATGGTCAAAGTATGCTTTCTTCATTTAAAATTAGACATTGATGCCTTAGGAAGATACTTGCTGTCATGGGTATGTTTGTTCTCAGGTTATTCAGAAAGAATACCATGACAGTCCACACTGAAGAAGAGTATGAACTGGAGTAATAAAAGCATGCAGATCTACCCCCAGCTCTACAGACTAGATCACACTTCTCCCTGCTAGAGAAACCAGCCCTATTACTTTCTGGCTGAAGCCTGAGGAGGCAGAGTTTGCAAGACACAGCAGTGTTGGGGGCGACATAAAAAGTAGTAAAGAAATAAAAGAAGAGGTAACCCTTAAAGGGAAGCTGCTGGAAGGATACACGAAGAGAGTTAGGGCTCCCTCAACCCTACCCCACCATGGTACAAGAACATAAATTAGACATGAAGTCAAAACTGCTGGTCTTCTCCCTCTACACTGTTTAGGGAGTCTTCAGTAAAAGAACTTAAGCCTTCAGTAAAAGAACCATTTAAACATTAATCAATGCCTTGAATATGTTTGGGCCAGGGAAAGTTACTTCTCAGTGGTGTTTAGAAAGGGGACAATATTTAATTCTTTGATGTGGTGGCTTTACCAAGCCAAAGAGCTCCAACTCAAAAGACTGAATTTCCCAACCCTTCCTTCACAAGGATGCAAGGAGCATCCCCAACTTTTGAAGATGATGGTGATGATGATTATTAAAATCAGTTTGCTTTGAAGTGCTTCCTACAGCATCCTAAGCCCTACTCTAAGCCCTTTATAACACTTTACAATGTAATCTTCATATTTAATATTCACAAAAATCCTATGAGACAGATCCTATTGTTACTACCATTTTACAGACGAGGAAATTGAGGCAAAAGTTGTTAAGCACTTGTGTAAGATCACAAAGCTAGTCAGTGGTAGAGAATTTGAACACAGGCCATGTGTCTCGAGACCCCATGCTCTCAGTTCCTATGCTATACTACCTCTTTTGTTGTTGCTGTTGTTGCTGAGAAAAGCCCATCATATCTATGTTACATTTGAGAGGACCAAGTGAAATATTAAGGCTGAAGCAAGTCATACCTTAGTTCAGGGACAGAATGAAATTCATACTTGTATCTTTTCAAAGATGGCTAGAAATAGAGCCCTCTCTCTAATCAACTTACATTCTTCTCAAAACAAAGCTTTGGCCTTAAGCTCCCTTCTCTGCTAAAATATTAAATCCAAAAAGAGATGCATATAGCAGAGGTGCTTTGATTTCAGGCTTACAAAACACAGATATATGCTAGTTTAATACAAAAGAAATTGTAAAACAAGTATCTATTTTCTATTTAAAGTTAACTTGTACCCTTCCTAGGGTGCAAAGACCAAAACAAGGCCCCAATATAAATAAAACCTCTTAAACCATGACCATATAGAGCATGTACATAAGGATAAAAAGAAGTAAAGAGTGGGTATAAGAGGCAGAATTTGAAGACTCAGAAAGTTAGAGCTAGAATAGACCTTAGTGAGATTTCAGAAGAGAAAGTCAAATGACTTTTCCAAGGTCCCAAGTCTGACTTGGGGCAAGAACTCAAGATTCTTGGCACCCCGCCCAGTGTTCGTTCCACTGTATCACACGGCCTCCCTGAAACACAAACCGCTAGACATATGGCAAAGAAGCAAGCAAGGGAGCTATGCCACATGAATGGCCAGATTGTTGAGGGAACGGGGGTGGGAGTTAGGAGTAAAGGCCTGAAGGATAATATGGTTTTACAGAAATCTATTTGCAAGTAGATACTGCAGTTACCAATGTGGCTGCCCCAGAGAAAGAACAACTGACTGACAGCAGGAACAAAGGCATGGACAGTCTCACAAAAAGAGACACAAGAGTCACAGTTCTTCGCGTAGATCAAGAATACACTTCATCAAGTTGAGACCAAGAATAACAGTGAGGAAAAGCCCACCACATACAAGGGCCCCTTTATTCTTGGGGCTTTCCTGTTTCACACACACTTTACCTGATGAAACGTTAGACCTTATGCTTCCATTTCTATGGGATCCTTTTGATTTTTCTACATTTAACTAGCACATTTCATAACTATTTAGTGTTCCTATTTTTTTGCAAATTAATGTTGTGTGTATGCTGATGACATATTCGGAAGTTAATGAAATCAGATGAAAATCACTTAGATTAAAATTTCCCCATTTTTTCACTACACTGTGTGCCACCTACTGTTCAGCCACGAAATATTGCAGCTCATGCATCAACAAAATTTTGTATTAATATTCTCTGAGGTGGAAAGACTCTATTAGCCATTTTTCCCTCCTGTCCTCTGCTTCCAACTGTGTTTAGCTTTGAAACCCTCTGACAAATGGCCATTATTCTCTGGGCTAGTAAAAAATTTCTAAACTTTAGGGGAAATGTAGTTGGCCAAAAGCCCAAGGGAATAGGCTTGTTGAATTAAATGATAAATATACGCATTTAAGGTTATTAGAGACTTTATCTCCTGTGAAGGCTATATTTGTCAGATTGATATAATTTCTCTCAACTGAGTACTTAACTCTATCGGCCAACATTATTACAATTATTTCTTTCCCTTTAAGTGGGAGACTTCTGGCTAACAACACGTGTGCTCTTTCTGGTGCTGCTTCTTGAGCGATCAAGGCACACCTTTGTTTCATTTAGTATGCAATTTTCACCTCTGACCCAAGAAATGAGTTCTGGGCTTCCTGAACTTTATTGCCTGTTAATAGACTGCTGGCTCTCTTTTCAGCAGTAATAGAAATGGTGGAGAGGCATTTCATTTAAGAGGCTGGCAGACTGCAGCCTGAAAGACAATGTCAGAATTAAAAGTCAGCCTGGCTGAGAAACAATATAAAGACTACAGCGACATGAAAGAGGAAGTTTTCCATATTCCATCCCAGATTGAACACCCGGTATATAAATAAGAACAGCATCCCAGATCTCATTATTTTCCCACCGAACAATGGCAGACACTCTGAATGGTGCTAAGTGACTGATCTAGTAATTCGTCTTCAACTTACACCTATCTACATATTTTGTTTCTTCTCATTAAACTGGAGACATCAGTGACAAACTTATGAAGTGGTAGTCTTTGGCTTCATAAAATACACACAGATGCTCATCAGAGGTTCTTTCCTGCCTGCTTCATAGTGACACGTGTTTGTAATTTTGTCTGTATTTCGTTTGCTGTGGTTTACTCTTAAGTACATCTGTTCAATTAAAATGGGAACGTGTGACATGGCCTGTACTCAGCAACTTTCGAGCTTGTTAATGAAATGTTCTAAGGTTCCTGTCTTAGCTCTTTATTTGCAAAAGGATTTCATTCCACCGAGTTCCAATGATTGAAAAGTACAAATAAAAATACCCTTTAAAACACATACAAAGAAGTCAACTGTTTTGTTAATAGTTAAGAAAGGACATTATTTCTGCATAAGGACATTATTTTACATGAAAAGACATTATTAAAAATGATTTACTGCCTCGTGTTTGGAAACTTACAGGAAAAGTCTGATAATATATTAAACTTGTTTATTACAACTTCATATAATTTTGAATAATACTACTTTTTCCTTTGACAAGTGCAATAAACTCTACTGGTATAGACATAGGTTGATTATCACGAGTCAACTGTGTTGCTTAAAGAAACATGCCCAAACAATCAGCTTTTGACGGCTGCATCTCCAGTTATTTACACTCACCATCATGGTAATAACTCACCATTTCTATATTAATAAGGCAGTGAAATTTATTATGATGGTATTGAAAAGTTATTAAGTACTGCATCCCAAGTGACAAAGTACCACCGTACTGTCACTATCCAAAAGCAGTTGCCCATTCATCACCTGCCTTTCCAGATGGTCCTGCATCTTTATCGCTCCCAGGTTGGTGACATCACCTGTTCACCCACTCAAAATTGATGATGAAAGCAAACAGATCTATCTTACTTACATTTACCAAATCAATTTAATTTTTACAGGCCATGGCTTAGTGACATATTGACTGTTTTCCTTAATGGCATCTACCGTATTTAATGCAAGGATGTCATCTTTGATTCCTGGTGTGCATAATGTGTCATTTCATAATAAATTTTTCTAACATATTTACTTAATGGAAAGAATTATGATTGCTTGTCAGTTCTTTTATTAAACACAATGATAATTCTTTTTCTTTCTGAGTATCATCCATTGGGCAACAGAGCTATTTTAATCCATCCTTGTCTTTTAAGGGGGACAATGACTTGGATATAAAGTAAGCTCTAAACAGATGCTGGACATATGACTGACCATTCTCAATCCTGGGGCTAAATGTGAGGGTTTTATCTTATGTATTTGTTACTATAGAATAACTAGACTCTCAAGAGATGCTATAATTAAAATAATATATCAGCAGTAGCCAAAGATGAATATTTGAAATACCATTGCAAAAGGTTAACAGCTGTAAAACTAACTTTAATGGTTTATAAGATGTTTAATCTTTACTTCTCTGGATTATTACAGTGAGTTCTTTTCAGCTAGTGCCTCTAGATCAAATGCTTGTTAAAATAAATATGTACATTGTAGAAGGTTAAGATGCATGTAGAAAGACTAGTCTACTGACTATCTGATGCATGTGACACCCCTTTTCCCCAAGTATGATTTACAGATCCCATCTGCTACCCTTTGAGACAAATGCTCCTCTGACGTGTGTCACCATGGCGTTGTGGTACATTTGTATTACCTAAGGGAATTAGCAATTAGATTTACTTTTGGAGATGGAGACAAAATGATATCAAGCTTCTGTTTTTCTATTTAACATTCATGCTATGTGAGTGTGTTCTGGGGCAATATCTCTGACTCGCCAGAGCCTATATTCAGAGAGTAGCAGGGCCCAGAGGGCAAATCACTGTGTGGCCTCTCTGTCCCCCAAACTCCTAGCTATGCAAGTAAACATGTATGCAAATAAAAACAATGACAAATAAACTCCAAGTTTGATTCTAAATAGAAAAATTAGAAAAGGCTCTGTGACAAAGGAAAACTGAGTGATCTAAGGTATATGTGTGTATATCTTTAGATATCACAACCTAGCATAGTGCAAGTGCTTAGTGAAGTTAGGGAGGGAGAGGACAGAGAAAGGTTAACCAGTTTCAGCCCCACACTGCTGGCTTTGACAGCAATTGCCCCCCTTCTCTAGCTATCTGGTTCCCTCAAACAGTATTATCGTAGCTAATCTCCCCCCACCCTTTGGTAAGGCTGAACAAGATCTGGAATGATTTCCAGGTTTACCTTGCCCTGTACAGAACTGGTTGGGTCTGAGGATTAGTAACTTCCTGGGCAGATTCCAGGAAGATGGAAGAACTCCGCCCAGGACCACTCTCCATCTGTGCTCCAACTGTTTAGTCTCAATCAAATGAGCAGAAATTTATATATCAACAACAGAATTCTAGGATGGCTTATGTCCTTTTGGAAATGAAGCCCAGGATTTTCCACATCCCCATAATTATAATGAAACCAGCTCAAGTTAGGGAAAAAAATCCATGAGTGCAGAGCCAGGTAACCTGCTCCTACCTGTACAGGTTCACATAAGAAGACTTAATACTCATCTGAAAAGATGCTTTATGCTCATCTCAGATGACTTTATCCTAATTCATTGGTTAGGCAGAGTCTTGCCCCTGGGTGAGGCTTCCAGGAAAACAGAGATTCAGGCTGGTAGTGTTGCGAGACCAACAAGAAACACCTTTTTTTGAGGGCAGCTGGCCTTTGTGCCAGGGTGGAGATTCTATGTGGGCATCACACACCTGCTGAATTCCTACCACAAGAATCTAAACAATGAGAAAAGAAAAAACAAATTATGCACACCTGTGGCTGCCAACCAGTTGAGGTTTCCGTGCCATGCCATGCACACCTGGGAAGCCCACGAGGTCAGCTGCAGTGTCAGAGGAAAATACCACTGTCATCCAGTTGATAAGAGGCACAAAGGTGTCCACCACCCATGGGTCTGTGACATGAGCTGACTGGCCAGTAGCCATAGAAAATATATGCACACACATCACCTATGATTAAGGAAAATCCTAAGTGTAGGTGTGGCAGAAATAAGAGAGATTTCAGGGCAGAGGTATCTGTAATCATCATCCTCTGCCCACCCTACCCCCAAGGAGGAAAGAGTCTTCCTAAATCAACTGTTAGGTCTCCATTTACTAGCCAAATCCAGATGCTGGGTAACTCAGAGAATGGAAAAAGACAATATTGGATAAGTTTATCTATATGATTTAAAAAAACTAGGAAGGTAGAGTCCTGGATTATGAGGAGAGTGACAGAGATCTGAGAGGAGAGAGTCTTTGAAAATAGCACCTGCTGGATATGTGAGATACTAAAATCATAAGAAAGTGAATGGCAGAGATATATAGGGATAATGGATTTAAGTTTAGCATAACATTATAAATGGAATCCCCTTGTGGTGTTCCTGAAAAAGACTTGATTTGGTTTTTTTTCAGGAGGGTAGGGGTTGCTGAACCTTTTAAAAATAAATTTTTGTAGTTACTGCCAAGATAGAATCATAAAGAACCCAGATTTATACGGGTTCCCTTAAAGAAAGCATCAGATATCAAGGGCACTACTAGTAGATTCCAAAATGATCAATTTAAAAAAGGAAGAGGCACATGTATTTGTGTGTGTTGGAGGTTGGGGGGGTGTAAGTTTGTGCAGTATGGATTCTGGACACATTGTTTCTGTATCAGATGACATTCTACAGCTGGCTTCCTAGGATTAGATTAAGAGGTACAAACAAATAATTTTTTGTGTCTTCAGCAGCATTTGACTGGTGGAATAAAGTTCTGGTCTGAAAGCTGATGGGATAAATTCTTAACAGTGTGATAGTGTCTAGATCTGTAAGTAGTACATTGGGAGTAGGTGGCATGACCAGCAAGAATTAACTTTCAATTGTTCTTGAACCTGTTTGTCTTGTTCCTGGGCATGAATTTTCCTCTGAGAAGATACCTCTGAGATCTTTGCCTTCAGTCATGTGAATCCAGTTCACACTATGGTGTGGAGCTCCTAGGTGAGGTAAACTATTATGTATAGTTTTTGCTTCACCTTCCATCAGTACAAGCAAAAATTCCTTTTTAACCAAAGGTACTGTCAAATTTCCTGTGCTGCACTAACATCTTGTTATAGCAAATATCAACTTGAAAGAAACGACCAACTAACAAGTAGCTATTGGTATCTATTTGCTACACACATACACGTCTTTTTATATTATTCTTTGTCATAATGATAGTTAATCAGTTCTTGCTCTTCATGATTTTTTTGGCTTGACAATTCTGCTAATTATCATGTGGAAAATAATCTTAAAAAGCACACAATATTTTACCTATCTTGAGTTTTGGTTACATCATGAAAAGCCAAAAGAGGTTCTAGGGCAAAAATGAGAATCGTATTTATGTACTGAATTTTCCTATAGCTGAAATACTAATTCATTTTTTAAAAATCACTAACTTAGAATTATGTAGAAAGAGAAGTACTTTATCAAAATTATTGTATGATTCTATCAATGTAAATAAACTTTGAGATGCTAAGATGCTACATTAATAAAAATTTTTATTTATCATTCAAATGAAATAGTGTATAATTCCCCTCAATATCATTTCTTCATACTACCTACTTACCATTACTGGAACAAATTTTCTTCATGTTGCCACCCTCATTTCGTGAACTAGGGAGCAAAACAACTGTACCCCACTCTTATCCTTCTAAGACATTTGATTTGGTTACTTCCTATTACTCCCCACCGCTTCTTAACTTATCTTCCAAGAAAAAGCTTAGAGAATAGAATATTCTGCTGCAGTGGTCTCAATTAAGTATTCTAGAATAGTGAAGCATTGCAAAGAATCTCTGCCCCCAAAATGACCAAATCCTAGACCCAATTTTCAAAACTATTAAAAGAGAATCTTTCCTGAATATTTTGTATTGACTTAGTAGCCAAAAAGGGAAGCAATAATAATGCAAGTATGGGGGGTTAATAAAAAAGAAAAAAAATTCATTTTGGTCCATTTTGTGATAAACAGTAACAATTTACATGAGGTTTCCTAACTGGGAGAGAACCACTCAACATTCCTTTGAAAAATGACTGACAGATTCAAATTCTAGTTTTTCACCAAGGTAGGGTAAAACAGAAGACTCCTGATACTTGGGGAATTTTTTAAAATTTTGATATCAGAGTTGCCCACACTCTGGAAGTACTAAAGGTTGTCAAGATAGAAATAAGATGAGTAGACATGCTAGACTCCATCAACAACTTTCATGGGAAAAAGTGCAAGGTGAGCAAATCCCATGGAAATGACAGAGCATATGTGGGTGTGTGAAAGGGGACTTCTGACCTTTTCATGAGAACAGGTTCCTGCAGACCCCAGGTCAAAACTAGAGACAGTTTCTGGAGGATAAACTTCTATTTTATTTCCAAAGATTTAGTTTCTATTATGTATTCTGGGTGCACAAGATAAATAAAATAGATTGCATCCTCTCTTCCTAATTTCATTATATTCTAACAGAATCTGTAATACCTCCTTGGGCCCCAGTGACAATCAAATTCAGGGTCCCATTAGCTAAATCTCACTTCTCTTGGCATTTTCTCAGTTTTTGATTCCTCACAAAGTAACACTGAATATCCAAACTTATCTACTACCTTTAAAATAATATTGCAAAAATCTAATAAATATTTTGTAATGTAGGTTTTTATGGAAATTCACATTTATTGTTATATTACATCTCTCTTTCTTAACTACCCATGAAAGATAACCTTTTTAATAATTGGTAATCTTTCTCCTCTGTTGGAATTAACTCATTTGAAAGTTATTAAGACAAAGGTCTTCACTTCTTAGTTATCTATCTCTAGGGACATAACTTATTAAGTGTACTTGCTTTCTTATTAATAAAATAAACTTTTTTATGATATCAATGGCAAATCAGTCAAAATTCCTTTTTTTTTTTTTGCCCAGCCAGACCTAGAGGGACATAGGGAAGAAATATTATCATTCAAAGACATCTTGTGCAATTGGCATAAAAACAGATACACAGACCAATGGAACAGAGCAGAGAGCCCAGGAATAAACCCACACATATACTCTCAACTAATCTTCAACAAAGGTAACAAGAATATACAATGGGGAAAGAATAGTCTCTTCAATAAATGGTGTTAGGAAAACTGAATATCCAAATGCAAAAAAAAAAAAAAAAGATATTGGTCCCTTATCTCACACCATACAAAAAAAATCAACTCAAAATGGATTAAATATTTAAATGTAAGACCTGAAATCATAAAATTTCTAGAGGAAAACATAGGAGAAAAGCTCCATGACATTGGTCTTAGCAATGATACTTTTTTAGTATGACACCAAAAGCACAGTCAAAAAAGCAAAATATAAACAAGTGGGACTACATCAAACTAAAAAGTTTTTGCTCAGTAAAGAAAACAATCAACAAAATGAAAAGGCAACCTACAGAATGGGAGAAAATATTTGCAAACTATATATCTGATAAGGGGTTAATTCCCAAAATATATAAGGGACTCATACAACTCAATAGCAAAAACAAAAACCAAAAACAAACAAGAAAAATAACACAATTTAAAAACGGGCAAAGGACCTGAACAGACATTTTTCCAGAAAAGACATACAATGGCCACCAAGTATATGAAAAGGTGTTCAATGTCACTAATCACCACAGAAATGCAAATCAAAAAGCCTCAATGAGATATCACCTCATACCTGTTAGGATGACTGTTTTCAAAAAGTCAAAAAATAACAAAAGTTAGTGAGGAATGAAGAAAAGGGAATGTTTATATACTGTTGGTGGGAATGTAAAGTGGTATAGCCATTACGGAAAGCAGGATGGAGTTTCCTCAAAAAATTAAAAATACAACTACTTCATGATCCAGTGACCCCACTTCTAGGATATATCCAAAGTAAATAAAACTACTATCTCAAAGAGATATCTGTACTCCCATGTTCATTGCAGCATGTTCACAATAGCCAAAATATGGAAGCAACCTAAGTGTGCATCAATGGATGAATGGATATTTTTTAAAAAGTGGTATATGTACACAATGTAATATTATTCAGCCTTTTAAAAAAAGAAATCCTGCCATTTGCAACAACATGGATGAACTTGGAGGACATATGCTAAGTGAAATAAGCCAGGCACAGAAAGACAAATATTGCATGATCTCATTTATATGTGGAATCTAAAAAAGTCAAACTCATAGAAGCAGAGAGTAAAATGGTGGTTGCCAGAGCCTGGGGGGTGAAGAAAATGGGCAGATGTTGGTCAAAGAATAAAAACTTGCAGTTACAAGATGAATAAATTCTGGTGATATACTGTACAGCATTGTGACTATAGTTAATAATAATGTATTGTATACTTGAAATTTGCTGAGAGAGATCTTATGTATTTCTACCCCCCACACACACACAAATTGTAACTATGTATGTGAGGTGATGGATATCTTAACTAACCTGATTGTGGTAATCATTTTACCATGTGTATGTGTATCAAAACATCATGTTGTACCCCTTGAATATATAGTTTTTATGTGCCAATTATATCTCAATAAAGCTGAAAATAAAAAATTAATAAAGCATACACAAAACAAGTAGCTGGTACATATCTCTAAAGTCTCAAATTACTCCCTTTTTCTCTATTACTAAACATACGTTATATGATTGTCAGCCTCCTGACTCTGACCACAGTTGTTAGTTATGTTGAAAATGCGACATTGTTGTTGTTGTTGTTGTTTTTAATGAATAGTCATGTTTTAGTTAACATATAGATGGCATGTTTCAGTATTTAAGACACCACTGCAGAACCAAAATCAAACTTAAAAATGTGAGAATGATTTATTTCTAAATGATATAGGGAAGTATATCTGCATAGTAATATTGCATTTCAGAATTATATTGTTAGAACATAATATATTGTCAAAGTGTGGCATCAAAATTATTTAATAAATTTCTGACTCCAGTATAATCTCTTTCCACTATTCTTTACCATCTATCTAACAGAAAAAAAGGGAAATTCACTCTCCATTCATGTCATTATTTTTTCATGTCTGAATATATATACATATGTTTGAATAAAAAAGAAGAAAAGCTAAGATCACACCTGATATTTTAACTGATCAAAATAATTTGGAGCAATTCTGGGTGGGATGGACACAATGGAAGGTTTGGCGCATAACAGGTGCATTGTCAACTGACTTACATATACTTGCCAGGGTTTTATGATGGCCAATGATAATAAAGACAAAAAAAAATGTGCTAAATGACAATATTTCAAAGAAGCAAAGCTTCTCACTTTTTCCAAAGACATATCTCAGAATATTAAAAAATATACCACCCAAATTGCTTTTTGGCTTAAAAAGAAATTTACACTCTGTTCTGAATCCTTGTTTTCATTGTTAATTAGGAAACTGTCAGTGCTTCCTTTTCAAAGAAACCCACCATCACATAATTAGACCATCCCAGAGATAAGTGAACTTCTAGGAAACAAGAAATGGGGGAAAGAGCAATAATTTATAAAAACAATAAATAAAATATAATAATTGACCTTCCCTTTCTAATGACTGTATGCTAGATCTGTATTTTGTTCAAGCTGTTGTTGTTAACCTTTATTGAGTTCTTCTATCAGCACTGTGCTAAGCACTTAAGATACAATGTTGCATTTTATCCTCACAACAACCCTAATTGGATAGATACAATTATTATTCCCACCTTAAATATAAATAAACTAAGAGGCACATAATTAAGTATCTTTATCCAAAATATTCTACTAGCACAGGGAGGCTTGAGGAGGATTTGAACCTGGAAAGTCTCACTCCAGAAGCGTACTTCCCACTACTCTGCGATGTAGTTCCCATGTTATCTCATAATGGCCATCTTTAGGGGGAAACATGAGAAAAACCTCATCTTGAAGTAACAGAACTTTTAAAAATTATTTTCCACTTAGTCAGTAACTCTAAAGTTCATAACATAAGAAAAAGCTTTTAATCACTAATTATTTTCAGGTCCTAGAGACAATCAAGCACTCCCCAAGTCTTTAAAGATCTTTTTGTTAGAGATAAATCACATGCATTGTGAGATGGCAATCACTGCCAAACACTAACATGACTTTTAAAGTTTCTCTTTATGAAATAAACACTGGTTCAAGAGCAAGTCATGCAAATGGTGTTTCTGATATCTCCAGGTTGTTTTACCTGACCATATATTTTGGTCTGTAAATCATATTTTCAAAAATATCCTATTTCTCTACCATACAAACTTAAAGGATATTCCAAAGTACCTTATTTTGGAGATACGTTCAACTTTTAAAAAGTTACTTAAATAAGGTTCAGAAAGTTGGCACCTACTTATAATGTTATCTTTGATCTTTCTCTTTTAAACACTTTCTTTGAAGAGACTACCATATTTCTTTATTTAATTTTAATTATATAACAACTAATGATGTGGGACAGTTATCATTGACCCATTGGTCAAATAAAAAAGCATAGACCAATCAATATCAGTAGTTCCCCTAGAATCACACAGTTAGTGGCAAAAGTGAGGCTTGATTACACATGTCTAAATTCCAGATTCTAGATTTTTCCATAGACCTACTTCAGCTTCCATTCTTTGCCTCCTCTTTCACAGTCACATAGTCTTATATTCATTCTTTTGTTTATCCATTCATTCACTCATTCTTTTATTGAACAGTTTTTTGTTGAATGTCTGTTATAAACTGAATATTTGTGTCCTCCCCAAATCCATATGTTGAAGCCCCAACCCCAAATGTGACTATATTTGGAGATAGGGCCATTAGGACGTAATTATGATTAAATGAGGACATAAGAGTGGGTCCCCAATCCAATAGGATTAGTGTCCTTATAAAAAGAGACACCAGAGTGCTTGTTCTCTCTCTCTCTCTCCCTCTTTCTCCCTCTCTCTCTCACCCTCTCTCCCTCTGCTTGTGCACACCAAAGAAAGAAAGGCTATATGAGACAGAGAGAAGACAGCGATCTGCAAGCCAGGAAGAGAGCCCTCACCAGAAACCAAATCAGCTGGAACTTTGATCTTGGACTTCTAGCCTCCAGAATTGTGAGAATATAACCTCTTGTTGTTTAAACCACTCAGTCTATCGTATTTTGTTATGGCAGCCTGAGCTGACTAATACAATCTGCTTATTTCAGGTAATGTACTAAGCAAAGAATGGCACCAGAGGCATCAAAAATTTATGGAACACAATCGAGACATTGCACTAGGAGAATATAGCTTTGCAAGCTCTCAAGGAAATCTTGCTCCTTTGGGGAAGTTGGGCAAATAATCTAGATACCACACAACGTTTTAATGTTTTGAGCCCAGGAAGTCTCACTCCAGAAGCCTGCTCCCCCCTTGCTCTGCATGCAGTTCCCATGTTATGACATAATGGCCATCTTTAGAAGGAAATCTATGAGAAAATCTTCATCTTTACTAAATGGACCACCTTCCCAGTGCGACAAAATTTAGGTAGTACTAAATTGTGATTAGAAAGGTCATGGATAGTGTCACAGAGGAAGCAAACTTGAAGAATGAATAGATGGATGCTAAGGATGGAAAGGAAAAGGGGTTCTCAGGTAGGGAGAACAGTGTGTGTAAAGAATGGGGGCTTGATAGAATATGGGAACCATAAATTAGACAAGGCTGGTGTGGGAGAGAGATATGTCAAGATGACAGATTTTTTGGCTTAAACAACTAAATAGAGGGTAATGCAATTTATTAAAACAGGAAATGCACAAGAAGGGGAGGTTTATAGGGAGAAAAGAACAAGGGTAGTACTGGAGATAGCAATGGTTTGTTCAGTTACAATATGCTGAGTTTCTGCAGGGGAAACATTCAGTGCAGAATTTGATGCATAGTAGGCACTCATTAATTGTTTGCTGAATCTGGATTTCCTGTGTTTATTTTGGGACATGCCTAAGAGGATTTTTTTTCCTTCAATTTATCATTTTAAAAAAATGAAGTTGTATCAAAGAGAGAGGTTGTAGTAGTTAATCACAATTATCTGTCTAGCCAAATAGGAGGGAAATCAGCTATAGTTGAGGTCAAAAATGACATGAGGACAATTAAAACTCAGCATGCAGGAGTGCGATCAGATGCCTTGGTGAAATTGCCTTAGCTGATCATGATTGGATTTTGTATTAACTAGGGTAAGATTTAAAAAAAAAAACTAAGTAGAGTAAAGAACTCAACTGCTTCTCCATGGACAACAAGTTTGCCAAAATTATAAAAAGTCCTTTATCTGATTTTGTTCATGATACCGAAAAAGCAGACCAGCCACACTCTCAAAAGTGAGAGTAACTATTACAATGGTGAAAGAAAAGTACTGAACTGGCCATCAACTGAATTCTTGAAGGAGAGAGAGGAAAAGCATGATCTTCAGCCAAAAAGTCATGAACTATTTTATAAAGGTATCTTGAATTCTAAGCAATAAAAACAACTCAGTTTTGACATAATTAAAAGAGTCATTTTACATTTCTCAAGGTAAATATTTGCCAGTGTATATGTTGGAGACATTTTACTCCGAGGAGAAAAAAATAATTATTTTTAAATTTCCTCTAAGTGCAGTATTTTCCCCAGGTTCATCCCCCAATCCATAGGTATGATGTTTAAAGAGACACAGTCCTGCATTTACCAACACTGTAATTGCAAAATGATTTTATTATTAAGCCTAGGTTTATTCCAAGCCTTTGGGATAATCTTAACCAGTACTGCACTTGTTGTTTAACTCTGGAGATTTTGTAATAAAAGTTTAATGAGTTACTTATTATTAGAATGTTTATAGTCATTATTTTAAGGTGAACAATAATGACGTAGAGTTTGTACGCACTTGGTTTAAAATGTATTCAGCTCACATATCAGTTAATGCTACAGTGATTTTTTAAAAATCTCTTATCAATACACATGTCTAAAGGCAATGTAGCTAAACCACACCTTTGTTGGGGCTGTGGCTAAGAACAAAGCTACAGAAGGATTTCTCACTTATAATCATGTCAAAGCCAGATGTTAACTTTTGGCATTTTAGAATTTGAACAAGAATTGTTTTTATTATGGCATTTTGAATGGATTTCACAAGGGGACTTATATACAGCAAGGGGACAAAAAGTTGAAATTAAGTCCTGAAGGCACTGCATATTTATTTCTGTTTAAATGCTAGCCAGATATTCTATTAATGATCATAAATATTAAGAGAACATACCAAAATAAATCTAGTTTATCTGATTTCTGTCTAACTGAAATACTATGAAATCAAAGGTCAATCACATCTCCAAAAAAATACTTTTTCACCCATGCAGAAATTGTCTACAAGTTTTTCAGATATAGAACAGATCAGATTTTCAGATTTTCCAGAAATTATGACATTATGATTTAACCACAAAAGTTTTCAAGTTATAAAAATAAATGGGAAGTGTTTTATATATATACACACTGAATCTGTACAAAAACTATAAGCTCAGATGAATAACACAGTTACCTGTCCTTATTGAAATAAAATTAATTTAGATTTCATAATCAGACCATAACTTCTAATTCTTAAATATTGCAAAATGGGTTCTATGAAAAGTATGGCTGAAAAGTAACTGATTTTCACAACCATTTTGTGCTGTCATTTTTATACATGAATTACTCATTAAATCAATTTGAATATAAAGAATCCTCACGGAATTCAGTGATGAGTACAGTGCTCATATTGTGGCAGCATGTAGAATTAAAGCAGGATTATCAAAAAAGAAGCAAAATATATTAGAATAACTAGCACAAAATGAAAATAAAGCCAAAGTAACTCATAGCCACAAAATTGAGAAAACAAATGTTTTCCTCTAAGCTCCCCCACCAAAAAAGAAAATACAATAAACATGTCATATGATTATGTTTGCTAATGCCACATGCCACATATGGTCATATCCATTGTTTCCACATATTAACTACAAAACCATATTTTCTCCCTTTAGTATTTTTTTAATTCAGTACTATTCTTTGATCATTCATTAGGTTGGGTTCCCTTCTATCATGCTGTATCTTTAACTGATACATTGTTTCTATCAAGAAGTAAGATTATAAGGGAAGTTCATTCTTAAAGACCTATTTGAAGACACATCGCAACAAATAGAATTTGCTTATTTTACAGTCACTTAAACAATTAATCTCTCCTTTATGCATCTGAATATATACAAATGTGTCAACTCAAAATATGCTCTTACCTCCCATCCATAACTGGGGTCTTTTAAGTTTGACTTCTGCTCTCCCACATAAGGCCCAAACTTTTCACCTGCTTTGATCTTCCTTTTGGTCCATATTCCTAGTCCTGCTCCAGGCATATTTGACTCTCGGAGTTCAAACTCAGCAGGAATAGGGATATCATCAGGAATGTAGATGGGGGCTTTGTAAGGAGAGCCCTCCTTCGGAGTGCACTCTTCACTGGATGTGACTGGAGAGCATGGCTCTTGAATATTGAGGGAGGGAGTGCTGGCTACTCCATCTGCATCTGGCATTTCTTCCAAAGGTATTTCAGGGTAGTTGCCATATACACACTCATTACCTGTGAATAAATAAGAACTTCATGAATTCCTTTGGATATAGAAGAGACACAATTCCACCTTATTACATTTTTGTTCTTTGAAGGCTAAATAGGAAAGACCATTGTTAAAATGTGCCTTCATTAAAAATCTTTATTATTCACAGGTGGGGGGTGGTTAGGAATTAAGACCTCTGTGGTTTATCTGTGGCGCATTTGTTAAATTGAATGAGCTAATCCTCAGCTGTCAATACTTGCATGGGCCAGGTCAATCCTTTATCCATCTCGGAAACAATCAGCAACTTCATTATTGGTCTGAATAAAGTAGAGACAAGAAGTAAACATGTGTAAGTACAACCCCAAAACCATCCCAAATTGGGAACTGACAGGATTATATAATTTATTAGAAGGTTGTATCACACAATGTTATCTCGGAATAAATGTAGGAGAGTCATCAAAGATTCCAAAGGCTGCCATGTGCAACAAGGCCTAAATTTGTGTGGCAGGATTATTTATTGGAATATTAATTTGTGTTTTTTTCTTTTGCTATTTCTCTTTTCCCATTTCTAACATGTCACCAAGCCTTGGTATTTCCTTGCCTCAGTAACTTATGTAGAGTAGAAAGTTAAAGTTACTCAAAGCTAGTGATTTCTCTGGACATTTATAAAAGCTGAAATCATTAAAGAAAGCAGGTTGATTTTCCAGAGGGTAAAGGGAGAGGAGGGGTGCCTTGGGGTGCACCAAAAAAAGAGAATTTCCTCCAGACTGAGAAATGATAGGGATCAGAAGGCCTCTGCATGGAGCAGTGCCCTGGGGAGGTGGCAAGAGCTTTAGGGGACAGCAGGGTAGAGTAAATAGGAGTTCTGGCCCCAAGCATAGAGACCCTAAGGACACCCCAAAGCAGCCAGCCTTACACCTGAAGTAAATGAGTATCCCATGTAAGACCTTAAGACCTTTATAAAACTTGTGTGGGGGGCTAGGAGCAGGTGTAAAGAATAATGACTGAGCTTGAATTTCCTGCCAGTTAAAGGGGATTTCAGTTATCTTAAAGCTAATAAATACATGTTTCTTGTCTACTAGGATTATGGACTGAAAGTCATATCTGATTGGTTTGGTTCACAGAACTTCAAGGGAAGAACTAAGAAAAACAGGTGAAAATTACAAGGAGACAGATTTCTATCAGAGCTGTTGAAAGGTAAAATGAGTTGCCTTCAGTTCCCATCACAGGGGTTCTAGTATAGCCTGGATAACCACGAATTAGGGATGATATGGAAGAATTTCAGCTTCAACTGGGTGACTAGGCTAGATGACCTTTAAGATCCTACCAACCCTGCAGTTCTATGAATTATTAAATCTTCCAAGATCATTTATTGGGCTAAAGGTTAGAAGTTTCAGCTCTAATTCGTTCTCTGATTTATTATGGAAATTAACTACAACACTCATTAGCAATTGTCCATCCAGTAATGACTCCTTCCTCTTAAAGTTTTGCGAAGTACAAAGTGATGGTACAAGCAAAAGTGTCTTCTAATGAGGTGCTTGGTCCTTGATTCAAACATTGAGATAACGCCATTTAAACGAAGCATATAACCTAACTCCAGGACCCAACCTTATACCTATGGGACAAAGATTCTCAACACACAACATACAAAATCATTATCATTCAAGTTCAGCATGTCCAAAATCTTGTACATTATCATCTGCCCTCAAATCAGTTCTCTTGCCCACTTCCCCACTTCCATTTAGAACACTATCTTTCCCCTAATCATCCATGTTTAGGGCTCTGAAATAACATGGACATTTTCTCTCCTTCATCTTCCAAGCTATTCAGTCACTAAATGCTGTAAATTCTTCTAGCAAGATTTTTACCTTCATCCAAATCTTTCAATCTACATTTTCACACCTGAATTTTTAAATAGTCCTCTAAATGTTTCGCCAGACCACCATATTCTTTCCACTGTCTCTCAACACTGAGCCTATATAATGCTGCTGGATTTTACCTTCCTGGCACACCTATTTTCCTGTGTAATAGCCTGCAATAACTCCCAGTGTCTGTGGGTAAAGTCTAAACCTTTTAGGCTTGGAATAAAATGTCCTTCATTTTGAAACCATTCTTCGTGTCTGATTCTCAACACTCCTCAATCAGCACCTGCAGGCCAGAGTAAGATAATCTCTGTCTTCTGAGCTCAGTGAGTATTTCTTCTTCAGTTCTTCCTGCCTGGCTATCCTATCTCTGCTTCTCTGCCCAACCAACTTCTAGTCATCCTCCGGGTCAAGTTCCAACTTGTCCCACCACCATCCTATTCAACACAAGTATCCCCTTTCCTTGAATTATTGCATACTTTCACCCCTCAACTTGGCAATCAAATACCATGCATTGCTTCCACCTAAGAAATAGGCCCTTGAAGGGAGGTGTTAGGACTCTCACTTCTCAGGAATTCTCTAAGTGATCTGCATGTAGGTGTTTAAAAATACTTGTTAAATATATAATTAACCTAACATATAATTTTATTGAACTAGTAAACCAAATCAATATTTTTCTACCAAATATAGGAAAGTTTTGATCCTGAAAAGCACCTTTAAACCCATAGAAATAGAATACAATGGATTACAAACTTTTCTCCAAACCCAATATCAAAAGAAACAATTTTAATAATGCCCCAAAGAAATATTATCAGAGAAATGCACTTCAAGGTCTAAACATGCTTGATAAAATCCATCTAATTTTATCCTTCAGGGAGATTTTGCACTTCAATCTAATATTCAAAAGTTCACTGATGATCTCGGTACAGCTGAAAACATAAAAATATCTCCCCAGAATTGTAACATTCAACTATTGCAAATGAAAAGTTACGTTACAAATTTTTAAGGGGATTTCTCTCCCCTTGTGAGGACTTTGTTTTTCTCAAGAAATGCTATAAATTGGAAGACATTGTGTAATCTATAAATGTGTCCATTTAAGCAATAGGAAACCAAAATGTACCTGAATAAATAGAACAATATTCCTCCAATAATTATCTATTAAAAGTCAGTAAAATTTCTCCTATTTCCTCAACAAGTCAAACCAGTCACACTATCAGTTCCATCAAAGTGACCTCAAATCTTAAAAAAGGATAGAGACAAAGCTGTCTGTGCCTTCCCACTGGCAGAGCTGATCCCCTGACCTCTGAGTTACCCACAAATTCTCCCAATGCATAATCTAAGCAAGTGCATTTAGATTTCAATTTCTTTGGAGACCAAATACACATGTGTGCCCAGGCTGCTGCACAGAAGAATTTGAATTTAAAGCCTGAATGCAATTCTGCTTACGATGACAAAAATATCCAGTTAAATCTAAAGAACAACATATTTAGGTCAAGTAAATCCAGAAGGGCTCACGGTCCTATTCATCCATGTGCAGGCATTAAATGTATATGTGAGCCCAGGCAATTTGTTTTCAAACCACTGTTAATCTAGTATCATCTGAATTAAATCTTATAATAAAAGGACTGAGGTGACAAAAATGAAAATATAAAATTGCTGAGTTTTATGAATCAAAACATGCAACAATATTTCAATGTAATCTAGCATTATGAAATTTCGACAGCAAATGCGGTTTATCACAGCACATTGAATATTTGCATAAACCAAAATAAACTAATGCCTCCATGTACATTACTCAAGAACTATCCAAAAGCTGCTAAAACATTTCATCTAAATGATAAACTGCCTCAATTATCCTATCTCCATTAAATCTCTGTTATTGGGGGAAAAAATTGGTAGATCCTTTCCCTCAGCTATAACTATAGTTAATTACAGCATTTCTCAGATATCACACTGACAGATTGGGCACATTTACAATAGGTAAGTATCAGGTAAGGAGTGCTATATACATCAGTGGTCCCATAAAGATAAATAACCCTTGTAACTTCTTGGAGCTGAGCTGCCTGCTACTGTAATTTGCTTCATGCATCCTTTGAGCACGTCATTAACCGAGTGAGGACAGAAAGACAAGCTTATTGTTGGATTTGAGGCAAATGACTTGGGAAATGCTCTTGGAAATCAACCTCTTCAATTCAAATTTTAAGTGTTCTAATATCCCCAGAGACCAAGTAAGGGCCCACACTTTGATTAGTTTGTATTTATTTCTATGACTCTTTGAATAACTACCATAGATTTCCACGGGAAAGAGTTCCATTTTGAAAACATATCAGAATCTGCAGAGAAGAGGAAATTGCAGAAATAATACTGATAATAGTCACTTCCATGGATGTATCCATATTTTCTCATTTTGATGATCAAAACAATCCAGTGAGAAAATGATGATGAGAAGAATAATCTTCTATTTTGCAAATGTGGAACCTGACATTCAAGTATTCTAAACAATGTATCCAAAGTCAGCTGAGACTAACCAGGTGTTCAAATCCAGTCCTCCCTTTAACTCTTCGGCAACTAATTTTTTTTTCTTTAAAGATATGTTTCAAAGCGTGTGTGTTTGTTTTATCAAAATTGTAGCCATACTATGTGAATAGTTTGGTTTTTGGCTTTTTCACTTAATGATAGTTTATTGTGAGCACTTCCTTATGTATTTTTTACTATTTTCTAAAACTACATTTAATTGCTGCATAATATTCCATTATATAAATCCACAATAAGTGAACTATTTGCATAGTATTTATTTTGCTTCTAATTTTCTGATACCATAAATATCACTGAAATGAACATTCTTTAATATAAATTTTTCTTTTCATCCATTTCAATTTCTTCAGGTTAGATTCCTATAAGAAAACTTAGTGAGTATTGACAGATTGCTTTTTAGAAAGTGTATACCAGTTTACACTCCCACCAATCATACTGGCATTTATCATTATGTCCTGTTTTTAATCTTTATTAGTACAATGGGGAAAATTATATATCTATTATTGTTTGAATTCACAGCTCAGTTGACTACTGACACTACATATTTTTATTTGTCATTTATATTTCTTCTTTTGCAAATTGTTCATTGTTTTTGCTCACTTTTAGTTGGGTTTTTATGTCTGTCTTATTATTGATTAAATAAATTAGCCCTTTGATATAGTTCTTAATAATTTTCTCAGTAGATAACTTACCATTTGGTATTTTAATGTTTTTTTAAACTTTTATGGAACTAAGTCTATTTTTCTTTTGTGATTTTTACTTTATCTTAGAAAATCCTTACCCATCCTGAGAAGGAAAAAGATTCTCTTGTATTTTCTTTGAGTTTCATAGTTGCTTTTCTACCAACCTTGGATTACCAATGAATGATTTACTGCTGAGTGAAAAGCAGAGAAAAATGATTTCATTTATTTGAGCTCCTGTGAACGGCAGGCTAGAAAAAAATGCCATTGCACTCATAATTCTTTGGTTCTTATTTGCAAGACTGGCCTAAAATGCCTTCTCTTTTTGTGGGTTTTATATAACTGACCATTTGTTTCTTTTGGACTCTGTGCCTAGTTTAACTGCAAATCTTTCGGGCAGATGCCATTCAAAATCCTAAGTTTTGCCATTAATAGCATTAAGTACCCATCATAATACTTATCACTCAGCATTATCATTAGTAATAGTAACACATAGATAATTTTTCTCTTGCCTCTTCACATTAGTTCATTGATAGAATATATTCAGACACTAAATAAAGAGCTTAAGAGCATATGTGCATAGTTTGACTATAAATTAAGACTGATTTCTGTAGTTATTAAACAAGAAATCAGTTATTTATACTCAGCTCTACACACATATGTATATAATACACACATCCATGTGTATTTGCAATATGTGTGTGTTGGGGGGCGGTGTAATAGCTCCCTAATCTTAAAAATAGGCTGAGACAGAAACATGATTTGAGATCTCAGTCAGACTGGTTGAGATCATAACTACATGAAACAACTGCCAAGAGGAGCTCAACTAGGGAATTGAACAGATTAGGTAACTCAGAAATTTAGACATTTCCCCCCATTATGTTCCTCATTGCAGTTTTGTAATAAAAACATGAGCAAACTTCAAAGGAAGCTCTGTAGTAAAGGTTAATTGCCACTAAAGAAGAGGGTGGGCCCAAGCGCCAGTACTTTGTGCCCAACTTTCAAGCAGACAGGAAGGATTACACGTGGCTGAGAGCTGAGGATGTGTGCCCAGCTCCAGGAGCAGAGGAGGTTCGGCCAAACCTCAAAGCCCCACCAGGGACCTCCTGGTAGGACGTGAGCACATGAGCACGAGTCCATGAGTCAATGCCTACTAAGAGTGGGGCAGGGAAGGGAGGGGGAAGACATCAATTTCCTTCCAAAATTAAAACCGGTCATGCTCTTCTTCCCTTGTTAGGACAATTCCAGAGCAGTTACAGAGGCATGTTTGTGAGAAAGCAGAGGACTTCAGGAGCCAACTCTTCTATACCAGCAACACAGTCAATAAACACACGCTGGGCTTGGAGAACAGGGTGGGACCAAGTAAAGCCAGAGGCACAAACAGAACAATGAAGGAGGCTATGAACTGGCCAGCAAAATATTCTGTGAGAATGGCCCCAGGATAATGAAATTTAAGATCTCAAAGAAATGAAGAAAGGAAACTAGTAAAAGTAAGGAAAATGATTTTCCAGAAAACTGACTTAAACAAGCTGTGAAGGACCGTAGTAAGGGTCCAGAGACACAGGCTTAGAAAATAAGGACATCTAATAGAACAAGAAGCTGCTGATGGACATAGTCTTCAGTACATCCTGCCTCCAGAGAGGGGTGAGAAGAAAATAGACTTAAATGGAGTGTTTTGACACTGGACTGCATTTGCAGAATCCACGTCTCTAGAGACCATTATGTTTGTGAAATAATCTATCAACATGGCTTGGCACATGGAATTTTTTTTAATGACCTTCTAAGCTTCCTTGCACTTCCAGTATTTGCTACTTCCTTGTACCATGCTATTTCATCTCTTCCTTATGGAACTTTTTTTCCCAGCATTTCCTAAAAATATTTCATTTATGGGCTGTCAAAAAGACCCAGAATGGAAGAGGGTTGGCAGGCAAGCTAGCAAGGGACATGGCAAATAATATATGAATTGAAAATAAGGGACTAATCAATAAGCAAACATTTATTTTTCTCATAGTATTATGGCATACCTCTTCCTTGTCCTGTAGCTTTTAAATCTGGTCAAGAGTTTTTCCACTCTCCTAGGAATTTCACAGACATTTCACTAAACAAGTATGGTTTTAGAATTAAACTGGTAGCTCCTAGGCAATCATAAAATGGGCTTGGCTGCTTCCAAAAATTTCTCTTCAGAGATGGAACTTAGTTTTTTTCAAATGGTTATAGAAAGAAATTGCTAGAAAATTCATAGTTGAGGTACCAGTAAATCCCTTTGGTGGCTAGTTACAGAATCTAAAACAGCTAAAATAAAGACATTAAAATTCTGTGAGTATTATTCCAATGAAAAACATGACCTGGTTAATGTTTGGCTTATTCTGTTGTTAGGGAACCACAGTTACCAATACCCACTGGAATGACCAGGTAAGAACAGACTTATCACATATCAGATAGTGTTTCTTTTACATTATAACTATGTGCCTTGACTTTCTTTTAGCAATACAAATTTTTAAGAGGCTTTTGTCAACCTCTGACCTGATGGCTTTTTTCATAAGCTTTTTACATCCCCAAAGTGATTTTCCTTCAGATTCATTTAGAGTAAAGTGGCACTGTCCTGAATTCATGTTGCAGCAGACTGGGTGGTTACTCCTCAGGCAGTCTGAAATGATCAGAGTACAGCCTTTCAGTATTCAAGCCATATCTACAGTAATTATTTGCCAGCATATCTAAAAGAAGGCAGGCATTTCCTGTTGCACACAAATGGGGCACTCTTATCTAAATTACTGTTTAAACAGGTATTTAAGAAAAGACTATCACAGGCAGGAATTTACTGATGACGGAACACATTAGTTTAGGGCTGGACACATTAGTTGAGGACTAACCATTGTCAAGAAAGGAAGCATATCAGCATCAGGAAGGTATAGAGAATATTTTACAATTCCCATATGGGTTAAGACAGAGGATTGTAAGCTATACCATTTGCATTTGGGGAAAGCAGGAGTGGCACAAGCCCTGGCATGGAGTTCTGGATTTGTCAATATGTCACTGAACCCTGGAGTAACCTTAAGAGGCAGAGCTTGAGAGTTGTAGCTATTTGGGGTCCCTATTTCCCTATCCACTAAACACACATGTTGGAGAAGTCCATTCCCAAGTCCATTCCGCTCAAGCAATCCCCAGTGCTCCGTAATGAAAACCAAAAGATGGTCAAAACTTGGTGTACCAAAAGTTTATAAAATGTATTTCCTGGAAAGACACTTTGAGAATTGGTTTGGTCTCTCCCAACATGTAACCTAGGAGAGACTGTACTCTGGCTGCCTAACCTCGCTCTAACCAGTGAAACTGGAATTTATTCCCAGTAGAAGCTTATAAAACTGGGCTGTTATTCTCACATTAAGTACACTGCCCTCTGGTGAGGACTGTGGTTTGTGTGTGGGCAGAATGTGTGGTTTACTACCTCTAATTTGTTTATGTTGTTGATGGCGGTTTCAGAAGAAAGCTGTACCACCTTCACATGCTAAAGAGTGACCGGATTTGCTTCCTTTAAAGAAGAAAGTGTTTAAAGGCGGGCAGAGACATGAGGGAGCATTAATGTGCCATTGCTAATGGAGGAGCAACTGGGATCCCTTTGACCACAGCTCTGCTTCATTCAGCTCTGCATGTGAAATGAGAGCCCCAACTTGTTTATTATAATTACCTAAGTGTGGCTTGGTGGCTTTTGGCAGAGATCCTTCTTGCCTCCAAAGGAGAGACCAAAACTCAGGAGTTACACAGTAAAGGAGAGAGGGGGAAAAAGTGAATTCTGTAGCAAGGAGACTGGATTCTAATATATACTGGGAGAAAATGTTCAAAACAACCCCCAAAAGATGAAGATCAAAAAGTAAATGAGACTGATGTCTACTTTCTACCATATGGCAAACAAAGCCAGGCATGCTGGAGAACTGGATAAACAGTCTAAATGCAAGTTCAAACTCACTCGCACAGCTGACTTGGTGCAGACCCTTGCCTACTGCTACAAAACAGAAGAGCTTTCTTATAGCCAGGAGTCCTACATAAAGAAAAGAAAATAATTATGCATGTCTGGCAGAAGAGGGAGTTGTAGCAATGGCTTGCTGATAAAAAGGAATGTGAACAAGCAATAGAACACTAACCTAACCAGAGTCTTGGTTTGATAAGGAGCAGAAAGAACCCAAAAGAATAAAATTTTCTTAGAGTCTCAAAATTGGTTTTAATTTGAAAATGAGCAATGGTTCTTGTTCTCACAAGGTTTGGTAACTAAAAGACAATAATAATTTCTGATCTTAAAGTGATTCTGTGGGAAAAGTTCCTTGACTTGGCTTATTTTAGCTTGGACTCTACCCTATTGCAAATACAGTATCTTCAGTGCAAAATAAGTTTAAATGTTGCTAAAGAGTGTAATTTTCCACCCCTATTCTAAGCTCTAAAGGCCCCCATATAGAGTTTCCCAATACCGTATCATATTAAGTATAAAATCATTCAAAACCACAGAGATGGAGAGAATGTCATTGAAAAACATAAAAGAAGTTTTTTTTTGTTTTTTTTTAGTTTGAGAAAACATTAAACATTTTGATAAAAAAAATTTGCAGAAAAATATGAACAGATGTGCTATGTATATATGTATACATATACCAAATAGCACTTATGATTTGAGAGGGGGTAGTTTCAACATTGCTAAGTGGTAACACAAGCTAGGTATTTAAGAGAATGATATAATATGACAACTTCATAGACTACCAAACTATGTATGGTCTCTGGAAATTGTCATTATCAACATGTACAATAACTAGTAGCATTAGGTGGTCTGTACAGTATCCTTCATGTCTAATTGAGTCACACAGTCTAAGACATTTGATGGGCACCAGGCACTGCCTCCTAATGAGAACTGACTTTTTTTTAAAAAAGGCATTCAGGACCTCTTCTATATAAATTACTATTGTTTGCAGCAAGAGAGGATTATAAATGTTTGCTGGCAAAAACTAAATTTATTTACAAACTGGGTCTAATTTATTTATGGCTCCAGTACAATCAGCTTTTGTCGAAATATTTATGTTATCTGTACTTCTGCCTCACTAAACTCTACCACAATCATAAACACTGTTGAAAAATTATTTGCAGTTAGCAGGATTTAAACTACCCATTATATCACCAGCTAGTGCCAGTAAACTTTTGCACTGGTTGATAAAGTTTCCTCCATGGAATAAATATACATTTGACTTTCAAAATCTTTGGTAGGCTCCATATTATGAAAAGTGAAGGATTAAACAGACGTCCCAGACTTTACTAGTTTTGTGAGAACTACAAAAGTGCCCAGATTTAAATCCTTTTCTCGCATTAAAATGGAAATTAGATGGTTGAAGTGTTGAGGTGATAGTCGTCACCAAAGGTGCTACTGCTCAGACTTAAATTTATTCATTACCCTATCCCAAAACAATTATTCAATACCACATTGTGCCTGGAACTGTGCACATTGCTAAAGATAGATATAGAGTTGAATAAGATAAAATTTCTGTCCTCAAGTATTAACAGTTTAGAGTTGAGTAGTAAAGACAGAGATGGTAACAGGTATGTGACAATGCAATAAAATAACATCTAAGATGAGGTTAGGAAAAGTGATGTGTGTTAAAAGAGTTGAATATTAGTAACTCTGCAATTGGGCATTCCAATCTTATAGAACCCCTATCCTGACTATGGTGACTATCCCCCCTATGGTGACTAAAACCATACATGTACTAAATTTCTGAAGAATAAACCTCTTATTTTGATTATTGGTGGAAATGCAGTTGTCATTCACATTAATTTCTGAGTATCACAAGCTCCTCATAGTAATGTGAGGATCAAAATACTTTGGGGGGATTATTTATTGTCACTGCTGCTTCTAAATAACTCATAACAGGATGGAGCCAACAGGTTCTAAAGCAGCACGCCCACATTTTCATTACAAAAGAAGTCAAGAGAAAACTTCACGGAGAAGCGGATAGTTTCTCAGTCATGCGACTCATCAGTATGTATTTCTGTTTGATTTACTTCACTGAAAAGAGACTGAAAGTTCTATTGTGAATCAGGTGGGACTCCTGTGATGTCAATGAAACTCCCAACAGCCTATAAATGACCCAAACCACAACATTTCTCTTATAGCTGGAATTGAAAGTTGCTCCAAACAGACCAGAGACAGTTTTGGTGGACCTCAGAACGGTGATGTATTCAAAGGAGACTGGCCAGAGCACCCTGGAACCTCAGCAGCACCAATCTAGAGCAAGAGTTCTCAGAGAAATGGCAGTACCATTGCCTTCTTGAGTCTTACACTACCCGCCAGATGAGGGGCTTTTTCCCCAGATAACATCCACATATGCCTACAATTGTCAAAGTAAGTTAACCAAAAGCCAAAGTAGCAAAATCAATTTTGAGAGCTGTATCTATTTCACGGGGGGAAAAAAGATCTCAAAAAAGGAGCTATTTATTCATCAAGGTGCTTTGTAAAAAGGAATGTCCAAAACTCACATATTTGTAGCTTCATATTTAGTATTAAATAGTATATGCATAAAATATTTTGCTGCCTATTTATATCAACATTATGTAAAGTGACTCTTACTTAGATGCAGGTATTATTCTTCAGAATTATTAATAACAAAGTCTCAGTGATTTTGTTTTATGCTTTTTCTGATCATTTTATGGATTTATTCTGATAAATCTTCTTTAACAAACTGCTTGCTTTACTAGGTTATAGCTACGCTAATTAAGTTAAAATCTCTGGCATCATCTTGCTTCAACCTCAGGATAATTAATTGAAGTATCTATTTTTCATAGCATAGTAGAATCTCATAGCTAAAGAAGCCTGAAAATTATCAATTTATTCATCCAAACATCTAAGATGCTTGCTGATTAAAATATATTGTGGATGAATCCATGTAAATCTATATGAACCATGACTGCTCAAGAGGAAAAACTAGGTATGTTATAATTCTATCAAAAGTATATGATGTTAAGAAAATCCACTGGAGGCAGGAGAGACACCTAAAGTCTATAGAATGCACAATAACTTAATAGCCTTTGTGCTGTTGTTGCTTTGTTGTTTTGTTGCTGTTGTTGTTGTATTAATATCTACTTCATTCAACTTTTTAATACTCATCACTGCTATTAAATCTTAGCAACTATGATCCAACATATGCCACAAAGCATTAATCGTTTAGTCAATAAGATGTCTACTTGCAAAACACCATGGGGGTCACAAAGAAGAATAAAGTGAAATTGCTGATTTCAAAGCACTTACTATCTTGTTGGGGAGATAAGACAAATGCCCAGGAAGATTTCACTTACATAATATAAAGCTGCATTAAATAGAGTCAAGTGAATGGTATAGAAAATGACTGCAATGCTCAACACCAAAAGTGATATTCCTTTTCTTTTTTTTTTTTTTTTTTAAGAGAAAGCTGAAGTGGAAGATGGCTGAAAATTCTACTTGTGATGAAGGCAGATAATCGAGAGGATTGTGAAACTAAGGGTTATAGACTGTGGCCAAGCCTTGGAGAGGTAATGACTTTTAATTGGATTGAGTTTATCATATTTGCAGAGGTACAGCAGACACAGAAGAAAGGATTAGAGTGATTTCCACTTTCTATTATTTGACATAATGAGAAAACAGAGGGTGGTCCACATCTCTGGTACATGTTATGAGCCATAGGAGATGCTTAACATGTCAGGTTTGGGTAGCATTGAACTCTCCTAAATAAACACATTTATTTGGACATAGTTGAGTCAAAATAAGTCACCTGGAAAAAAGGCTACAGGTCATTAATTTGCATAGTACAAAGGATTTATGAATTTTTAAATTAACCCTCCTGGATCTCTACACCATTTCAAACAGTAGGGCATATCTACATTTTTCTTCAAAGTTTAGATAGCTTAAAGGGTCAAATGAAAATGCTTGGCTGAAGAAAAACCAGCTGAGCAGATTTTCTTTCTTCTAGGTGGAAAAGAAGTGCATTATAAATTCTTCCAAGAAACAGCATTATATACACCAAGTCAAACTATATACACAAAACAAACAAGCAAATAAACAACAAAAAAGTTCCGTAAATATTTGTTGAGTTACAAAAAGATCATGTGATTGGCACACCCTAAATTCAAGTGAGCCCAAGAGGGAAAGATTATTAAAGCATACCTCCACCAGAACTCCACTAGATGGTAAGACGATGGGTGCTTGCTTCACTGCAGAATCCCCAGAATCCAGCAAAGCTTCTAGCTCATAATAAGTCAATGTGGTTTTGTCAACTTGAAAACATCAGCCAAAGCAAGCCAATCACACTGGAAGTAGTGAGTGGTAACTCTTTTTCCTTCTTTAGATTGGGTGGTTCTAACATAAATGTTCAAAAGGTATCACACAAATTGTGTCCTTAGTCTGAAAGGATACAGTAAAAATGACCCACTGAAGGAAGAAAAAGTGCCTGCTGAATCAACACATGCTTGAACAGGCACACCTACACACACATATACACACACTCCAAACACTCAAGATGCTAAGAGATGAACTTAACCAAATACAATCAGTTCAGAGTTTGTACTATGGCATCCTCACACTGCAACCTCTTGAAACATATTTGTTATAAAAAGAATAAGAATAAACAAACAAAAAGTCTCTACATGGATAACCCATATTTATGTCTTTTCCTCAAGTTTTTTACTGAGTCCTCCAGAAAGGAAGAATAGTAAACCAATATCAAATATTCCAAACTAAATTTGATTCCACCAACATTTATTGCAGTACCTGCTAGGAACTAGCCATACTTTGTAGGTTGTAAAACGTAAGCTTCATGAGGGTAGAGACTCTGTTTTCTTCACCACTGCATTTGCAGCACCAAGCATAGTGTCTGGCACATAGTAAATGCTCAATAAATATTTAACAAATAAATAAATATAAGTATGGAATAATACAGCAATAAGCCTTAAGGAGTTCAGAGACTTCAGAAGCTATCTCCAAACCAGCTGTACACCTGAATTTCACGTAGAGTTTATTTTTAAAAACATAAATTGTATGGCATTTCAAGAACTAGCAATAAGGAATCCTTAGTCATGTGACAGAATCATTTTTCATAACATCTCCAGCTTCCTATTCTATAGTCTCAATTCACAATATCATTAGAAATTCAGGTAATCTGTAAGCCATAGACCCAAGTCAATTCATGTTTAAATCAGAAGACCGCACTGGGTTCAAGTCCACCTAACTAGTTATATGATCCCAGGAAAGTCCTTTAATGTATTTAAGCCTCAGTTTCTTTATCTACATTTAATGCTGCCCAATATGGTACTCAATAATCACATGTGACAACTGAGTACTTGAAATGTGGCTACTCCAATTGAGATGTGCTATAAGTTTAAAAATATACACCAGATTTAAAAAACTTGATATAAAAAAATGGAAAATTCTAGTTGATAATTTCTGTACATTGATTACCTACTGACTGAAATTATATAATTTTGGATATACTGGGTTAAATAAAACATATTAGTAAAATTAATTTTACCTGTTTCATTTTACCTGCTTTAATGTGGCTGCCAGAAAATTTAAAATTACTGTGTGACTAACATTTTATATTTCTATATGACAACATTTTTTTTTATCATTTCAAGGGCAACACTGGTTTTTAAAATACTTATGACACCAAATTGTATTAAGAATAAGAATAAATAATGCAATTCAGCATCTTTTGTTAACTTTAGAAAAATATGTAAATGCTAGAAGTCCTTATAATTAAGGAAGGTTCACATGTCTCTAAGTTTTAAGTGACAGACCTTAAAGGTCGTGTCTTTCAGGTCTACCTACATTCAGATAACAAAAAGTGATGAAATGGTTCATGAACAATTCATTCTCCACCACCCTCCTATTAGTAAATCTCCCAAAAAACATTTGTTAAAACCAAATGTAAAGAAAGATTAATGTGGTCATAGATATGGTACAGGAAGATGAGCTAATTCTACAACACTCCCCTACCAGAGTTTCTGTGATGATGCAAGCAACAGCCTGGGCTAAATAAGGTTGGCAGAAGGTTTATATTTGAAAGAGGCATTATTGGCCAATGAACAATGAGCAATATTTGATGATGAGGAATGAAAACTTATTCTATCATTTCAGCCCAAAGTGCAGAGGGAGAAAAAGTCATGGGATTAATTTATCTTTTTCCCTATCTCTTGGGGAGGGCAGTTCAATTCCTCCCACAAACATCCCATTCCATTGCTTCAAAAAGAATGTGGGCCTTAAAGTACCTGGCAGATAAAAGAACCTGAAGAACTTTCTTGCTGCTCTTCCATTGCTATGGTGCAGTTGGTGAACCTCCAAGAGCACCTCCTACATCTGGGCTGATGGATGAACATGAAGACAGATACTCCCAACCTATATATACATTTCACTACCTTGATAACATTCTCAAGAGTTTTAAGTTCAGTAGTTTCAGAGACAGGCAAAACCCACCCAGTATTCTCTCGAAATTCTATTATGTGAAAGTGAAGAATAGCCAAGATTTCTCTGGAGGTAAAAAAAAAAATTGAATTTTCATAAGCAGTTCATTCTGTACTCTTACCAGGTCACGACTCTAGACATTTTATGAATATTAATTGATGTATTTACTGCAACTTAAGGCAGTTGCTAACCTAACATTCTAGCCTTTGTTCCAAGCCTCATATCATTTTCTTCCAGGCTGTTGATTTTGGAGTGGCTGTGTAATCCTAGTGAACTGCTAGCAGAGAGTGATCAATCAACACTTTGAAAGCTTCTGGTTCATCCCAATACCTGGGAGCTGCTTTGATAAATAATGTCCTTGGAACTGTGTGAAATTTACATTGTGGGAGCAGTTAGATACATGTGGGAACATGGCAGGCTATTGTCCTTGTTTTTTATTTATATTTAAACAAAATCTTTTGTTTACAACCAATCCTCACTTGCCTAAGATTATTCTGTCCCAAACTCAAGTCACTAAAGCTCTATATGAACTAACATTAATGCTTTCTCTATGGATTTAAAGATTGCTACCCATTTATACATACTTGGCAGCGCATAAATAATAATAAAAACAGAAAAATTTCCTATATCCCCTTTTTAAAGCCTAGATAAAAGGATTGAAGAACATCTCACACTACTGTGTTCATGGATGAGTGTGTGCTAGTAAAGGGGTGCCATTCTCCCAAGAAGGCTTTATCCTGGGTTATCAAGGTTGACATTCATTTTAGAAAGATGTCAGAGAGTTAGAGTTCTTCAACCTTCTTCCCAAAAATTGCCACAGCCTTCTGGGGACCTCACAAAGTTTTCTTGTGATTGGTCACGATCAACGTGCCCATCTTGTGCCTTTAATGCATACTATAATCTAGCCACGATAATCTATTTCATGTCCATGAATATCCTGTGAAATTTGGTTTCCCTGTGTTGTTTTCATGGTAGCCTTTTGATCGAGAATGCCCTGCCCTCACTCTCCATGCCTCTGTTCCCCCGTGAGGCTGGGAATGGAGCAGTGAGCAAGATCGACGGTGTTCCTGCTCCCATTAACCTTACTGCCTGCTGGGTAGAGGGAGAAACAAAACCAACACACAGAGAATATAAGAAAGTCTTAGGTGCTCAGAAGAAAATAAAACTACTTTAAAATAAGACTACTTTGGGTAGGGAAGGCCTCACAGAAGAGGTAGCTTTTAAGATTTATACACTGAAACCCTTTTAGACCCAGTTTGGATGCCATCTCATCTGCCAAAAATTCCCAGGCTCCATGACCACCAGCTCCTCAACCCTAGTGAGTTCCTTCCTTTATGGATCGCAAAGCACATAAAATGTACCTCAGGACATATCCTTCTGTCATTTGCCCTAGTGCTATTACAATTAGTTTTTGTCACATCTACTGTCCTTCCTTTAATTTTCAGCTACTTGGAGCACAAGGGCTGTGTCTCCTTTACCTTTGTATCCTCCCTCCAGTGCTGTGAATGTAGTAGATGCCGAAATTCAAATTGAACCAATTTGTTTAAATGCTAGTTATGAGGAATTTCATTTTTGAAAGCTGTACTTTGTATTGTACCTCACCTAGCTCTGATTATACACATTTCAAAGGAAGCTGTTATCCACAGAAGTCATTGCCACCACTGGAAGAGGTACTTTCTAGGAGATTTGTAGACTATCGACCATTCAGAATACTTGCCCAAGCAAGTGACATGTGCCAAGTGCTCTTCTAGAAAAGGTAAACAATGATCTCTTCCAATAAATTTTAGATAATTACCCCCGGTCCAAAAATGGGGATTCTCAAACTTTCTGTTTGAAAATGTCCCCCCCAAATTGAGAATTGCTTAGCTGAAAAGAATCAGAAAGAAAAGCTTTTAGTTAATAAACCAGAGTGTTGAGCTGAATCTTGTATAACAAAAGCTCAATTTCAAAACAGTGAGAATGAGCACAGAGTTTGAAAATTCTACCAGAAAGGTTTGATTTTTGTTTTTGTGTTTTTAATAAACATTTTGCCCTTTTATTTTGGACTTAAAGATTGTGCTTAATAGAGTCCTCCATTCTTTAAGTGACACCTATAAAAAGAAAATAAGCAAATTGTTCAAATAGAAGAATTAATAAGACAAGTAACAAAATGCCCTTTTCTGAAGAATCCAAATGTTCTTACTAAGTTAGGATCTGATTCTGAAATTCCAATTTAATAAACAAACTCTCAACCCCCTACCCAAAAAAGGAATGTCTCCAAGTTTAGACTGAGGTAGGACAAATACTTCACATTCTATTTCAAATACCCAGAACAAGGTAGGTATTTTCCCTGCTGCTTCTCTACCCTGTAATTTGACATCCATTTTAATGATGCTTACTTTATTGCTTGTCAGAAAAGTCAAATGGCCTGTCGATTTTATAGAGTTTCTCCTACCTTTTGGGTGGTTATATCACATTTTGAAATAAGTGTATAGCCTCCTCCCTCCCCCTCCTTTTTTTTTTTTTTAAGCCTAAATGGTTCATGTGTGGGTTTGGTATTTGGCTTCTAGTGGAATGAAGTCATAATTTCAGGAGTCCAAGAGAATAGATCAAAATCATGCCAACACTTTCATGGATGGATATACGCTGCTAAATGGATGTTTACCTAGAAAAGTCATCATCTGGCATGCAGCATAGTAAATGTTCCTAAGCAGCTAACTCATGTATACTAAACAAATTTGGCCTGGCTGCTGTGAGAGCTGCCCTGTGGAAATTCTCAACATACATTTGTTTGATTGAGCCGTCATTCCCAGTTGATCTGCTGATGATCTGTGTCACTTTGTTTAAATGTCCTGGTGTGGTTTTTTATATATATACAGTGAAAAGGCAGTATGTTTCTGTGATGGATTAAATAGAGGTGAAATTCGAGAGTGACTCCTGTTTTTGATTCCTGTGTTCTCAGACAGGTGGGTCTGAAATGATCAAGAATGTCACATTCAAACACAGGGGAAAACACAGAACCCTTTTGATTTAAAACACATTACTGTAAAGATATATTTGCTACCGTGTTATCCTGGTACAAGAAGCTATTTAGGATTCCCCATCTAAACAAACACCATATGGGTTAATTCTCAACATCCCTTTCAAATGTCCAAAAACAGAAGATGCAAAACTCACTGCTGGGAAATGCAGTGAGAGAGAAGCAAGCAAGGCCCATTGCTGACGTGTGGATTCAGAAATCAAATGCAAGGTCAGGCTAGAACTGAAGCTCCAACTCTCAAATATCCTAGTAATGGTTTGGATGGAAACCCAACACCACAGTGCCATACCATGTCTGAGGCACTAATCAAGGGACTGCCTGCTTGCTCTGTAGTTAAAGCACTTCCTGCAGCTAATCTTCCTAGATAGGCTCTCAGCTTTAATAACCTATGGGGTCGGCTGTTAAGTGCTGGGATCTGGGCACCATCAGCGTTGATGTCTCCACTCTGCCAAACCCCAGACAGCACGTGATGCACAAGTATTCCCTCCTCTCAGCTCCTGTGGATGTAGTAGACCAGGGCCTGCCTTAAGCTGGGTCACCCTACTCAAAAAATATACCCCTAAGTGACCAGCTATAATACCTAAAATTCCCCCTGATTTTAGCATAATTCCTTTGGGTTAAGGCAAAGCCATCTCCAAGAGTTCTGAGTATTAATCATTTATTCCTTCCAACATGCATTTTAAAATCTACTATGGGCTACACAGACACTGAGTGTACATGCTAGAAGCCAAAATGACTGGCCTCATTCCTGCCCTCAGAGAGCAACATTCCAGTAGAGAAGGAAGACATGCAAACAAAATATGGTACCTATGATCAACAAACTATGTACAAGGTGCAGAGGAGAGAAGAATTAATTCTGTCTTAGGGTGGGAAAGATTTGGAAAGGCTGCTAAAAAGTGGTCATACATAAGAAGAGCAGAATAAGTTGAAGAATAAGGATAGTTTTGAAGGAGTTTCCCAGAGAAAAGACACAGGAAGAAAGACCATACTGGGAAAAAGAAAAACATATTTAAAATTATGAAAGTATGAAATAGCTTAGCATGTGTATGAGACTAAGCATTTCTCAGTATTGCCTGATTCACAGTGGGAAAGAGCATAGAGAGAGATGCAGAGAAAGAGGCAGTGAGGAGCTGAGTGGTCAGTGGCGTCTGTGCCATGCTAAAGTTGGCCTTTCTCCTAGTATGAGTGTGGTGCTAGTGATGGGTCTTAGGGAGGAGAATGTAAAGACTAGAGCTCTGTTTCGGGATGATCACTCTGATCCAAAGAAGAGGAGCAATTTAAGCATGACAGAGAAGGCAGATGGACCAGTAAGAGGCTATTTCAACAGTCCATGAGAGAAATCATGAAGGCTTTAAAAACGGCAGTGACACTGGAGGATGAAGAAGAAGGAGAGACTTAGGAAGTGAAATTTAGAGAATCCGCTGAGAGAGTAGAATATCATGACTTAGTTTATCAGTGATTCAGTAAAGTCGGCTACACCAGGGGACTGGGCCACATATGGGGGATGAGGACACACACGGAGGGAGGATTGGGGTACTGAACATTGAAGTAGGAGCCCTGGGTACCCAGAGAATGATAAGGCTACAGAACCAATGAACTTTTCCATTGCTTGAAGACTCCATGCAGATCAGAAGACGAGCATGGGGACAGTAGCAAAAAATGTCCTTCTTGCATGTACACTTAGAAAAATATCAGGTAAGCCATGCAAGGATAGCTTCACTAGGTCCAGCAGACTCTTGAGAAATGCTGATTCCTTAACAAACCGCATCCCTTCAGATTAGTAACTGTGCTTTTATGCTGCTCACCCTTATGTTCCTACACTTCAGTACAGCTTGGCAATCCCAGCTCAGGTACCTTCCCAAAGTGCTCTCCAGGTACACACCCCCTTCCTTGCTCAATGTTGCTGGAAGTGGGATTCCTAAGGAAAGGCTCCCAAACCACTCCTTATCTCAATGGTTTTGACAGGAACTTATTAAGCAAAATTTAACTTATATGTAACTTTGTCCCTACTTTGAGAAAAAAAAGTTTAATGCCAATAAATGTAATTCATCAAGATAATTTTTAAAACTCACTAAGTGAATATGCAGGAAATCCTGCAAAATCAACATTTTCCATACAGTGCCCATCCTTGCCCATCCTCCCCAACAAAACTCCAAACCCCCAGAGCATGTGGGGTGGCTCCCCACTCTGCACATCCCACAGCCCTTGTGCCACCTTCCCCAGAGGAGATCTGATCCTTCCCTAACCTGATCTTTTTGTTATTATTTATTTGTGTATTTTGTTAGTGGGGGAAAAAAAAAAGAGAAAAGGGAAAACAGGGAGAGGGTAGAAGTTGGGTTTTATTTATTATTGTTTAACATTATTTATGATTATTTTAATTTAGGTCCAACATCCCAGGAGTCTCATTGCAATGGGTGCAATAGATACCAATGAAATAGCGTCACGGAGCACACACATTTTCTTCTACTTCCTTTTTTTACGAGTCATATTTTCTCATATGCATACAAAGCAAATCCTGTCAAATTGCAATATACTTCTAGGCATTCTGCTTTGGATTTTCATTTTAGGAAATATAAAAGGAAGAAGAATGAACTACAAGACACTTATTTATTTTATAGACTTACTTGCACCATCCAAAAGAGAATGACAATAAATCCCTTTTAGAGAGGGCATGTGTTTACCATTTGATATCTATCAAAAGTAAATAAGATATTATGGAATAAAATAAAAACAGGATTGCAGGGGCTCTATATTAATTTACATAAGCCTGAGTGATTAAGACACAGATCAAATAAAAAGCTTATTTTTATTTTGGCCTTTGAAATTTAGTAATTCTATTAACCCTCTGAAACATAAAAAGACAATTTTTAAGTACATTTTCTTAACAGATAAATACAATAAAATTTGGATTTACAGGTTTGGTTATAACATATGCATACACTTTGATTTGACTCTGTCCCTCATTTCCTGAGAAAAACTAAAATGGAAGATGGGTAAAAATTTACATATTTGGCTGCCAAATTTCTTTGCTGGGGAACTGATAGACCAAATCAGTCATTGCTGAGCAACCCAGTCTTACACAGGACTCTTTGGCAGCCTGACTCTGAATGCTTTTCTACAGAACTAGACCTATTCTAATTCAGGAGTTTTTAAAACATTTTTAAGAATAACCAAGAACCACATTTCTTCCTAGGTTAAAAAAGAGTTTGAAAAAAGTTGTTAAGGATATAAGGAATATATAATGCAGATTTTTTAATTCGTTACCTCCTCACAAAACACACACACACACCCCACACACAAGTCTTGTCTTATTTGAAATGACAAAGGCCAATCCTTCCCAAAGTGGAAATGCACACAGAAGGAAGCCAAACAGCAAATAATCCAGAAAGTTCTTAAAAAATTGTTAAGGCCCACCAACAAACTGAAACAAGCTCACAATAAATTAGAAATAAACTCCAAACAAACCCAGCCAAACATGAATTAAGCAGAGGAATCCAATACAGACAATCCAAAAATCTTTTAAAGTACAGTACAGTCATCCTAGGCTGTTGTCTATGGGGCCTGCTGGAGGGGGAAGCCCCCCAAGTGCAGGCTGATGGGACAGGGTAGCTTCCCTGCAACCTCCTCCATCCGCCCACTGCCAGGCTTCCTGGAGCCCTGCCCTGCAGACTGGAGAGCTCCATGCAGAGGAGGCTCCGGCCACCCCGCCGGCCTGATATTTGGCTCCCCAGTCATCCAGTGCACAAGTATGATGGATGATGATGGATCACAGCACCACCAAAACCGTGTGAATTTCCCAAGGCCTCTGATTATTCTAATCAAGCCCCCAGAAGAAGCACAGGGTTTCACAAAAGCCTCCAAGGAAACCACCCATTCCCCTTGTCTGCCTGACACAGATCCCACTAAATAAAGCAACCAGGCCCTGATATGGCCTCCTTTCTTTGACACACAGAACTGGGCCTCCATACTCACTGTTCAGTGATATGATTTAGGCTTGAATGAATTTTTAATGAACACCCAGAGTTATAACACAGCAGAATGGCCACTCCGGCTTCTCCCAGGGGAAGATAACCGTTTATGTGCACTTGCCAGTCACAGCGTTTCTAATGCTCTCTTGCTCTGCTAGACAATGTGGTCAAAAGGGTTTCCTTTCTATTATCTACTTCCCAGTTCTCTCTCCCTCTCGCCCTCTTTCCCTATCCCTCTCACTCTTTCTCTCGCATTAGATCTTTTCTAAACCACAAAGGGTCTTTGAGATATGTAACTGTATAAGGTAAAGTCACAATGATAGAATTTGTTCATAACAGATAAATAGCATCACAGCTAGACCTAGACACACATGATAGAATTTTATATGTTGTAATAATGGAGGCTATTAGAAAAAGGAAAGTGTAGTACTATTTAATTTAATTGAGGTGGGGGTCTTTGACTTATTTAAATAGTTTTTTTTCCATGTAAGTTTATAGCTTGTATGGTGGGAAGAAACTCAGGGCCTTGTGGCTGCTGTTGGCCTCTTGGAATGTGCCAGATCATTCATAGACAGAGTGAATAGCACCATATTAGTCTATAAAATCCCACAAACTAGTCATAGTTAGAAATATAGTTAGTGTACTTGCAGCAAAGAATACATCCATTTGGTCCTTTCCAATGCTTAGGTACCCGACTCTCCCCCTCCCCACAAATATACTACTTGAATTTTTGAAATCTTTCAGAATCTGTGTAAATACATGAGTAAAAGATTGACCATACTTCTTAGGAGTGGCTCCCAAATTTTTACATCAGAGTAGTGTATAGAAATGAATCTGATTGAACAAAGGTAAGGAGAGGGGATTGAAGTTGTGTTTACAGAGCACTCTGCATTAGAATATGTCAATTGACTACCAAATAATTGGGAGAGGAGTGTGGAGAATGGTGAAGATTATGGTTAGCTTGAGAAGACTTCCTTAGCCACAGTTTGGCACCACCACCCATACTTCTACACTGCAATCTTGTTTGCTCACCAATTACACTTCACACATACACCTAAATTTCTTTTCCTATTAGCTATGCGTCTTTAAAGGTTATAATATTTTGAAATAGTTCATCCTGACAAACACATCTTAGAATACGCAACTATAATCTTTATTTCCTAAGCCAGAAGGTGGATAAATAGGAACAATAGATTAGGCTTCTGGAAAACCAGATCCTGTTCCTGGCACTGCCACTAATTAACTGGGAAATTTTGAACAAGTCTTTTCATCTCTCTGGGAATCTATTTCCTCGTCTGTAAAATTACTGAACGCAGAGAGCCCCCAGGGTCCCTTCCAGCTCACATTGTCTGAGTCCATCAATCTCTGTGTGATTGTGGAAGTAAATTCCTAGAAATAGCCACAAGTATATAGCTTGCTTTGTACCATCAGCATAGCACTATGTGCATATAAACTCAAGAAAAGCCATTGAAGGCTGATGAAGATAACATTTTTAGTTTGTATTATGAAGATGGCTTAGCTAGGATCAATGAGAAGATGGAAAGCAATAAAGTTTTGACTTTTACTGGATACTTATCACATGTCAGACTGACACTATCTTATGCATTTTATATCATCTTATTTAATCTCTCCCCAAAACCTACTACATAAGTAGGTAATAGCCCCATTTGACAGATTAAAAACAAACCCTAAGTCTTACAGAGCTTTTGTGTCTCACTCCAGTAAACCGAGTCTTCTTGGGCCCAAGCATAACGTTCTCATGTTATTCTACTTCACAGTTATTCTAATAGTTCCATCATCTCCTATTATTTACCATACCCAAACTATCAAAAGACAAATAAACTCATTAAAATTTGACAATAATTCCCATGTTTCTTTCTTTTCCAGAAGACTGCTGACTTCTTGGCTTTGCTTCACTCCTCTCTGTAAGGATGGTCCAGTCAACTCCACCTACTTCTCTAAATCAGGGTTTACACACATTTTATATAGAAACCAAAGGCTGACTTGTTAAAACTTCATAAGAATTTAGAGCAAAAGGTAGTCACCATTTATTATCTTACCGATTCACAAAAATAATTTTTATAATCTATTGTTACTATAACACTTGTTTTTATTATTTTGATCAACTTCTAAATGTGTCATGTCAGAAGAGTAAATATTGAAATAAAAACTACAACAAAATGTATTCTTGACATGTTGGCAGTCTTCTCAAGAAGAATATGCTACTTATATCTCAAATACCTCAAACTGATTGCAGAATACTTCATCATATGTAATCCAAAATAATGACTTTTGAGGATATTTCTATTTATGATGCCAGTGCAAAATTAGGATAGGAAAGAAATATTATACCTATCTATCTATCTGAATGGAAACATTTACACCTCTACATTCTACAGATGTGCTGACAAAGACATTTGGACATTAGGTGAGCTTTGATATTGTTATAGGTAATCAAATCACCATTCCTTAGACACTTCTTCATGGAATTCCATTTCCTGATGGTTATCCAAAATGCTATGACACTGACATGAAAAAATCTATATTTGGAACCATCCATTTATTGGTCTCAGAAATTGACCATTGGGAAAATTCCAAGATTTAGAGATCTGCACCAACAGAGTTGTTAAAATCAAAGAGCAGGATATAGTGTGATTTCCATTGCTTCAGTCAGAGTTTGAAATGCCAATATTCTGCATATCTTCAAAGAGCAGAATCTGTCTCCAACCCACTACAAAGGAAAATCCTTCAAGATCTTTGCTATTGAACTAGGACCAGAAATAAGAGGAAAACCTCCGAGAACAGTATAAAAATGACAGATATAAGAGGAGGCCAAGCATGCCATGAAATGAGAGACTTTTTGCTGACAGATGAGCACCTTTGAACTCTAACCCAATAAAAGAATTAGCACTCCCAACGTATAATCAGTACAGCAAGCAAAATATGTCGACACATGATAGGCAGTATAATCAATCGACATATGAGGTAGGAAACAGCCAGACTAAATAGCAATCCAGTCCCACTGAGCCAGACAGCCCTTCCTGCTCCTTAAATTTCTCATACTGCAGGGACTAGGAATTAATATGCAATAAAGGAAAACTCCTAACAAGTAAAACAACAGAGCAAGGATTAAGAGTCCTCACTAAGAAGTGACCCAGGATTGTCCAAACTGAAGGTCTTGATTTTTTTTTCTTTGATTTGTTCTTAAAGGTCCTTCTCCAGTCAGTCAATAGAAACTTTGAAATTATCAACCACAGTCCTATTCTTTATTCTCCCTTCCTATGAAGGCTTCAGAAATAGTAAAAGCAGGAGCTATGGACATAAACAGAGCTAGTTTTTAATCCTTGTTGGCTGTATGCTAACCACTGACCTCAGGCAAGTAATTTAAACAGGCTGGGCCACAGTTCTGTATTCCTCTGTTAAAAACAGAAGAATAACACTTTTTTAAAAGGGTTTTTCAACAATTAAAAGAAAAAGAATAAGGAAAATGTCTCCAGTGGTACCTAAAGTGGGTAGACAGTCGTAGTGAGCAAAGGCTTGGTGCTGGCAGTCTCAGCCTCCTCGTACCTAACACGTTGCTTTCACCCCGTGAGTGCTTAAGAAAGATGTGGATGTCCACATATATTAAGAGAGGAAATGGCCTAGTTTCAATGCCCTATTTATCATATATTAGCTATGTGACAGTGGGATAGCCACCTAACCTCTCTGGGTCACAGTTAACTCATTTGTAAAGTTGGATAAACTCACCAACCTGAGGGTAAGAAGGTCAGAAGAGTGGCTCTCACAGTTCCTTTCAGCTTTAGGTCAATAATTGCAAATTATCGGTTGTTGGTTTATCTTATCTTACATATAAACTGATAAAAAAAATCACTTCAATTCCCAAATCTACATCCCTTCAGGAATTCAAAAATGATTCTTTTGTTTTAATTTGCTTGTGTTTTCCATTTTCCCAAAGGAGAGTCACTACTGTTCGATGTTTAAAATCACTTAGCAAGTCTGCAAGATTTTCATGGTGCAGTTTGAATGGTTGTTGGTAGCAATTTGTTTTAAAATATTATCCCCCAACTATCTAGCCCCAAACCGCAGGTGGTTATATTTTCTAACACTTTCCACTCATATCATCCATAGTTCAAGATTCCACCTACTTTAAATGAATGGCTTTGTGTGATGCAATATTTTATTTTTCAGTTATTTTATTTTAAATATATTTGCTTTCCAAACAGATGCATTGCAAGAATGACTTTTTAGCTACACATTTTCTAACCCTCATAATTGTACTCCCATGACTTTAGCAGCACTTTAAAGGCCAATTTTCTTCACTGAACATGGCAAATACTATTTGAATTAGCTAACAATTTTTCTTTGGATTGATGAGACAGATGAGCACACATCCATAGCAGCTAGACTGATGATTGTAATTTTTAAATTACTCAGAGGAAAGTAACCTAAAGTCAGAGAAGTAGCAATACTTCTTGTATTCTGATACTTGTTTCTCTTTTCTGATAAGTGTGGATATAGACAAATTCACGTTCTAGTTTTTGTCATTCAACAATACTACAGCTACAAAAATGAAATCTGAGGCCTAATTTGCCTTAGAATTCAGAAACTGAAGAGCTTTCAGACAGCAACAATAAGTCATTTTTCACGTTTATTTTCCATGCACATAAAGAAACACACCACTCTGCCATCAACATGTCAGATGAAATCCAAAATAGCTTAGCACAAAAATTACCCAAAGAATGGCCATCAGAAAAAGAGATGTGACAAAACAACTATGCTAAAATCGTACTTTAACTTGAATTATATTTGCATTCATTTGTTTCCTAATACTTTTGGAGAACTTTGTGGAGAAAAGACTGGGCTTTTTGTTTGGTAGTTTTTAAAATATCAAACGTTTCATCCATCAGCTATCCCTTCTTGGATGTGACAGTGTGATGGAATAAAGACCGACTTTTGTTTTGGAATCTCATTGACATGGCCTTTTGCAGCTTAGGAGACCTGTCCTCATTTATTGTGTCCTTTGTACACTGATGGTTCTTATAGGGAAGGGCAATAAGGGGAAGCCCATGACAATGTTTCAAATTTTCTCCCTAGAGACTGAGACCCCATGGTTTTTGTAAAACAGAGCATGAGTAATACCTGTTGTCAGAGAACAGAAGAAAAGTACTAGACAAATAGGAAACATCATTTGACATTTCTCCTCCATATTTAAGAAGTTAAGTGAGTTGTGGAATTTTGCCTAGGAGTGAACAAATGTCTCATCACAAACTAGATTCAGCCAGTCATATCCATTGTCCCCTCTCAAAACACAGCCTCCCTTTCCTTCCATTAATGCTTGGATTATTTAGAATTCTTTAAATGTTTGCCATGAACTCACAGAATAGTTATTTTTGGGTAAACTTATCATCTGCAGAGTTGTCCAATTATTAGCAAAAATTCAAAGGACTTACCTATAGTCCACAAAAACATGAAATGCTTAGTCTTCTATTTGGATGGAATCAGTGATAGAAACGAATTGTAAGCACACCTCCTGCCCATTCTCAGCTACTGAATTTAGCAATCTTGTCCATCTCTATATGAATAGATGATATACACGTGTGTGTATATATCGCTATATATGAATATATGCATATCGTGTGTGTGTGTGTGTATATATATACACCTCTCTCTCTCTCGCGCTCTCTCTCTCTCTCTATATATATATATATACACACATATATACCATAGAAGTTTTATCTGGCAAATTTTCATTTCCATCCTTCAAAAAAATGTAAAAAGGTGCTTTATTTTTTCAGGATGAAACTATTAAACTACATATAAATGTCTGAAGACTTTAGTAAGAGAAACTGGGCCATTTCAATTTTCATTTTCCAAATGACCCTAATGTCAGAAAAAAAAAAATGTTTGGCAAAGTAATTTTCTTTCTAAGCATTAAGCATTAAGAAAAAGATGGTCATAAAACCAAAAGAAAAGATACTGCTCTCCAAAGAATCCAGGTCCCAAACTAACCACGAGCAGGAATGTTTATAAAAATGACTTTCTTGAAACTCTTTCTGTTAGATATCTCATGTTGTAGAAAAAACCTTCTGTAAAGAACCTCACTTTATCATGGATTCAGCTTGTAGGTTATAATCCAAGGATAGCACTGCACTGTGAATTTCCCTCCTAACTATATGAAGCAGCTTCATATAGTAGAGGAGGTGTTTGCTTGATTTCTTGACATCTGCAGTGTGACATGGCTCCACTATTCCAAGCTGCATATAGTCACCGCATTTCTAATATAAAAACAATGACTTCTACTAAAGTATCAAAGTATCCAAAAGTTGAAAGGCCAAATGTGCCATCTATACCTTATATAAATGTTTATGTTAAAGACTTTCTTTGGATTATTTTCATTACAATGATCTTATTATCTTAGTCTTGAAAACCCATGTGGTTTTCTACAAAAAAGATAATGGGCTCTGTGTTTCTCACCTAGCTTCTGTGACACTCCTTTGGCAATATCATGGGCATGCCACCAAAATAATATCAGACAAATGCTCCTGAAAGCTGGCATCTATTGGTTTTCACAGAAGATTTCTTCCCCCCTACAGCTGACAAGAAAAATAAACATCTTCCAAAGAAAATGAAGGTAAATGCCAAAATGTCTCATCAATTCCCAGTAAAAATCCCTTTTAAAACATTAATTATGATAATATTTGACTTTAAAAGGAAGGCAAAAAGGAAAAGTTTGAGTTGGGTGTGAAGAGCATTAGGAACATATGATCTCAACAATGTGATGTAACTGAAATATATAGGAATGTCACTAATCTTCATTTGACTGTAAACCAACCACTGGCTTTTCAAAGAATTGAAACAACCTCTCAGTTTGGGTCAGAGATTTTCTTTTTAAAAAGTTTAAACTGTTCAGTTCAGTGACTACTGAATTTCAGCTCCTGAAACACTATCTACTCCTAGTGAGCACTTATTTTTGTGTTTTATTCATGAAGTCAAGAAACACCAGTGACTTTAACAAGCTCTACACTTTATTCAAACTGTTTTAGAAAAGAAAGAAAAGCAGGTTTCCTTTTAAAAACTTATAGTTACGATGAAGTAATAGGACCAATAGCAGCCACTGGAAAATTAGTGACAACACTGGGAAATGCTCAGCAGCACAGAATATGTCAAAAGTGAGGGGTCCCAAGGAGAAACCCAGAGATCCCATGGGGGCTGGAAGGCTACCAGAGACTCATGTTTGTCAAGCAAGGCGGAGATGCTGCTGGAGGCCTCTGACGCCTGGATTCTCCAAAGCAGGCAAAGAGAGTCAATGGCAGAATAATTCAGGAAATCCTATGGCAATTCATCAGTAAGAAAAAGACTTTCTTAAACAGGTGTTTAGATAACTGTCAAAAGCATTTAATTTGTGTGTGAACACTTCCCATTTTAGGTATTTGTTAATATCTTTAACCCTGACACTTGTAAGCAGAAGGTAGAGCTGACCACTTATAGGTTATTTTGTCAGTAAAGAATTGCAGTTTTATTAGGGGGAAAAAAGCAAAAGTGAATGGATGGTACACAGATATTCTCAGGACTTCTTTAGTTACCAATACCGGAAGGCAACTGTGAGGATTGTGACTTTAAACTCAAAACAACACTTAGTGAGTGTCAGTAACTCAAAATGTCAGCATTATTATGTCAGCTCCAAGAAGAAATCATTAAACCACAGAGAGGCCACCTTGTACCATCCCTCCTCCCCCATTAAATTCAGGAACAGAAATATCCCAGTAATCACATCTCCTCCCTAAGACATGTGGGAATTGGCCCATATCTTTCAGTCATAGCATATCCTTAAGAAAACAAAACCAAGAGCCAGAAACGAGCCACAGAGTCATCAAATTTAATCTTCCTCTCATAACTAAAGCCCAATCAGAGCCAAATCAGGTATCAAATCCAGGCCTTTCACCTCCCAAGTTCATGATTCTCTCCACCAATCAACTACAACTGGGCAAGTTTAGCAGTGTCCCAGGCATAGCCAGAATGCTGTCCTAGAAAGCTCTGTGGCCTGGGAAGCACAGGACCTGAGTTCTGGCTCCAACCCCTGCATCAAACCAACCAAGGCCACAGCTTTAAACTCCTATGGTAAGTTGGGCTGGGTGTTCTCTGAGGTTCCTTTCAATTCCAAGAACCCACGGATCTGAAGTTCAAATTATGGAGAAAATGTTAAAAATAAGGAAACAGAAGAAACCGTAGCAGTGGCTTCTTCCTATCGGAGCAATAAAGCAAATAGCAAATACATTTCCTCACGGGAAGCCGGCCCACAAAACTAGGGCATGGTAGTTTCCTTCAAGGAAGCAATTATAGGTAGTGAAAAGGGGGAAGAAAGCCCCACTTTTTTGGTTAAACTATGAATCATTTTCAAGGAATAGGCTTGCCTCATGACTCAATTTTCAGTTCCAATTTCTCTCAAAAATGAAGAATTTTCAACCTTACAAACCACACACATATTTCCTAAGAATACAACATTTTAACAAAGGATGGTCACAAAGATGTTATATGAAGATGCTTTAACTGGAAAAGAATATGCACTTCAAAATAAAACAGGTATGTATAAATGAAACTTTAAGATAACTAAAATGAGTATTTTTTAAATATTCTATTGAACACAATTTTATGGAGGGTGTTTTTTCATCTCCTATAAAGGATCTTAACATTTCATAGTATGCAGATCTGGCAATGATGGCAGTATACAGTATTTTTCTTGTAACTACATCTCCTATGAAGTCACTGCAATCATGACAAACTCCAGTCCCACTGGAATGAGGATCAGAGAACTCACTGAGAGGCAGGACATGGTCTAAAGAGAAGAGTTCTATTATCTGTCACAACCAGGAAGCAGGGTAAGGTTTCTAGTTTTTTGAAGGCTAAACTATTAAGTTCTGATGGCTTTTTAAATGTTGATCATTTACTACAAAAGATTGTCTTAAAATGTACTATCTTCTTCTCTACTTATTTTTGTGAGCACAATTGTACCATACTAGAACATAGCTGCTGCAGGACACTGTAAGGAACGTGGGAGTTGTTTGCCATACAAGGAGTATTTCCAGACTGCTGTGCTGTTCTGAATGACATTTCTGCTTTCTCTCCCCAAGGTCCATTGCCAATTTCCTCTGTCAACTGGTCAGTGGTCCATTGGCAATTGCTCCAATTCCTGCCACCTCTCTCGGACTTGGTTTACATGGTGCCATATTTGCTCCTCTGCTTCTTAATACTGTCTTCCTTCTTGCTTTCCTTTGGTCCTTCCTTTCTTCCTACCACCTTCATTGCACTGCCCTGTTTTCATAGCCTAGGCTAACCAGCAAGAATACTCCTTTGCTGTGGTTAGCAAACCAATCACTTACAGCATGTTTGTTGGTTTGTTTGTTTGTAATCTTGATTTCTTTCTTCTTTGTGTTTACAGTTCTTTTCTGTATTAAAGTTGGAAGATGTCACTGCTCAGACTCTGAAATTCTCAGGTGTTTCTAAGTTAGCAACTTCTCTAGAAGGTAAGAGATGGGAGCCTCAGCAATAAATAGGTGAACATGATTAAACTTCTCTTGTCTCAAACACAGACTATCTACAATAATCCAAACAAGAATCTGGGCTTCTTAAGAAGAATAAGCACACAGTAAAGAACTAGAGAATTAACTGTTTGTAAAGAACCTGGACAATCTGAAGAGGAAGAAAATTTCAACCTTACAAACCACGCCTCATAAACAAACAAATAAAAACAAATGAAACAAATAAAAATTCTAAATTTTACTTTGCTCTTTATATTGGTTCCCTTTTTTAAAAGATAGTTGTTTTCCTAGTTACCCATAGAAGGCTCATTTATACCAATAAATACTCCCAATTATATGTTTGAAAGTGAACATGATAGCTGAGACTTTATTCACATCCCTTTGTTACTTCACTTGTTGCCTGAGTTGCTATGTGTGTGATGTTACAACTTAACAGAAATTAGTGCAATAATGAGGAGAAAACTGATGTCTTCTGATAACAGAAAATGAACACCATGATTATTTACTCTCCTTAATAGTGCTTAATCTAATCAAAGTCCAAGCTGAGTAGCAAATATGAAAACATATAAATAATGTAACCAAGTTTACATCAGAAACACAATATTATTCCCAAAATAAAGCAAACCACAGAGAAAGAGTAAATTTTCTTTTCACAGATACAAAAATTTCAGATGTGGTTGTTTCTTTTTTCTTGACCTAGAACCCAAAAGCTTTTGCCTAATGTTCCAGATCACATCCATTTGAATAGAAAATAATTAAGGCCTAAGACACCAAAATTTCCAAAAAATCATCAGCCTTAAAAATTAAATTTGTCCTTTTGGCAGAGATTCACCTACTCAGGTCCTCTAATACATCAGTGTATATTAAATAAAACCTGAACCATATGTATGACCCAGTGAAAAATATATGTACTTTACAGTCATAAAATACTCACTTCAAATCCAACCTCTGTCACTCACATTAATGCAATCTTGGGCAAGTTACTTTACCTTTCTGAATCTTTATATTTTTACATGTAAAACAAAATATCACCAGTCTTGTAGAATTTGAAAATAAGAGGTGTGGCACAGTTCAAAGAAGGTACACAATAAATTGTAACTATTGTAATTATTATTTTCAAAAGACTGCTCTGATAAGCAGAAGAAATGACTAAATTAGGGTCATAAGTCTATGGTCTATATGCTCTAATAGTGCTTCTCAAACTGTAATATGCATAGAAACCACCTGAGTTCTTGTTAAAATACAAGTTCTCTGAATCAGTAGATTTGGGTAGGCCCTGAGATTCTGCAAGAAGCAAGACTCACCACGAATCTAGACACTATGAATCATTACAATGTCATTGATTCATAAAAGACAGAACTTTCTTAAAGGAAAACTTCACACATGGAGGTATCAATAGGAAAAGGAAAACAGAAAAAGTCACCTTCCATAAGCCAATTAACCTCTTTGGATTTCCAAAAAGGAAGGGTTTTCCTAAAATTCCTTTCTGTTAAAACGTTTTATGTTTCCATAGAGCTTGTAACCATACTTTTCCCAGCTTCAAATTTTCTGATCAGGTGGAACTGCATAGGATCCCTTGCAGACTTAGCAGCAGTGAATAGAAAATCTCTCCCTGTTTTGGAAGAAGATGAGGAAACCATAGAAAAAATAATCAAAACTAATCATACATATTTACCACTGGATGGGAATTCTTTGTAAGATCTTTGACATTAGTGAGAATTTTTGAGCATTGTTCCTAATAAGATGTCTTATTAGTAGTGGACATGACAGAATCACCAAATATACTCCATCCTGTTTCAGATGAGGAAGCTGAGGTTCAGAGAGACTCATAGCTAGTCCGTGCCCACTACTATCATCCAAGCAAAGACAAAGACTCAGTTCTCCTAAGCCCCATTAAGCTGCCTCCTAAGTTTTGAATATTTCTTTTCTGACATGGAATCCTCATTATGTTTTAAGAACTAAACTATCATTAATTACCAAAGAGGTAATATTTAATCTTGAACCAAAACCAAGCTGGGATAAAAGTAGAAGACAGATGTGCCCTGACATAGTCAGATGATATTTACTCAGACTCCAATGGTCCCAGAGTTTTTGTCTAAGATGCAACAAGCCAAAAAATGTAGCTTTCTCCCTCTGCCAGAATTTATAGTCAAATGCTTAAAGCTTCCATTAAGCCTATGACATTTCATCATCTTCTCAACAGCTCTGTAGTTATTTCAATTGAAATAAAGAAAAAGTCACTGTTCTGAAAGACCACCTCCTGTAGACTGGCTCAAGAATTCAATTTCTTAGTCTGACCTTGGAAGCTAAGACAAGCATCTTCAAGACTTCTGAGGTTTCATCAAATTCCTACCATGCAAAGACCATGATGGTCTGATTTAAAAGCTGAAAATGGCATCCTTTCAGTGGCATAGCTAAACCTCCATCTGATTTTACAGTAGTAAAATTTCAGGACAGCTTTCAAAGTCTTTCTGATCCAACTAGCAGTACATTTCTCTAGGTCTACCACAGCTTCCGGAACATGTTGGCGGTCAATCTCCAGTTAGTCTGAAAAAGTCACGGCTCATGGCCCCTCTGATCAGAGACCTTGAAGACATGATTGTACAAACCTCCATCTTCACCATGGTGTGAAAGAAGACGGTTGTTCTTCTGAAGGGTACACAATGTGAAACATGACTGGCAAGTTTTCTCCATAAACAGAACAAATCTCTTCTCTCACAGAGCTTCCTTTATTTGAGCAAGACATTTGCAAAGCTTAGAGTCTCCTTGAATCTATTAGAAACCCTTCCCTGAGTGAGGAAACAGACATTGTAAATGAACCATGACTCAGAAACCCCCTTGTACCAGAAAATATCCTACAGATTCCAGAGGCATTTTATGTTCTATTTTCCTGACATACTAGTTCTAACTATCTGATTCATTTAATTTTTGTTTAATGCTTTAACCAGTTTCTGTAGATTATTATAGTCAAACAAGTGATTTCTTTCAGGGTTAGTTTTTTTTCTCCTTCTGACTTTGGAAGAGTTTCAGATTCAGTTGAAGGAAAGGCTCTGTTATATACTACAGAAACACGAAATACCATATATTCAGCTTAACTACAATAAGAAAAGCCAGACCCAGATGTCCCAAGCTAAATAGAGGGAAAAGATGAAAATTAAAATTTAGTGTTCATTTGCAGAAACTCCCCACTTGCATGCGCCTCAGATAACCAGTTGGAATCAATGAAAATGTATAAGCTTACAGAATAAAAATCTAATTCTCCTGTCTCAGAGGACCTTGTAGCACTTTCAATTTTTTATGTCCTACACAGATGACTTCAAAGGCACCAGAATGACTTATCAATTAAGAGAGAAGAAATGTGCATTTCCATGCATTTTCCACTAGAAAACAGAGCTATGATTAACAAACTCAAGTTGCCCATACATATGATCTGTATTTATCATGTAGGTATTGTCTCAAATTCTGTCCACATATGGTCCATAGTCGTTATAGGAATAAAAAATTTTAAAAAGATTCTGACCTTTAATTCCAAAATTCCATCTAGAAATAAGATTGTACAAGAAAATGTATCTACTAAAGAAACAACCATATGTAACATCTGTTGAGCATTTATGATGAATCAGGCACTATCCTAAGACTTTATATCCAATATCTTAGAGCAACCCTATGAGGTAGGTCCTACCACTATATTCAATTTACACCTGAGGAAACAGGTTTAGAAAAGGTAAATCGCTTGGTCAAACAGTAAGTGATACAGCATATTTAAAAGCCCACAATCTTAACCACTTTACTGTACTGTGTCTGAGTGTTACAGCATAATTTATAATAACAAAAATTTTTAGCAATGTTGTTCTGTCCAACAGAAGCTTTGGGAAAATTAACACAATGGAATTTAATGCAGCCATATGTTGAAGAAGAATAGTATTCTACAATATGAGAAAATATTTGCAACATAGTGAGTGAAAAAATAAAGCAGGTTTTCAAAACAGATAGTATAGTAGAGTGATGGCCTTTTGGTAATGTAAGATCTATACCAAGGGGGAAAAAAGATGAAAAATGCACACCACAATGTTGAAAGTGGTTATCTCTGAAGGTAAGCTTCCTTATGATATTTTTCGTTGCCTTTTTTTTGCATTTTAACAATATTCTACAATCAATACTGCAGAAATACTTTGCCACTTAAAATGGCAGCTATTACTTAGTAAAAATCCTTCAAAGTAGTTCTGCTACCACAAAAATATAATTTTGACTGAGTTTGCTCCATCTATTGTAACACAGATTTTTTTCTAAAAGGCCTTGTGAAAACTTCAGCTAAAAGATTTTAATAATCTTATAAGAAAGAAGTCATCAGTATTTTTCCAATGATTCTGCCAGGTAAGTGCATGCGCCCTGGGGAGACCCTGGGGACCTAGTTAGGTGTGGAAGCTATTTAATGTCTTGAGGCACAGCTGAACATAAAACTTATAGCACAACTTCAAGATGGTGGACACCCAAACAGGGAAAAGGAACCTCTGAAGCTCAGGCATGTCACTAGGAGATTGGTAAATGGCATCACTGTGTTCACAGGAGATGCCTGAAGCTTCTAAACATGGTGGTAAATTAATGTTCACTCTCCATCCTTCTCAGTTCACTCAACCTGAAAAGAGTTTTTCACCTTGTGAAATCCATCTGATTTGAAGTCAATGAATAGTTTTCTGCACTAATAGCATGAAACATATGAGAACCAGTTTATAGCAGTCACAAATTTAGTAATTACTGAAGTAAAAGGGCTAGAAGAGTAATTACAGTTAATATGAGATTAATTGAGCTGCACGTGGAACAGAGAAGATTATGCAATAGAGTCTTGAAAATCCTTCCAAATGTGAAATCATAAAATGCTGATATCATGTAACCATCCAGTTAGGTACATAAGGCCAGAGGAGAATGTAGGAGGAACAGACCCTCATTTAATGAATGCCTATTATGTGCCAGATACTGTATGTACATAAATTAAATCTTCATGACCCTATTAAGTAGAAATTAATCAACCCCCAATTTACAGATGAGAACATTGAGAACCAGAGACAACTATATTCAGAGCCTATATTTTTCCCAGTAGACCACATTTTTTCAATAACAACCAGTATACACAACAGAGAGCTTCTCAAGGTGTGAACCCTTTTTTTGAGCCTCTTCTAACTTTTAAATTTTTTTATCAGTATTCACTTTTCCTCAGATGTCACAGAAATGCTAATATATAAACTTTTAAGCTTTTCTGCTTCTCTTTTCCAGCAAAAATTATGATGTTTAAATGTATATTTTATCATTTAAAGTCACAGAGCTATGTTAGTCTCTGTTTTCTTTATCAGGTGCTATTCTTTTTAGCTCTTAATGTAGCATAATAGCCTCGTATTTTGTTGAGGTAAAAGATTTGCACTTCATTTAGGTGAGTCTGGGTAGCTAATTATGTCAATGAAAAAGGTTTCATGTATACTCTAGATATATATTTTCACACAAATTAATTCTTGGTCTAAAATAAAAGGAAATCTCTTCAGCTATTCAAAAGAAATTCACTGTCCTTACTTACTATAAGCAATAATAGAGCTTTATCTTGTCAATTTGGAAGTTAAAAGGAAGACAAACTTGTGCTGACCAAAGGATTGTGGTGAACTTGACATGGTTAAGCTAATAGAAATCTCAATTCAGATGTGAATTAGACCTCATTCTAAGTTGTTTGCAGCAATGTCTTATACAGAAGATGAAATAGCCAGGGAGAGAATATTTGTTAAAATATTAATAAAAAGCATTGCATCACAGACAGGAATTTGGGGATTATTACTATATTTTCTACCATTGTAGCTCCTTTTCAGGGCAAAATATATGTGTTTGAAAGGTAACTGAAGTGGCAACTAAAGGCAGAAAGAAATCAATGAAGAGGTGAGTCAAATTGTTACAAGCTGAATTGTGTCTCCCCAAAATTTATACATTGAAGTCCTAACCCTCAGTACCTCAGAATGTGACTGTATTTGGATAGTCTTTAAGGTAGTTATTAAGTTAAAATGAGGTCACTAAGGTAAACCCTAATCCAATATGACTGGTGTCCTTATAAGGAGAGGAGATTAGAACATAGTCAAAGCACATGCACGGAGGAAAGACCACGTGAGGACACAGCAAGAAGGCGGCCATCTGTAAGCCAAGAAGAGAAGAAGCCACAGAAAAAAACAGCCTTGCTGAAATTTTGATCTTGGACTTCTGGATCCAGAACCATGACAACATAAATTTCTGTTGTTTAAGCCACTCAGTCTGTGGCATTTTGTTAAGGCAGCCCTAGCAAACTAAGACACAAATCTTAAAATTTGTTGGAGAAGAATATGGTGATGTGGTAGCTGTATGGTACTTCTTTTCTACTTGCAAAATATTTTTTGTCTCAAATTATTTCCTACAAACAAAGTTCTTAAGGCTTTTATCTACTTTTTCAGAGCAAACAAACTAAAGCAGTGAGAGATTTTGTGGTAAAATGGCATTGGAATCCAAGGCCAAAGCCCTGGGTCTGAGTTGTCACCCTGCCACCACCTGGTAGTCTCTATGCTCAGCACAGGGAGGGAATGAAGACAAAAGGAAGGTGCAAGGAAAATGAAGAGAGACCCCCACCGTCTAGAAGCTCATAGTCTAGAGAAGGAGACAGACACACAAATACTATAAAACAAAGCCAAAAATAAAAGCATGTGGTATAACCAAAGAGTCAAAGTATTTGACAATGGGCAGAGTATAATTAATTTCAGCTAAGGACATCCAAAAGGTATCACAATCTGTAAAATGAGAGACTGGAGTCAACTCTAGAGTCTCTTGTAAGTGTAAAATTCTATGATTCTGAAACCCTTCTGCTGAAAATGACTTTGATAACAGTCAGAATGAGAATTCAAAATACTTGATCAGATTGACTGTGTATAAGCTTGACCTGTTATTCCAGCTATAAGACCCCAAAACCACTGGACAATTCAATCAAGTTTTCTATCTGTCTTAGGGGTAGTGTCGAGGAGATTCACTTTATTAAATTAAAATAATTTTGCAGCATAAATAATAGATTGCATTGACTCAAATTCAGTCTAAGTACTGGATGCAACCTCAAACGTAAACTCCAAAGTTAAGGAATGTATCTATCTTATTCTCCATCACAAGCCCAGAGGCTAGTATGGTGTATGACACATAGCACGTATTCAACAAATACTTGTTGTCTGAATGTTGCATGGATGGATAAACATGTTTTCTGCCAGATAAAATGTAAAATTTATAAGGAGAAAACATCTTGAAAATGAAGCTCTAGAGATACCCTAACTCATAAATGTCCAGCAGATAGATGTAGTAGCAGGTTCAATGGATTCGACATTAGCAGATTTGAATTCTAGGCCCTTCCACACTTAATAGTTGCATGATTTACACTGTGTCACTAATGCCTTTTAGTCTTCATGTCATTACTGGCCAAATGGGGTCCATGATACCCACACTTGTCTACATTAGTGGATTGCTGTGAAGCTCAAATAAGATATTGTGCATAAAAATTCCATAAAAACAAAGCAATAGGAATGGCAAAAATGCACAATCATGTCATCTCCATGTTGTAAAGAATCCCACTGTCTCTCTTGCAGCTCAAAGTTCAAAGATACAGTTTGACTTACACTTTGGAGATTTCAGAAGGGCACTTAACTATAAAAGAAAATAATAAACATTAAAAAATGATTAAGAATGGCATGAGTTTAGAGAAATTAGAAGTAGAAATTTCATTGATGTCCACCCCAGTAAGATCCTACTTTAAACAGTAAGTCCATCCCATTCATAGAACTACTAAAGGTAATTTGTTTTTCAATAAATCCTCATTTCCAATATTCTAGATGGCCTCTGGCAGAAAATGCTATATAGCTATAAAATGCAATCCTTCATCAGGGCCATTTTAAGACTTTTTTGCCCATCCTAGCTACTTAATTTTGGAAGCTGCATCCTATGTTATATGAAAAATTAAAATGTACCCACATCCCATATTTAATATAATTCAAACACAACTCTAGATGATTTGAATTGTAGTGACTGGCTGACATAGTACTATATTGATAAACATTTGTTAATTTTGATTTTACCATTTTCATTTACATTTTGAAGCCAGTAATTTTTTTCAAGTCTCATATGTTTTTTGTAGGCCCTTGAAAAACTAGTAGTTCTCAGGGTCTAGGCCCTTAGTGGTAACAGATAAAACAGTCCTGTCTCTCATCATTGTCTAGTTACTTGGTATAATTGCACTGGATTTTGCATAAGGAGAAAAAGTCCTCACTCACTGTTTCCTAGTAATCTATATCCACAAATCCATTTTCCCAACCTGCTATGTTTGCCTAAGACTGGTCATTTGTTACCTGCTAGTTCCAATTGATTTCCTTTGCCTTTGCCTCCTTTAGCCATGAGTGCAAAGAACGGACTGTACTATTTATACCAGCCATCTAGTACCAATCATTAGATAACAAGACCCTTTACTGAAAGCATTTAGAGTAAAACAATACTTTAAGTTTACCTTTGCTTTCATTTCCTTCTTTATTACACCAGGTTCAAAGTGAGGCCAAAATGGTATCACAAGGCCTATTTAGACATCCAAGCAAGGAAAGCCAAGTCATTCTAAATAAATCCCTCAGCTCCAGTAGAATTTTACACATTTTCAAGTGCAAGTTTCTAATAACATTTTTGGTCTTGGTTTTCCTCTTATCTGTTTTAGTCACTGTCTTTATATGTAAGGGGAAATGAGTCATATTAAATTATGCTCCAGCAAATGTCCTATAAAGACATATCTAAGCCATCCTGTTTGCTAATAAAAAGATAAGATTTGTCCTCTGAAAGAAGCTAGGTTGGACTATGCCAAAGAGCTTACAGCAGAGTTAGGCAAACCCAAAGTCATTAGGTGGTGGGAGAATCTGAACTTGTGGCCTTTCTTCAAGTGGGAGGGATAGGAAGGGAGTAGCAGGGACCTGTCAGCCTTGGAAACTCAGACTTGTGGCAGAGAGGCTGGGAACTTCCTGTGGTTACTAAGTGGCTGCAATACCTTGCATAGATGTCCTGATAATTGTTTTCTAAAGTTGGCACTGCCCACCGGCTTACTGTTGCTAGTAGAACATTATCAAAAACAATGTCTTCCAGAATTACAGGACTCTTAACATTCACACAGAAGAATAAAGGACTCTCTATCTGTTGCCAATCAAATGGTACCTCATGCAAAAAACAAAAATGCCCATATTTCAAACTTCGAGCTCAAGTTAACTTCCCTAATTTGTAACTCCCAGATTTCCTGATTTACTCATCTGATTATTAAACTCAAAGTTGCACAAACTAATTTCAATTACTTGCCAAGGTAAATACAATTAGGTAGATTGGTCTGCCATAAAATCCTAAAGCCAAATATACGTGGTTTTGAGATTTTCAGATTATCCCGTTTGGGGTTTTCTGTTCATTAGCATAGATTGGTACTGACATATAGAAATGGCTACAGGGTCAAGCATACCAGGCAAATAAGGTGCAAGGCAATAAGAGATGGTACAGACTGATGGGGACTAAAGAGGCCACTCTTAGTCTCAAGGAGGAAGCTGCTATTCAGCTGTGGCTAACTGTTGCCATGTAGAAAACTGTTGTGATGTGGCCAGATAATCTGATACTTCAAGGGAAGTGACAAATTTGGATTTTGGGGGTGAGGTTTTCCAATTTTTTTGGCGCATTGTGTTAGACAAACTATAGATGTCTACAAGCTGAGCGTAGGCCAGAGGGCCTATAGTTTAAGACCCAGCATGGATCCTGTTTAATTCTGCCACTTTGGCATGAAGAAAGGTGATAGTACCATTGTCATTCCTTTTGTTTTCATTACTTTATTTAGCCTTAGCTGATCTTAAAAAGTTACTTAAGAATATTCAACAACAAGGAGGTGTGGGAAGGGGAAAAGACCTTTGAAACAGCAAAGCAGATATCAAAGTCACACACACACACACACACACACATCCTTCATTAAAAATTACAGAAAAACTTTAAAATATGAAAGTTCATCATAAGTATAAATTACTCCAACCTTGTAGATCATAAAACATCCTGTTAGGTTATATATCTATTTCATCCATTTTCCTTACTATTGAACTTTAAAATGTGTGCACAGTGAGGTGACCCTTGTATCAAAGACTACAAACAATGCTTAAAGATATGCAGCACCTTTTTAAAGAAACACACATTCTTATAAGCACAGTTAAAAGGCAAAAGGTTAAAGGCTAAACTAGATTGTTCTATTCTGTGCCAAGATTCTGCTCCAGCTGCAACTAAACAGTGGTTCTCAGGCTTAATTAAATAAAGACCCGTGTAAATTCTAACTGTTTACTATGTGATTAGAATTTCTCTGGGCAAAAAGCTCATATTTAATTTCCTTGCTGTCTGCACTTGCCCAAACCCTTTACCAACCAGATATGTACTGAAGCTGTGTAAACTCAACATTTTTCTTTTGGAATCAAGGTAAGATATAAAAGTTTATAGAAACAGTGAAACCCAACTGTGGAAAATTCATTTTATGTGAATGGAAAAAAACTAGTCTATATATTACAACCAATGTTGTCACAACGAAATTTCTTCAAATAACATTGAAAGCAGTAGATTTTAACCTTTGTGTAAGAATCATCTAGGGTGCTTGCTGAAAATGCAAATACACAGGACCTGTCCCCAGAGGTTTACTATGACTGTGGGGTGAGACCTTCTAAGTGATTGAAATATAGGAAATCCAAGGACCACATGTGAGGAAGCACCAATATGGAGAAAATTCCTACTTCCAAGTTGAACATAGGAGAGTTATCACCTGAATTCATTTGGGGAAAAAATGGATTTATTCCTAATAATGGGGAGTGGAAAGAATAGCCTCTTTAATTATATCTATTCTCCAGTGTCAAAACTTAACTAACAATTAAGTTTATGTTTCCTTTAATATTTTTAAAATCTGGTTATTTAGATAATCATGTGTCCTTTAATAATTTTAAAATTCAGTTAATTTAAAATTTGTAAAAATAGATTCTGAGATATGTACAAAATATCCAGGCAAATATTTGATATTTGATATTTTTATTTGAACATTCTGCAGAAAATAAGCACACTTTAGAAGCAAGCAATATAAATGCATAATTCAGTTAGGTTTTTTGTTTTAATTTGTCCTTGGCATTGATGAAGAACGAATTAGCTACTCTCCTTTGGTGCCTACCAGAAATAATAGTAACAAGTCGAGGTTTATCCCCCCCTCAGTAATATGTTCCTTTGTAGATAAGCACTGTGGAGAGGTAAAATAACGTCTTTTAAAAGTTTACTGTTTTCTTGTTCTAAGATGTAAATGATAGGGAAAGCACTGGGAGCTATTTCAGAAATATTTATTCCATTGAGACAATGGATTTTGGTCATTAGAAGAAAGAATCATGGACTATCAAAATGAAACAAAAAGACAACAGATTTAGCTCTATAGCAAGTTTCTGTACATAAAGAGCAGGCACACTTTCCCACAACATTGTACATTTATTGTCTTACAAAATGAACTGGGGGTTCAGGTAGATGTATTACAGAAAAAGCTTTAAAGATGCAAGGCAAATTTTTACAAGAGGAGATGTTTTTATTTTTAAAGAATTCAATAAATATAACAATAGAGTTAACAAATGTGTTTTTCTTGTTTTTCCTCTCAAAATTATTTGAACCACTTATTAATCTCCAGTCTGTTTCATCAATCTTTTATGATGTGTTACAAGGAGTTTTTCAAATTTAAACTTAATTACATCATTTTATAGTTATAAACCCTGACCACTATAATTCTTGGTCTTAACTAAGCTATGAAGAGAGGAATGTATTCATTAGACTAGTACAGTACAGAAGCCTGTAGTTCAACTGAGGTTAAAATGAATAAGATGCTGAAGTTCACGATTTTAAATACATTCAAGAACCTGAAAAAATTAATTTAGAAACAACATAATGTGTTTCTATAATTATATAAGTGTCATCATTTCATCTCATATGGCAATGTGGAAGTATGCAGCAATAATGGTCTTTTTCTATATCTTTTCTAGATATATACGTGATACATAAGTGATTCTTAACAGTAAGAAGTTATTTGTGTTTGGATCTCCTTCACCACAGCTTCCTTAACTAGCTCCTGGGTAGAATTCATTAATTTTTATTAACAGGGAAAACATTTGTTCCCGTGACAATATTTGCATTGCCTGAATGATTTTCACCTCTGCCACAAGGTGTACTATCGGCTCATACATCACCCGATTACTTGGAGAGCAGAAAGACCCTCAGTCATTAGTGAGTGAATTAAAGATGATCTTAAGAGCTATTAATCACAGTGACAAAAGCCTTAATGTTTCTGTGACCCTAGTGGAGCCTGGGGACTCAAAGGGAAGCAGAGGGAGAGAAAATGGAAACATATGTTTTCTCCAAAATAACCTACCTTAGGAGAACTGTCAAAGAGAGAGTCACATCAAACTAAGAAATTCTGCCAGCAACTGGCCTCTGGATTACGTGTCTATTTATCTTCCTGTGAACCCACGTTTCCTTTTAAAATATATATTTTCTTGCTATGGACAATTAGAGCCAAAACCATTGTCTTTTATATCTTTAATTTCTTAGTTCAAAGTTTATTCAGAAGGACTTGTGCTTCTGGTGAACTGCATTTCTTGAAAAAATTCAATGTAAAGTGCATGCAGTCTGCTAGCCAAATAAATCAGGAAAAAACAAGCAGACAATAGCAGTAAAGCACCATTATAAACATTAATTCAAGCAGATACAATATTCCAATAATGGACTAAAATGGTAACATTATTAAGCACTACAGTAGGTTACAACACTTAATCATTCTTCAATATATCTGGCTGTATTTGTCTGGATGTTTACAAGATTATAATGGCATCAACTCCACTGTTAATAACATAGGCAGTTGCTGGAATTTCAATTATCTTTTGCAATATGTTGACATAAGGAACAGACTACAACTGGCAATTCCTGAATACGGTAAGAGGATCCATATCGCCTTATTTGTATGCACGTCTTTGTTTACATAGCTGAGGAAGAAATATTGCATTGTGCTCATATTTTGCAATTGGTTCTGCCTCTGTGATGGAAAAAAAAGGAAATTCTGGCTAAGTGGCTTTTCTACATGTCAGTTTCTTTGATGTGATTTGGATTAGCAAAAAGTATTATTGAAATTACAGTTTTCTCTTTTGATAATGATACCATGTTGTCACACACAAAAATTCTCTCTTTCAACCACTTTTCAGTGCCTAATACAGTGACTAGCACTAATTGGGGCCCAATAACTATGTGTTAGACTGACTCAATTGGATAAATAAATAACATTGAAAAACAAATGTCGTGGATTAGGAATATTAAGAATTTTCAGAAATTATTTTTTCCCAATAGACTTTTATTTCATGTTTTGACTAAAGAGCCCAAATCAATTCAACTGAAAATACTTGAATATGAATTACATAAGAAGATTATTATTCATTAGAAAGAATATTTTTAAGGATAACTTTCTTTCTGGAATCATAGAGAAGATAAAGGGATAAATTACATAGTTATTTTGCTATAGTAAAAGTATTTTAGAATAATTTAAAAGTCCCATGAGTAAAATAAAATCTCCTTAAGAAGCAAATTCAGTCTTATATTTCACTTTACCATTTACACAACTCTGTAAACTAGATTTCATTATTTTCCCCACCTCCCAGATGAGGAAACAAAAGATTATAATATTAAAGTATCATTCCCTACTGTCACAAATCTAATTAAGGGATAGACAATGCCAGATCTTCTGGCTGCAAATCCAGTTCACTTACTATTAAACTAGGCTGTGTCCTAAATACTTTCAAATGCAAGGAAAGTAGAATCAATCTACTAAACTGAGTCTCTGACAAAGCCTAGTTTCTATACAGGAAGTAATACTGTTAAAGGTATAGGAAATATCCAAAAACTAACTTTTTTGCAATTATTAGTCAGAGGAAAAGAAAAGTTTAGGAAACTCACATCACATCCACTGATAGAATATCAAAGATTAGTCAATAAAATGCTCATGGAGTCACCTTCATTGATAACCACAAAAATTAAAATTACATTAAACAGATTCAAACTTTCTGGAATGTTATTCTTGGGGGCAAAACCCTTCTTTATATACTTCCCTCTTGTCGTCCTGCAACCCCCAGCGAATAAGGATAAAGATATTCTTGAGTTAAAGGGAAACGAAAAGTATAGGTTTACAGACAAATCTGTTTTCATTTGGCATTTTTCCTTCTCCCCAGGCACTAAATGGGGATCTGCTATAATCTCAGAGTAGGGTTCAACACTCATGAGATTATAACTTTTTCCTAAAAACAACTGAAAAATTATTTTTGAATGGTTAGACCAGACTTCCTAATATTTCAGCAAATCTAATTGCAATGTCATATATTGAGTGACAAAAAATGCATAACAATTTCATTCCCCTAAAATGTATCAAGGGATGTGATATTTATTCAATGGGTCCAGGAAGGTATAGGACACAATGAATTTCTGGCATGTATTAAGCATTTACCATGAGCAAAACACTAGTTTTAGCACTTTGCTCACATTAACTCATTTAATTCTCATAACAGCCCATGAGGTAGATATTACTATTATCTCCATCTTACAGGTAAGGAAACTGAGGCAGTTATGTTATGAAACTTAATAAGTGATGAAAAAAGCCACGATTCAAACCCAGACTGTCTAGCTCCAGAGCCCACATGCTTAACCCTAAATTATAGACCTTCTCCCTCTGCACTTCACCCAGTAATACCTGCCCAATTATGAGAGAACAGTAAGAATAGTTTTGGATCTTTTTTAAAGACAATTTTTAAAAGTTTTAAATCATAACTATTCAAGCTCGAGTCAAAAATTGACATTCAAACATTTTTAATTGCACCAGCAGACCCTGAGACAAAGATGTGAGAGCACGTAGTTTATTTCAGAGGTGGTCCCAGGAAATATGGATAAGGGAGTAGAAAGTGAGACAGAGAAGGGCCAGAAGTCAACAAAGGGCGTGCTATCAATCGAGTTAGCACTGGGGAACTCCGAGAAACAGCGTAGATCAGCTCGGCTGAGGTAAGGGATCTGGGGGTTTTATCCACCAATTCCCATCAGTCATTTGTTGAGAGCTGATCCCTGGAGATGTCATTTCTCACATTTCTGACCTGCCCCATGCTTAGGCCAAGCAGGCGCAGGCAAAGCATCTGGAAGTCATGCTGGCATGCACAGAAATGGTGAGGGAATGTGAATGGGCTACTGGCCCACCATAGTGCTGGCCACAACCAGCACGTGAAGGAATGTTTCAGGTACTATCTGGTTTTCTTGTTCCAACATGCAGAGTTTGATCCAGTAACTTAAAAACACATGTGCTTGGCAAATGAAACAATTTTTTAAATTAATCCTCTGTCTAGAATATTTACCAATTAATTTTTTTTTAACCAAAATTTACCATGATTAGGAATCTAGGTTGGGTACCAGGGGGAAGAACTTAAAACATAAAAAAAAAAAAATTTCAAACAAGACATACAAATTACTAGCCATAAAATCAAAGACTGATAAAACAGGCTCTGTTAAAATAAGACATTCTGTTCATTTAAAGATAGCATAAGAAAAAGAAAGAAAGACAAGATATGAACCAGAAAAAGATATTAGAAAAATATATAATTAAGTAGGGATTCATATCCAGAATATAAAAAGAACTTCTAAAATAAATAAGACTAAACAAAAACCCAATACAAAGATAGGCCATACACATAAACAGGATTTTACCAAATAGGAAACACAAAAGGCCCATAAACATACAAAAAGAAACTCAATCCCTTTGGTTATCAAGATGATACAAATTAAAGCTATAATGAGATAGTATTTTATACTATCTCAGATTGGCAATAAAATAATACCAAGTGGTGTAAATATGTAAAGAATGCAGAAGCTCTTGCACATTGCTGGTGTGTGTGTAAACTGGCATAATTACTTTAAGACAATGTTATTGTATTATCTTGTGCTATATCCCTGACATAGAAATCCCGCTTCTAAACAGACAGTTTAGAGAAGCTCTTGTATATACACGTTGGAAGACATGTTTGACACCTACATTGCTTATATGAAAAAACTGCAAACCCAAAGACCCATCCACAAGAAAAGAAATAAATAAACTGTGGTATAGTCATAGAATGGAATATTATACAACACTGAAAATGAACAGCATGAATGAATCTTAGAAACAAAATCCTGCATGAAAACAGGCAAGACCCAGATTTTTTTTTAACTCAAAAATGAGCAAAGCCAAACAATACGTTGTTTGGTAATACATAGGTAAGCAATAAAACCATCTTTTAAGTAGAGGAATGATAAAAGGAAAGTTTAGAAGAATGATGACCTCTGGGTGAGGTAGGGGAATGAGATGGGGAAAATGCACAGGGGGAGATACAATAATTCGGTTGTGTTCCACTTCTTAGGACAGTTAGGTAGTGAATTCATACGTATTCATTTTATTTTCATACTCCATTATTTGTACATATGTTATATATATTCTTTTTGATGTATCAACTATTGCATAATAAAGGAAGAATAATTAGCAAAAGCAGTCCTGAGAGGAAAATTTATCGCCCTAAATTCCCACATCCAAAAGACAGAAAAGTCACAAATCAGTAAACTAATGAATCATCTTAAGGAAATGGAAAAGGAAGAGCAAAGCAATCCTAAAACCAGCAGAAGAAAAGAAATAACCAAAATTAGAGCAGAATTAAATGAAATCGAGAACAAAAGAACAATACAGAAGATCAATGAAACGAAAAGCTGGTTCTTTGAAAAGATAAACAAAATAGACAGGCCACTTGCCAGGTTGACCAGAAGCAGAAAGGAAAGGACTCTAATAAGCTCAATTAGAAATGAAAAAGGAGAAGTCACAACTGATACCATGGAAATACAAAACATCATCTTTGAATACTACAAAAATCTCTATGCCCACAAACACGAAAACGTGGAGGAAATGGACAAATTCTTAGAAACACACTACCTCCCTAGGCTCAACCAGGAAGAAGCTGAATTTCTAAACAGACCAATATCAAGCACCGAAATTGAAGCAGTAATTAAAAATCTACCCACAAAAAAAAGTCCCGGAACAGATGGGTTCACACCTGAATTCTACCAAGCCTACAAAGAAGAACTGGTGCCTATACTGCAGAAATTATTTGAAAATATCCAGAAGGATGGAATCCTCCCAAACTCATTCTACGAAGCCAATATCACCTTGATACCAAAGCCAGGAAAGGCACACAACAAAAAGAAAACTACAGACCAATATCCCTTATGAATATAGATGCAAAAATTCTCAATAAAATCCTTGCAAACCGAATTCAAATGTACATCAAAAAATAATCCATCATGATCAGGTGGGCTTCATTCCCGAGATGCAGGGATGGTTCAACGTACGCAAATCTATAAATGTAATTCACCATATAAATAAAAGCAAGAACAAAGATTATATGATCCTTTCAATAGATGCAGAAAAGGCTTTTGACAAAATCCAACACCCTTTTATGATAAGAACTCTTAACAATATAGGCATAGATGGCTCATTCCTAGAAACTATTAAAGCCATATACGATAAACCCACAGCCAATATCATACTGAATGGGGAAAAATTGAAGGCATTCCCCCTTAAAACTGGCACCAGACAAGGGTGTCCACTATCTCCACTTCTTTTCAACATAGTGCTGGAAGTCCTGGCCACAGCAATTAGACAAGACAGAGGAATCAGGGGCGTCCGATAGGGGCAGAAGAGGTCAAACTTCACTATTCGCAGACGATATGATATTATACATAGAAACCCAAGATTCAACCAAGAGATTACTGGAATTGATAAATGAATTCAGCAAAGTCTCAGGATACAAAATTAATACACACAAATCCATAGCCTTCATATATGCTAATAACAATCAAGCCGAGAAACAAATTAAAGATGCTATACCTTTTGCAATAGCAACAAAGAAAATTAAATATTTAGGAATATATCTAACTAAGGAGATCAAAGACCTATATAGAGAGAATTATGAAACACTGAGAAAGGAAATTGCAGAGGATGTAAATAGATGGAAAACCTTACCATGCTCTTGGATAGGCAGAGTCAACATAGTAAAAATGGCTTTGCTACCTAAATTAATTTACAGAATCAATGCAATCCCTATCAAAATACCAACATCATTTTTTGCCGATCTAGAAAAAATAATTCTACGCTTCGTGTGGAACCAGAGAAGACCCCGTCTAGCCAAAGCAATCTTAAGCAAAAAGAACAAATTGGGAGGCATCTGTCTACCAGACTTCAAACTATACTACAAGGCTATAGTAACCAAAACTGCATGGTATTGGCACAAGAACAGACATGTAGACCAATGGAACAGGACTGAGAACCCAAATATAAAACCAACCTCATACAGTCACCTGATCTTTGACAAATTCCAGAAAAACGTACACTGGGGAAAAGATTCCCTATTCAACAAATGGTGCTGGGAAAATTGGATGGCCATATGTAGAAGACTGAAAGTGGACCCACACCTCTCACCTCTCACAAAAATCAATTCACAATGGATAACAGATCTAAACCTAAGACATGAAACCATAAGAATTCTCGAAGAAAATGTTGGAAAAACTCTTATGGACATTGGCCTAGGCAAAGAATTTATGAAGAAGACCCCCAAAGCAATCACAGCAGCAACAAAATAAATACATGGGACCTGATCAAATTGAAAAGCTTCTGCACAGCCAAGGAAACTATCACTAGAGTGAACAGACAACCTACAGAATGGGAGAAAATATTTGCATGCTACACCTCTGATAAAGGGCTGATAACCAGAATCTATACAGAACTTAGGAAAATCAACAAGAAAAAATCAAACAACCCTATTAAAAAATGGGCAAAGGACATGAACAAAAACTTTTCCAAAGAAGACAGAATGATGGCCAGCAAACATATAAAAAGTGCTCAACTTCTCTAATCATCAGGGAAATGCAAATCAAAACCACAATGAGATATCACTTAACTCCAGTGAGATTGGCTCATATCAAAAAATCCCCAAATAACAAATGTTGGCGGGGATGTGGACAGGTAGGAACACTCATACACTGCTGGTGGGACTGCAAATTAGTACAACCTCTATGGAAAAGAATATGGAGATATCTCAAAGAATTAAAAGTAGAATTACCATTTGACCCAGCAATCCCACTACTGGGTATTTATCCAAAAGAAAAAAAGACATTTTATAATAAAGACATCTGCTCTCGAATGTTCATAGCAGCACAATTCACAATTGCAAAGTTGTGGAAACAACCCAGGTGCCCATCAATACACGAGTGGATCAATAAAATGTGGTATATGTATACCATGGAGTATTACTCAGCAATAAGGAACAACAGTGAATTAACACATCTGGTATTATTCTGGTTGGAGCTAGAACCCATTCTTTGAAGCGAAGTGTCACAGGATTGGAAAAACAAGCACCACTGGTACTCACCATCAAACTGGTACTAACTGATGAACACTTACATCACACAGGGCAATAACATTCATCTGAGGGCGGGCGGGCGGGAGGGGGGTGGAAGGGATGGGAAAAACTCTCACTGAATGGATGTGGGGAGCACAGTTTGGGAGACGACCACGATTGTGGCTCTGACACGGGCAGAACAGGGGCAATGTGTATGGCCAAAGTGTTGTACCCCCATGATATTCTGCAATTAAAAAAATAAATAAAAAAAAAAAAAAAAAAGAAAATAATGCTTGGCCTTACACAGCTCACAATCCCACTGGGAAGCCTAAGTGCTTTAATAGATAGTGAATCATAACAGAGTCTATGTGCACAGCCTGCCCAAGCTGGGGGCAAGGAAGGCTTCATGGAGGAAGACTTGAAAGACAAGTATGATTTGCCAAGCAGAGGTCAAGAAAAGCATTCCAGGCAGGGGAAACTGAATGAGCAAGGGATTGAAGGAACAGGGATGCCTGTAGGCATGTGAGGTACCGGAAGAGGTGGGGGTAGGGTGAGAAGAGGGAGTAGGGGAGATCACACTCCAAATGGTTTACTATTGAGTGCACTGTCAAGGTTTGGATTATTTTATGTCAAGGTTCAATTCTCACACTTATAAAGGAACCTGTTACGGTCGTTCATCTTTTCAGGGATGAACCACGTGCACTCCAAAGCTTCTGAAGGAAACAACACTTTTGTTTTCCCCTTCAGATTGGTGGTGTTGGGAGGGGGAGATGAGAAATTAAACACATCTACTCCCTTCTCTCTGCCAGTTTAGACAACTTACCCCAGACCTAAGGGTCAAGTAATCACCCCTGGATATGTAGAGAAATTCATGCTGGGTGGTCTACCAAGGATTAAATGCCAGGATCATTGAGAAAATTTCATTTCATTAAAGGCACAGAGGCCAGCCTATGCCCCTATTTATGAATCTGACTATGCCTTAGGTGCACAAGTAATTTCCCAAACAGTTCAAATAAACTAGAGGAACAGAAACTGCCCTGACAAGAGGAATACAGATGACAATGAGTCTAATCATACTGGAGATTGCCCTGGGCGGCCTGAGTAGGCACACATGCAGCCATTTCCCAAGCCTACTTACGTGACAGTTGAGCCTGGCAATGAGCGTGAACACATGTAATCCACAGCTCTGTAGGAGAAACTCAAGGCATCCATGCCTTGGATAGAACCTTCATCTCTGAAGGAGCATAACCAATATACTCACATTTCTATGCTGTATGACAAAGAATTTGCAACAAATGAAAAATTACACAATAATAACAAAATCTATCAGTGGGCAATACTTTCAGTGTGTATGGTAAATAAAACATTTTAATTCACCCCTATTTTTAAAACTCTGAACCAGCACAAGCCTGTTATCACATTCACTGACATATACTAGTAAGCATATGTCCCTTTCACCAAACCCAAAAATTCTGTCTCTGTCAAAAAATAGAAAGACCTATAGGAGACAGAACAGTGTTCATTTTATGTATCCTTAGCAAACTTGAGATATTTTATTATGCAGATAACACCATGGTATTATTTCCATGTAGAAATACTTTTACCTAAATTGTTATAATTGATTTGTCTGAAATTATATCAATATAATAAGGTTTTTGGCAGATGAGGATATCAGGTGTAAAGGATGCTTTTAAGATTTTTCAGCTCTGTTATACTTCTTAAGAATAACTTCCATGTGGCCTTAAAGTATGAATCAGAGAGCTTTAATCTTCAGTTTTTATTTTCTAATAAGCACAAAGGATATAAAAGGCAGCTAGTAAGAAGATATAAAAATCCATAGTGAGTAGGCAAGTAAGCACCCCAATTGGGTGGGACTACTAATTTAATTTCTTCCATGCCAGAAAAGGAAGCTTCAGATGTCTCATGTTGAGGAATCATATATTAAGAAGATTGTAGGGACAGTGACCACTGACATTTAGTGAAAGAAGAAAGAAATCAAAGCATTAAATAGTCAAAACAAATAAGTAACAAGAGTTTTCTAAAAGTAAGGCTATTGAAAATGCAGGTACAGGGCCACTTTTGGTGGTCTCTCTTCCATTCCTGGACTCAAGGTGCCCCACAACCTCAGAAAAACCACCATCAATAAGGTTTTCACAGTTTTTTTCCATTTACAGTTTTTGACCCTGAATACAGAATTGGTTAAATGGAGTAGTATCTTTGTGGCCCTAGCATATTGCTTTGTATTGCAGTTATTTGAATGGAGATCTATATTCATTTCAACACTCCCACAGAACCTAGTCCAGTGCTTTGCATTCAGTAGGTGTTCAGTAACTACCTGTTATACTTAAATGAGTGAACCAATTGAAAGAGGATTCCTTCCACCATAGTGTCAAAGACAACTATTTACAATAAGTTTGTGAACATTATGTTTTCTATTCATAATATGTGAAAGTATCTACCAGAACTAGAATTTCTCTCCTCCCAATGTGCATTGAAATTTCTTGGTGTCCCATGGAAATGAATAAATAGCAAAGGGAAATTCCACTGGGATCACTTCCTGTGAGCACTCCTTGACTCTTTTCCAAACAGCCACGATCAAAGATTGCATTCATGCTCCCCACATTAGGTCCCTTCATTACACTCACTCAGCCATCAAATATTTATTGAGTACCTCTTATGATGTGCAAGGCACTGCACTACTTTCTATGGGAGGAAGGGAAGGGAGATGGAGTATAACCCCACTCTCTCCCCAAAGTTAACACTGTAATCTGCGCAATAGGTTTGCATTAAATAATCATGTTTATATTGTAATATCTTTGCACACCTTAGGAACCAATCACAGTTCCCAGGGAAACAAACGAACAAGCAGAAACAGAACATCTCCTCTGTCTGCCCTCAAACAGTTAAGGTTAAAACCCGCCTTCTCTGCTCACTGTTCCACTATAAGCCCTTCCCTGACTTTGCCAACATCCTCCATTTTATACAATCCAATGACATTCATTTACTTCTTCATTCTCCTGTTTAACCAGGCTTATCTCCTCTCCATACTCTTCAGGAAGAAAATGCGTCTTTCCCCTGACCTCTATTTCCTCACCTTCAATGCTGTGTCTGCTGCTTGCCCTGCTCACCGAAAAAAACGCATCAGGGCTCAGTCTGGGCTTTTCTTTCAGCAATCCTTCCCGGGGCGGAGGAAGGGAGCCTCAGTACGGTGAAGAACTGCTTCAGTTCTCTCTGAAGACAGGAGAGGACTCCCAGCACTGTATAGTTAGCTCTGCTTCTCCTTTCTCCTGCAGTCCATGAGCCCTTTCCATTCATAAATCCCACTGAATAGAGAATTTATTATAATCTCCAAATTTTCATCCCCAAACTCACCCTTTTACAGGTTCCCCACAACTGCATCACAGGGTTCTTTCTTTGTACTGATAGCTGGGAACTTTGGAAATGTGTTTAACTTCTCCTTAACCCCAGTCTCTCTTACCTAGTCTACTCTCAAATCCTTTTAACACTTCTTAAAGCAACATCTTGATCTTGTCACCCTTACTCTCAAGTCCTATGAGGACTCTTGGTTCATACATTAAGGAAGATACCTTAAAGCCTTTGCCAGATGCTTCACATCACGGCCCATCCTTCTCTTCAGAGACCTCAACACACCTTCCACCAAACTTTCATGACCAACTTTCCACTCTACACAAATAACGCTGTCCTTTGCACAGACACTTCACTCTGAGTTCACATCACAGAACTTGCTAAGCCACCCTCCCCATTCCTGATAATTTATTAAGTGGGTAGTAGGTCTGGGTGTCATGTTTTATCTTTATCTTTATAATCTTAAATCCTACACCATCTCCCAATGTGAGATCAATATTACTATCTCTTTTTGCAAAATAGGAAATTAAAGCTGAGAGAGTTGCCCATGAGATTTAAACCCAAGTCTGGCTGAATCAGAAGCCCGTGCACTTAATTACTACACAGTACTGCTGCCCACATCCCCATCAGGATGGCCCATTCAGGGATACACCAAGTTTTAGGCACTCAGCACATGCTGTTGTGGTTCACTAAGTGCAAAATTAATTAAAAGTGAATTCCCAGTAGGTTTCTTTTTTCAGTATGATTTTGTCAGTAAATAAATACTTAAATGTCTGAGAATTATTTAATATTATGAAAGAGGTCCTTGTTTTAAAATATTGGAATCCAATTCCCTCATTTTACCTAGAATCCAGAAGAATCTAGGTTGAAGGCATCCTCACCCCCGGAGATCTAGATGGACTTGCCCTGAACCACCCAGTTCCTTGGCCTGTGACAGTTTAGAACCCTCACAGCAATGTCTACCAATCCCCAGGGTGGAAGAATTAAGTCTTCTTGGTGCCCTCTGCAACCCAGGCTCTAGAGTTTTCCTGGTCCACCTCCACCCTCCCTTACATTACCCGTCTATAAAACTCACTCTCTCATTTGGTTGCCAGAAGAAGGCCAGTCAAATCAGGCATTTCATGAATTCTAGTAGATTGGGGGAGGGAACAGGCGAATAATGCAGGAGGGTGGAGATCTGTAGGTTAAGATTATAAGAAGGAGTGTGTGGTTGTCTACTATCCTCTCCACTGAGAACTTCTCTGACTCTGACTTTGAAGTGTTCAAAGAAAAGCAGAATAATATCTTTCTCATTGATCCTGTTTTTATAAAGCACCTTTATAAAGCCCCTACTGTGTTCCAGGCACTATGTTAATTTCTGGAAGTAAAAAAATAGACCATGTAAATGTCCTCCAAGAACTCGCAGTTGGAAATAGAGCATAAAAACAGATGGTTACAACACAACATGATGAGTTGGCTATTACAGACAAAGTACTCAAGAAACACCCACGAGGAAGAAATCATCTCAACCTGGAAACCTAGGGAAGGCTACACAGCAAAGGTGGAATTTGAAATTCATCTTGAATGAAGATTTGGCCATTCCAAGACAGCTGAGTGGAAGGAAATACATTCTAGGCAAAGAAAAACATGTATGTGACTTACATATTGAAGGATGGTGAGTAGTTCTGCATAGCTGCAGTATAGCCATAAAAGAAGAGGCAAGATACATAGCCGAGATGGGATATCTGAAGTATTTATGGAAACCCTTGTTTGTGATGCTAAATGGCTGGGTAACTAGGAGTCATGACATGATCAAATCTGGAGTTTGGAAAAATAACTGCAAAGTTCTGTGAATAAGAGCTAGAAGAGGGGAGAAATCAGAAGTTATTACAGTGATGATGGTGACCAGTGGCAAGGTGATCTTTAGTTCATCATTGGAACCTGACCAACAGTAGACATTCAACAAATGTTCTTATTTAATTGAATTTGTCCCACTAGCACCTGGATCTAATATACCAAGCAACTGGCCTTGACACCATATCTATTAAAATGCCACCTACATTATAAACTTCGAGAATTCTCAGTTGTCTGACCAGGGTTAAGAAGACATAGAACTAACTTAGTATTTGTATATAGATCATCTATCACATGCTAAACATATCCTATACATTATCTCATTTACGCCACACAACGACCCTTCAAGACAGTATTTTCACATTTTACACAGGAGGAAAATGATGCTCAGAGTAATTAATGAACAAATTTATCTTACTAGGGGTAATGCCAGAATTTGAATTTGGTGTGCACCTAACTTCAAAGTCATCTGTAAATTCTGAACATTATGGCAGAGGAGGTCACTGGTAAAGCCACATTCTCTTTGATTAAATATTTCAGAATAAGATTCACAGGCGTGTGGACGCAAGATCCCTGGCCTGGAAAGAAGAGTTTGGATCCTGGTTTCATTTTTTACTACATATGGCAGAAAACCATAATGAGTCAGATATTGTCATAATGCATTTCATAATTCCAATGAGGCATTCACATCTCAACTACTCTTGGTTATTTCCGATTCAGTAACAAATGAAAGAGCTCAACTGCTTGGTGGGTTGAGAAGGGTGGAAAACTCATTTAACTCTTAAATACCATTAAATATTTAATAGTATTATAAGGAGGTATAATTATAATATTTAACAATATAAGGAGGTCATTTTCCATAATATATTTGTCTCACAGACTTTGACATCCCCATACACTGATAAATTTCTGATTCTGAAGTCTTATTTGAGTTCATATCTCCAAAATCTCCTTCAGCCAAACTACCAGGAATAATGTCTGTCAACAGAGAGATAGAACATCATCCATATGGACTTTAAAGTTTTAAAAGGAAAGCCAAATGAAACTCATTCAGGAAAGGGCTTTTCTTTCTTTAAGGTGAGAGATGGAGCACAAATGAAGCATACCATGGTAAATAGGAACTGTGCTCACTTGCAGTCATGCACTATAGCCATTAAGCCTTAAGGTCTTAAGGTACCAAGCAATGCATATGATAAATTTCTCAAAAACATCCCAGCCATAACATAGTTCTTGCTGATTGCTCATTTACCCATAATGCATGCTGTCATAGCAAAGCCTGACAAATGACAGAGAAAGCTCAGGTTATTTTTTACACTGACTGCCAAGCCCCTCACCTCAGATTATTCATTTATTAGGGCAATCACTGAGGTCTGGGTACTTAATATTGTTTTCACCAAATATGAAAATGATCTACTTGCCTATTCTTTAGTTCCTCCTAGGGCAAGCCATTTATCATCAGCTCAGGATAAATGACTGCTTCATTATAGCTATAATTTATGAGGTGTTAGAAGTAAAGAGCCACGCCTAGAGACTTAAAGCTTTAATATGGATTAAAATAAGATAATCAATCAAGCTAATACAAATTTTCCCTCAGCATTATTTCTTGTTTTGAAATAGCTTAATAATTTGGGGTGGGGGGTATTAAGCCATGTTGAATATCTCATTAGCCAACAACATGCCTGTGTGTCTGAGACAATATGTAAATAAATACAGGATGTGATACCACCAGAAAAAAAAAATAATAAAACCACCAGCTGTGATTGACTGAAATTCTTATTTTCCTTAATGGTGTCAGATAAACTGGAGACCAAGGAGTTTTCAAAGCAGGTGTAAACTTGAGTAGCCTATTCTCTCCAATTTTCTTATTTCTCTGTAAGAATATTGTAGAAAAATTGCTGCTGCTTTATTTTTCCTTATTCTCTCCACAACAAAGAACTTACTCTGGGGAGAAAAGCTATGTCTCAATAACATTTCAACAATTTTGCTTTTTTTATGTCTGAAACAGGGTTTCACAACTCATAATTTGGACAAGAGCAGCTTCTTGCTGTCTCTAGGCAATAAAGAGTATTTCCTACTAAAATAGCATTATGGTCTTTAAAAGACTTTTTTCTGGTTTGTATCTCGATTTTATAGTTATTAGGCTATGCCAGAACAAATATTATTTCTAAATTATGTGTCACACTCAAAACACTAACATAAACCTATTTGACCACTTGAGTAAAAACCTTTGAAGACTTATTCGGGAAGTTCACAATTTAATGCTTTAAACACATACCACCAGGAAGAAAATCACCAAAAGAATTAACAAATAAGCAGTCTAAAGCCAAAGACACTAAGGTGCTAATTAAAAAAGCTTCCAAAAGTTCTTGCCATTTTTCTAAGACCATGTTCCTTGCAGGTGAGACAAATGGGCCCCTGCTGCCTCCAGGCAAATCTTGAACGATACTTCCAGCAAGGCCTGGTGACTGGAAACTACTCAGGCTTGAAATTAACATCCCTAGGAAAAACCTTTTCCTCCCCCTCTAGACAACAGCAGCTTACATCTTCAGGACAAAACGGGAAAAAAAAAATGATGACAAAAAAGGGGCCAGAGAAGACAGTTGGAGTAGTCACTTGGTGTTCTCTTGAAGGAGCCTTAATTTTTTACTTCAGAGAGAGCATGGAAAACACACAGATCCTGATAATGGCTTTAGTCAAGGTGGCCAATCTCCCCACTTCCTTACACACACATACCACTGAGTTTACCTTAAAGGAGTAGAAGCTGGGGTTTTCACAAAAGCTGTGCATCAGGAGCTGTTATTACAAATTAAGCCAAGACTCAGTATAAGAAGAAAAGGATCTTTCACAAGCTCATAATGGGAACTGAATGCAAAAGCCATGTCATTGAATCCAAAGTATGGCAACCTATGATATAAAATATTTCCAGTTGGTGTAACTGTTTTCCATTCAATATTATTTCCAGCAATAAAAGCTTCTGGAATATCACTCAGACTGGTTGAAGTTAAATTCCAATCTAGATCTTTGTTAGCTAAAGGACATTTTTTTAATCCAGTCATCTTTCTCCACCCTACATATAATTCAACAACTGCACTTCAACAGGGATAAAACAATTTAAGCTCTGCAGTTGTTCTGTGTGTGCATGTGTGTGTGTGTGTGTGTGTGTGAGCTTTTCATGCCATGTGTATTTGGACAGAAAATGCACTTCTCTCTCTCTGTCTCTCTCATTTGGACCTTAGAGTTGAGATGGTCAAAAAAATGAAAATGCATGATTATTTATTTGTTCTTAACACCATATATATCTCCAGATATCATATATCATCCATGGCATCAATTATGGCAAATTTCCCAGTCTTTCTCATACCTATTTCTACCAGGTTCCTGATAGTGAAGGAAAATATTCTAGGCCTCAGTGAGCGACATTATCATCAATTATATTTTGTATGCTACACTTCAGAGCAATGTCTTCAGTGTGCAGTATCATTGATTATTACTGTGATTTTTATTTCTGTGTTAAATATAGTTGGCACAAAATATCTATTGCTTAAATAGTGAAAGATTAGTAATTATATACAAATAAGAGTAATGGAAGACATTAAAAATATTTTCATAATAGACATGGAGAAAAACTATCCTTGCAGGCATGTTTAAAATAGACATGGCTTGCCTTACAGTGAGGCATAAAGCCCCATCACTATCTGAAAATTTTAAAGTGCAGAGATGGAGAACTATTTTTTCCCCTTACCTCTGCTTCTCTGTTTATGTGATGAAATTTTCAAATAATTCACCCTCTCAAAGTACTAAAGTCTCTAGTAATGCTTTTTTTTAACATATGTGATCCTTCAGTGTGGCCCTTCCCAAGTAATAGTTATCAATAATAAAATCTTTGACTAGATCAAACTTTCCATAGAAATCGATCAATATTATCAGATGCTTTGGTAAGCCATGTTACCACTATTCCTGCCACACACTCAACTGCAGGCAGCCTGGTAGGCTGCCAGAGCAAATCTGCTTTCTTCAACAGGCCAGGTGATAGAGGTAAAGCTTGAGCCTGCTTAGGAAACACAGACCTCTCCTTTTTTGTAGAACAGAAATGATGTAACAATTTAAAAAACTAAAAAGTGAACGTATGAGAAAGACATCAGTAAACTGAAATATGCTACATAAACCTGTGACAGATCAATGGTGCTGTGATTATTTCTTTTTAATCACATCACTCATCTTCCTTCATGAGTGGATCAGAATTTAGAAGACATTTACATTGTATTTGAATTCACTGGGTCAGTTCTACGGACAGAAATTGAGCATTTACCATGTAGGGGAACACAGTGCTAGACACAAAGGAGACGTGTATTATGGATGTCAAATCTGTGCTTTCTAGTAGCTCACAGGGTAAACAACTAGAAGTCTGTTCTGTGCTGGCTTCAGAGGGGCCAGGTTTCCCACAGGACCTAGAACTGACCGGTAACTGACCACACATACTTGCCATATATTTGTTGAGTAAGTTAAGTGAAGGAATGAATATCTCATTTGACTAAGCCCGGTATCATCCTTATTTTCATCAGCTACTAAAAACTAAATTTAAATACTTCCAGTTTTCTATAAGATTTGAAAAAATATTAAAAATCAAATTATTTTTAATAAGCTGGGCCTAAGAAAAAGCAAAGGCAGGTACAAATTTCTCCATGGCTTTCGTTCCCTAATCACTTCTTACATTGTTATGCACACACCCTTAAATGCTGTTTTTTTATGGGAAGTTTCTCAAATGCAAATAAATATATTTCACTGAATAAAATTCTGACATGAACAGAATGAGAAATAGTAACTTAGATGTAAACTGCTAAGTTACCAATTAGCTTCTTAAAACAATTGAGAGTCACAGAGAGCCCTCAATACACAGAGGCGGTTAATTAATTAACATTAGATGTGATTAATAATGAGTCTCGTTTAATAGCAAATATCTGCCTGCAATGGCTGCATGACAGAACAAAAAGCCTTCAGAGAGCAAGCAACTATATTTATCCTGATTGTGTTTGGGATTTTAACATGTTTTGTGCAGGCTGACAAATGGCCTATTAATTATCTAATGTTGTCTGACAACAACAGCTTGATAAAGATGTATGTTTTTGAATCGCTGGATGAAAACTGCTGGAGAAGAGCCCCAGAGGGGCCTTGCTGTCCTAAAACTGGGCTCCAAGCCACAATGACAGGCAAGACAAAGCCCTATCTCCCGCCACAGCCTTCGCAGATAAAATATGGCTTGGCATTAGGGACTTTTTTTTCCTTTCAGAAAACTGCTTCTGCAATATCTGATTAGGAAAAGGGGGAGTAGGTCTTTACTAAATTGGGGTTAAGGCATAATCAATATCATATATGGAGTGTCTGGCCTATTCTGCATAAACACAGGCACTTCATATTATTAAGGAGTCTATAATGCCGAGGAAGCATATGGCAGGACACTGCAACTCTCTCTATTCTTTTTATTTAGAAGTTTATCTTCCAACCTGTTTGACAGCTGCTCCTAAGTGGTTTCACAGTGCCAAATTATTTTTATGATTGTTTGATGTTTTATTCTCCCATTTCAGTTAATGAGATAGGATCCCACAATGGCCATAATTCAAGGCTGTCAGAACTAAAAAGCATGCTTGTGGCAAGAGAGCCTGATGGTAAATAAGGCTAAAAGCAATGGATAATAAAAAACTCTGTTATCAGAGTCGCCTTTGCAATCAAAACTTGTTGGGGTCAGAGCCTTCCTTTCTTTGTGTGGCTTCTGGATATTCCCAACCTACCTCGAGGTCCCTGTCCGTCCTACTCCATCACTCATTTCAACTCTGCAAACAAGTCCACATTTCCTTGGGAAGGTTCATGAGGAATAATATTAACTAAGAAATGTTAGAAGGTCTTAAAGATATCGAGGGCTATATTCTAATTAAAGGGCTTGTGCATCACTTACAGTGCCAAGCAAGTAATTTGTCATACATTGTTAGAGAGAAATTGTTCAGCAAATAACCTTTACAAGAGTCTTGAGAACAGCTTCATAATTGAGATCCCTAATGGTTTTGCTGGGAACTTTTATTAAGGTTTGAGAGATTTTTTCTTTTCCTCTCCCTCAAGAGTTTATAGAAACGTATGGTTGTACTGTAGCAACCTTTTCTTTTAGAAAAGGAAGCCCTTTATTAATTATATTTATTATACAAATGCCATAAGTATTAGCAAGGCCATTTCTGCTAATAATCAAAAGTACGGTGGTTTGCCAGAAGAAAATGAGAGCCTTGTTTTATTTGTGTTATTATTTTTGATTTTGTTATTCCTAATGAAAAAGCTATAAGAGAGATGAAGATACCTAAATTTAGAACTATTTTTATTATCTTACACTAAAGTTCTTTATTATCTTATACTACATCTTTATCTTAGTGTAACATCATCCTTGAAAATGTGATGATTAAAAAAATTCAGAGTCACTACTAGACTAAGTCTGTAATGTAAATTATTATTTAAAAATTTAAAAAATGAAAAGCAACCACTTTCCCAAATAATATTTCTTTCTTCTTATTACACGTTTAAAATAATGGTCCTTCATAGGCAGAAAATAGCATGGCAAAAACTCAAATAATAATAAGTCCCATAACTAATTATAAAGCCTGACATGCCTCATGCAGAAACACTCCCTGATGAGTACCAAAGATTGGCTGCTTTATAAATATTTAATGCTTGCCAGTAACCCCAGTTTTTATCTCACATCTAAGCCTAAACTAAACCATTTGTCTCTTCTTACAATCAGCCATGTCTGTGTGGTGTCATCATGTCTGAACAAGTTTGACTTACTACATGTCTTCCAGGATATAAAATTCAGGACATGGTACTTCACAATGTGAATGGAACAATTACACAACAAAAAAAGGATGGAGAAAAAGAATGTTAGATGGGCTAAGTGTCATTACAAGGTTAGCTCCAGAGAACTCAAGTCAGAAAAACTGAACATCAGAAAATAATGGATAGGTATGGATCTAATGTGAACAACTGTTGAAGATACAGCTCTTACAACAGTCTTGTGTAACCTTGAATTCCCTTCCACAACTGAATGAAGTTATACAAAGAAACTACACCCCTCAATTTAGGGATACTCATATCCATGCTAAAATAATGTGTATCTCCTCATTTATACTAAGCCATCTCTGGGGAAAAGTGTAGTAATCTCTAATCAAGGCTGGTAATGTCTCTTGAGTCAGTAGAAAAACTTTGACAGTTGAATGAGTGGTTCCTATTAAAGCAATCATAGAAGTTAAAAGGTAAAGATTATTATTCTGTGACTGATGAGTTGTCACCTCCCCTAAATTATCCTATAAGCCAAGAGTATGTCTATGAGAATGACTCTCACAGTTCCTGAGCATTTTTCAGGTGAGTATGGCCACCTGAAAAACCAGAAGCATTTCTGGCAACTCCCAGAACAGTAAACATGTGAGAGCCAACTATGAGCCTTGGATGGGGCAAATACCCCCCAGAGAGTTCATGTAACCCGACAGTGCTCAATGCATAGGTTCTTCCACCAATCTTCTGTATGAAACTCAGGAATGCCCAAAGCTCTGAGACACTGACCACTTCCATGCCACCATCATGGTATGGTTTGATTTGTCCATCATGAATGTTGCTCTCCTTGGCTTTATGTGACTATTGTTTGTGAATGTAGCTCTTATGCGTTTGCTGGAAGAAAGCCTTTGAGCCTGGTCCAGGCCAAGAGCAGCAAACTGGTGGCCCATGGGCAGTCTTTGACCTAAAAAAGTCTTTTAATTCATTATCAGTGTGTTTCTTCTCCTTTAAAAATAATTTATTTTACTTGTCAACGTTAAAAGTGAGAGGATTTTACGTTAATTTTATAAAATCATATTTCTAGCTTCTTGGAAATTTATGAGGTCTGGCAACATGGGATCCACACTCTGGGAAGAAAAAAATCTGCTAGAGCTCTAAAAACATTATAACCATTCTTGGATGCTCCATGATCCATCCCTACATAAGCCCTTTCCTTCATTCATGTTTCTCACCTGACTCCTGCTCTTGCTTTTAAACAACACCCAAATTTTAGTCCAAACCCCCTGCATTGCACAAAACAGAGGTCTGGGGGATTTCAGTGGAAGTGATCAATGTCACAAAACTCATTTGCAGTAGAAGTGGGTTTGCTAGTTGCCAAACCATGGCAATTAATCATTATATATTCACCAAGTCAGTAAGTGTGTTTTCAAGGGGCTTGGTACCTAGCAGGAGACAGAGGATGCATTTGTAAATGGCCTTACGGGTAAATGGCTATGAAAAATTACTCTTGCCATGAGAAAAGAAAATATAAAGTGCCATGGACTTTCAGCATCCATATCACCTGGGAGCTAATTACAAATGCAGAATTTCAGGCCCACCACAGAACTACTGAATCAGTCTGCATTTTAACAAGCCCCACCCCATGATTCAAATTCCTTGCTCTGGGGGAAGAACTTTGCACCATTCCTGAGGTGCTTTCCATCAGCGCCTCTGTGAGGTGGAACCACACGCTACATGGTTCTCTTGGACCCCTATGCCCACCATAACACTAGGCACTGAGAGTTTAACCAGTATTAGTCATAAACAAACCACTAAACTAGGATTTTTCCCTCAGCCTGTAGGAGGAAGAGTCCATGCATGTTCTTGCTGGGTGTGCTTTTCTAGTGTGAAACCAGAAGGAATGAAACCAGAAGAACCACTGGAAGCAGGCAGGAGGCCTTGATATGAGGCAGGTCACCAGCAGGATGTCGGAGAGGAAAGTACATCAAGGGAGCTGGGCTGGCTGCTGTCTTGGCAGCCAGACCCAGGACCAGTTGTTATTAACTGCCCTCCAATCCCTCCAATCTCATCGTGCTGTAGCCCTGTTCACAGTTCTACCGCTGTTCTCCACAGCTAGAAGCAACTCCCCTGCTGGGGCCCTGCCACGCATCCGACAGTCCCTTCCAGGCACCTCATCCTGACCAGGAGGGCGAGGATCTCCACTAATTTACAGCCCATGCATGGGGCATCACTTACAAGAGGCTACTACTGGTTGTTAAGATACTCAAGAGGGTTTTTTTTTCTTTTAATTTAGGAACTCACAGGACTTAATTTTGAGCTACAATTGTTTGTTTGGGCTCTCTGTGCAGAAATTCAGCCAAAGGATTAAGAACTAAATCCAGGCCATGAAAATAAAATGATTAAGTAAATTAGTACAGTACTTAAAGGGAGAAGAGACACCCTTTAGAATATACAGGGGAGGAGAGGACAACAACCTAAAAACTATTGTGCTCCTCTTGTCTGATCATATCAGACCAATTTGTATGTGAACTAAGAAGCAGAATATACATAAAAGAATATTAGAAGAAAAAAAATGAACCGCAGTCTTCTTTTTGGCTTCATAATTGTATTTTGGACAAAAAAGGAGACTATCTCCTCAAACAGAATCTTTGATGTCTATGTTTAAATAATAGATGTTCCCAATTATTACTAAAAATGTCATCTCTGAAATATGAGGCCCACATACCTATGTGCCATCCACCTTCCAGGCACATACTGAGGATTTGGGTTTCTTGTTTTGTTTTCTCTCATCCTTTCTTCCCCCTTGGAATAAGAGCAAATGTCTCTGTATTGTTCAAAAGCATGCACAGAAATGTGATGTAACCTAAGCTAGGTTTTCAGGTGTTCCTTTTTCCAAGCACGAGGAAAGAAAATAGATGACACCACAAGTTTAATACTAATTGATTTATTACCTGCCTAAGCAAATCCCAGGCTGTGCAATGGCAGGCTTGGACTTAAAGCAAATGATTTACAAGATAATGTTTGACTCTGGGAAAGGGTAATCAGATCCAGATACAATGGATGATAGGATAATTGAGAAGAAATAAAAGAGGATAAATTGCCATGTGCTAATGAGTTTACAGGCCCTAATGGGAAGGACATCAGTTTTAACACTCAGGTTATAAGCTAGGAGCAAGTCTTTTTCTTTTCGCCCCCTGCCTTCAACTGCTAAAGATGTAGCACTGGAACAAACCAAGATTAATGGTATCCCACTCATTTACTTAACCATTCTTTACACCTCAGAAAACTTCCTGTATTAAACATATAGGGCTGTGGTGTCCTGTATTAAACATCTAGAGCTGTAGTGCTTATTTTTTAAAACCAACTTTACTCCAAGCAGTTCCTGTCAGCAGATGCCACTTGTCCAACAGTGCCTGGATATAAATGTTTTTGGCTCAGCCACTGGAGCAACAACTCTTCTGCCTCCCAGGTCTCTTGGGGCCTTGGAGCCTGATGAGTGGACACAGTTATCTGCAAGCCTTTTGGCCTAACGGAGAATATTCTGAACCATTTATGCAACCTGGGTGCACTCACATTTGGAAATGGTTGCCTGAGCAGCAATCATGTCTTGCCTCATGATTCATTTTTATATCTCACTCACCCGCCATCCCACATCACCAGCGAGGACTGGTGACACTTTATTGGTATTTTTGATTACTGCTATAGCCATCTAAATTTTTCACAGGATAGGGGCCTCTGGTCCAAGTGTAGCCGCACAGTGGACTAAGGGTGCAGGCTACAAAGAAATAAAGGAGCAGTGGTGAGCAGGGCGATCGGGAAGTAATGTAGAGCGGAGGCACTTCCTAGGAGACTGAGAACCTATTCCCTTGTAATGTTTCCACCAAATGAAGTTTAATATGATGAATCATGGTGCAGCTCCAGCGCGTCGGCGCCTCGCAAAAAGGCAGCTCAAGTGCAGCATTTAAACATATCTGAATGATGACTTGATTCCCTTACACAAAAGCCGAAGGAGTACATATCCAAAATGGCTATTTCTACCTGTGTTGGGAAGGTTGTTTTGGAGCATTTCCCATTTTCACATTTGCTTGGGAAATCCAAGCACTCATTTCGTGTTTACTGATATAATCCTGCTCAAATAGTACTCTTATTCATAGGAGTTGATTTGATGTTATAGTTAGATCATAAAACATAATTGACTGATTCCGCCTCAAACCATAATTATTTTTTCAACCTGGTATTTTGTGGAGCAAGGTTCTAGGGATTGATTTGAAGCTGACAACCTGCCCATTTCTGAATCAAGCAGTGTCACCAGGAAACTATAGGCAATATTACATGAGATTTTTTAGGAACACCTGGGTAACTTCAAGTTTCTGACAATAGTAAAACTGCACTGGTTCGTGTTAATTTGAGAAACAAGTAAAATCATATTAAGTTTGTCATACTTGCTTTACATTTTACTAAGTATTTTTACCTGAAAAGTTGACCAGATAATATAGGAAGGTTGTTTTTAGTTAACTGAAAATATTTGCAATAATGTGGGACAATTTGCTCAGCCTAATCAGTAGCTAAGATTCATTTTAATTAAGATGGTAACTGTTTAGGCTTCTAACAAACTCTTTAGGCTTCTCTTTTTCCTTCCCCCTCACCCTGTCCCCTGCCCCAAATCCTGCATTTCCTTATCTTGCAACTTTATTTATCAATACTTTACATAGCAAACCTGTTCTCAGGTGTACTAAGGTTCACCCCCATTTTGGTTGGTGATGGTCCCTAGAACCTTGCTCCACAATTAGGCCTGTGGTGCTATATCCTATACTACTTATGCCAGAGCTTCTGGTGCTAGGCAGCAGAGAGGCATCTGATGCTGGTATCAGTGTATGCTGTGAAAGCCTAAAGCTGATCATTTTCCTTTTACAAAAGGATGTTGTAATCCTTTTCCAAAAATTTTAAGAATAGGTTTTCCCTGTAGTAAAGAAATAAGGGCCCAATTTCTCAGGCAGATAAACTGAGTCTTGAGAGTTGTTTTGTGGCTTCTGAAGGTCACATAAAGAGCAGAAAAGCTGGGAACCAGTCCTGGGATCTCTGACTCCCACGTCCCCATTGGGAACACTAGACAATACTGACACCCTCCATGAACTGAATCCAAAAATTGTAAAAGATAAGTTGTTTCCTCATATTGTTCAAAGAGGAAAAAAAGAATAGCTTTCCCACAGAGTGCAAACAAATAGTGAATGGGCCCTCTCTTCATCCTATAGAACTCTATGTGAGAATATTTTTTTTTCTTATGTGAATTCTTAAAAAGTCAGTTTGGATTGCTGCCTAACTTACAGAACATTTCAGAACAGACCTATTTTTTGTCTAAACAATAGAAGTATCAGGTCATAGAATTTTAGAGTTGGAAAAGACCTTGGAGATCATAGAGTTCAACACCCTCTTTTATAAACTGAGAATCAGAAAGATTAGATGGCATGTACATGTTTACAAGTCATTCCTAACAGAGGCAATTCAATAAATTACAAAGAGATTAAATCTATTTGCATGAATGTTCCAATTATTCTAGGAAAAAAGTGCAAGAATATGTTATCTGAAACACATTTATTATTTTACATGTCAAGACTTGGCTTCTGCCCTCCTAAAGAGTCAGAACAAACCTTACTGATAGTGGATTCAGTCTCGTTGCAAGAAATTGGGCAAGTACCAACTGGGCCCCCACCAGACCAGCCTATTACAGACTTCATGGGTCCAGGTGTTGTCAAGAGCTAAAAAGGGAAATGGAAGTTACTAGAATGAGAGCAAAACATGGTACAACACAGGGATTAAATAAGAAAAGGGTCAAAAGCATCCATGCAGGGGAACCAGATAATGTACGAAAAAGTCTGAGATACATAGGAGATCACGTTCCAGGCTCAGGTATCAGTTGGCCAGGGCCTTTTTGGAAAATAATCCTTATCTTTTATTTGGTGCCCTCCTTGCCTGCTTGTTACTTCTCAGCCAGTAAACCTGCAGCCTTAAACACCAGCTCCTGGAGAAAACTAATTTTTTTCTAGAACAAACAAGCAGTTGTACCAAAAGGACTTTCTCCCAAGAACATGGCATACTGATATTAGACACAACAATTCAGTTCGGCTGGGGTTGAAACTTCTATTTGCCCTCCCCCAACCCCCTTATTTTCCTATTTCATCTACCATAGAAATTAATTGAAAGACTGTAAAATGAGCAACTTCTAAATTATTTAAGCTGTGGTCTTATCTGATTCATCATTTGGGACAGAAATGATGGTGCAGACAGATATTCAAATAGATGTTTTTAGAAAGACATTTTTACACACAAAAAAAGACGTCAACAAACAAAAGGTTTAATGTTATTGCCCAGAGGAAGCTGACATCCATGCCTAAGTTTTGAAGAATTCTAGAATTTTAGAACTGCAAAGAAATTTGTGACTGCTTATCCAGAATCTTTATTTTTCAAATACGAAAATTTAGGTTTAAGTTTTCAGAGATTTGGCCAAGGTCATTTAACCAGTAAATAACAGTGAAAGACCCAGGCTTATTGATTCCCACTGCATTGCGTTTTCCAGCAAATCTAGACCAACACAAATATTGTCAAACAACAATAGAACAACACCAAATATTGCTCTCCATTTTTGAAAAGATAGGTTTTTGGAAAAGATAGGTATTTTTGATAGGTATTTTTGAAAAGATAGTGTATCAATTAATCACAGGTGCCTGTGGGTGCAAAGGTAACAGTAGCTAAGAACATACAGCTGACAAGGTAGCTCTTCAACCCTTATAGAAAGGTAAGATTTAAGGTACCCTATGGGAAATAAAAGGCTTCAGCTAATTCCAAGGGTCTTATAGACCAATGGGAGCAGGGGGAACCCTGGTGAGCTAGTTTCATGCCAGAACTTTCGACCCTATATTTAGTCACAAAAAAATGACAGACTGGAATTTATGTAGCAGAGCTACCTTCTTACTCTATCTTTGTTATAAAACTTTGTTTTCCCTCTCCAAATTCACCATCAGAGCATGTAACTGGGCTGTCAATCATCAAACTCTGGTGGCATTCCAAAGAGCAAATCTCAGACACCTCTGAGTAGATTTTCCATGAATCTGAAGATCCAGTTAGAGACACATTCTACCACCAACTAAATCCTCTAGCCAGTTAAGGTGGCCAGTGAGCACCAGTGAGAGCCTATACTTTCAATTAACAGGTAACAGCTCAATGTACCAGATTTCAAGAATTATATAGATATAATTTTATTCTTACATCAAAATGCTACAGTGTTGCTGAGAAAATTACACATATGCAGAATGATGGGCTTAATGTCAGATAGCCAGAAGTTTTTACCTAAGGGTCTTTCCCATCTATGCCTGCAGGCAGGAGAGGACAAACAAGGCAACAGTGTTCTAGATTAGGAGTTCTCTGAGAGCAGGGAGTAGGTTTTTGCTTTTATGTCATGATATCTTTAGTATGTACTACATTGCCTGGCACATAAATGCTCCATATGTATTTCTTGAATTCACATGATAGCACTCAAATCAGTTAATTTTCCTACTTAGTTTGACGGGGGAAAAATAAAGACCTGAAATTTTTATGCTGTGTTAATTTTATTTATCTATATTACACTGGAAAAACATCTTTACGGGCAACTGGAAACAGTCTTGAATAATGGTTTGAGATTTTTTTCTTTTAAATCCAACAGGTAATATTGTTGCCATGATGAATGCTTTAAAGGTGGTCTTTATTTGTACATATATACCAAATGCAAACATAGTTTTATACTCTAGAATTTAACAAAATAATTATTTGGAAAATGTCCTAAAAAAAATTTTTCTTGTGCCTAAATTATTTGATTATGAAATCCCAGTTTTGAAAAATGCAAATTTTTAACATGCTCATATGTAAAACATACAGATGGATTGTTTATTTAACAAATCAGAAACTGAGATATAAGGAACTGGTTTTCAAAGCCCAGTTCAATAGGACAGAAAGTTTTCCTGTTGATGGGCATAAAAAACTCATTTTTATCATTTGAGCTAATGAAGCACTTGGACAAATGCTTAATTCAAAATATTTCATGGACAGCGTGGGCACACATTCATATATCTATGAGCATACAAAATAACATGCACATGTAATTTTACAATGCAATTTAAGTATAAGGAAATGGACTCCCTTTCCCAGGCATGGGGCATTAAAAAAGAAACCACCCCACTGGGAAATGGAAGGATTAAGCAGAGATTCCTGTTCGGCATCATTCATCTTGCACAGATATTAGTTTGATGCTCATGTGAAAACATAAAAACTCCATCTGTTCCCTAGGCATACTTAGTTTGTTGTTCAGGTGGTTTGTTTTAAAGATTAATTGTAATGGTTAGGTTAGTTATTTCAACCGAAAAAGTGTACAAAATGGAGCTTGACATCTGGTTTTGCTAAAAGTGTTAAGCAATATTTAAGCAAGTGAGTGTCATCTCTACTTAAAGGATAAAATGAACAAGGGAGCTAGATTTTGCCTTCAGATAGATGAGCTTCAATCAGCATGAGCGGAAACAAAATAAAAATAAGAAAATGATTATATTTTAAACTCTAAGTTCATCTCCAAATGAACTTTTTATTTAGATGAATTAGCCATATCAGAAATTCTCTATAACTTGTTCTACTTTGATAGTAAAACCTTAAATATATCCACATATCAAGTTATACATTTAAAATTTTAAATTTCTTCAATTGCCTTTGGATTTGGCAGTAGTTAGGAGACTGCAATAATATAGCCTCCATTTCCCCTTAAATGGCAATTTGCATCTTTACTGTCACGGTGTCAGACACCAGTACATATGCCAATTATATTTCCATTAAGCATAATTTTGTTAGGAGAATTTAAAATATGCAATGTGAAAATGTTTTCTTTATTCACCTGTTTTTCAGCAAGAGATATATACCCTTGACTAGAGAATGGCCCTCCTAGATCTGGGAAGTTTTGGTGAAGCTTGCTCAGAGACACCCCTGGAGCGATGAGGGGAGAAGAGAAGATGCACCCACCCACCGAGCCAGCCAGAGCAGCCTTGATAGCAACAGCACAATGGATGTCAGAGCCAGGACATCCAAGGTAATGATGCCATTACAATTATCAAGTAAGACAATATTTGTATGAGTATTGTTGCATATGTCCTCGTTAAAGATTTACATTTGGGGTTTTACTAACATTTCCAAAACATGTAACTGAGACACTGGAAAATTTGGTTTTGAAAACATTTCAAAACAGTTTCTATTAAACTTTAGAATGTAAATATATAGTTGCACCTGGCATGTGCACTTACATGTAAAGCCCACCTCTATGACAGTCTTCATAACAGCAATATTCTTTGCTGGATTTGAAACAAAAGAAAATCTCAAACCACTGTCCAAAATCCTTTGTCCATGAGGATGTCTCACAGTATAGATCTCATACACTGCTTAACTGAAAGCACCTTGGGCCCTCATTCATTGATTATTACTTTTATTTACCCTAGTTCCATCTGCTTTTTCTAATTCTCACTAGATTAGAATCATGAAATCAGAAGGGCATTACATGGAGAACAGTGGGGAAAATTCCTCAGGAAACTGAAAGATTACTGTATTATGCATTTAAATCTGTTGGGCTTTATGGCCATATGCATCCCTTTAAAAATATTTTCATTTCCATATCAATCTATTACATATAATAACTTCCCTCTGTACACAGCTATCCCACTTCAGGTACGTGAGAAAAAGAGCAGCTCCACTATTGTTCATGGCCATAATCATCAAATCTTTGTCTATGTTAAACAAAATATTCAAGTTTTCTTTCTTCTTATAAGAAATTAAATTAAACATTAAATAGGAAACTTAAAAAGTGCTCACTGATTTCTTTTGCCTTATTGTCACTGTATCAGGCTCCAAATGTCAATGCCAAATATATCTGATATTAAAAATGTTGAAAATGTCTCCTTGATCCACTTCTTTTTTATGTGGAAGAATTTTTCCTTTCAAAAATCTTACAACAAGTAATTATATTAGAATCAGAATAACAAATAAAATGCTTATTACTAACAAATTTCCCAGTTTAAGTTTTTTTCATCTACATATTTATACTTTGTTTAAGTTCCCTCTTGGGTTTTAAATTCTTCCATTCCTGAGACAACCTTGTTTAAAGATTAAGAGCATGAATTCTGGTGCCAGACTGCCTGGGTTTTAATCTCAGCTCTGCTACTAATTAGCTGTGTCCTCTTGGGCATGTTACTTACCTTCTTTGTACCTTAGTTCCATATTTGTAAAACTTGGATAATAATAATATCTATTTCCTAAGATTGTTATGAAGATTAAATGAGTCATTATGTATAAAGTGCTCAGAATAGTGGGTGGCACATATTAAGCTCTCTGTAAGTGTTCATTATATAAATAAAATAAAATATAAACCTTAAAGACAGCCATTGATTATATTCCATTTGGACAATGTCAGATAAATGGCCAACACTTTGCTTGTCTTAGATTATCATCAAAATGTGATCTCTCTCATTTTACACTGATTTTTTCTGTATGTGTTGACATCCATTTTAACATAATGACATCATTTCATTTCACTTTGGCCTCAGCTCTTAACAGTGCTATTGAACACTTGGTTTAGATTAATTTATCTTTCACATTTTAATGTGGCTTTCTCACTGTATGAAAATCTTCATGATATACCAACCAATTTTATTTCTAGAAAATTCAATCTTGGAGATAAGTGATTACTTCTAAAAATACCTATAAAAATTGCAAGCTCAATTACAACTCATTTGGTGTTTTAAATGTTTTCTTCTTTTGCTCAATTATAGATATTGTGGGCTTCAGTAATATTTAGTAATATTCTGAATATAATCTTTACAGTTTATGTGATCCTTTTCTAGGAAAGGTTCTGCAAAAACTATACTACTTAGGAACCAAAATGCAGTCGTGGTATAAAACCACATATCTGTACAAACTTGCATCTTTAAAACTTGTGTGTCTACTTTACTTTAATTCTGTAGTTGTATTTTGTTGCCATCTGAACACTTGAGATATAACATTTGAAGAAGATATAAAAAGGGAGTGGAATAGAATCCCTAGCCATCCACTGTTATTGCTGGACTAGGAATCCATCAGTCCAACAGGCAAGCTCCAAAAGCCCAAACACTTGCTATGCATATGCCAATTGGACTTCCAGCTAAATAAAGTGAACACTAATATTGGTATTTAGAAGCAGGTCCTTCTCAAAGAAGCCTTGGTACACACCTTTGACCCTTAACTGGGTGCTCCAACATTGCCTGTGGTGATGACTCGCAGTGAAAGCTCTGTGCTGTGCTTGGCTGCATTTCTATCTGAGTGCCAACAGCAAGATAAATGAAAGACTGGTTCACTGGAGTACTGGTGGTTTGGGGGCTATTGATTTTTGGTCCATTCTCTTTAAAAGTGAGATCTAAAAAGTTGACAGAGGGTCATTAATTTCATCATATACTTGTCGTCTCATCCATAACCAATCCAGGGTCTGAGTGTGCTTGTCACTCTGTGTTTGCACTTTATTTGTTTAGGGTTTTCTTGGTGATTCCACTCTTTTTTTTTCCCCTTTCACTTCGGCCTCTTTAAATAAAAAAAGAAAAGAGACATGCCAGTTTGTGGCTGTTTCCTGAAAATGATTTGGGGATGGGGAAAATTATGGATATAGATATACAGAGAGAGATACAGATAATGGGAAACAGTCACAAAACCGTCTCTGCCAACTGCCTTCTAACCTTGGTTTAAAAAAGAAAAACTCCATATAAAATTCATCAATCCTAATTATTCAATTAACTTCCAATTGAATAAACACTTATATAGGTGAACTAGTGGTCTTGTTTTAATGAAATATTAAAATACAAGCTGCCAACATTCTTTTTTAAAAAGCTTGCAGGTTCTTAACAAATGCTGTTGAAACATATAAAAATAATTGATAATAATGACCATTAATTGAGTTTCTTTGGCTATAGGTTCTGAACAGACGTACCAATCCATCAAGAAACACCAAACTGAGTTTTAAGATATCATGAAAACATCTTACTGGTGTGATTTTATTGTTGTTATGATGGCGGGTTTATTTTTTGTTTGTTTTTAACAGGGTAAGGAGAGTTTGGCAGCCTCCATAATTATTATTGAAATAACCATCAAATAAAATCTTTAAGCCTGGCTGAATATTCAATGAGCTGTGTAAATCTGGAGTGTGCAAAACAATAGCACAGGGAAGAGAAGAATTCCAAAGAAATAAGCAGGGATTTTTAGATGATTCTGCAGCAACCATCCCAGACAGTTATGTCCTACCTGACTTGGGACATAGTTGATTCTATGGTATCTGTTTTGAAACCCAGTGCAAGGCTGAAAGTGAGGAAAGCAAAAGAAAATATGATTAAGTTCATGGGCCAAGGCAAGGAAATCCAGTATTAATAATATCACAACCTGCCAGTAAATCTCTATTTTATAGGTGAAGAAATACAGTTCTACTTTAAAGTGTGTTTTTATATACCCTTGAGTGCCCAACTAGTTAAACTACCAAGGGAGCTCTACATGATTTAGAAGTTAATCCTTCAAATGGCTAACAATTGAATGCCTCAGCTGTTTGTAGTTTCCTACCACTGGCTAATTTCATTTTAGTTTCATATGTTCAGTGGTAAGCTTTCATTGTTCGCTGACACTGAGGTTGCAAGTCTAGTTAATTTAGTTAAAATGAGGCTGGGAATGTTCACAGTTTTCCGCTAGCTACAACAGGACCTGGGAGAACTTTGAGTGAACACCGCACAAAGAAACTCAGTAGGGAAGAAAATCGAGATGACCCAGCTCAGGTCCATAACCACCATGGAGTAGGGATGTAAATAAACATCTTTTTTTTTTTCAATTTCAGAATATTACAGGGGTACAAATGCTTTGGTCACATAAATTGCCTTTGCACCACCCGAGTCAAAGCTACAAGCGTGCCCATTTTTACATGTGTTAAGGCTTCTAAGACCTGAAAATTTTTGATGCTTTGCATTATCTTAGACTGTATGGTTGCTTTTTCTGACCAACTCTTTTCTCCTCTTTTTATTTGAAATCATTTTCCCTCAAAGGCATTGCTTGAAGTTGTAGTGAAGGCCCAATAGCCTTCATGTACGTCATACTACCAAAACTCTTAGATTTTTTTGCATCTATTTATCACCTGCTCTATCTCCTCCCACTCTCCCCTGGGCTCCCTACACTCTTACTTTTAGCTGTTCAAAGGCACAAAGCTCTTTCTCATGCACTGATTCCTCTTTTTCTCCACCAGATAACTTCCTCTGGCTCCTTTACCTCAACATAGGCATCACTTATGCAAGTCATTTTTTCTAACTCTTCACACCAGGTCTGGTCTGCTGGTCCCATGTTCTCTCTCTTATGTGCAAACCACATACTTAATTCTTCACAGCACTAATCAGGATTGTAACTAAAAAATTAATTCGTAACTAATACTTTAAGGTCTGTCTTTTCCATTAGAATGTAAGCTCTGTGTAGTACGGGACCATATCTGTCTCATTTACCTTCTCATGCCCCAAGGCCTAGCTCATGGTATACACTCAAAATTTTCTGAATGAATGAATCCATTCCAGGATAGGTTTTCTCACTTGCAGAATGGAATAAAAGGGAATCCCTGCTTCTCAATGTTATTGTTAGGATCAAATGATATAACGACTATGTGGAAAACACTTTATAGGTAATCAAATGCTATAAGCATTATTGTTAATGCAAAATGGTAGCAGTTGTTGTTGTAACCATTTCTGACATATGGAAGCAATTTGTTTGAAAGGAATTTGTCAGGTGATGACTACTTTGATCTTCCCTCATACAAAAGCAACCTGGGAAGAGTCTCCCTCCATCTACCTTCATGCCTCCTAAGCAGATTGCCACCAAGGAATCTGGATTCAGACCTTCATAATTCCATTTCAATCATGGTCCTGGTTAAGCTCAAAAAACGTTTTCAGGCATTGTAATGGGTGTTAGGACAAAGTAAGGCTTTGCCTAGAAGAATTCATATTCTAATAATGGGGATGGACACAGGGACAGGTCATTACAATTCTAGCCAAATTCTGTAAGAGGAGGAGCCATAGAGCACTATTGGATCATAGAGAAGGGCACAGAAGGCAATCTGGAGCCTCAGGAATGGCTTTCTTAGAGTACATGGTGACTGAATGATCCTTAACAAATGAATGGGTTTTCCCAGGTAAAGGTGGTGAGAGTGTTCATAGCAGCAGAACAAACTGTATGAGCAAGATACAAATGTGTGAAATGGTAAGAAGTCCAGATTAACAATCAGGTGGGCTATCAGTAGGAGGCCAGCAGAAAGTCTTTATCTACAATATCTCATTATTCTAGCAGTTTCATAGGAACCTAAATCTAAGATGTGATTCTATCAACCAAAAGTAGAATTGCCAAAAGCCCAGCAAAATCAGCTATGAATGACTTAAAATCAAAATCACTACTCCATCATCCCTATTTTAGCATCAGCTAAATGTAGCTGCTTTTAGAAAAGCTATTCTTGACAATAATCTTCTTTCCAAAAAACCAATCATGTGAAAGTATGAAAAATGTACATTTCAATGTTTAAATATGTCTTTTTCTTCTCCTACCCAGAAGTCCTCCTCTTTTTCTCCTCTCCAGCAATGCTCCCATGCATTTACAAACTCTGTGTCCACAGAGATACATACATTTTTTCCCCAAAAAGCCATTAATTTTGGAATTTGCAAAATATGAAATAGACAAAGTGGGTAATTTTTCACACTTAGAAGAATTTACTCATTATGTTTTGACTCTTTTTCTCACACAGCTGAAAAGAGATTAATATAACTTACTTTCTCTATTAATTGGCTTCTCAGATGCCATGAGAGATGGCACCCAATCAAGTCAAATAAAGCAAAATATGCCCATAGCACTCATTTACTGCCAACCAAGGAGCATGATCATCACACATTAACCTCCCAGCAGCTAGCCTTCCCAAGAAACTGATATGATATTAAAGCTCAAGAGGAGTCAAATCTTAAATAAATTGCTGAATTATTTTCTTCTCCAAAAGGCACCCAAAAGCATTAGGGAAGAGAGGTTTGCCTTTGCATTAAAAAAAAATTTATCATTATCCAAGCACATGTGCCAAAAAAGTGAAAGTGTATATGATTACATCTGTTATCAAATCATTTTATTTTGCAGAAGTTTGGAGTTGGAAACAATTCTAGCTTATTGAGGAGCTCTTTAAATTAGAAGGTAAGACAGTAAATCACAAAAGATGCATTCCAACTTCTTCTATTCATAGCCATAAGAAAAGATTAAGCAAAGAAATAATAAAAATCCTTCAATCCTATAAGACCACACTTAAACTCTGAAATCTAGGAAGCCCTTGCTTTAATATTAGCAAGAATTTCAAAGATTTGGATTTAGACTTATGGGAGACAGGGAAAAAAGGGGCTTCCTGATGACAACAAAACCACAATCAGAGCATCAGAGTTCCTGGTGACCAGCTATGAATGTATTCCTTTAATGACCCTGTCCTTCCTGCCACAGAATAACACAACTCTACACTCACAGCTTCTGCCATGAAGGGAGGGGTATAGGATACAGGTGTATAAGGATAGGGGATAGGCAGGAAGAGGAGAAGTGCTATTTATCAGACTGTTCTATTCCTGGCCAGAAAGAGAGAAATTCTGAGATGCCGTGAGTCACGGTATTTGATGTATAAAGCCAGGAAGTCAAAAAAGGAAGAAATACCTTTAGAAATCCTAAAGATCTTATCGCCACAGTGTAAGTTATGAGGAATCTGGTGTATCTATCACCCAGGAACCAAAGAAAACTAAATATCACATATAGTTGTTCAGCAGGGGAATTACTTAGGTGAAAAAATGCCCATTTTAAAGATTTATAGACAAATTCAGATAGCTAGAGATGAGCCTAGGCTATTTTTTTTTTCATTACAATAAGGCAAACTTTTAAATGCCCAATGTCTTTTTAAAATCTCATCCTGATTTTTGTTTCTGCTTCTCTCTCTGTTTTCCTCAGAAATAGAATAAGAGGTTGCTGCTTTAAATTCTAGACTTCTATTCTATCCAACTCACACCTAGCAGGCGTTCAATAACTATATTTAAATGGAAGCAAATTTACCATTTAATCAGATAATGGAAAACACTGATAAAAACTAAGTGAAATTTTTCAGAAAAGTCACAAGGTCTTTGGGCTCAGAAACCCAACAAGGGGGAAACTGTTATCCCAGCTGAGCTATAATTATTCTTTCTTAGAT